>MU391923.1:1430991-2030991 GCA_022578705.1 Xylariaceae sp. FL1019
TGTGAGACAATGATTGTTGTGCTATTCCAAAAGATATGGTCTGCCCCTGACAGAGCAGTATCACTTTTGCGTTAGAGACAATGGAGTTAAGTACTCAAAATACCAAGTGCTCCCTGCTCAAGAGCTTTGTGAGACTCATCATTGAGTTTGATATTTAAGCCTCGACGTTTTCAATGATGTTACCGTAAGCCTGTTACTCACCTTTCGTCACCCTTTCCCACAATACTAAAAGGACTGCAACAGAAGTTCAAGGATTCTTGGTGCTGCTTTACCATATGACTTGGCTATATGGTCAAATTGAAAACCCGGCAATGAATGTGCCTTTACTTGGTGTTTGCTTGCTAGTATTCAGCTGCAGACACGAGAATTTCAACACAGAAAGTCAAGAGTATATAAACTTGTACTATTAGTGTTGTAGGTTAGCAGAGATGTTGCTGGACTTATGGAGATACATAGATATTACTGTGTGTAGTAGAACGTAGAACCACCACATGTAACTACAAGACGTCAGGCCTAAAGTGAGTAGTATGAAATGTGTTGATAATTTATAATGGGAGTATTAAATGCCATTTTATCAGCCTTGATGTCGAAGACGATGGATTTGTTTCTGACATTGCGACAAAGACATGCCTTCATGAAGTTCAGAGATCTGTGTGTTCGCTTTGGCCGGCAGGACATCCGCACGACCTGCCTACAACGTTGTAGTCGTGACGTCTTCTAATGGCACCTTCGTAGGTTCATATGATGGATTGTTGATACCTTTTCAGAAGCCCAACCCCTGATGGGAGAGCTATGCTCGCGTTTGTGCTTACGATTCAAACTTTTAGCCTCATCCCGCACGATAACTTGGCTCTTGGCCTTGTTAATATCATAACTCATTTGATCATCAGTGGAGATATTGATTACCAAACATCCAGCGGCCGTCCGGAACGAAACACCTCCACGCTGTGGGTTCTCTCCTGAATCTATATCACCGACTTAGATACGGGAATGACGGATCACAGCGAACACCGTCATCAGGCCCAGAAGCTTTCGACCAGCATCAATGTCTGCGTGCAGTGCCTTACAGAGAGCTTCTCAATGCTACCGATGCAGGCTCCTTCACTACTCACCTACGGTGGTGTAGCGCTATTATCCCTACCACGTGAAGCTCCAAGTGACTTGATCTTTTCATCTCGCCTGACGAGACTATAAATCAGGGAGAATAACCCGTATTCCCAGTTATCAGCGGAACCCCAAAATGACGAAGCCACACTACTTGGTCTCCCATTGTATAACGGGATAACAAGTGATGTATTCGTTGACGGGCCGATGGATTCACCATATTTTCCACCCCCGCTCCGGGCTCAAAGAGTTTGTCGATCCTACGCCGTCGATGCGGCATACGGTATTCGGTACACCATTCAGTACTGGTGGCGATGAACTCGATCCAGAAAGGCAAGCGCAAATTCGCTCCGCACGGTGATACCATCTTGATTTGCCGCGAATATGTGAACTCGAGAACACAGCAGCTTCGGTGCCTATTGGAGCTACTCGTCAGTCTGGAATCAGACTTCTGGAGGAGTGTGCACTGGCCATGGCTCAGATCTCGTCATGTTTGGGGGCCGGTTTCCGGCTACGCTTCATGGACAGAGACGTTTTGCAATACTAATTCGGTTTCGTCAAGTATATGGGTTCGAATAGTATCCGGAATGAAACGAGCCTGGCCTGCTGGCCACAGTGTACGATGGAGGAGAAGAGAACAATTCATTTTGAGGCTGATGGGGAGTCGGATCTTACGATTACTCTAAGACTACAGTACAATATTAACGCTGAGGGTCTGACTGAGATGGGCATTCTTGCTGGTTCCCTCAGGATTTTGAAAGTACTGGAGCACGAGTTCTACCAGGCGACCGCATGTCACTTACAAGTACATAGTGAGTATACTATTATTTTCTTCTTCTTTTCTTGCTCATATCACTGTTCACCTTTATATTGGAATAATATGAAAGAATAAAAGGTGTCCAATAATTGAAGAACCAAGGTCTTCGTGTCTCGTTTCACTGAAGTAGCTTTGGTCATATATCATACTCTATACCGGTACAATACACATCGGTATTTCTTCTGGCAGGTTTCTAAAAATAACAAAAAACCCTTTCGATCCGCATTCATCACATGGATTCATCTAATCTACTGAAACCACCGAAGCAACACATGGAGCTTTCTCGTTGAATCCGAGAGAAGATATGTCATAATTCTAGAAGTATCAGTGTAGCACTCCTCCAGAGCTGCTCGTAACGAACGACTCGACATGTCATAAAATGTGCAAAAGTCCTCACATCGCCTCGAGCCAGCCAGTCGGGCCATTCTGAAAAAATCGAATCCCTCACCCATGCAGACAGACACAGGGAGGAGACTTCTCAACGACACGCCGACAGGGGTTTCGATGTCACCCTTGGACGCCCATGTGGCTTTTTAGGTCAACATTCCGGGGAAAAGCCCCGTCTGACCGGTTCCTTGATTTCCACTGTCCAGCATCATTATCGAAGTCCCCATTCTCCCAGCTTCCCCCCAGCGATTCGCAGAGGGTTTGAGTGCAGGGGAGCGGAAAGCATTTTCCCTTCCGCCTTCCCGCAATCAGAATGACAGATTCTCACAATCTCACAAATGGCGTCGCCGCGCGCACGGTGACCGATCCAAGTCCAGGTCTGGCCGAAGTCACGCCCTTTGCCGTGTTCCATTCTGCGACCCGTAATATCGTTAACTTTCACCGGTCCCACGAAAATCGCAATGAATCCTTGCGCGCAACGAGTCAATGACAACATGTCGCTCGTGACTGATGAATCACGCTTCCTTCAATGCAAAGGTCTCTGCAGTAGTGTACCAGATCCTATTCTGCATGTTACCCTGTTACCAGTGGAACCCCTGACGCGCAGGACTTCCTTTGTACCTACTCATGTACAGTTGCAAGCTGAAGTCGCAAGGCTGCAGTGCATTTCGTCGTATCCGCATTGGAATCCGCCGTAGGCAGAGAGCTGAATCATGATCCCACGTGGCGTGTAACGGTCGCCCGGTTTCCCATTGGATGGCGCTTGGTGTCGTTATCGCACATGTCGCTTGCGATCTCGGTTTGTACTTACTTGCTCGTTGATAGGCACAGATCCGGGCCAATTTCGGACAGTCTGGTTAACCGAGGAATGTCATGTCAAATACTGTAGAATGATTGTCATAATTGGAATTCGGTAGGATATTCTTTGTAAACGAGTACGACTTACTGGTCTCAATTCTTGTATCACCAACAGCCAGGCCAAAGCTAAAATGATAGGGAATGAGTAATCTGTATATGTCCCCAAGCTGTTTTCTTTCAGTGGTCTTGTAAGCTTGTATGAAGATTTGTATTCTTAGCAAATTGATATCATATATCACATCCGTGGTATGGCTATGCTGTGGTCTGCAATATCTTGAAGTTTAGCCGTTAAATAGGATAGGAACACAATGAGCTATGTCGAATATTTTATTTGGATTTCCGGCATGGTCTAAAGTTCTGCTACTGGGTTGAGTCTTCTGGAATTCATCCTCTTATTGCGATTCATCACTCATAACCTACATCTATGGTTGTTCTCCCAGCTGAATCTTCTCTCAAGCTTTGCCCGCCGAATTCGGGTGGAAAAATGAAGAAACTGAATTGCACGTCCCATTTGATCCATAATTACTTTGTGATCTCGGAGGCGCGGGGGAAGGAGGGCTCGGAGAATAGCAGTTGTGATGTCTATGAGGATGTTAAGTTTTGTAGAACCGGTAGGGTACTAGGTAGATAAGGTCCACTGGGCATGAAGCAGCCACAGCATCAGGGGACAATGCGGTGGCAGGCAGAAGCTCCCGCCACAGTGAGCAGCCCCGCCAGAGCTCTACCTAGTGGAACGGAACGTTAACGGGTCCCCCACTATGCTAGGTCACCTCCTGCTTCACCATCACCCATCACGAATACGTACAGGTACCTAAGCCTTCAGCTGTAGACCTTGCGACTATAGAAGCGACTATAGAAGCGACTCTCTTCCATTCAATCGACGACTAGCAAAAGGACGGACGGCGCAAATCCGCTCTCATCCACTCCTCCGCAAGCAACCAAGCCGCCTCCGCCTCCGCCTCCGCCTCTGCCTCCTCGATCACTGACATTAGCCTTCAGCTATCTCTCATTCCAACAAAGTCGGCGATTCGCTCGACCCTGACTACGATACCTTCCCAGCTCATAGAGATCTAAACAGCAACCATGTCTATCGTCCAACAGCACAACGCCTCGTCCCTAAGCGACGCCTGGCGCACCGTCAACATCGACGCCTTAGACCCGGACTCCTCCCAAAACTTCGACACCACCACACTTCACCCACCCCTGACAGAGCTTAGCGAGGCAGATGTCCGAGGGATCAACGGACAGGTGCGCCAGTTATTACGCGGCGGCGATGTCGAGGGTGCGCTTCGTGGCTGCCTAGAGAATCCCGTCTATAGTGGGAGCGAAGGGGCCAAGGTACGGATATCATAACGACGAACTCAAGTTTGGTTAGAAGTAGATGGGCAAATCGTCGCTAATGGACGCATGTTGTATAGGACGCGCATCTACAAACCGTCATCGAGGTCCTACAATCCATCAAAGCGAGCGAAATGACGCCCATGCTGCAGCGCATTCACGGCTCCGACGGTGGTGTCGAGCTTGTTGACGTTTTAATGAAATACCTGTGAGCCTTTCCGTTTTCACCTCATCCTGTTTTCCCAATCCCTCATATTCTCGTGTCGTCTAACACAACGATTATAGATATAAAGGCATGGCAGGCGGCAGTACATCGTCTGGCGCATCCCGAACGCCGACGCGAAATCTCACACCCCAGACCACGGGTTTCAGCCAAATAGGTGGAAGACCGGGCGGTGGAAATGAGTCCACGGGCGCGGGCATGAGTGTGCTGCTGAGCTGGCATGAGAAGGTCGTTGATGTGGCGGGCTTGGGCTCTGTACAGCGGTGCATGACGGATTGGCGGAAGGTCTGAGCGATGTGAGGTTTTATATGAGAACTGCGGTCAGCGTTGTGAGAATACCGAGTTTTTTTAGTTCATTTTTGCCTATCAGGTGCTCATGATGGAGGCAAGTTCTGGTTCTCGATTGGGAAGACCTTCGTAAAGCCTCGTACGAGGTCAAAGATGAGTACTTGCGGAGCAAGTACTATAAGTCGCTCTTGCATCTAGCGAAGAAGTACAAGACCAAAGGAGCGAATGAAGAGTAAGGCATGTTTATCATCCAGTTGCTAACTAGCTGAATTCGCATTTCAACGCCAATTCTAAAGAGCAAGGTACAACGGACATTTCTCGATCGGCGTGGGATATCGGAGTTAAGACATTGCAAATTCGTAATGAGGTCGGTAGAATATTTCACGATTTATTCTCCAAAATATCCTTCAAACTAATGTCACCACTACCCCTTGCCAGGGGCTGCGCCTGGTCTGCCGACTCTTTCCACCCAATCATGTATATCTGCCTAAATGTAGCCGGTATACTCCCATCCTCATTCCCGTGCAACTCTCTGTAAATCGCATCAGCAGCGAGTAAAACGTCTTTCTGAATGGGTCCCATTTCTCTTCCCAGCACTGCGCTGCTTTCGCCCATGGCTTGCAGATCCTGCATAAGCGAAAAGGTGTCGGGATAATCGACAATGATATCGTCGATGTCGACGGTCAACATCTTGAACCCTGCTTTTTGCAGAAGCCCCCCGACGTCTCGGACATCGGCTAGGGGGGAAACGTGGGGAGAGATCCCGCCGCGACGCTCTTGCTCAGCGAGTTGGAGTGAGGTGCGCAGCTCGTAGAGTGTGTCGCCGCCGAACATGGCGCCGATGAATGCACAGTCTGGCTTTAGGATGTTATTGATCTGGGCTAATACGCCGGGAAGATCGTTGACCCAGTGCATTGAGAGAGAAGAGAGAACAAGGTCGAAGGTGTTAGCCTCGTAGGGGAGAGTCTCTTCGTCTGTGAGGACTTCGCGGGTCATGTTGATTTGCGAGTTGAAGTCTAGGTCTACATCTCGGTAGAGGAGAGTTGAGGAAGAGTCTACAGCGAGGAGATGGTCGATCCGTGAGGCGATGGGGTCGGAGACGGGGATCTCGGGGGAGGGGTCCGGGTCGGGACGTGTGAGGGCGCGGGCGATGTTGCAAGAGTTTGCGCCGAGATCGAGGACACGGGGATAGTGGCGTTTGATGTCGAGCAACCTTTCGCAGAGGCGGATGGCGACTTCATCTTTCAGATAGTCGGCGATGCGACTCTGGTCGAGATTGGCGGCGGCGCGCTCCTTTTGCAGCCATTTCGTCCGACGGTTGAAGACCTGGTGGACGGGCGGTGCGGCGGCTGGAACAGCGTATGTTCGGCGCGTCCAGCTTGCGACGGACGACGATGCGGGATGCCTTGAACTATGGAGTGGGCGGCATAGCTGTGTGGAAGTGCGAAGAGTGAGATTCATCCTCGCAGAAGGAGTGGGTGCTCACGGCATGCTGTGTCAACAAAAGTATGACTCGACTGATTGTAGCTTTAGTGGGAGACAAAGAGTTGAATCATGTCTCATGGTGACGTTCATCAAGTTGAAGCTACCTTACCCCTGTCGACTTGATCAACCACAGGTGCCTAATACCAGCCAATCGATTGAATGTTAATTGCGGAAAGGAACCGCGGTAAGGTCGCACTGACTGTGTAAGGGCCTATCGCCGTGGATGCGGATGCAGGTAAAGGTGCCAGAGACAAATATGCACTAAGCCCCTCCACCCCAGTCGCCATACGGACAGCTCAGCGCTGGAGAGACACTAAACTGTACCTTAGAGGTTATTGGCGCAACGGCATAGGGATTACCAATGGGGGCACTATCCCTGAATCGGATTGCCCAGCACCGACTGACCCTTGGTTTTGATGAAGCCGGCGACTGGAGATGCTAAATGTGACGGACGAGTAGAGAACGACACACATGATTGTGGGACATCAACTGATGCTCGAACCCATATTCATCTCCCCGACACGCCGAATCACCCTCGTGTCACGTTCCAAGTCTCAACACGTCCTATAGACGCCCTATACGACCTCGCGACCCGATATCCTGGCCGACAACTAAGCGACATACCCAGTCGCTCATCAGACGCCTCCTTGCCCACCGGGGACGATCCTTTGTTTGATTTGTACCATCACCGAATATCGACGCGGTACATTAGTCCGGACGATGCTGTCGCATTGATCTGGCCTATCATGAGCGCCGCAAACCTCAGCGTGCTTTCTGGGAACCGAGGATACGGGCAATAATCAGGAACCTCTTATACATCGCACCACTGCCATCACTATCCACGCACCACCCGCCTCTAATTCGAAACTCTCCGCGCTAAGCCGAGTCGAAAAATAAAAGCGCAGACTAGGAGGAACAGAAAGGCACGAACGCAATGGCTTCTTCTGCGTCTGGTGGCTTCCTTGGCCGCTCGGCCAATAACAATTCCAATATGCGCGGGCTCGTCCAGTTCATTGCCGATCTGAGGAACGCGCGCGCCAGAGACTTAGAGGAGAAAAGAATAAATAAGGAACTGGCAAACATACGGTGCGTCACGACTCTGAAGTCGATATGTAAGGTTGATGGAGTCACTGACACTATGGTCTACACAGGCAGAAGTTCAAGGGTATGCTACACCATCAGCACATGACTTAAGGGTTTCTGGGAGGCTCGACTAGCTGACGTGTCAATCTAGATGGCAGCTTGAGTGGTTATCACAAGAAAAAATATGTCTGCAAGGTAAGAAGGCGGCTCTCTGTTCGCCAAGTCCTTGCTCTTAGTCCCGTCTGACCGAAGTAGCTCCTATATATCTACATTCTTGGCTGGAACGTCGACTTCGGACACCTCGAGGCTGTAAACCTTATCTCGGCCCAAAAGTATTCCGAAAAGCAGATAGGATATCTGGCAATGACACTGTTCCTTCACGAAAAGCATGAATTGCTACATTTAGTCGTCAATAGTATACGGAAGGACTTATTGGACCACAATGAATTGTTCAATTGCCTGGCCCTACACGCCATTGCAAATGTAGGAGGCAGAGAAATGGGAGAAGCTCTAAGCGGCGAAGTCCACAGACTGCTGATTTCACCGTAGGTTACCCTTCTCCGTATTTAACTATAGAAACTCACAGATAGCCAGTACATCCAAAACGTTTGTGAAAAAGAAGGCAGCTCTCACCCTCCTCCGTCTATACCGGAAGCACCCAGACATCGTTCAACCCCAATGGGCAGAGCGTATAATATCCCTGATGGATGACGCCGACACGGGTGTTGCCCTGTCCGTTACCTCCCTCGTCATGGCCGTTGCTCAAGACGATCTCGACGCGTACAGAGGCGCCTATGCAAAAGCGGCAGCAAGACTGAAGCGCGTTGTCATAGATGGCGACTACACATCCGATTACCTCTACTACAAAGTCCCCTGTCCCTGGTTACAGATCAAATTGCTCCGCCTACTTCAATACTTCCCCCCATCAGGTACGCTACCCATGATCGCTGAGCCGGCAACGGCTACTGACAGAGACACAGAGGACAGCCATGTCCGTGAGATGATCCGAGGATCATTGCAAAAGATCTTAAATTTGGCAATGGAGTCAAACAAAAACGTGCAACAGAACAATGCCCAAAATGCTGTTTTGTTTGAGGCCATCAATCTCATCATCCACCTTGATACAGAACACGCACTAATGAAACAGATATCCTCCCGCCTCGGCCGCTTCATCACATCTCGGGAGACGAATATTCGCTACCTCGGTCTCGAAGCCATGACACATCTCGCAGCCCGAGCTGAGAATTTAGACCCCATCAAACAGCATCAAGATGTCATTTTGGGCTCACTGAAGGACCGCGATATTAGCGTGCGCCGAAAAGGTCTAGATCTGCTATATAGTATGTGCGACTCGACCAACTCAGGACCTATAGTCTCAGAGCTTCTGCAGTATCTGCAAAACGCAGATTTCGCGATACGCGAAGAAATGGCGCTCAAGATTGCCATCTTGACTGAAAAATACGCAACAGATATTCAGTGGTATATCAATGTGTCGTTGCGACTAGTGGCTATTGCTGGTGACCACCTTAGTGACGAGGTCTGGCAGCGTGTCATCCAGATCGTGACAAACAACGAAGAACTACAGGTCTACGCCGCTCAAAATACTTTACAGCACGTCAAACAAGACCATTGCCACGAGACTTTAGTCAAGATTGGAGCTTATGTCCTTGGTGAATTTGGCCATCTTATTGCGGAAGAAAAGGGTTGCAGTCCGATCGAGCAGTTTATTGCGCTTTCCGGAAAGCTTTCTGCGTGCACCTCAAGTACGCGCGCGATGATTCTATCCTCGTTTGTCAAATTTGTCAATCTGTTTCCAGAAATCAAACCACAACTCTTGCATATCTTCGAACTATACTCGCATTCGATAGAATCCGAGCTGCAGCAGCGAGCCTGCGAATACTTGACTCTAGCCAGTCTCCCTACTGATGATACTCTTCGGACGGTGTGCGATGAGATGCCGCCATTCCCCGAGCGGCAGTCCGCGCTTCTTTCTCGACTACATTCGAAGCATGCTGGCACGAGTGATAAGCGGACATGGGTTGTGGGAGGCAAAGATGCCAACGCCGATACGTCAGAACTGACCATGGCTAAGCAACCAGGGTTGAAGAGAGCCTTCAGCTCCAGTGGGCCGATGAACGGAGATGGCGCTGCCAATGGCACTGCCAACGGAACAAATGGTCACCATGACCTCGCTGGACTGGACATGAATGCAGGTCCCACACCGGAAAAACTACTGAAAGCCCCAAATCTGGCCAGTGCTGCACATTTATCTCCTGGTTGGGAGCCTGGGTACAACAGACTACTACTCAAATCCGATGGAATCTTGTTCGAAGACGGACAGATACAAGTTGGTGTCCGTTCCGAGTACCGTGGCCAGATGGCCTGTCTCATCCTATACTTCACAAATAAGACACCCGCTACTATCAGCTCGTTTACCACCACGCTAGACTTGGACGAGAACGAAAAGGCCAACCTCACCTGGGACGTGAAAGGTCTACCAGACAGTAGTATCGCCCAAAATGATCAAGCAAGACAGGTCATCATGTTCGAGGGCAAGAAAGTCCTCAACAAGAGTCCCACGATCAGAATTAGTTACCTTGCGGGTGCGCTACAGGCACTTACACTCAAGCTACCCCTCACAGCACACAAATTCATGGACTCCGCGGATTTAACAGCGGACGATTTCTTCAAGAGATGGAAGCAAATTGGGGGTGCGCCGCGCGAGGCACAGGCTATTATTCGCTTGCAGCCTGGTAAAGAGTCTACACGTGAAATCAACGAGACGTTTGTGAGGAAGGTGATCAAGGGCTTTAGATGGGGCATATTGGAGGGTGTTGATCCGAATGCGAAGAATTTCGTAGGTGCTAGTGTGTTGCATACTAGTGAGGGGGGCAAGTTTGGGTGCTTGATGAGGTTGGAGCCTAATTATCCTGCCAAGGTATGTCATTTCTCTCTATCTCTTTCTCTTTCGCGATATATCAATGAATAAGCTCACAAGAACATAGATGGTCCGCCTCACGATCCGAGCAACAGATGAGAGCGTACCGGCTGCCTTGCTCAAGTTGATGGAGGAGAGGATCTCGGCGGGCGTGTCATTGCACCCTCCGCTACAGGAGGGGCCGACGAGACAGGAGATCTCGGATGCGTTTGGGAATGTGTTAGTGAGTAATTAGGCTGGGTGAGGCGCGACCAGGAGATGTGGAAGTACCTAGGGGCTGAAGAGTAGATAAAAGCCACTGGGGATGGGGGGGCATTTGAACATAGAGAGTTTTGTACAAATTGGCGCGTGCTTATTGATGGTTCAGGTTTTGAGACGCAGTGATGTCGCGATGTGATTGTGATGTTGATGTGATGTTCCTTGCCGAATACCACATAGATTGATACTTAGTGTTGGTCCCAATGATGACGGGGAAAAGTTCGTGCATGGTTTCTGTTACATTATACTCTTAAAGAAGCGAAGGTAACAAGGATCTTTGATAACTATGGTATATAACACCCGTTTGTGGTACTCTAGCACACATCAATCTCAAATACGTCATCCTCTTATTGCTATATCAGTACTGATAGTTGTCTTGCCGGCTGCCGTGAGTATTTTATCTGTATGTCAAATTCTTCTGGTTGGCAAAGTGGTAGAACTGTCAATCTTGCCAGAAGGGCTAGCAGACACGACAGCAGTGGGGTCAGTCGTGGTCTT
This sequence comes from Xylariaceae sp. FL1019, assembly GCA_022578705.1. NCBI lineage: Eukaryota > Fungi > Ascomycota > Sordariomycetes > Xylariales > Xylariaceae > Xylariaceae sp. FL1019. The sequence continues at coordinate 1,442,269 of MU391923.1, forward strand.
GTAACGAAGGCGATCGCGAGTTCCGTTGCCGTCGCCCATGTCGTGGCGTGCCCGAGATCCTTATGCTTCGTATGAAGAGTGGCGATGTAAAGTCGTTTGTCGTGAACCTGCCCGCCCCCTTTGTTGCCATTCTCCGCGAATTGATGAAACGCGAACGCATTCGACTCGACCTCGTGGACAGTGATGGTTATATACAGTTCGTGCAAAGGATTCAACGCATACGATTCTCGCAACGGTGAGAGATAACTGATCGTGAAAGCTTCAAGAAGTGCTGTAGATGCGCACTGAGAATGGGTATCAACAATTCCAACCACTGGCTTCCGCTGTTCACGAGATTAGAGAGGTAATCTTTGCGAAGTTGCTTAGAACTGGACACTAGAGTCAAGGAGCTTAGCTACAGTGACTAAAGAGTGTTGCAGTCAGAAGAGCACTACGTATCGCAATATAACACGGCATGCAGAGGTGAGATTATGCCCAAATGTATATTAGTCTCTGCAAGATCTCCTTTTTTGCTGGATTCTCGCCAAGATCAAGACATTACGCGCATCTTTCAACGCACAGGAATGGAAATAGCTTGTGAGCTCGCTATTTGTACTGTCACTCATATCTGAGGGAAAGCGTCTCTTGTGGCTATGCTTGTAGTCACAGCCCGCTGCCGAAGGGGAAGACCAGTAGCTTCTGTCACTCACTTCATCAGCATGGCTAGTGACGTAAGTAGGACTGACTGGGGATAACCAACGTACTGCATAAGCTTCCCTGTGCATAGCGACATGGAGACGGTCGGAATTGAAGTACATAGCGCTGACAGCGCAGAAGGGAGAGCTGGAAAAACAGGAGCGTATCGCGGATGGAATGAGGATAATGAGGAGGATGGCCTTGATTCTGCGTATGCGGAAACACCGTCAGTAACAAAGCTGATCAAAAGAATGTATGTCAACATTGAAGGCCTCATTCAGTAACCTAAGCCCGTCTGCGAACAGGATCGCGGCACGGAACAGGAGTCGATATTAATGATCTAATCAACTAAACGGCGGCGCTGTATGAATATCACCGATGCGCCGCTACTGACGAGCCTAGTAGTGATATCCTTTACACATGGACTAGGAAAGTAGGCAATGTACGTCATTTTTCGATGAGAAATATCCAAAATCCTGCCAAAGATGCAGCATATTCAATAGCCTGCAGGGTTGCAAACTTGTCTGCACTGCCATATGAGAGCTGCGGAAGGCTCAAGTGAAACGGCAGTATAAGTTAGGGGAAAGGGTTACCCAAGGGGCTGTATCAGTCAATAGCTGGTAGAAGGCTTAATCACCATAGATTCTTGACCCTCTAGTAGCCTTGAGGGGGTACTGGAACCCTATATATACACTTAATGGGCCTACGTATGGGCTTACGTGATATCTTCACATGCCAGTATAGATGCCATCGCGCGTTGCTGGGGACAGCGCGCCGAAGCAAGGAAAGATGCGACGAAGAAAGGATGGAACCGGCCTAGTCGACGGCGTCTTCGCGCGTTTTCGAAATGACGTGGGCATCGGGATACATCTCCAGCAAGTCTTCAGCGAAGGCACATCTGGGAAGCCTAGAGATTGTCAGCATGGATCATAAGTTGTTGTGTATCTGATCAGCCTCGAGATCGAGAGCATGCTGGACTGAGATACCGTACCTGGAGGGCGTTGTGGGCTTCATTGTCGCTGTATTCGTCAACGACTCTTGCATGGGATTGAGCGGAAGCGCAGCAATGACGTTTCTGGCTTCTTCGATCTTGGAAGTCTGATGTTTCTGTACCATTGCTGTCTCGAGATCGAAGAGGCCAGGAATGCAATTGCACCAACTGCTGTGATGTTTATGCAGGAATGTCATAGCCAGCTGGGTGTCGAGAACAGGCTCGATCAGAGCCGTGATCCTCCACGAGTCCATTTCTTTTAGACATCCTTCTGCATTGAGAAATTCGCGCAGTGTCTGGATATTGGCTCCCTCAGTGTGTTCGAAGCATTGGAACACGCAAAATACCGCGATCCGAATTGAGGGATGTGGATGGTGTACCTCACGTTCGGAGCGAGTCCGGATGCGATCTCGAAGACCATGGACCCAAAAGCCCAGATATCAACCTCTATTCCATATTGTGCATTATAGATGTAGTGGACTTGTGTGTGGGTCACTGTAAGACTGTCTGTCGGGAAAACCATCGTCAGCAAACATTCTGGTATTTATCTAGTAACGAAGGTGTGAAACTCCGGAAGGTGAATAACCTGTAGACTTTACATGTGAATCGGAAGAACTGACTGAGCTGTGATGTGCATGCAGAAATGCATTGCCATTTTAGTTATTCGCGGATCTCGTCGAATCTCCTCTTGAGACAGGTCTGCGGTCCGACCTTCACCTGTGCCATGCCAGACTATGAGGTTGAATCAAGTGTTGCCAACTCGGACACTGGACTGCTTGCGCTGACCTGCACAGCTTTGAGGCTCTGGCTAGTTGTAGGTTTAGGAGTATGTGGTTGATTCCGTTGCATGAGGATGGTGACAGATGGCGATGTTTATCATTGATGGTGGAGTGGCGCCCTTGTCAGAGCACTTGATCCTGTGATGCTGTTAGTCTCGCGCCGGCAACCTGACCGGCATACGTGAAACTCGCCTTGGATATCAGGCGCTGCTGAGTCTTGCTTGTCGGACAACGGAAACTTGCAACGAGTGTGATATCGTGGAGGGATACTCGTTTGGGGATGTGCCATGCCATGCAGTGACGGTTGTCAGTATGGGACACGTAACAGAGACTGAGAAAGGTGTAGATTAGACGGAAGTCGTGGTTGAGCCAACCCACCGGGGTGCTTGAGCATCATGAGTGCTCTGAACTCGCCTCGCTAGTGCACACATAGTGAGCAAGTGGCTGCGCAATCTGTGGTATATGAGATGATGGTTGTAACGCACTTACTGTTCAGAATCTCTTGTCCTTTCCCATGACTTTGGACCATCTGCTATCGATTGCAGCCAAGGAACGAAAGGAAGATCCATAAACCTGGGGCATACGCCTATTATGGTTTGATCCCAGAATTTCGGCACGAAGTGCAGATCTATACGTGGCTAGGATGAAATAGATGGTTTTATGCCGGACTTAAGAGAACTTGTAAGATAAGATGGAGACAGAATGGAAGTGGAATGGAAAGGGAAAGAGGCAGTCTGGCAGTCTTAGGACTGGTCCACAGGGCTCTGTAGAAAATACGTGACCATGTTGGGCTGTGTGAGAAAATAACTGTTCATGTCTCGCTAATCGCTCGTTTATCAGGTGACTGATCCCGGAAAGTTGCGGTATCGACCTATACGTACCTCATTGTAAGCTGAAGCGCATTTTATCCTCGGGGGTACCTAATTAGATGGCAGGTTATTAGACACATACGTATGCTTGCAGTGGTCGATTGACATTGCTATCTTACTTATCGAGACACTGATACCTACATACATCAAGATGAGGCGTACAATATATCAAAGCCATTGGAATGGGCAATGCTGCACCTGTACATGTAAGTACTCATTCCTGGGGTATACTCCCTCGTCCCCTTTCTCGTTTCCTCTTCTGATGTACCCATAACTATTACCGCGAACATAGGAAACATGGCATCCTTCGTGTAATACCAGTGCCGATTCACAGAATACTAGAACTGTCCATGTGCATAATCAGACTGGAAATTTGTATCAGATCTGGGCTGAGAGTGAAGCATGGTCGTCACTACTGCACCAAGAACCACTGGTTTGGATGATAGAATAAGCAAGAGTGCGACATTATTACCTAATGCCATATGTTTGATGAGACTACAAGAAACTCTAACCATATTCAAGATCAATTCATGCCATGTGTGTTCAGCGAGCGTTTCCAACACTCGCCCTCCCTGCTGAGGCTTTTGGCGTTGGCAGCAAGCTAGAGGCATCAAAATATTACTGTAGGTTCAGTGACACTTATTGATCTGACAGGTTTTAAAACGGTGGGAATACACAGGGCGGGTACGAAGAACCCTGGAGTGCCCTTCAATGCCCCCAGCCGGGGCCACCTTCTCCCAACTCAGGGGTCCAGATAGCTCCTAGCCAACGTAGCAAAGTGTGCGAGTACGGGGAAGGTCCAAATCACGGAATTGTGCTAGTCACATTTCTGCAGCAGGTCCTATGTCCCCAAGATATACTACAACTTCCTACTTGCAAAAGACTCATACAGTATCTGGATATTGTACTGGTCTCATGCGGGCAAGGTGAGGTCGGTGGCGTTTCTATATTATATTACCTCATTCGTTGCAAGGGCTGGCATTTGAAAAGGAGTTCGAACTGAGGTGAATTCGAAGACACTGATTGTGAAAGACGAATCCCGAGAACCGAACCTCATATGTGAAAAAGAACTTCCCTTTTATTTGTTGTGCTTTGTCTTTTTCTGCTTCATGTGGTAATTCCATAGGCACTAGACTAATAGGGCCTTGTCTCCTGTGCACGAACTCTGCAGCAACTTCACCTTGTTATCCATGGTACCCCTTTCCTTTGGGCAGCAGTTCTACCTGACGCGGGTGCTACCCATAATTCGTTTGCTAGTGGCCACAAAGAAAGGGGCTCTCAGAACGACTTGCTTGTCACGTGGTTCACTTGACTACCACCCATCCCTTTTCGTACAGCTGGACGTTTCACTGCCTAGATCCTGATTTCACATTGATGAAATATCCACAATCTTATATCACAGCCCTCGGCGTTATAAGTTTCCAACTCGCCTGAATATTGTAACACAAGGGCCCTGATCTGTAGCCTCATGGTTCTATCCTGGTGACTGGTCTTATACCCTACTTGACCCCCCATCGTTGTGGATGTGACGATTGTACGGGCTAAGTTCTGCACACTACGACGACATTATGCCCAACGAGAAACGAAAGTGTTTCAACTGTTTGTGCGGGAGCAAGCGGCGCAGTTGCCTTCTCTGAGAAAACAAAGGAGCTCCCGCCTTATACTGTTGCGCACTGAGATCCCAACCATAATGGGCGACAAGTGTACTACCCACAACTTCTCTGCCAGTCCTCATCTTTCCCCCCCTTGCCATCATGACCTCCTCCGGCAATGAACATGTAAAAGCTGAAGACTCGCATACATCTTGCATTCCCCATACTTCACCTGAGAGTCAACAGAGTTCGTCTACCAACCAGACCCAGACGCCATCCTCACCTGAGGATCCCCAGCTTACCACATCCGACGGCGCGAAGATTACGCCGCCACCTTCTTGCTTGACGAAGGAAACAGAAAATCCCAAGGAGAAGGTCTTGTTTCACCATCAGAAGCGCGTCGTGTTTGCTCCGTCAAATATGAGTATGCCTACTCCTATCGTCAACATGGAGTCCGACTCCGAAGAACCTCGTCCCGTCCTCAACGCCTGGACAGATCCTAACAACACAACAATCCACATCCGCTTCAACAGCTACAATTGGACTGTGGAGAATCTGAGCACCTTCTTCGCCGATCTTGGCGTTACAAGAATCGAGGAACTGCATAACGGTAACTCGGCCAAGATTACCTTCCGTCTTCGCGGCTCGGCTGAGAAGGCCATGGAGAGGGTTAGAGGCCTGCGAGCCATTAACAACGGTGATACTTGTCCCGAGGTTACAGTAAGTAGTTTCTGGGTTATTCCTCACGTGGCTCAAAATTTTCGAGACGCGTTTGATCGTCCTTTAGAGCAAGTGCTCTTAAGATAAGCGTCAAGATTCCCAGAATACAGATAAACCTGCCACCAAGAATCATTACTGACTCGACCTGTGATAGTGGGCTAGCCCTCGTATGAGAGCACCCGGTGGGGACTACCAGCCCCTACCCACGGCTCCGGACCGTGTCGAAAATGCCGGCGACCAGGGCCAGACAAGCCAGCCCATGGCAGTACCCGAGATGATGGATATGGATGAGGAGCCTCGTCGCCCAAAGTCTCTTCTGCGTCTGAAGCTCACTGGCTTCAAGGACAAAGTGATCAGTACGTACTAGTTGTAAGACTTCAAAATGCGTGTATCTCGAATTAACGTGAATGGTTGACAGATCTTGCCCATGCTGGATCTTTGCGCGCTCGAGTGTTCTTTCTTGTGGTTATCGCTATGGCAATCTTCAGCATCGTTGGTCAGTGTTCCCTTGAAGTCCTGTTACCGAACCATTATTCAACTGTTCTAGGTGGATGGATTGGCTTATCCACAGACACGGTCAATAAGACTCGACGTGCTCTCAATCCCGTCTCTTCCAACGACACGATGAGCTATACCACGTCATCGATCCAGTATGACTATATCCCTACAATCTCTGTCGCCGCTCCGGAGTCACCGGCATATCTCGAGGCCTCACTCGTGCCCACTATCAGTAAGTTTCAGGGACAATACACTTATAGATACAACTCGAAACTAACCACGATATAGCTGAAGCTCCCACTGTCATCGCCAATGTCAAAAAGCGTGACTCGACAGCCGCAGACTCCTACAACTACGGTCAAATCGAAACCAGTCTGATCGAGGAATCCGTTGGCAATGCCACCTACAACGTAATTATCGTCACCACGGTAACTACCAGCGTTCTCACGCAGTCTGTACAGAAGACCACAACGACGGATACCAAGACCGTCACGGCAGTGACTTCGATCATCACTACGCTATTCGCCACTGAAGTCTTAACCTCCACCTGCATTACATGTACCCTAGGCCCGCCCATTCATACCACCAGCACTTCGTCATCTGAGCCTGCCTCGTCTGTTTTTTGTCTTTTCAATGGATTCACCAACGTTTATACTCCTTGCGACGATGAGGAGACAGACACACCTTTCGGTCCCAAACAGACGTCTGTCGACGCTGAATCTACCGGCAATCACAACATGGAGAACCCCATTGGAAGCCTTCTCCACTGGTTTTTGGGCGATCTTTAGTCGTCAAGCAAATTGGTCCATCTGACGTTTCTAGGTGACGGTCAGTCAGTCACCGTATCAGGACTCCATTGCATCTGTCAGAAGAGGACAATTCGGTTGCATATTTCCATCGCTCTCCCTTTCTTTAGGCCCTGCTCAGCTTGGGTTTCCGGTTTCGCATCTCTCGCGCATGCTGGGAGATGGTTCGTTAGCCGCATAATTCGTTGGCCTTTTTGTCTTCGGGCAATGATTACCTAGGTAGCCACGCAGGATGTTCTTGTGTTTGATGCGTACCTAGTCTGATCGTTTTTGCCAATCAGTCAGCCCTCAGAGGGTTTTTACTACGAGGAGCAATCCGTAGTCTAGTTCGTTATTCAATAAAATAGCAGTTCTTGCTAAATCATGATTGTTCGGTAGTGAAGATGTCCTCCGAAACACTACTGCCGCTGCCCTTTTCCGCCTTGGCAGTGGTTCTTAGGTAACTACCTAGGTAAAGGAGAGAGATGAATGTCTTCAGATTGTCTTCAGATTCGGTACGGTCGCATAGCCGAACCGAATTGTTTTCCGATTAATCACTGCGTTATATAATGCGCAATAAGTTCGATTTGAGTTCTTCGCCACCATCCGGTTTTACAATGAAGCTCCAAGAGTGATCAATATTCAAGTGCACAGTGAATGTGCTCTAGTCTGCCCATCTCTTCTCTCTTGGTTCTGCTGCGCTATAAGTCACCTCCTGTGTGCATTACCTGACTTTCTTTTGCAACTGTGGACTGCCAGTACTGGCTACTTACGGACGGAATTACCACAGATCGTGCGCATTGGCATGTCTGCGGAATGAGATCTAGATTAGACGGTGTTAATAAAAATCAAAACGGAACACTCACAATGGAACAGAGTAACTTGTAAGGAGTGTTGTACAGTATTCAATACAGTGTATATACTATGGATGATTCAATCAGGTGCCGCCTGCGCCCAGAGATCCCCTGCTACAGCACCCATTTCAACCTAGCGAAATCGCACCAATTCTCAGTGCTCACACCTTCTATGGTTTCTCCTTTCTCCCGAAGCCAACCTAGCACGACAATGAGCTCATCAGAAGAAATGATAGTAAATCCTGCCCGAGCCGAGTCTCTCGTCTCGCAGATCAAGGGCGTCAGCGGGCGCGTCGCGGCCGCTGCTAAGAGCAGAAATGTGAGTCGGCAATTTGCGCACAGTGCTTGAAGACTCACCGGTTTGATGTGGGCGTCATTGGCACCATGCCCATATGCCACACGGAGGCTGTTCATCACATGTCGATATCGAGATGATGCACATATACTGAAACGGTTATAGGTCAGACTAGTAGCAGTCTCGAAGCTGAAGCCTGCGAATGACATCTTGGCTCTCGCCAAACCGCAGCAAGCCGGGTTCGAGCCACAGCTGCACTTCGGCGAGAACTATGCCCAAGAGCTAATGCAGAAGGCTGAGTTACTGCCTCGTGACATCAAGTGGCATTTCATCGGGGGTTTGCAGTCCGGTAAGTGTGTTGTGAGCACAGTGTTGTTATGTTCGGTGCGAAGCAGCTAACCTCAACCCAGGCCACTGCAAAAAGCTCGCCGCAATACCCAACCTGTTCTGCGTCTCGAGCGTAGACACACTGAAGAAAGCCCAGCTCCTAGATAAGCATCGTGGCGAGCTGCTCGCCTCCTTCACCTCATCCGCTCCTGAAAAGCTCAACATCCACGTACAAGTCAACACTTCAGGCGAGGACTCGAAGTCCGGCTGTGCACCCGGCTCCGAGACCGTGGAGCTCTGCCGTGCAGTAGAAGAGGCCCAGAACTTGCACCTCCTTGGTCTCATGACCATCGGCGCAATCGCACGATCTGTCGCGACGACGCCGGAGAACGAGAACGAGGATTTTGTTGCGTTACGGGAACAGCGCGATCTCGTGGCCAAGGAACTGGGCTTGGATGACGACAGAAAGCTAGAGTTGAGCATGGGCATGAGTGAGGATTTCGAGGGCGCGATCACGATGGGCAGTGATGAGGTGAGAGTTGGGAGCACAATCTTCGGTACGAGGCCTCCTAAGGGCGATGCTGTTATTGTACAGTAAAGCTGCGTGTAGGGCGGTAATGAATCTCTGCGATGCAGCTGGCTACGACAATTACAGAAAGCGTGGCATTGATCACATCAATTATGGGCCTCAAAGTGACTGCGAACCCGGAATGTTTTGTATGTATGGTACCTAGGATGATTATCTCCTCTTACACTCCTGTAAGCATCTGCGTTATGTAAGACGTAACCTTTATGTCGGATCAGATCCTAACGATAGCACTCACAGCACGAGCCTGCCAAAAACAATAGAGCACAGAATATTCCTAGAAGAGAAGGTTCTCTCAGAATTGTGCCACATAGGCAGAGTCTTAATTGCCGTCACGGTAGTTGTAAGCCACTCGAAATTAGCTGACTCGCTGCAATCATCATAGAGAATCTGTAAGTCCCCCGGTCCACAAGGTCAGCAGAGACATAAAACAGTTGACAAAAGAAAAAGGGGAAAAGAAATCCGGTCAGCGGTGTCTATGTTGCCCGGTCACTCGGGACGACAGGTCAACATCTGAATGTCAAATCATCGAAAACGTCGAAGGTCTCTCAGAAATGGAATGTCTCTTCATCGTGGGAAGCCCACTCGGAACACCATTGGAGTCATCATTGAGACGGAAATCGCGGTTCTTTGGCTGATGTTCTGCACTCTAGTCGATAAGTCAGTAAGATCAAAGAAGAAGGTCTCTCGACAGTGAAGTCCACTCCGTCAAGTCGTGTTGGAGACCAACTGGTAGTGGTTCGGAAGGTGACATGTGTTTCTCTCAGACATTTGGTTTCGCGTCAGCGTGGTATAGCCACTCGACTCATGCACAACAAGTCATCATTAAGAACTGAACTGACATAAAGCCAGTATTCATGCGTGGGTTGTGTTATGTCGGTGATCAGGGAAGTCAGAGATGCTTGCCTGCTTTTTTGCGCCAAGACCGTCAAGTCGTGTTCCGCTCGAGGCGGATTGGTATTGGCAAGCCTTGTCTTGACTGCCGGGATGAATCTGAGTTTTACCAATCAGTATGGTTCGGTATACAACGCGGAAACAACAAAGAATGAAAGAAGCTTCTCTCAGAGCAAGATGGAATGATCGTCATTGTAGACCTTCTACTCGGATCACTTCGGTGATCATCACCAAGAAGCAAGCTGTTATAGCCCATGTGTCCTCAGGAGGATGCGGTAGGGAAAGAAAGAAATCCCATTCGGAGGAATCAGCGGTGTCCTCGTCTGCTGCGAAATTGAGTTGTAACTCCGGGTCGTGAACAGTTTCTGTTTCTTGGAACGCCAAAATTCGTATTAGCTTGGTTCGATAGACGAGGATGAAGGGCGAAACGGGAAGTGAAGGATCTTTCAGACGAGGAATTCATGTCTCAATGTAGCAATGCAACTCAAAATAGAGTAATAAGATCATCATATAGAGCCAAGGTGTTCATTTTCGAGTTGAAATCACGTACCTGGAAAAGTTATTTCGTAGGCATGGAACTCTCCGTCGTGCATGGAATCGGCGGGAATGAGATAGATTGCCGTAGTGACGTACTCCTGGACAGAAGACAGGCAATTAGTGGAACGATAGGTGGATGGTGATTAGGTGGCAAAGCAGCTTTAGAAGAGGTTCTCAGACTATTGGGGTATCTTCAACGTGACGAGGCACTAAGACATCCAAAAAACATCATCATGAAGATTTCAGCCGAAGACTGGCTTAGCAGGACGTACATTACGCACAGAGCCCCAAACACAAATGTAGGGAAGCGTGTGTGGTGTCAATATGCGTCGATGACTGAACCTGGGCACTGGGCATTGGATATTACAGTGTGGTGCCTGTAGTCGAAAATGACTCATTAGTAAATTGATAACTAGAAAGGGAAGAATGCAAAGATGGTAGAAGGATACGCTCTCTCAGACTGTCTTGCTATTGTGTTTCCATCATTGTGACAGCGCCACTTTGATTACCAACGATTCATCATCACGACGAAATAGGCGTAGACTTCGTGTAGTAGGCAGCACATACCTGAGATTCCGGTTTGTGTGGAATTGTTCGGGGTCGGATCGGTATCTTGGACTAAGATCAGACTTGAGATTTGGGTAATGCTGCAAAGAAATAGCCAATTGGCTTGTCAGCTCGCACGAACATGGAAGATAACATGGCCAAGATGAATGGGGGAAAGGATACTCTCTCAGAAATGAGATTCTCATCACTGTGAGATTGACACTCAATGTCATCGATGATTCATCATGAGAGTAGGAGAAAATAGTTGACCACCTGTTCAGACGGCCCATGGGTGCTCTGAGGGACTGCTGAGGGGGTTGGGGTACTTACCCCTATTCTGCTGTTCCGTGCTAATGTACTCAAGTTGAGTATCAGAAAGACAGAAGGTCGATACTTGGAGCCTAGGACCCTGATTCTTAGCGTCGTGGAGAGGACCTATCAATTCGCTTGTTAGTTTCTAACCTTTTGAGAAGACGAGAGCTGGAAATGGAGCAAAGCAGAAGGTATTAGGCGGCCGTCTCTGGATTGGCTTTTGCCACCGTACGATACCACTTGAGACGTGCATGTACCGTCATCAACAGTTGAGATGATGGTTGAATGATGGTGATAGATGCTCTCCAAGGGTTTGAGGCAACGGAGTACTTACTTGAGATTGGAGGCTGTGGCTCCAGACCGAGTATGCGCCGACTCGTGACTGACAAGAACAGGTACTGACTGACACGTAATTTAGTACAGTATGACAGACGATAGAAGATGCGAATATTGCGAATGAAAACAGGAAGGGCCCATTCTTTCAGGTCAATCAAATTTCTGTTATCATCGCGGTATCGCTACTCAAACTGGAAACTGTATCATCATCGAGAGCCGAGCATCGCGTCATCATCAAGAGACTAGATGCTTCGCGTGCTGATGGAGAGTATCGGTATACTTACTTGGAAGAAGAGGGAGTCGACAAGCGTCAGCACCTAGTCGTGCAAAGTTGGGAAAACGGGCGCCGAGGAAAACGAAAACGCGACGCGCCAGCTTCAACAGGCGAGTGACTGTGGTAATGGTAGTCAGCGTGGAGAGACGGGCATTCTGGGAATGGGAGGTTCCAAATGATGGGGAAATGCTTCTCAGATCATTAAATACAAGCTGAAGTCATCGTGGCATGGCATACCACTGCATAGAGCACGTGCGAATCATCATGGAAGCGCGAACTGCCACTTGGCCGTTGGAGTATTTGCTGTGCCAGAGGGCCAGCAGGAAGGCGGGGAGAGAGAAACATCCACCTACCTCATGATGCTGTTGAAAGCATGGGAAAGGGACTGACAACACGTCTTGAGCTGTGAAGGGATAGTGATATGACCATGCTTAGGAGTACGAGTGAGCGAAGAATAGAGGGATGGGGAAGAGGCACAAGGCTGGCCATGGGAATGGCTGACCGAGGGGTAGTTTTTGAGTTGTGGAAAACAAAATAAAAACGTGGGGACAAAATGTGTGTGGTGGGAAGGGAAGATTTCTTCCAGAGCCCTTTCTGAAACAAGTCATGACGGCAAGGTCACTCGTCTCTCTCCAGTAAGCACTATGGAGACTTGATCCCTGGGTCAAACTGCTGACCACAGCTACATGATCAGATAGAAATTGATCAAGTATCTGGTGGAGTGTTTGAAGCAGCTGGGGCGGGTGCGAGTGGCGTGGGAAAGGTAAGCAGGTAGCGATCAGGAGGAAGATGACCAAGACTCTTGAAGGGAAGTTACTATATCTGAAGGGGAAGTGCCAACGACATAGAACAGGCGGGTACACGCTGGGGGAAGAGTGTTAAGGGGCAGGCATGTTTTCCCATGAGCACACAGGTGGGTAGGTGTGAGCGAATTCAAACGACGAGGAACGCATGGGAATGTTCAGCCAAGGCTGGGGATGGAGCGGGGGGGGCGTGAAAAACCTTGTTGAGGCGGGTACAGCCATAACAAAAGGAATTATCCATGACATTCCGTGTTAGAAAAGGACACAAGCGGAGTGATATCGCCAGAATACGGGGTCTTGAGCAATCTCCGGGGGCAACAAGAGAAAGAGGATGGATGGCATTTGAAGGAGAGCGTCAACACCCTGTGAAGAAGGGAATATGCATCAGAAATGCGAGGAGAATCCATAAAGGTCATAACGTGTATGGTCATAAGGGGCTTTTGATGATATGTGTTGGGCCGAGGGGTGATGGATTGGACAGGGACAAGCTTGGCGAAGACAACATGGAATGAAAAGAGACAGTGTGTTGTGCCAGTGCAACAAGGGAGTGCGTTTAAGATATCAACGAAAAGCTGTGTGGCGGTAGGAAAATTCCAAGCATAGGCGCCAGGTCAAGACTGTTTTGTGTTCCAAGATGGTTGGTGCAGTATTGGAAAGATAAAGATACCTCTGGTAACATGGAAAAGGACTTATCATGTGCGTGAAGGACAGATTGGGAGAACATGGGTAGAAAAATCAACGTACCAACAAGGAATAGCTAAGATCAAATAATAGTCCAAGCAGACGGGTGGTGTTCATTCAGAAGGATATGCCTATGCCCTAACGAAGGGGCTTCACGGACATAATGTCAACACGAGAAAGCACCAAAATGTAAACGAGTGTCAAGGGAGGGTAGATATGGGGTGGGCAAAAACTGCAAAAAGGTTCTCTCAGAAGGGTGTCCGAAGTGCAATCATTGGGGTTAGCCAAATCAGCTTCTGGTTTTAATAAACTAAACATCATGGAAAACCAACTTGACCAATTGGGCCAGGTAGTAGAATGCAGACCTTAATGGGAATTATTATGCAGACGGGTAGGTACAGCTTGATTGAGACACGGTCCAGGACAACAACGGCGACGACAACGAGTACAATAGCGACATCATCGTCAACAACAAGGAAGGACAGGAGTGCGACTTGGACGGATATTTCACAAATATGATTACGGTGATGACTAGATTAGTGTTAAGAGACTTAATAGCTGAGAGATGTCGTGTATATTATGAACTCGAACGACCGTGAGTTCGACTTGATATGAAAGGGTACCATCTGTGATTTCTGTCTTGTCACAATGCAAACTGTATACTCTGGCAATTTGGGCAAATATCCTGTCAATCCTGAAGTCCCATCTAAGATGCCGAGAGGACAGTTGCAAACACCATGCAGACGAATTAGACATAAGTAAAAATACCCATTGAGTTCAGTATGATCATTCTTCTTGATTTAAAATCAGACGCTCATCTATACAAAGTATAATCTTCGAAACCCAGGATTACCGAGACACCAACGCTGTAGACCTCTAATCCATACGGATATATATGCCATCTCTCATCCCCGACCTGTTGTCATCCCTGTATGATCCCTATTCCTGAGCAACGACAGGCATAACAACATTGTTCCACAGCACTCTCTTCTCCTCGCTATCACTATTCGTCCATTCCTTCTCGACCTCAGCGTATTCATCCCACCATATCTTATGCGTGCTCTCGATGCGGTCGTTGTTAAAGGTCCTGCTCTTCCATGGCTTATTCAGAATAAAGTGGAGGACTTTGATGTCCTCATCTTTCCACAACGAAGAGTGGCAGTCTCGCATCGGCTTCAAGGCATTGTACGTGTAAGGCAAAGCTTTCCACTTGCCCCTGTATACTATTGCCAACAGATCCTGGTCGAAGAACAACATATTGGGTACATCTGGATGGGTATTCATAGCGTCGATCAGGTGATCGTATTGTACCTTGGAAGGCTCTAGTACTACAGTGCCGCTGTTGAGGAGATGGTGGTTGTTTGGACAAGATTCGTTGATTGGCGCAGGCTCGCCCGTTTGCTGGTTTGCAGCGGTGAAAGCACAGTTTTCAGGTATCCTGGAAGCAGAGAATCTTTAGCATACATCGTTGGCGAGGACATAGGTAAGCATTTTTGTGTCCAACCTACCAGTCCTTGCTGTAATGTGCAAGCTTGCGCGGATTGCAGGTACAAGCATGAGTGCTTGCTATCCAACCGTCGGGCAGATCCATTTCCATCATATAGTCAATGTTCTGTAGGATGACTTGGTCGCTGTCAAGAAGCACAACTCGCTATATCGTGGAAACGAGACACGTAATTAGCTTTGCATTGATTAAAATCTACCAGAATTCACAAGAGGGACTCCGGTCTTGGGCATAGATCGCATTTGACGTTATCAACGTCCAGCACGCTGAGCACCAAGACATATTGCAAAGCATAACTCTACAATCACTCACCTTGTATTCTGTAAAAGACCAAGGAGCCAGCTTTTCCCATGTGCCGCGGTTGACTTTGCCATCGCGGGGTTCTGGCTCAACCTTGTCGACGACGATGGTAGGGATACCAGCAACAGCAAACGCGCGCATATACTCGGCGTCTTTCTCGACATCGCGCGTCACCATAACCTTGAGCTGGTACTTGCTACCAGTCTTGCGCAGAGAATGGTTCAAGACCAACAAGCCTCCAAAGTACGCGCGGTTGGTCAGCAGTGTTGTCCATATCCTGGTGGGGTCGTATTGGCCCTCGGCGTTGTTGGAGTTGGCGGTCATGATGGCATATGTAACGAAAACTGCGATTGGCAACAAAGACCAGAATAATCTGCTTTTCAGAAGAGTGGTGGACATTGAGACGGAAATTCAGAAGCAACTCTGTCGAGCGCCTCTTCTTGTAGATCAAAATCAGGATAATGCAGATGGCACTCAACACGGCCCCAGACGAGCATTTCACAATGAAACATGGCGAAAATAGCATCAAATTCTCGTGTGTGTTGACGCCATTGATTTGGCAGATGATACCCACCGAACCAATGGCAACATGTGCGCATATGCTTACCTAGCCTGCACATATGACTTGCATTGGGCGCCACAGCCGACAGTGACACGCACAAGAGAAGGCCGAGACGAGCTCCGATGCACGCAGAACCCCCACTATCTAGTGAGACGCGATAGAGGGAGGAGGAGAAAGTGATGGGTCGTGAAAGCCGTAGCCCGTTTCTAAAGTACCTAGGTAGTATAGACTGACTACATGTATACATGTAGATGAATGGACTCAGCTGTATGTATGTTGATGTGTGATAAATGAAGCTTACCTTATTACCTAGATCCGTAAGGTATGCACTTTGGCTTTGAGGAAGGCAGCAGGCTATGAGCATTCGATAGACGATGTTCTTTGCGAAGTGTTCAATTAAGGTAGTTAGGGAGCCTGTCGCCTGTGACCTCATCAAAGCTACACTGACTTGCAAACGGATTGTCGCTGTGGATACCCTAATTTCCCTGTGTCTCCCCCCCCCCCCATTTTCGAAATCGACGATATTGACAGAATTAAATAATGACTATTTAATGATTATAGCACTTTTAACTATATGTAATGGTTTAATTATTATATTATATATAGGATTAAAGTCGCTGTATATAGTATATATAGTATATATGGCTAAAAGGGCTATATTTGATTAGAATCGCTGTATGTGCTGTATGGGCTGTACGTGGTATATGTGACTGAAGGGCTATATTCGATTAGAATCGCTGTACGTGGTGTACGTGGTATATGTGACTAAAGGGCTGTATTCAACTGGAATCGCTGTACGTAGTATACGTGGTATATATAGCTAAAAGGGCTGTATTCGACTGGAATCGCTGTACATAGTGTATGTGGTGTACGTGATGTACGTAGTGTACATAATGTACGTGATGTACGTGGTGTATGTGGTGTACGTGATGTACGTGGTGTATATGGCTGAAAGGGCTGTATTCGACTGGAATCGCTGTACGTGGTGTACGTGGTGTACGTGATGTACGTGGTGTATATGGCTGAAAGGGCTGTATTCGACTGGAATCGCTGTACGTGGTGTACGTGGTGTATATGGCTAAAAGGGCTGTATTCGACTGGAATCGCTGTACGTGGTGTACGTGGTGTATATGGCTGAAAGGGCTGTATTCGACTGGAATCGCTGTACGTGATGTACGTGGTGTATATGGCTGAAAGGGCTGTATTCGACTGGAATCGCTGTACGTAGTATATGTGACTAAAGGGCTGTATTCGATTGGAACCGCTGTACGTGGTATATGTGACTGAAGGGCTGTATTCGGCTGGAATCGCTATACGTAGTGTACGTAGTATACGTAATGTACGTGGTGTACGTGATGTACATGGTGTATATGGCTAAAAGGGCTGTATTTGACTAGAATCGCTGTACGTGGTGTACGTGGTGTACGTAATATACGTGGTGTATATGGCTGAAAGGGCTGTATTTGACTGGAATCGCTATACGTGCTGTACGCGTTGTACGTGTTGTATATAGCTGGGATAGCTGTATTATATATGGCTGGATAAAGGGCTATTTGCATTTATTAACCAAGTATACTAATTATTCAATAAAATGGTAGTACGTAGATGATTCTTGATAAACTGGTGAAAATGATGCTTTATTCAATTCTGTCAATATCGTCGATTTCGAAAATGGGGGGGGGGAGACACAGGGAAATTAGGGTATCCACAGCGACAATCCGTTTGCAAGTCAGTGTACGAGGCAAAAAAGCTCCGAAACCGTGGCAATGGAAGGGTCCAAATGCCATCCCAACATGCACCAATTCGATGCAGGATCCGACCGAGCTCCCGGTGCATGCAGCTCCGTCTCCACTTTATCCGATCGATATCCTGGGAGACAGCACATAGTACTTCAATATCTTCGCTGCTGGCCATCTGACATCGTTTCCATTTTCTGATTGAAAAAGCATCGTCTATTTGATGTTGAATCTACTGATCGCTAGCAGAACTCAACACGAGTCGTTAAGGTGGCTATGTGCTGCGTGTCTACTACATCATTGAGCTTGCTTATCCCAGTCGGCTTTGGGAGCCGACCGTGCTAATCTGCATATCGATAAGCTAAGAGCATTGCATTTCAAGATGGCGGTGCCATGGACATCTACTCTGCACGTCGTTGACCTTTGACCAAATCTGTTGCCTGATACCTCGAATATCAATGATGCCTACTTGACTGCCTGTGTTCAACACCGATGTCGCCATCTGTCGCTCCTGAGGCTTACAGCTGAGGCACGCGTTACATCGAGCCCACCCGGATTTGCGCTGGCCTACGGTCCACGATACAACATGTCGGATCCATTACTGACGTCCCTGTGCTCTATCTGTCGCATTCAAGCGCCCAAATACAAGTGTCCAAGATGCACTGCGCAGACATGCTCTCTGGCGTGTGTAAAGAAACACAAGACCTGGTCGACATGCAACGGTGAACGTGATGCGACAGCGTACCGCCCACGAGAGCATCTCAAAACCGACGCTGGCATCGACCACGACTACAATTTCCTCACCAAGATCGAGCATTCCGTCGAGCGCGCCCACCGGATCCTACGAAATGACAGAGGTATCATGCCAGATGAGAGCTCCGAGCAGCCACCGCCACCAAAAAGAGCACGCGTGAACAGGGGAGGACGCTTCAACAAAGGTCAGAGCCGGGGGAGAACAACGCTCGAGGAGGGAGACGGGATACGGAAATGGGATAGGGCCGCCATAGCCCGCTTGAAGAAATTAGGCATCCATGTCACCTCTCTGCCCTACGGAATGTCACGCTCCAAGGAGAACAAGACCAGTTTCAACAGACGAACAGGCACGATCAATTGGCAGGTCGAATGGGTGCTCGTCGACGACCAGAGCAGCCCACAGACTGCTAGAATCATGGCAAAGGCTCTCGATAAGACGACACTGCACATCGCTCTTGCTGAGGCGCTAGAGTTGCGACGCACACACCAACTAAGCGGAGATGAGCTTGCAGAGCAGAAGCAAGTCAATCGTGAACAGAGGCCCTCAAGACACGCGGGTCAGAGTTACTACTCTTCTGCATGGAACGCTGCCCCCTGTCTAACGCAAAGTCACACGGAGACGTTCTGGAGTTTCTCGATCGATCACGACAGCGCGAAAAGATACCACCTCTTCTACTTAAAGCCAAAAACACCTTCGAGAGAAAAGCCGAGGCTTGTGCCGCTAGACCCGACGGACAAGCTCGCAGATCTGCTTCCTGGGCTTGATATTGTTGAGTTCCCCACGATATATGTGTTCCCTGCTACACTGGGGCCCCCTGGAGATGGATTCGTGGTGGAGGGGAGAGACCGCCCAAAGAAACGGAAGATGCCTCATGCATCCGCACCTACTCTTGTGGGCTATGAATCAGCAAGCGAAGAAGATGGCGAAGTCATGGAGAGATCCTCTGATGAGACCAGCAGTTCTGGATCTGATTCGGAAATGTCTGACTAGGTGTGCCCAACAGCTATGCATATACAATGATACCCGTGCTCTAAACAGTTGTTCAAGGATCGTTCGCATGCAAGAAGTACTCACAAGGGGCCTTGATATTCCGCGGGTAGTGATGTAAACCGTGCAAAGTCGACCTGGTGTCTCATCAATAGGATAACTATGTGCATACCTACAGACACATATCCAGTAAATGGTCGAACGAGAATGCTTTCAAGCATGCCAATAATATATTTGTGTTATCTTGGCTTAGAGGTAGCTGAAATGACTTGGCACAATTTGCGAATAGCCTGCATTTATTGAGTAGGCAGGTTGATCTCCGGTATGGAGAAACGACAGCACGCAGGAATATCACGGGCAAAGGAGAACATGATCATAATACCTACGCCTTGAGGACAAAGTAGTTGATTGCCCAACATTGCTTCAATGGTTAAAAACAAGCGTGCATGTCTGCCCGGTGGAAGCGAACTCCCGCTCATCAAACACTGCTCCTGTGGGTTTAGGTTCTTCCACTCGCCACGCCCGGGTGTCCGTCCTGCTCTGGCACGAGCCTGCGCCACGAGACACAAGGTACCACCTACCTGAGGTCTCCAGCTGTTGACGGGTCTGAGCCTAGCGAGCCTAGCTGGCCCCCCCGCCCGGCGTTCTTGACCTAAAGGTCACCTGCTGCAGCATAAGTTGTGGATGGCAGCCGAAGCAAACGTTTGTTTCCTTCGATTCGCGATTTTCAGCCTTGGCCTTCCCCAACCTCTCACCTTTAACCTTTCCCATCCCCCATCCCGCACCTTTTCAACACTCGCATGCTTCTTCTTCGTAGCATACGTTGGTGTTTGCACCTGGTCCTTCCGTAGCTGCGGCCAACATCCTTCGCCCCCGCCTTTCTTCCATTCTCATCACCCACATCTTCCTCGCGCTGTAAGCGCACACTTTACCAGCCATGTCCGAATTCCTCGGGTAAGTCAACGGCGCTGTCCCTTCCCCAAACTGATTGTTACCGGCGACTGACATCTCCCCACATAGTTCTCGGATATCTCTGATATCCAAGAGCGACATTCGGTAAGCACGCCCGCCGTCACGGTGTCCATGCCCTCGACCCCCAATTGACCCCATCGTCCAGCTACTCCGGTGTTCTCCACGAAATCAACAGCGAGGAGTCGACTGTCTCGCTTGAGAATGTCAAATCGTACGGCACCGAAGGCCGACGCGGCAATCCTGCCGACGAAGTCGCACCCTCCGACCAGATCTACGAGTACATCGTCTTCCGGGGCAGTGACGTGAAGGATTTGCGTATCGAGCAAGCCCCCGCCGCGCCCAAGGAGAACCAGCCCCCCATGCCCGACGACCCTGCCATTGTCGGTGTAAGTTGCTCCCAGTTCTGACCGACGCCTCACAACATATCCTATATGACGAAACATTTCGGATGTAAACCATTGTCTTGTCTGAAAAGCGCAAAAACCCCGTGTTGATATTTCCGTTGCCTTCCTTCTGATCAAATAGGATCGAAAGCTTTGCTCGCTACATAAATCGCTCCACTTCTGCATCTTGGCTAACAACCAATCTTCGTATCCCTAGGCTCGCTCCCGTCCTGCTCCTGGTGGCCAAGGCCCTCCTGGCCAGCTCAACCAAGGACCGCCCGGTCCAGCAGGCCCGGCTGGCTTCGGAGGTCAAAACCCCTATCCCCCCAACTTCTACCCCCCGCCTCCTGGTCAATGGGGACGCGGTGGTCCCCCGCAAGGCCCGGGTCCCAACCAAGGCTTCAATGGAATGCCCTATCCTCCTCCGCCTGGGTGGTTCCCTCCTGGGCAGGGCTTTCCTCCCGGTGCCCCAGGTCCCTGGAACCACTTTGGTTATCCTGCTGGACCTCCTGGACCTCATGGTCCACCGGGTGCCCCAAACGCTCCTGGCGCTCCCTCGCAGGGCATGATCACCACGCCTCAGCAGGACAAGAAACCCACACCCATCGGCGCAGGCGTTGACAAGCAGAAACCCGTGGGCAGTACCCCTGGCGCAGAGGAACCGAAGCCGTTTGCACAGCCGCCCAAGCCTGCCGCGGAAGTCGCTCCCACTCCTCCTGTTGAGTCAAAGCCCACCGCTGCCGAAGTAAAAGCTACCGCCGAGTCGCTCGAGTCGCTCACTGCAAAGTCTCCCCTGCCTAAACCGCAGGCGAAGAACGTCCCTACTGGCCCCAGAAGTAATCGCATCACACCTGCGGTGCCTATTCCCACAGCTATCCTCCAGAAGTCTGCCCCACAAGCTACCGCTGCCACTGCCACCGTCAAGCTGGGAGAAGCGGCAAGCGGTCCGCCTAGCGCTGCTGCCCTCAGAGATGCAACTCAAGCTGCCAAGGCGGCTGTTGCTGTCGCCATGGCCAAGCTAGATAATCCGAATGCAGCGATTGGCCCATCTGTTGCTGCTCCTGCAAATAGCAACGCGATGGACAATCTCACGAAGAAGGTCAATGAGATGAGGGTAAATGCCACGCGTCCGGCAGCTGGTCGCGGCCGTGGTAGAGGCGGTCGCTTCCCGCAGCAGGGCAAGATTGAAGTGCCCGACGTCGATTTCGATTTTCAAACGGCCAATGCCAAATTCGACAAGGGAGCTCTCGCTTCACCTAGCGAAGTCTCAAATGGTGAAATATCTGAGACGCCGGAACCCGCTGAAGACAATGCCTACAACAAGAAGAAATCTTTCTTCGATAATATCGGTAGCGAAGCCAAGGACCGCGCTGATAGCGCACAGAAGCCCGGTGGCCGCGAATGGCGAGGCGAGGAACAACGGAAGAACATGGAGACGTTCGGCCAAGGCAGCGTCGACGGCGGCTATCGTGGTGGCTACCGTGGTCGTGGCCGAGGTCGTGGCCGAGGTAATATGCGTGGACGTGGTCAAGGCCGAGGTGGCTTCCGGCCTCCTCCCGTTGCCCAGTAATCAGTTATTTCCTAGTAGACATCCGTCTTATATCGGCGCGCATCTTCACCTTGATTTAGTCATGGCTGATGAGCATCTTCGCGCGACAATGCTCGACTATCCTCATTGCATACATGCGATGATTGTACAGTGTATAAGTATCGCGGTTTCACAATCATTTCCCTCATTTTCGCGGTCCGGAGTCGGTTTTCAAGCGAGCGACATCTTGCAGCACTTGAATGCTGAATCACGAGGCTCGCACACGGCAAAAATTGGCGTAGTTTTATTTGCGCTGGCGTTACGTATCCAGTTCTCTGGCATGAGTTCGTGGATTAATCACCATAAGAAAGCCCTGAGTATCTGATGGTCAGGAATGAAGGGGCCAGGTTCGGCTCTAGGAAGGATAGTATCAGGTTGATGATGAAGCTCATTCGATTTTGCGACGAATGCTAGCAGACGAGAAGATGAGAACTGGATCTCGACGAGAATCGAGGGACAGATGCGGTAACGAAGATACAATAATGACACGAGGCTTGAATTCTTGTCTGCAGGCGTCAGACAATTCAGGCAAGTCAAGAACGACAATGATCAAGACGGATCATGAACCATGCCTCAATATAAAATTCAACGAGCCTGCAGCCTCCCGTCTTTCAGCAAAATGAAGGTCATGTGAATATGTTACCTGTGATGACCAGTAGTCCATGGCTCGTCTCACTGCGTGTGCCTGTCAGTTAATGTACTTGGACCAGTTCCTAATCAACCCGCAGAGCAGATATCCTTAGCGATGGGGACTCTGGTAACCACCCGATTGAATCAATCGAAAATCCGGGAGTGGTAAAAGGGGGATGACTAAAGGTGGGAACTCCCATCCTTAAAGAGGCTTCAACCCCTAAAAGTTCCTATCTGCCCAAATTTGTCACGATCCTCAGTTGTCAATCCCCAGCCCCTATTCGAGGGATATTCAGGGGTTTGGTTACTGCCTTATAGCTATCTAGCTCACGCTTTTCAATTCGTACCATGGTCTGTCGCAACTTTGAAAGACTGAATATTCAAACGGGACGTTGATGTGGTTGAGGCTGAAATTTACGGTGGAGTTTCGAGACAGTTCTCTGCGGATTCTTTTTGGTATGTATAAGGTAGGTTTCAATATGATTCACGGTTGGATATCGTCTGTTGGTTTGTTGAGTTGGGTATGCGGGTGGTGTTTGTCTGTGTGCTTGGATTATAAGTTTTTTTGGATTGATGAGCATGTGTGAGTGTTGTTTTAAGTATTTTCGAATGTTGAAGGGGTTGAGTGTATGCCGTACTTTCTTGTCTCTGATTTTTGCTTTGCTAATGATTTTGGCATATGATACCTAGTGCTGCGTCTTGGAAGTGGAGAGGGCGCAGAAGGTACCGTTGGACAAGCACCAAATCCGCCGGAAGCTGGTGGCACAGGCAGCAGCCTACGTGGAGGCGCCGGTAGTAGCGAAAGCGGGAGTAGGAATGGAGGCGGAAGTGGAGGTGGGAGTGAGAGTGGAAGCATTGTTAGTAGCGACAGCAATAGAATCGACACTAATGCCCGCGAGCACTTTCATGTCGAGGTCGTCTACCCTGCTAATGACGGTTTGCCCAACGTTCTACCCACTGGGCAGACCTTCATTCTCATGGAATATATCAGCGGTCCGACATTATATGATTTCATGAAGCAAAGAAAGGAGGCCAACGTACCTTTCACCCAAGATGAGCTATGGAGCTACTTCTTGTGCAGATTGTCATGCTCGGCGATCTTTCGGAACACCTTCGAGATCGAGAGCATAGAGTGACAGCAAAGCTGGTCAAAGTGATTTACGCCATCATAATTACGGGTGTCTATCAAGACAAAAGGTGGCTCTCTTGACTAACGATACCTAGATGCTTAATTTCGGTCTGGCTGGACCTCTGGATGAAGAAGAAGGTACGCCACTTGGTGAAGGGTGATCTCTCGCACCTTGTCTTCTAGCGTGGCTAATCACAGCAAGCTACAAGCAACGGCGGAAAACATATACCCAATCGGAAAAGTAAGACTCTTGCTCCTTGCTCTTCTTGCCCATCTGTTTTCCGGGGATGTTGAAGAGTTAGTACTGGAGCGTACAAGAGCTAGCCATTCTCATGCAACCATGAAGCAGGTATCGATTGCACAAATCGCTACCTTCCTCACGCGATGGCAATCGCGATGCTATGCGCGTGCTGAAGGTTGTTGGCCACTAACAAGTGTTTTCTACTTAGATAATGTTAAGGCGCCGTTGACAAGTACGATTCGGGGGGGGCGACGCTTACCAACGTCGAAGTAATAACACTCGATGGAGTTCAAGTCTGGGACCAGGTAGGCTTTTGCAGTCTTCCCCATTTTTTCTCCCCCCTTGGAGCAAGTTCCAGGAGTCGGTTTCTCTATCATTCGACATAGACGATGAAAAAGTCAAAGCAACTCCAGAACTCAAGACAAACTATTGACTGACTCCGCTTGTGTGATAGCCGGGGCCTGTGGAGGAAGGCGATATAGTATCGTTTTAACTTAGAAGATTCAGAGCTTTAGATGGTCTTTCATTCAATTTCAAAAGCCTTATTGTGAGATGTTTGGCCATCGACTGTAAGCAACGCCCCACGCTCCAAATCCTGCTAGAACAGTGTAGAACCGCGGCTGGGCTTTGGAGAGGAAAGATTCGAGGAGGATGAACATCAATATGGAGTCTGGAGCTTGAGAGGCGAAAACTTCGTGTGCCATCGAGGTGCTACATCTCAGTGATTCTGCTCTAGATATCAGTCGCCTAGGTTCTACACAAATAGAACTGTAACAATATTCGACTTTCTACCAAGAAGACGATGGGTCACTCATCCAGGAGGTGGCCGCGAGCGTGATCGGGAAACAATAAAAACGTAAAACTACTATATCTAAAAGTATGCCGAGTATTTAGGGACAGAATATAATCAGTTTTGATGTACCGCGAGAAATCGACATCCACGCTACTCGGATATCTCGCTGTTCGACCTTGACTGCCCCCGCCGAGTTTTGGGACAAGGTGACTCATCTGTCAAGGGTGCGACCATCGCCCCCAGATTGAAGCTTTGCATATCTATTCAGGTGGTTTCTCCTCCTGGTTGTCGTTAGCACAACACGATCTCGGATTGAACTGTTTCAATTCAGTGCCATGGGATCAGCCAGATGACCATGATGTGATCTTTGAAGGAAACTGAATACTTTGGTATATTTTGGTGTATTTGAATTGAATTCGTGCTCTCTTTCAGTATTATGAAGCCTGCAAGAGAACCCACGATGAGAGAAGTGGACTTCGATGCTCTGTTATAAACCGTAACAATCTCAGAAAACTCACGCATTCGACGCCGATTATAGCGTTCACGTCAGCTTCAGTAGTTTAACCCTCAAGATTCGTATTCGATGTTTGTATCTAAGTCCTTGCAGCCAGCCAGTTTCGAGCGAAGTGCATTGGTAAAGCAAAGTGACAAGTCTGAATGAAGAGCCTTGACAACTTAAGAGATACCGACGTTGGAAGGGGATTCTCGGATATGTCACGTTTAGCTCTGAATGTGATACTCTGAAGAAAAGGTCTCTAAACTATAGTTGCGCGATACCTTTACCCCTTGGGAATCTGTTGTGAGATACCTAGCACGCGATATAGTACCCCCTTCCATCACGGAACCACATCTTTATAACATCAAATCCACTGGGAGACAGCTAGAAGAACGTCATATAGAGAACTCAATTCACGATCAACCATCAATATTCAGACTTTATTTCGTTTGCTTATTGTTTTCTAGGTTGCTTATCCTTTGCGTCTATCTGACAAATAAAGGTGATCGCTGTGCCCCGGCGCGGAGCCTGAGACTTGAGACATGCTCGGCTCAATACCACAACCAGTAGTAGTACCCAAATGAAACCCTTACACGGGCTTCCTTACGCGAGAAATCATCGCAGGTTTCTGGTTGTGTTTTCCGCTTTGACCGCGCAAACTCTCGAAAGGTCGTTCGAAGGTGAGAAGAGCAACCCGGAACAAGCAAGACAGGAAACAGTGCCTCCGTATCCTCTGGTGATAACGCCTGGCTGGGGAATGCAAAGTGAAGTAATCATACAGTTGAGTTTCTGTGATGGTGGTTGTGCCGATTCACGCTCCTCCATTTGAACTGGTGAAGCAGCAGAGATGTAGTAACGAAGAGCTGACGCACTAGGCTAACAAGGACAGAATGACTGATGACAGGCGGTGCAGTACCACTATCGGTATGCTCGATTCCAGTGAAGGAACTGGCCAGCCTGTTTCGTCGTCTTGCTCTGCAATGGAGCTGCGGACGAGTGGAGTCGGGAGGAAAACGGACGTCTGATGAGCAGCGCAGGATTAAAACGGTCGACAATGATTGGACCAACGGTGCTATTCACGTTCTGGTGTCATCGACGGCAACTTCCGAGTATTCGGCCTGTGCGCGTGTTGATGGTGGCGTGTAGTTATGTTGGATATCTGGGGCACGTCGTCGTCCGCGACTTGACTGCGCACTCCGAGCTATTTGGCGGCCTGCCCTGAGTCGATGTTATCCAACCTATGCGGGCTATTTAGTTTTGTCTGCTGGCCGGCCAACCTTGTCACCAGTATCCGATTTATCGAGTTGATCGTAGGCAGACTGGAGCACGTGAGGATCTGTCTTGCGATCTTCAAGGATGATGACCCAATCACGAAGCTGAATGTTTTTGCCCTTCTCACCATCCTCTCGAAACTGTCCAAGATGCGAGACGCTTGGTTTTGTCAAAGGCCCTCGCGCAGTCTTTGCGCCGATACTTCCTGATCCGCCAAGCCCTGGTTTGCTCGTGCCCTTAGGCGTGCTGGCTCCACTACCAGCATCAGCTCCAGACGTCATCCATGAATATTTCTTCTTCTTTCCGCCTGTGAACAAGCTGAGAGTAGTGTTCACGGTAGTGCTACTTGCATTCTCAGCTGCTTTGGCTGCCGCCTTCTTGCCCTCCTTCTTCGTCATTAATTTGGCTTCGCCGCCCTCCAAACCCCCAGGGGTGCCAGGGGCAATGGATCCGCTTCGGGAACCGGCCTCGCCTCCCTCCTTCTCTTTGTCTGCTCC
The DNA here is from genome assembly GCA_022578705.1 of Xylariaceae sp. FL1019. Classification (NCBI taxonomy): domain Eukaryota; kingdom Fungi; phylum Ascomycota; class Sordariomycetes; order Xylariales; family Xylariaceae; species Xylariaceae sp. FL1019. The sequence continues at coordinate 1,469,467 of MU391923.1, forward strand.
TTTCTCGACTCTCTTTTGCCGTTTTTTAAGGCGGCCCTCTTCACCGTCTTGCGTTTGTTTACCGGCACCAACTACTGACTCAACCAGATGATTTGGGCCAATTTCAGTGATACCTGACGTACGCACCTTGTCGTTGCTAATCTGATCCGACGATCCTGGGATACGTGTTAATTCTAGATGGGAATCAAGAGCCTTCAAGGATGTATACATACGCTTGAGGGGATTAGCCCCGGGGCTGACTGCGCTGTCCGCTCCTATACGGGGGCCTTCAGCTAGCGAGCCATTGACTTTGGGTGCCGGTACGTCAGCGACATCCATCCACTCAGGGGGGACAAAACCGTGCGAGCTCGTCTGCCGGGATATGGCGACATCGTTGGCGTCAGTCAGGAGATCTTTGAGGTGCTCTCTCGTTGCTATTGAAAGAAGCGCGATCTGGTCCACGAGGAAACTATCCTTGGGGATGAAAGAGCCGGCGGTCTGCACAATTGCGCCGCCCGGACCAGTTTGAGTCATCATCTTGATCTCTGGCTTGGGAAAGTCTGCCGGCGGGACAAACTTGCCCATGTAGAGACCCTTCCCGTCTGGCCTCAGATCCGTATTAAGACTCAGGCCATGTTTATGGGCAGTATCCGCCATGCGTTTGTGCAGCCTGCCAGGAGTAATAAAATTAAGTCTCACTTCCTGTTGCCGTGTGACTGCAAGATCGTGCGCTGCCTTGTCCCAAACTTCGTCTGCCGCTCGAGCCGCGTACTCATCTTGTGACATGCCGCCCACATCCTTGGCTGGTTGATTGGCAGGGCCCGCGCCGTAGAAGCTGTCCCTGCCCTGTGGAGGATAGCCCGATCTCCGCAATGCGTCTGGATCATTCTGATATTCAAATTCTTCGTCGAGATCTATGCCAGTCCCCATAAGCATGTCGTTAACATCGTAGGATGAAGTTTTGGGAGGACCCTTCGCGGTCTGTCTTGAGTCGCTTGGGTATGACATGGGAGGGCCCATGTTGCCGGCTCCAGGCAAATTATTGGGCATTAAGGTCGCATTAGAGTATTGGGCGGGGGGTTGAGTCGCGATGGGAGTGGTCGGGTGAGACTGATTATTGTAGTGCTGAGTCTGCTGAGGGGGAGGAGCCGGTTGCAAATGGACATGCGGATGCGGCGCGTAAGTCGAGTGCACGGGTTGGTTCGCATGTTGTAAGGAGTGCTGGGCGACGTGCTGGCTATTATGAGTGGTATGTGACGACTGCGGGACGTGTGTCTGTCCAACCGAGGGCGAACGACCGTTGGGCTGCTGATGCGACATTGTGTAGGCATGGTGTTGAGCCTGGGGTGCATTGGGCACATTGGCGGATTGGGGTATTGGCGATGGCAAGCCAGCCGTGGGCGTCAATGGGCCAGGAGTCAAAGCAGACGGACTGCCGGCGTACACGTGGCTCTGGCTCGTCTGGTACGGGGATATAGGATGTGCTGGTGCTTGAGGAGAGAGCTTGGGTCGCTTGTTTGGTCCCAGGCCGTAAGAGGGCGCGGCGTTTGTGGGTGAGGGCGAGCCCTGGGGAGGAGAGAATTGCCTCGGGGGCATGCCGGACTGAGGTTGAGACATGGTCACGATGTTCGCGATAGTAGGAAGTTGCGGTTGTGCTGTCGTTGAAACCCTCGTCACGCAACGAACTCGTGTATTGAGAAGCGCGACCAACCGTTGGGAAGGGCGCGGGAGCGATGGAGAGTGCGCGAAGAGACGGATACGGATGATGAACGCTCTACAGGCAGGAGAGATTGGTTCTTGGTCGCCGGAAGGACAGATGGTTCGGTTGAGCAGATGGTTGAGGGCTAGTAGCCGATGGTCTCTTGCTCAGGCTGTTAGTGCAAGTTGCGCAACGGCAGTCATTCACCACACCACATGGCAGGCGCAAAGCCTATCGCTCTGCACTCCGTCACACCCATCCGTCGGCAGGGATCGGCCTACGAGGTGAGCTGTTGTCGCAACGCGGACGTGAGACTGGTGCGTTCTAGTATGGCCTTGAACGATGACTCTAGAAGTGACGGGAGCGTGGCAGGCTCCGAAGCTGTAGTCGCGGAGACCGATGTGATGCGGCGGGTGGTCATGGGTGATGCAGAAGGAGCTGTTCAATGGGAGGAGCCGCTGTTGCGTTGCTGGCCCTCGTGGTTGCTCTCTCGGAAAGCTCCCCCCCAACTGGAAATCTTTGGTGTTGCAGGTGCACGGACCCTATCGCGCTTTCCGCAGTACCTAAGAGCCTCCTCGACGTGACCTAGGTACCTGCCTACAGATGGCAGGCGCTATGCCCAGTACATGGAAGGAGGGTCTCGCACTGGTGTAAAGAGATGACGCACCGTATTTCATGGATACCACTTCAACTCTCCATCAACTCTCCATCAACTCTCCATCAACTCTCCAACCCTCACACATATCATCAATATCACCACCCAGTTCGAACCGCAAAACTCCTGCCTCTGGCTCCATCTTGCAGCTACTACCCGTCAGCTATGACCTGGGTGCCGCTGTTTCCCCACGGCTAGATGTGAGGTATCTTCAAGGTACTGCAGACAACCTGAAGGCAGCCTACAAAGCTTGAATCCGCTTCGTGCACTCCACTCCAACCTCAACGTGCGGCCTAATCAACGTGGTAGAGAGATGTGCGTATTACGTATAAGCTGTGCTCCAACTTCTAACTTAGGTTGTTTTATCCATTTCCCTACCAAGGGGCAAGTATGACTTGCGGAGGCTTCACTGAGACATACCTGGGGGGATTTGGACTTTCCCTGTGTCACTATTATCTTCTGCTACCAACCTACCAGTCTCGCCATGAGACATTGAGTGTTGTGGTGAAGAATATCATCGTTTAAATGGACAACTATAAATACCATCTAGGTGCGCTGCATGTGTCTAACCATTTGTATCGCTTTTCTCCATAGTTAGGTGCTTGATTCTGGCATTATCTAGGTAGCATGAAACATACATCTTACAACTTTGATCAATCATATCTGTAGTTCCTTGTATATGCTCTTTAAGACAACTAGAATCAAATGATCCGGACTGAGAGACGCCTGCACTTGGCGGTGCAGGTAGACTGCCATCGATGCTGTGCACGCCGCGACTCTCTTGGCACAGGCTACCAGGTATCTGCTTGGACTACTAAACACGTCACCAAGCCCTTCGTTCCTCAGGGCTTGGGCTATTAACTAGCAAAAAATGTCAGGTATCGCACAAGCGCGGTACCTCCTCATAGGCCTAATTCTAGTGGTAGATCTCGTACCTCGGTTTGACGCATGGTCTAGCCTATTTAATGATGTAGATCTTATACATCACCATTCTAAATGCATTAAATAATCCCCTATATGGCTGCACATAATATATCGCAATACGCCCTACCGACAGTACGTCGGACAATATACATATATCCCTTATAATTTCAAGCCAAAACAAATGTCCCTTTCCCGATCAGGACCTAGCGTTGCGATACCTGACATTTTTTGTTAATTAATGGCCCAAACCCTGGGGAGCAGGGTTTGGTGACGTGTTTAGTAGTCCAAACAGATAGGCGAGGCGACGAGCACAAAAGAGGGCACCGCAAAACATTGAATACACCATATATAACATACTGCACCGACCTCTTTTACACGTACAACAATCGCAAAAATGCACAGAAAGCTTCGAAACAGTTATTGTAGTATATTTATCATATATCACGCAAAAGATTACGTAAATACAGTATACGGAGTATGTAAACCCACTGCATTGTGGTGAATATATTGTTTTGCAGTGCCCTCTTTTGCGCAGCGCCTCGCCAGGTACATATACTGTGTTTGAGATAACCTGTATTGGCAAATAATCTCACTTGGGAGATACCTAGTAGTAGGTACCTATGCAGGTGCTGGGGCCCTGCATGTGGGGTAGAGTTATTTCTCCGATAGTAGCATTTCCAGCAACATTGAACCTTCATCGCGCCACTCCCGCCACTGCACGCACTACCGCGTTCCCGCGCTGTGACCTACCAATAACTTCTGAGTGCTCCCAGGTCAAATTGCATCCCTTGGGGGTTCATCGTGTTCCCCAGTGTCCTCACGATTGATCGTACTCCTAGTTGTCTGAATTGCCTGTTTTAATAGGTTCAGAGCAGGCTTTGTAGCTCTCAGCAAGCCTGCGCGAAGCACCAAACAATGCACTAGATCATCCGACGACCCAAAGGCGTGCTACTACTGAACGACCTGCTTGCCGCTCTCGACTCCGATCCCTCGACGCGACCTCCCTCTTGTCGTCGCCATCCTTGTCTGCGACCACCTCGCTGCTACGGTGTTTTTGTGCGATAAGCAAGGAGTCATGGCGTCGAAGCGCAAAGCATCAGCCCTTGCGGCCACTGTCACGGACGAGGCTGTTGACCCGGCTGACGAACTCATGTTTCTATGCTTGGGTGGTGGCAATGAGGTTGGTCGGTCTTGCCACATCATCCAGTACAAGGGCAAGACGGTCATGGTATGTCTATACTCTCACTGCGACGGCTTAGACCGCGAATGTCTGCTAATGCTCACTGGTGTAGCTGGATGCTGGCCAGCACCCCGCCTACGACGGACTCGCCTCGCTTCCCTTCTTCGATGACTTTGACCTCAGCACAGTGGACGTTCTCCTGATCAGCCAGTAAGTTGTCTCATTCCAGCATGATTCGCAATGTGAATCGAACATACGGGGCGCTATCGGTTGAGTCAAAGAATCAAAAGCCACCCATGTTGATAGCGGCACTACAAAGTCTGGATTTGTCTAGGATTATTGTAAAGGAACCCAAAGAGCTCTCCTCAGTGTATTCAGCTACCAATACAAATATTCCATCCATCTTATCAACCGATAGTAGCCCTGGTGACTGTGACGGCCACGCTTTTGCCCCCATGATATCTAGAGAGTCAATTAGATGCAAGAGTTGGTGCTGACCTTTTCCAAGCTTTCATATCGACCACGCGGCATCTTTGCCATATGTCTTGGCCAAGACCAACTTTAGAGGCAGAGTCTTCATGACCCATCCAACAAAAGCCATCTACAAATGGTTGATCCAAGATAGTGTCAGAGTAGGCAACACCTCGTCGAACGCGACGTCACAGCCTGTATACACTGAACAGGACCATCTCAACACATTCCCCCAGATTGAGGCGATTGACTACCATACTACGCATACCATCTCTTCCATTCGTATCACCCCCTATCCTGCTGGCCATGTGCTGGGCGCAGCGATGTTTCTGATCGAAATCGCCGGTCTCAACATCTTTTTCACAGGTGATTACTCTAGAGAGCCGGATCGTCATTTGATCTCTGCAGAGGTGCCTCGAGGAGTCAAGATCGATGTGCTAATTACTGAATCAACATATGGCGTATCGACACACGTCCCCCGGCTAGAACGAGAGCAAGCCCTGATGAAATCCGTCACCAACATTTTGAATCGTGGCGGTCGCGTACTCATGCCTGTCTTTGCGCTGGGTCGAGCTCAAGAACTGCTATTGATTCTTGATGAATACTGGGGTAAACATGCCGAGTTTCAAAAGATCCCCATCTACTACGCGAGTAACCTTGCACGAAAGTGTATGGTAGTGTACCAGACCTATGTGGGTGCCATGAATGATAACATCAAACGTCTCTTCCGCGAGCGCATGGCCGAGGCTGAGGCTGCTGGCGAGGGAGGGGGCAAAGGTGGCCCTTGGGATTTCAGGTATATCAGATCTCTCAAAAGCCTGGATAGATTCGATGATGTCGGTGGCTGCGTCATGCTGGCGAGTCCTGGTATGTTACAGAATGGAGTCAGCCGAGAGCTATTGGAGAGGTGGGCACCGAGCGAGAAAAACGGTGTTATTATCACCGGTTACAGTGTTGAAGGGACAATGGCGAAGCACATCGTCCAAGAACCCGATCAGATACAAGCTGTCATGTCTCGCAGCACCAATGCCATCAGGAGGGCACCAGGTGCAGAAAACGAAAAAATCATGATACCTCGGAGGTGCAGCGTAGCTGAGTACTCCTTCGCCGCCCACGTTGACGGGGCAGAAAACAAGGATTTCATCGAAGAAGTCGGCGCTCCAGTTGTGGTAAGTTTGCTGACTTATGTGTGCTACGTGATTTTATGCTCACTTTTCTGCAGATTTTGGTACATGGAGAGCAGCACAACATGATGCGATTGAAATCCAAACTACTCTCCTTGAATGCTCAGAAAGCCGAGAAGGTCAAAGTTTTCAGTCCCCGAAACTGTGATGAACTGCGAATCCCATTCAAAACCGAGAAGGTAGCCAAAGTAGTTGGCAAGCTCGCATCGATACCCCCTCCGAGGCAATTACCCTCGCCAGCCTCTGAACCGGAACTCATCACAGGCGTTATTGTTCAGAATGACTTCAAGATGTCCTTGATGGACCCAGAGGACTTGCGAGAGTATGCCGGTCTAACAACCTCTACAATCGCCTGTCGGCAGAAGTTTGCACTCAGCGCGGCGGGGGTTGATCTGATCAAGTGGGCCTTGGAGAGCACGTTTGGAAGCATCGAAGAGCTACCAGAGACTAACGGGTTGAAGACCAGTGACAACACATCCAATGGCAACGGCGAGATGAAGGATGCCGATGAAGAGGTGTCTCGAGTGGTTGCCGCTTATTTGGTAATGGGCTGCGTCAGCGTCCGTTGTCAAAGCAATGGAGAGGTAGAGCTGGAGTGGGAAGGCAACATGCTGAACGACGGCATTGCTGACGCCGTCATGTCGGTTCTCCTAGCGACTGAGAGCAGTCCGGCTGCTGTCAAACGTACGTTTCCCATCTTGGATCCAGTCGACAGATCTATATACTGATGATGCGATAGGGTCCGCGAGCAAGCACTCTCATTCACACAGCCAAGGCCACGAGCTCCCGGCACGTAACCCACATGCCAACCTCACACCTCAAGAGCGATTGGAGCGTCTCTTCCTCTTCCTCGAAGCACAGTTCGGCGCGGATGCTGTGGCGCCGGTAGCTACGCCAAAGCTCCCTCCTTTACCGCGAGATAAGAAGGCGAAGAAGTCTACTGGAGAAGACGGCGCCGACTCGGATGCGTCCATGGAACTGTCCGATGATGGAGAGGAAGAGGAACGACTTCTTGAGCTACGCCAGAAGACGGAGCTGGAAAGACTTCATAAGATTGGCATCCCGGTGCCTGGCATCACGATTAAGGTGGACAAGATGTTGGCTACAGTTTGGCTGGAGGATCTCGAGGTCGAGTGCACTCAAAAGGTGTTCGGGGACAGGGTTAAGGCGGTGATCGAGCGAGCAGTCGAAATTACTGCCCCTCTTTGGTCGCAATGATCCTGAATGTACGTGTATTATTATTGATGCTATGAAGATACGACGATCATAGATAACATGGTCGAAGCAACTAGGCATAGCAAGAGTTTAAACAGCTTGCAAGTTGATGAAAGAGGCGCCATCGGTAGAATAGCCTTCCCTCTCAGGAGGACACGAAAACCCCAGGAATTGGGACTTCTATATGCCGAACCTGTCTTGCCTCCTTTGACATGCCCGGTGTCATTTTCGTAAAAGAGGTTGCCGATGTTCCTATTTCGTTAGTGTCACGGAAACCCGCGGGTCTTTCATTCCACTGCCTGATTAAGGCAAAGCTAGACTCGGCGTTCGTGACTGTCGTGCAAGTTGGAAGCTGCAGGATACTCGCAACCTCTGCAAGCGCTATCGATGTCGCCACGCTTGCCTCTCACCCCTTTTCGGTTGCCCCTATGGCTATGATCCTTGCTGAGTAGTGCCTACCCTAGAGATTCCCGTCGTACCTTTGAGAATTGGAGCAAGGCAGCCAGTGCCCAGGCCGAGCCAGGCCATAAGGCAGCTTTTCTTCCCTTTTGCGGCTACCTTAAGCGGAAATTCGCTGCATGTCGCTTCTAGCACGTGTCGGGAAGGACCCTCACCGGTGAGTGATTAGGTTCCGCATTGTCGGAATGGAATATTATAGGTAGGCAGACTTTGGAATGGTTGGAATGGCGGGAATAATGCCCAGAACACATCGTCGTAGTGCCGTGACGTGAGGTTGTTTGTGCCTTAGGCCCGTCTTGGTCCTTATCGTTGGGGGGCTGAGTCCAACCTTTGATCGCATGGCGGCTCGGCTGTCCAGGTGATATCGAATGTTCCTGTGACTCTCTCGACTGTGTTAGACGGATGCAGGGGGAGGGGCTGGTTCAGGTCCGTTCCAGTACCTAGGTACCTGGTAGGCTGTGCTAACTTAAACGTAAAGGGAAGTGCCGATGCTAAGCCACAGCGCTCATTGGGGACCGGATCTCCTGGCTCGCCTGGCGGGCTGTGCCCGGGCCTTCGCTAGGTAGGTAAGGTTATGTCCTGCAGGGCAGTCGTGGGGTACCTTACTATCCAACTTCAAATTGCAGGCAGGGGAAATCTAGCGTGTCTAACATTGTTTACATGACATTCTCCGATGCGAAATCAATCCAACATTCAAGGAAGGTAGGCATTATGGGTCACAAGCGGTTGCGAGTCAATTCTGTCGCTTAGGTGGCAAAGGCAGTAGGGCAGGATTGTGTCTGGCTGGGTCATTGCCTCTAATCTGTGCAGTCCCGTCTCAGCCCCTGAGACTGATACCAAACAGACGGGCAACAGCCAGTGGAAATTGACACAACTCAGTCTTGCCCGAGAAGCTACTTACAGAGTAGCTGCGCTCCCAATGCCACTCCATGTATTCCAACACACTGGCATGATGCGGCGTGTATAACAGGGCCGCCTTGGGGCGGGGTCCGAATGACGGCTCATATATTCCTGTCCCCAGGTTCAATCACATACTTCGACTTGCCCATCGTTGAATCACTACCTACATGTAGATAGTGTATGATTTAAACTGAAGGCGAACAGCTTAGGCGTTCTTAAGCTTTTGGTAGACAGCCACACAGCCTCTGCATTGACGGATATTGCAAGAGCTCACGTAGCAACTCATCTTTTTCCCCTTAGAGGGCCTCTCATTGTTTGCTTCTCTCATACCAGCCTAGGCTTACCGTGCAAGACCAAAGCTTAATAAAGACGACGGATACCAACCGTTTGCGAAATCCGTCATCAGGCCTACCTGCATACCACTCACTCACCAACAACTCTTCCAACCTCTTTACGACCTTTCCTTCGTAGCAGTTTACACTTCTCTTTCCGACCTGCGCAACTCATCGACCGCAGCTTTCAGCGGACTGCGGGGTTTCGATCCTACCAATAAGCACTTCCCCATATCAACCACAGGTCCAATCCCATGATGGGCAACCCTAACGACAACATGCTGAGCCCTGGAGACAAGAAGTCCTCAAACCCATTCTCCTCGATCAAAAGAGCACTCAGCGGGCGGAAAGACAAGACCCGAGACACCCAGCAAAGTGTCCCAGACGTCACCAACCGTCTAGCAGCTTCAAATCCCTTCTCGGACCCTCCGCCTGCATACAGCCCGACCTCCGCCGAGAGTCCGAGTAACACTCTGGCTCAGGGTGCGTCATCCAGTTCCGGGGTTCCTCCCGCTACCACTCCCTCCACATCCAATCATGCTTACCCAATGGACCTAGCCCGCGCGGCGCTCAATAGTGAGACATATGAGGAGCAGTTGGAGTTCCTTAGGTACTTCGACACCGTATTCCTCATCGACGACTCCTGGTCGATGGGACAGCCCTCGTACGAACGAGAGGAGATACGTATAGACAAGAACGACGTCGAGCACACAACCCTTGTGATGATCGACCGTTGGCGAGAGACACGCGAGGCGTTAGAGAAGATCGTAGAGACGTGTATGAGATACGACGATGACGGAATTGATCTGCATTTCCTGCACCACAAAAACGAAGGCGACAACGGTGATGCAGAAAAAGGTATCCCGAAACACGGATTCCGGAATATCACAGAGATGGAAACCGTATGCGAAGTGTTCAGTAAAGCCAAACCCCGGAGTTCAACACCCACCGCAGAGCGGTTGAAAGATCTTCTCGATCCGTATCTCGATCTATACGAGCGCAAGCTCACAAAAACGAGAGATCCAATGTGTATCAAGCCCTTGAACATCATCATCATCACGGACGGCGTCCCCGACGACAAGCAAGAACTGAAGAACTACATCATCCGCCAAGCCAGACGCCTTGACACACTGAAAGCTCCGCCGCACCAAGTGGGCATTCAGTTCTTCCAGGTCGGCAGAGAAGAACAAGCAACAAGACATCTGCAGGACCTAGACGATAACCTAAAGAGCGACGCTAGAAGCGGCAAGCTCAGAGACATGGTCGATCACTGCAAGCCCAAGACCAGACTCACCGAGAAGCTGATTTTGAAGACTGTTCTTGGCTCTGTGAAGAAGAATCTAGATCGCCTGCCTGCTGAAGGCTGAGGGACGTGCTTGGTAATGGGAGCTCTGCTTATCGAGTGTCCACTGATGAGCCAAGGCTATACTCGAAAACAGATGGTCAAGAAGCGAAACGCTTTCTGCATCTCGATGCAAGCAAGGATCTCAGTGCAGGTGAGGCGTTGGCGGTACGGATCTCTGCTCGAGTTCCCATTTACATCTCCTAGGTGCGGTTTCCTAGGTACGGCATTTGTATTCTGTACCCGTTCAAGTCATTTCACACCGCTGCGCTGCGCAACTCGACTCAGAACGAGAAGGAGGAGGGTTGATAGGGAAAAGAAAAGGAAGAAAAAAGAGAAGAAATTGCAGACCAGGAACATAACCCATAAGGGACATCAATGAGGTAGAGATAGCCTAGCTAAGTATGTACCTAATTACGTTTGAATCCTCTCGGATAGAATGACCCTGTCTTTGATAGAAATGCGAGAGGGTGATCACTGATGTTAATAGTCAACTCCTCTTAAACCATAACGCACACAGCTTCCGAATATCTATATGCATGAGTGAAGGTACCATCCGACTGCATCTAGTCAATATCTAGTACTCACTCGTCTAACCGCATTTTCTGCCCATATCACACATTCATAAAGACCACGAAGTGACAACGACATGCACTCACATGAAGAAAATTTCAGCACAAGGTGTACAGACAAAGGAAATACTCGATTAGTGGTATCTAGCTATCTACCATCCAATCCCATAGACCATTCTTTATATCCATCGACTGCCCACAGACAGCTTATGATATGAATTCAGCACCTTTCCGTCCAGTCTTTAACCGAGACCATGCACTGCCTTTTCAGTAGGCCAAATCGTACCGGAATCCTGAAGGTTATATCGAAAGGGGTAAGGGCTAAGAATGTCGTATGAAGAAAGGGGCGAAAGCAAGCTCAGACGAAACATCGGACGAAACTTCGGACGAAATCTCAGACGGAAGTGTGTCCTCTCCACTAGTTACTTTTGTGGCTTACAATCTGGAAAGACGAAAGCAACTTTATCACCGTCTCTCTGCGGATCGTTCTGTCTTTTTCTAGCCATGCAGCAAGGGGCAGTGGCTCAGATCAGAGGGGACCGAAAACACCACCAAACCACCGTGCCGAGGAAGAAGCTTGCCATCCATTTCTGCTGGTAACCTGCAGAGCCACATCCGGTCCGAAGAGCGACGAGGCGGAAGAATTGTGCCGGCTTTTGCTTGAAATACGAAAGGCGCAAGGAGCGATGCATATGACCATCTGACTGGTCACACATTGCGAAGTCAATGTGTGAACTAGGAGATATCAAGTCTATTTGGATAGCAGGCTGCATTGGGCAGACGAAGGATCCGGAGAAGAAGAGCCCAGTGCTGAGTCTGCGAAATTTCCGGCAGAACATAGGAAAAATTGTTTTTGTCGGCTTTTATGTTTTTGATGTTTTTTGTCAGATTTTCGGGCTTTTAGTAGCTCAGCAGATACCGAGCTTCGCATGTGTGTTGAATAGAACTCCTTGTCGACTTCACACCCTGCTTGGGGCATCTTATCGTTCTGTGAGATGATAGCCTATCGCAAACCTTCATAGAAAGATTTGCCACGAGGCCGGAAATGTAATTGCCCCTACCCGGCTTGGGTAAGACAACGAAACGCGAATGACACAGCAGAGACATTAATGTCTGCTGTAAGCTCGCGATGCCGTAGACGAAATGTAGAAACGCAGAAGAAGAAACAGTCTGTGAAAAGCCTCAGACTTCATGTTGGCGGTGACTGGATGGGGGCAGTGGTGAGGTACTTTAGTGATAGAGGGGGTGTCGGTAAGGGGGATAATGCAGTTAGGGAAGTCATGAGAATGTCCGTAAGAGATAATCCCGGTTGCGGCTCCGTCACTGCGAGGAAAGTAAGATGTTTTACTTCATAACTAGAACCTGTGCCTTATGAATACCGTGGCACTGCAGGTTGTTCGAGTCGCGATCGTCGCGGAGGGTCATGGTCGGTGTGATGACCAATGACAGTCGGCACTGTGAGTTGCAAAGCTCTTCAGGGGTCTTCGCAATCATCTGGCCATTCATGGCTTCCATAGTGCCAGGCGTGTATTTGCTAGCGCACTCGGGGAACACGTAGTGCAGCGTCTGACCGCTGCTCCAGATTTTGATGCTGATATCCCAGCATGCTGCGATGATAAGACGAAGAGACTTCACAAGAATCTCCTTCTCGACACCTTCAGATCTCATGGGAGCAAGAAGATTGCCGAGTATGATAGCGTGACGATCGGCAATGTTCTGGCGGAAGACCTCGATTCCAGGGGCTGCAGCCATGGCCCTGATCAACTTAGCGTGGTCTTCGATAATACGCTGGCGATTTCGACTCTGGCGGTCTTTAGTACCTGCGGAGAGTTGAGTCAGCTCGTAGTCATTTGTGAGGCTTCTGTATTTGCTTAAGGACTCACCAGCCATGGCAGCCAACTTGTCCTGAAGAGCAGTCAGATGACTGTCAGTCTCAGGGGAGAAATCGATGAAGATCTGAGGCGCCATGATCTTCTTCAACACATACTCAACGCACATGCGTTGCAGGATGTAAGGAATAAAGGCTCGAGTGGACAAGAGATACTGCATATGCGAGCTGGCATGGTTCGCATCCTTATACACCATGCGGAGCATATACTTCCATACATCAGACTGCTGCGTTGCGAGTGATGCGTAAGGCGTTTGAGGTGCTCCCTGCAAGTGGCAAGTGACGATGCAGCCTTGGCAAAGTGCATAAAGATGAGCCATCGCTCGCTGAACGTCCGTGGCCGCCCATTCCTCTTTGTCGCGGGGGATAGGATGTCCTCCTGGCAGATGTGCGTTCTGCTCGACAGTGGGATAGCCGCCACGAATCACGCCGAATGGGGTACGCACAGTTTGTGAAGTGCTACGCGACTGGGCCTGCTGGTATGGCGTCATAGCCATGCTCTGATTGCCTCTCTGTGCATTCTGACGTTGATGGTTTCGCCCTTGGTAAAGAATGACCTCGCCAGAGCCACTGCTCGAAGACTCTCGCCCGCTCTCAGAGTTCGGGTCGGGGCGCAGTCTAGCACCTCCGCCAGGAGCCCAACTTGGGGCGCTCGGATTGGGAACGAAGTCTTTCCGCTGGGAATCTCCAGATCCTGACGGGATCTGTTCGGGCTTTCGAGCAGTGCCCTTGTTGGTAGTAATTAGCTTCTGGGGAGGGCTGTTGCTGATCTCATCCCGCTCTTCGACGTTGTTCACTGAGTCTGGCTGGGACACAGAGATTTGATCAGCAGAGCGACGTCGATGTTCACGGGCAGCTCGTAGTTCGTCCTCAAGTGCCTACCAAAATTGTCGTTAGCGTCCTACAGAGTGCCAGGAGACTTGTTTGTATGCTCACAGTCACGGCAAGATAATGCTTCTCGTCTTGCTCCTGAAACTTCTTAATAGTCGTCTGATGATGCTCTTGGAAGACCTTGGTCTGTTCCTCAAGAGACTTTAGCTGGGCAACGGCATTGTCACGCTCGTTTTTCAGATCAACGTTGTCGTCTTTCAGCTCGTCGTTCTCAGTACGGAGAAGTGCTTCACGGTCACGCGTTTGCTGTAACAGGCCATGAAGCTCCGCGAGGGACTTCTGGGCGTCCAAGGCCTTCTCGGCTTCCTGCTCCTTGGCCTGCTCGGCATTGTCGCGCTGCCGTCGCAAAGTAACAGTGACACTACTCAGACCTTGTGAGATGTCTCTGAGAACACGATCAAGCTCGTTTGCAGTCGACGTGGGCATGCCTGGCGAAACACGGGCATATTGACTAGCCGTCATGAGCAGGCGGAACAGATGGGATGTCTGAGCCGTCTCGGTCCCCTGTGTTGTACAGATCAGTATGGACCAATCTCCCTGCGCTGAAATACAACAGCTTTGAGATGACAGGAAAGTAGGACTTACATCGAAGGGGAAGTCGGGTGGGCCGTTGAGGCGTGCACCGCCACCGTTCATGTTGGGGTACCAGGGGTTGGAGGCGTCGTTGCGGCCTGAAGTAGCAGGGCGGAATCGATTCGCGGCGTGGGAAGTGCCCGGGCGGATGATGGCGTTGCCAGGACGAGTGGGAGTAGGGTGAGTGTAGGGGTAAGCCTGCGAGGGGATGTGGAAGGCAGTGGGCGGGACCGATCTTGGGATACCAGGCGCGTCGGAGAAAGGGTCTCTGACGTTGAGACTGGTGAAGGTTGTGGAGGCACGCAGCAGTGCCTGCTCGTCGGCGGGAGAGGTGGCGTCCTGCTTTGGGAGGTCCGTCTGCTCGGGAAAGGACGAGTGCAGAGGGGCGCCTCCTCCGCTGCTTGAGTCGGAGCTGAGACTCAACTTGTTAGCACCCATGGCGGGAGTTAGTCAGATAAAGGCAAGTACGAGCAGCTGTGCCTGCCCAGATCAATGAAACGCCGGCCCAGAGATAATGATAGTGAAAGTCACTGTCGCGAAGATCGATTCTGTAGATGGTGGTTATTTGTGCAGAAGAGGGGTGGCAGATGTCACGAACTACCTAGGTGGCAGCAGCGTTGTATCTGTCAGAGATGGAAGAGGCACGAGGCGCAGGCAGATGGTCAGATAGATGGTCAGAAAGATGTTCCTGCGCAGTTGAGAGTGGCTGCTGTGTGTGTCCGAACTCAGTGTAAGATGTTTGACCTTTTGACGGCCACGGGCAATGAGTGAAGCGGACTCGGTTGTAGTGGTGCTGGGGACTGGAAGGGGATGTGGGAGAGAGGTAGGTGGGAGGTTGATGTGTGTGTCAGAGAAAGAGGACTGGGTAGTGGGGAGTTGGAACGAGGAAGCGAAGAGGAGGAAGGGAAATATATTCTGCTTCGCTCGAGGACCGCAGGACTGATGGCAGTAGCGGCGAGTTTTGCGGCTTCCGGACTTTCCACTTTGGCAACCAGAGTCAGTGATAGATGCCAGAAGACCAGGGAGGCAACCGGAAATCTAGTGACTCTGGGACTGGTAGACTGGTGATTGTGCAAGTGGTAGAGTGTCAACCTATCCCACATTTGTACTGCCGGGTGGCAGCAATGTAGGGAGTCAGGCAGGTTATTGAGGTTATTGAATGGCTACCTAGATTGAATGACTGGTTCCAGAGATCGGACGGAAGTCTGTTGCTGTTGTTAATGCGTCCATTTTCGTCTGACTATACGGGCCGGAATGGGCAATCACGTTACCTTAAAAGACAGCACCTCTTGCTATCCGGTGTGTGCCCAACTTATATAGCTGA
Organism: Xylariaceae sp. FL1019; assembly: GCA_022578705.1. Taxonomy (NCBI): domain Eukaryota; kingdom Fungi; phylum Ascomycota; class Sordariomycetes; order Xylariales; family Xylariaceae; species Xylariaceae sp. FL1019. Next base: position 1,485,055 of record MU391923.1, read on the forward strand.
GCTAGACGTTGCCTGGACTGCATCCCATCGTTGTCCCATAATGAAGCCGAGTGTCAAGGCTACAACTTGACACGGCTCGACATGACACTGGCATTGAGCTCACCCAGAATATTGTGTTGCTTGTGTTCAATCTTCTGGTGATCCCGAATCGACAACTTACCTCGCATTGATCTGGGCAGCAGTATGATATAGAGACTGAACTTACTCGTAGGCTGCTTCTTGAGTTTTCTTGTTCTTAGAGCGGCCACCCCTTCCACCCCTCTTCTTCCTTTTGGGACTTGATTCATAGCCAGCTGATTCTTTCAGCATCTGGCGGGCAGACATCGGGGTCTGGCCTCCGGTTAACCCTGTGGTGAAAGGCATCTGGGGCATTGGTGGTGTTCGTAAGGAGTATGCGTTCGGCTTGGTTTGGTTGTTTGGATTGGTTTTTGCCCTACGGCGATAGCCGCTTCTGGGCGGAGGAGGGTACTCCATCGTGGAGCACCGATTCTAGGAAATCAGAGTTCTGTCAGTGTTGTTTCTTGAACAGTTCTCTGCCTTCAGCATCTTCATCGCAATCAAGTGCTTCAATGCAGGTTCGCCCAGCGCAGGACGGCCTCGAAGCGCACCCGTTGGACGAGCAGACGAAGACACGGATCCCGATGTAACAGACACCGCGTGGAGGAAAGAGGGCACATGACTGGAGGATATACGAGCAAGGCGTAGGAGACACTCATTTACTTACGTGGGGTCGACAGTGATAGGATCTGCAATGGGTATGATAGGCTGGAGATGGGCTGCGATGGAGTGGCAATGATGAAGATGAACTTGGATCAGATGATCAAGTTGGGATGGTGATAGTGAAGCTGGGATACAGATGAGAAGGCAAAGCAGAAGGCAAGCCCCACGATTTGTTGCTTTTTACAATCATAACAAACCGAATGACGGGGGTTGGTGATGCCCCTAGAGAGACTAGCAGCATCTGTCTCAGGGGCGACGGTGAAGTTGTCGATACCGAGATGGCCCTATTGCCCCGTAAGCACCCCCCGTAAGCACCGCCGGCATACGCACCCAGAACGTAGGCCCGTATACCTAGCTGTGGAGGTATGGCTGAGGCTTTGTTACTTCATCATACCTGATACTCGCCTGAATGATCGTGAAAAGGGCATAACCTCCTCGAGCTCATCGTGATAAGATATGAAACCGACCCGTCTATCAATCAGTAGTTCATTGAGGTGATTTAATACATACAAGTAAACAGTGTAGGGGCAGGGACGGCAAGGCCCTGCATTAATGAGAACAATATCTTACGGAGACTTGTGAAGAAAGCAGGGGTATTCACAAAGCACTGTATTGATAAACCTCACGTCGATTATAAAGCCTATTCGCAAGAGTGAACAGAAATCAACGTTCGTAAATAGGCAGAGTATACAACTATGTATTGCCGCTTGGTATGTCGCATGATCTAGACACAGGCAACACTACTCTCAAGCACGCAAAGGTGGCATCTACCGTAGTCATGGCTCTGGAGCATAGGTGCAGTTTGCCTAGAGCAAGCTTTCCAAGAGCCCTTAGAGTAAAGGATCTACCACGATGAGGAACGGTCGAGTCTTACATGCCGGAAAAATCCTGGGTAATCGTACGAGCAGATGTCAGCAACTCGGAGTCCAGATGAGTGCTTTTTTGGAATTCAGATGTCTACTACACACTCCTACTTTACCTTGAGATCTGCAAGCGTAACTTGATAATGTGACTGGCCAAGCAGGTGAAATCAGTATCATGGTGATATAAGATGAAATGGCTCGTCAAAGTATCCAATTCATGACGAATAGAAACTCAGGGGCGCTTCGCTGGCTTTGTCCCTTACTTCCCCTTCCAGTATCACGTCATAAGTATCAGAACTCTCTAGCAGGATCGCTGTCAGAATATGGAGTTATACCATGAGTTACGCCTCCGCGTGATGTTGCAATTGTTCTACAATAGTCCAGTTGCTATTTGTCCGTGGCTTATAGCGCTGAAGGCAATCTACATTGGCTATGGATGAGATTTATGAGGCAGTTTGCTAGAAAAGTGAAGGACACTTTCATTCGTACTATCGACAACCATTGCGCTCGTGCTCCTTTCAATACTCTGTCTGATATCACTAAAAATGAACCAGGTGTATATTTACTGGAACTGGGATGAGGGTTTTACGCCCTCTGATATTCATCGGTTACGCATTCAGTCATTCGACGGTGTTGTTCGTAGCTGAAATAGTGACCTCGATCCTGTCTGGTCTAAATTGACGATACGCCACCATTGAAACGCATTTCCTCAATCCACTCCATCAAAGCCTACAGGCCTAGCAGAAACTTTATGGCTGACAAGATTTCGTACCAAACGACTAATGAATCTCTCTTCCTTGTGATTCCCATCAGTACGTGGAGCTATTACACGCGCCTAATACAGCCGAACCTGAAAAGCATGGCCCACCACTTTCTCTGTACTAGTAAAGACTCCAAAGACATAAAAATCACTCAAGCCCAGGCCATCTAGACGTGCACGAGGATATGCGCTTCGATACGTCGGTTTGGAAGGTCCGGTCTTGGAGGTTATGATAGAGCATGAAAATAGGGGTAATTGTCACTAAAGTGGGATAAGTGTAATAGGGGTAAGGTGATATATTGGTGATGAGTAATGACTTTAAAAGCTATTTACTACCTATTTATCCCATATATATATATAACTAGACCTCTTTGTTTATTATATACACTGCTTTCGTACATATTTAAGTAAATTAGCCGTTTTCGTTTTTTTTATTAATAAATATATTGTTTTTAGCATATTTTTATATCCCCCTTTAATTTATACTTATATAATATATAAATTAGTTATTTAAAAGGAGAAAACTAACTCTTTTTAACCTTTATATAGGAGGAAAAACACTTTTTTATTAATAAAAACCTTCATTAAAGACCGCTTAACGTAATAAAATCTTTAAATAAGACTTTCGAAACGTTTTTAGTTAATATATCCGCTAATTAGTATTTAGCCGGTATATGCTATATATTTATTTGTTTTTTTTTATAGCATTTTTCGTATAGTAATAAGCTATATTTATATGCTTTGTTCTTTTGTAAAATTCAGGATTTTCAGCTAATTTTTTAGCTAAGTCGCTATCCGTAAATATAAAGGGTATAGTATCTTTATATCTTAATTTTAACGTATTATTTAACGTATTAAATATATTAGCTATATATATACTTTTTTTCGTTATTTTTTTTAAAGCTATATATTTAGTTTTATAACTGCAGTCACGATGAGGGCTGTAAGTGAAGACAGGGCTCCAGAGTTGACTCTCAGTACGTGTGATAATATTAAGGTAAAGAAGGGAAGCCCAGGCCTGGTGGGGTGCCAGGTGGGCTGCAGCACTTATAGTGCGTCCCTTATCTAATCTGCTATCTAATCCGTCAACCTATATGGCAGTGCTAGGTGGCTAGGTGACTACCGTAACTACCCCCGCTGGAAATAAAGCACTAAGTCCCAAAGTGCTGTCAGTCAATCAGTCCGTCAGGCTTGAAAACGCGATTTCCAGGCTTTTCAGCATGTTGGCCTCAAACAGCAGCGGTCAGCTGTTCGAGCCGTGTTAGTGCCAGGTCATTGGTTTTTGCCATTTTCAACCATTCAGCCATCCCAGGTGCCTTATCGATAACCTTAGACTTCAACCATCCATCCATCTATCATGGCCTACGGTGCCAAGGCATCCAACGCAACCATCACTTGTGGGTGTCAACCTGCCGGTGCCAGGTAACGTGTATTCGAGGTTCTTGAGGTACGTCGGAATCGGGTGACGACGGGTAGGGATCGAAGTCACTGGTGAACTGAGTGAACCTTGACTTGACTTGATTTGAATTCTGTGACGAGGTGACTGGAGGCATGGGGGTCACCGAAGTGACTGTTGACGGCTCCCAGCCTCAGCGGTGAGGTAGGTGGCATCCGTGATCTCGTCAGCGCAGGTGCCAGTTGGTGTCAGGTGGTACTGAAGGTTCCAGGTCGCCGTCGACGCTGGATACAGTGCTTCTCGAGGTGACCGAAGGCTTCGATGGAGTCGAGGTCGGTCTCTTGTCAGGTGCTGACGGGTCCAGACGTGCTGCGTGAGGGTGCCAGCGACGTCAGATACAGCTGTTGATGTGGTGCTGACGGCTTCGAAGAGGTCGAAGTCAGCGCTTGAGGTGGTGATGGAGGTGACCACTCCAGGTGTCACATGTGGTGACGGCGTGCCTGGTGATGACGGTCTGCCAGCGTGTCTGGTGTGTCACCTCAAGACATCGGGTTCAGGTCGTCGTGCCTGCAACGTTGCGTTGCAGGGCTTTTTCTCATGGCCTGGTGCGCTTCGCAACCAGGGCTTCCGAGTGCCTCACGGTGAGGGCTTGCGAGAGGTCGGATGGGAGTGCCTGACGTAGTCAGGGCTTCTGGAGGTGCCTGCCGTGACAGGGCTTTTGGTGGTGACCGCCGAGGGGGTCGAATAGCTCAAAAGTGACTGCCGAGGGAGCCGATTACTCAAGGGTGGAGGTCACGCTGAGACAGGGCTCCGCGGACAGGTGGTGTGCCCCTGCTGAAGAGGACTTTGACCGCCGAGGGGGTTGTTTTCTCAAAGGTAACTGCCGAGGGAGTCGATATACTCAAGGTGACGTCTGTCAGACAGGGCTCCAGACGGTGAAGGTGACTGCCGAGGGAGTCGATTACTCAACGTGCCTGCCGAGGGAGGCGATATACTCAAGGCGCCTGCCGAGGGAGGCAAAAGTGACGAAAAAAACACACAGCGAGACAGGGCTCCTGCAATTGAAGGTGAAGGCCTGGATACGCAACGGAGGGCGCGCAACCACCAGGGCTTTTGGGGTTACTGCCAGAATTGAAGTTGACGATAGCCTCACTGACGCAATAGGGCTAAAGGACCTTAATATAGTCACGATGAGGGCTGTAAGTGAAGACAGGGCTCTAGAGTTGACTCTCAGTACGTGTGATAATATTAAGGTAAAGAAGGGAAGCCCAGGCCTGGTGGGGTGCCAGGTGGGCTGCAGCACTTATAGTGCGTCCCTTATCTAATCTGCTATCTAATCCGTCAACCTATATGGCAGTGCTAGGTGGCTAGGTGACTACCGTAACTACTGCTTAAAACAATAAACTTTTAAAGCTAAAAACTCCAACTTATAGGGTTATTTATATATATATTTTTTAAAATACTAAATATATATCCTAAAGTTGACTTTTTATCGTTTAAATCGTTACTTTAGTTAGCATTTAAATATCCTTTTATAAAAAGATTATCCCTTTTATAGTTATAAATAAGTCGAAAATTAAGGTATTTTATTAAATATTCCTATATATATTGTAGCTCGTTAAAGTATTCTTAACTTAAATTAGCTATAAAACGTACTAAATAATATATTAAAAACGCTATATCCGGTTTTGTTTTTAACGAGGCATATAATAAAAAGCTTATCTTTTTTTAATATATTAATATATTACTTTTTAAAGCCTGTTTTCTGTTTTTTTTTAGCTTTATTCCAAATATTCTTAATAAGTCTTTTAGTTTTAAAAAAGGGCTTTTATCGAACTTGTTTATAAGTTTTATAATATATCTTTTTTAACTTATAAATATCGTCTTTTTTATCTAGTTTATTTCTATATCGTTATTTAAAAAAAAGGTTATTTCTTCTTGCTTTTCTAGTTTTATATCTTTATAAAGTTTATTTATAAATATGTATATCATTTCTTGATTAAAGGCCGTAATTATTATATCATTTATATAGCAGGCTATAATAATTTAAAGTTTAAAGTATATAAATACTCCTATATTAAAAAGTAATATAATAAATCCGTATTTTTTTAATATATTGGTTATATATTTATACTATAGTTTTAAGGCTTGTTTTAAGCTATATAAGGCTTTATAAAGTTTTATTACTCTATTTTTATATTTATTGCCTTTATAAAAGCCTTTTAATAGTTAAATATATATTTTATAATCGATATATATATATAAAAAGGCGTTTTTTACGTTTTATTATATAATGGCCCATTTTTTATTAACGGCTATTATTAATATAAAATACTAACTTTTTAGTTTATAAATAATAAAGAAAGTTTTTAAATAATTAACACTTTATTATTAATTAAACCTTTATGCTATATATTTTACTTTAAAACGTATAGTTTTGCTTTTATCTATTATTTAGTTATCCTTTATAAAGGTTTTATTTATAATAGTTTTTTATTTATACACTTATTTACCTTTAATAGCCTTTTTACTTTTTAATAATTTAATTATCGAATATACCTTTTAATTAACTAACTCGCTTATTTTATTTATTAAAGCACGTTTTTATTTATATTTATAAGCACTTTTTATTGCTTTTTTATAGCTATTTAGCTTAAAAGTTAATATTATAAATATATAGTTATACTTAATTTTATTCGATATATAAAGTATATTTATTAAAATAATATCTTTAATTATATATATTTCTTCGTTTTTTAAGAATTCGATAAAGTTTTATATATCGTTTTTGTCGTTATTATATACTTCGATTTTATATCCTTTATATAAAGGTTTTTTATTAAGTTTACTATTAAATTTATTATTAAAAACGTTCTTTATATTATTTTTATCTTAATATACCGTTTTAAATAGTTTTTTTATAAACTTATTTTTAAATATCTATATATTTTTTACTTAAATAGTCTTTTTTATATATATATCAAAAACTTTATAATAGTTATAATTAGATTTAAAGCCTATAAATACCCTTTTATGGTTTTTAATTTTAAGCTTTTTTTTATAAATAAGGTTTTTATAAAAGACTATATTTCCCTACGTTTTGAATTTATTTAATGGCTTTATTTTATAATATAGCTTATAAAAAGTTTTATTATTTATTCCTTTATATAGCTTTATATTATATATTTATATTGTTATAATTAACGCTTCCTTTTATAACTATATAAATAGGTTTACGGTTAAAAGAAAATACTTTACGAAGTTAAATAATATAAAATTTATTCTTTTTATTAACTTATTAGGTTTTTTTATATACGGTAAACTGTTTTAATATATTATTTCGTAATTATTTAAAGTAATTTTAAATCTTTTATTTATATATTTAGTGCCGTTATTTATAAAGAATTCTTTAATTTTTTTATTATTTATATTTTTAGCCTGCTTTTTAAATTTAATAAAAGCCTAATATACTTCGTCCTTTATTTTAAACAGTTTAATATTTAAATATCGAGTTTTTTTATTTAAAAAAGTAATATAATATTTAAACCTATTATATATTAAAAGGAGTTTTTTATTTAAATTATTATGTATTTTTTTTAATATATTTATATTCTTTTTATTTATAAAAACCTTATTTATTAAAATTAGGCTTTTTATTTATAGGCATATATTATAAAAATTAAATATAAAATCTCGAATTTTTTTTTAACTTATATAAATATTTTTATTTTTTACGTATTTAATAACGGCTTTATATAATATATAGCCTAGTTTTATATACTATTTATATAGGTTATTTATTAGTCCTTTTTCGAAAGTATTTATTATGTTTATATATTCTTTATTTTTTAAAACTGTTGTTTTAATTTAATATAACCTTTTTAAAAAAGTCGCTTTAAATAAAATATCCTTATTTTTATTATTTTTATATATAACGGCTAAATCTTTTTTAAATATAAATTTAAATTTTTTATGTTTTTTTACGCTTATTATATTTAAGCTTATAAAAAATATATAAAAAGCGTTTATTATAAAGAAATATTTTTTAATATAAGGGTTTTATATTAAAATATCCCCTATTTTTTTATAGTAATAGATTTTGCTTTATTTTAGTTAATATTTATATTAATTTGTTTTAAAGTAAAAAATAACTCTTTATTATAATATACGTTTATTATTATAGTATTATCTATAATAAATCTATATAATAATTTAAAAAACGAGTTTTTTATATTATTTAAATTATTATTAGTTATATATTTTTTAAAAGTTAATATATAATTATAAAGGTTATTTATTTTTATATTTTCGAAATCGAAGTTAAAATCGCTAAAATTTTTTAAGATAATATTAACTTTTTTAGTTTTTTTTTGCTTATTTTCGTTTTTTATTTTAATAAGGGTTTTTTTTTAAAGGTTGTTTTTAGTACTTTATTATAGTAGTTTTTTTAAAAGCTTTTTATATTTTTTTTTTATTTTTCTAATTTTCTAAAGCCTTATTAGTATAGAAAAACTAGCAATTTTTTTATATATGCCTTTTAATATAGCAATTATTGCATTTTATAACTTTTTTTTGCTTTTTTTTATTTTATAGATATATAATTAAATCTTTTTTATTTCTAGATATATTTATAAGATTTAAAAATAAAGATTTAATCGAATAAGTATTAAGATCTTTTTATAGGTTTTAAATAATGCTAAAAATAAAACTTTTATATTTATTTCTTAGGCTATTTAAAATTTACGATATAACGATTTGTTTTAATAATTAAATTTTTTTATTTCGTAGATTATTAACTAATTTAGTAATTTTATTTAAATAAGTCTTTATATTTTTAAAGTCGTCGAAAATAGTATTAAATAGCTTTTTTAAAGTTAAATATTTAGTAATAAAGCCTTATTTATTATATAGATTTTTAAGCTTTTTTAGGCTTTTTTAGCCGATTATACCCCTTTTAATAATAAAAAAAGACCGTTTTCGTATATAAGCCGTATAAAACTAAATGCTTTTTGGTTTATAATTGCGTTAATTTTATTATTTTATATAGCTTTAATATAGTTTTTATTCGTAAAAAGAGATTTTGCTTTTATAAACTATATTTAATAGTTTTTACTTTTAAATAGCTTATTAAAGCTAATATCTTTATAAGAAGTTATTTTATTATAAAAAGCAAAAAATCTTTTTTAAAATAATATCGGATATAATGTTGTACAATTTATATTAATCGAGTTAAATAAGTGTATTATAAGTAGTATAATAAGTAATTTATATTAACAATTTTAACAAGTTAATTAACGTTAAAATAAGGTTTTTTACGTCTTTTAATTAGTTAAATAGCTAAATTTTTTTTTAAACGGGAAAAACGTAATAATTATTAGTTTATATAAATAAACAAGTTATTATGTTTTATTAAACAGGTTAATAGTGATTTTTAACTTAAAATTGGTTTTAGGTTTAAATAACGTTAAAATAAGGTTTTTTGCGTTTTTTAATTAACTGAGGGCTTTTTTTTACATTTTAATAAAATAGGTTTAATAATTGCTAAAATAAAGTAATAATATAGTATGTTTTTAGTCGGTATAATATTATTATATAAATGTTAACTTTAGAGCTATCTTTTTACCCTTTTATTAATTAATAATTTTAATAGTTTATTAAATAGAGTCACGATGAGGGCTGTAAGTGAAGACAGGGCTCCAGAGTTAACTCTTAATACGTGTAATAATATTAAGGTGCAAAAGGGAAGGTCAGGCCTGGTAGGGTGCCAGGTCTGCCGCAGCACTTATACAGTGTATGCGCCCTTATCTTATTTACTATCTAATCCGTACAGCTACCTAGGACTACTAGGTAGGATCGGTGAATACCGTAACTACCCCCGCGCGAACACAGCACCAAGTCCCAAAGTGCTGTCAGTCCGTTAGTCAGTCAGGCCTGAAAACGCGATTCCTAGGCTTTTTAGCATATTGGCCTCAAATAGCATAGGTCAATTATTCGAGCCGTATTAATGCCAAGTTATCTGTTTTGCCATTTTTAACCATTCAGCCAGGTCCCTTATCGATAACGTCAAACTTTAACCATCCATCTATTTATTATAGCCTACGGTGCCAAGGCATCTAACGCAACTATCACTTATGGGTATCAACCTGCCGTGCCAAGTGACGTATATTCGAGGTTCTTAAAGTACGTCGAAATCGGGTGATAACGGGTAAAGGATCGAAGTCACTAGTGAACTAAGTAAACCTTGACTCGACTTGATTTCGGTAACGAGGTGGGAAAGTAAGTGGCGTGGCATCAGTGATCTCGTTAGCGCTGATGTGCCAGTCGGTGTTAGGTGGTACTAAAGGCTCTAGGTCGCCGTCGACGCTAGATTCAGTGATTCTTAAAGTAACCGAAGGCTTCGAAGGAGTCGAGGTCGGTCTCTTGTCAGGTGGTGACGGCTCCGATGAGGTTTCGAAGTCACCGTCTTGACAAGTAGTGCTAAAAGGTCTAGACGTGCTGCGTGAGGGTGCCAGCGACGTTGGATACAGCTGCTGACATGGTGCTGACGGCTTTGAAGGGGTCGAAGTCAGCGCTTGAGGTGGTGATGGAGGTGACCACTCCAGGTGTCACATGTGGTGACGGCTTGACTGGAGGTGGTGATGACGGGCTGCCAGCGTGCCTGGTGTGTCATCTCAAGACATCGGGTTCAGGTTGTCATGCCTGCAGCGCTGCGCTGCAGGGCTTTTTCTTTTGCCTGACCTCGTTAGGGCTTCTGGGGACGGTGGCCTGGTGCGCTACGCAACCAGGGCTTCCGGAGGTGCCTGCCGTGACAGGGCTTTTGGTGGTGGTGACCGCCGAGGGGGTCGATTTCTCAAAAGTGACTGCCGAGGGAGCCGATTACTCAAAGATGAAGGTCACGCTGAGACAGGGCTCCGCGGACAAGTGGTGTGCCCCTGCTGAAGAGGACTTTGACCGCCGAGGGGGTTGTTTTCTCAAAGGTGACTGCCGAGGGAGTCGATAACTCAAGTAGTGGTGACCGCCGAGGGGGTCGATTGCTCAGGTGATGTCTGTCAGACAGGGCTCCAGACGATAAGGTGACTGCCGAGGGAGTCGATTACTCAACGTGCCTGCCGAGGGAGGCAAAAGTGACGAAAAAAACACAGCGAGTCAGGGCTCCTGCAATTGAAGGTGAGGGCCTGGGTACGCAACGGAGGGCGCGTAACCACCAGGGCTTTTGGGATATACTGCTAGAATTGAAGTGACGATAGCCTCACTGACGCAATAGGGCTACGGACCTTAATATAGTCACGATGAGGGCTGTAAGTGAAGACAGGGCTCCAGAGTTGACTCTCAGTACGTGTGATAATATTAAGGTGCAGAAGGGAAGGTCAGGCCTGGTGGGGTGCCAGGTCTGCCGCAGCACTTATACAGTGTGTGCGCCCTTATCTTATTTGCTATCTAATCCGTACAGCTACCTAGGACTACCAGGTAGGATCGGTGAATACCGTAACTAATAGTATATGTATTTAAATAGTATATGTAGTAAGATTTACCTTTATATCCGGGCTTATAACCTTTTAAAGGTTATAATAAAGTATAAAAATAGGGGTAATTATTACTAAAGTGGGATAAATGTAATAAGGGTAAAGTAATATATTAGTAATAAGTAATAACTTTAAAGGCTATTTACTACCTATCTATCCTATATATATATATAACTAAACCTTTTTGTTTGTTATATACACTGCTTTCGTACATATCTAAATAAATTAGCCGTTTTCGTCTCTCTTTATTGATGAATATACTGTTTTCAGCATATTCTCACATCCGGGCTCACCGGAGTCTGTTGACCGCAGAATGGTCGCGGCCCAATTAGAGAGGAAGGTTGTGTAGGCGCTTCGGGGTATCTTCCACAATACCGTATTCCCATAATTCGGCAGTTTTCTCCGTGAAACTCGCTCCCTTAGAATGCCCAGGTCCGATGGATGTATGAGACTGGTGGGGGCTAGCTCCAAGAATGGAACCAGCTCAATATACTCGGGAGGAGTTCCCCATGTTTTGGATTCAATCACTACCCCTACATTCCAGTCTGCATCTTCCTGACGAACCATCTCTTTAAAAATTGTCGAAATTTTCGAGGAAAACTCACTCGGGTTCGTGCCATTATCGCCATGCCTTACGCAAATACAGAGGCTTGTGGTTATTATAATAAGCAAAATAGTCCACAACGTACAAGAACATGTTTCCAGCTTTGGGTTGCCGGGCTCTTCGTAGGGCCATAATGTAATATTTAGTTCTAGTAAATCGTCGAAGCTGGCGCCTGTCCTGACAATTTCACGAGCGAATTCGGCGTACCCGCGGATCAAACTAGTGAAGAGAAGACTCACATTGTAGTCATTTTTTGTGACAAGGCTAGGCTCCGCAGCGATCCTTTCCCTCACAAAATCTAATTGACCACGAAAAAGGGCCAGATGTACGAAAGACGCGTGCATTTCATGCATCTTTGAAGTGGAATATACCCCTTCGTGGCAATTAAACCACATCTCAAGAGCCGCCGCCGCTGGTCGCTTAGCCAGCCCTTCTTCGTCGCTTAGGAGCTCGTAGGCTGAGTAGAGGCGCTCGAAGGATTGATTCTCCATCAAGGATTGCTCCGAACACTCCTCGAAAGAGAGTTTGTCTATACTCCGCGACATCCGATTGTAGATCGAACCGCAAGTGGCGGCATAGTAGCTCTTTGTAAGACCGGGATATCGTTCGGCCCATGGAATTTCGCGGTAACCCCTCTTGTAGCAAGAATGCACGGAGAAAGTAACTTCAGCAAGAGCCATTCTCCTACTTATGTCCTCAATGGATGCAGGCAAACATATGGTCGGCAGCACGGTTGGAAGCCACTCGCGCTTCAAAAAGTCCCGTGCAGTCCTGTGGATGAGAAATGCCCTATAGCCAAAAAATGGCCAGAATGTCCGGTTGGAGTTGGTCGAAACTTCTTTTCTTAACTCGAGTAAGCCTGCAGTGCCGTCACTGAATTCGGTTCTCAAGGCGCGCAGTCTCCGATCGACTTCAACTGGAGGGTAAAAACTCGGACTCTGATTCATGGGAAAATTGGGGTCCTTGAACTCGTCAAGCCATGAGAGCGAGAACGCGTTCTTAAGATCAGGCAGTGAGCAGACGACGAACAACAGTATGTTTCCTTTCTTCTGAGCCATCGGCTTCCGTCTTGAGAGTATCTGCTTGTAGAGCTCGTTCATCGGTTTCGGGGTATCATCCAGAAGCGCTGACAGAGCTTGGGTAGTTGAATGTCCTACTAGAGTACTAAGGAACCGGACCACTGTTATCGACCAAATGAATACGCCTTCGGAACGCTTAACAATTTGCATCACAAGGTTATCGTGTTCGTAAGACCATATGCGGCTATCGCTAGCTTGGAGTTGTTGCTCGTTTCGGAGGGTGTCGAAGGCGTATAATGCAATGTCAGCGCAAGTAAGGTCATGAAGACGAATGATAGTCGCGACGTCTCGAAATGTCTCAATAAACTCTTGATATGGCCTTGCGCTGCATATAACTTTGACGTTTTGGTGCTGGGCCCAACCTCTCAGTAATCTTGCCAATTCAAGGTGCTCAACTTTATCTCCCTCGTACTCATCCAGACCATCAACGAAGATGCAGAAAGCATGATTGTCGAAGATAGTTGTAGTTGCCATGCGCGAAACAGCTGTTAGAATCTCAGACATTCTCATCGGCTGGTCTCTCAACACTTCATCTGCGAATCTGGCAGCAGAGTCGGGAAACAGGTCGTGCATAGCATCAGGCTGGTTCCGTAGAAAATGGAACAGTATGGTACGATAGAAACCTTCCACAGATCTCTGCAACTTGTTTCCGGAAATCCAGAAATACATAGGGATAGAGATCAACGGGCGCCGCCGAGTGCTTGCCCAGTGATCCAGTGCGTCCCGCACGTATTTGTTGTTTGAAGGAGAGATGTGCTCTGGACGACAATAGATTACATCAGCATGTTAAGCGGTAACTGAAGGAGGGCAACTTGACTACACTACGCTCGTAGGGATAAGAATGAACCCGGAGCAGCTAGACTTATGCGAATCCGAACTTACTCATTAGGGTAGACTTCCCACAGCCCGCTTTGCCAGTGAAGAAGAATATTCCATTCTCACCAGTCAGGAAGTTCTTAAAAATTTGCGAAGCTCGTTCCCGTTTTAGGGCTTCAGCAGCAATGTCTTCCTTGTATTTACGACGCTCTGCTGCATCGGTACAGAAGCGTTCCCAGCTTTTCTCTTCACTATTCATAGCTTCAACAACGCTTTCTTCTTCATATGTACCACGCTGCGTGGTATGAGTTGCATTTTGTACTCCTGCTGCCTGGAGTCAGTAAAATCGCGTGCGAAAAGCAGAAGCTCGGAGATCGAGGGAGTACTCATACGGGGATTTCGGTTAGAGTCCATGTGGAGGAATGCGCTTGTGATCCACTCAAAGGTTCGCGAGGCTGGATTAGATATTGTATCTTCCCGCCAATGGATGCTAGGAAAATATAGAAGGCGGAGAATCATATTCCGATGAGTGACTGAAACTGTAGCAACTTTTAGAGACTCCAGCAACTTTCGAATTTCCCTGACAGAAGACGCATATTCAGAACGAGTCGCCTGATTCTTGGTCTCACTGGCTTGTACTGCTTCCAGCACTTCCAAGAGTTTCTCATTGATTTGGCCAAGTTCAAGGCGACCTTGGCTTTGTAGCTCGCAAGATTGGGTATCGAGTCCTTGTATCCAATGTTTGATCTCTGAGTTCTGGTTCCTAGAGCGTGCAGCAGTTAAGATTTAGGCAGATAACCTTCGGCCGAGGCAAGTTGACGACTTACACTAGCATCAAATTCAGCCTCAGTATAATTTCCGACCGACAATCTCGGGCTCGTTCCGTCAGACTATTCAATTTTGATGATTTGGTGGAAAGTGTCACACTAGCTTGAAAGGCTCGCCAAAATGATTTCTTCCCTTGAATGTTACCAGAAGACAGTGTGTCAATGATGTCCTTCGACAAATCCGTCGTTTTCTTAGCAAGATTGCTGAGTGCCTGTTCATGCGGTGTCAGGCCTCGGTGGTGGATTTCGATTGACTCGGCGGCCTTCTGGAGATCTTCGATGATGAAGCCTGAATGAGCCGCTTCTTCGGTCGTGTCATTGTCACTTTGGTATAGTTTGTACGCTGATAACAACACCTTGCTCGAGATATCGATGACACTGAGGATATTGCTAGCTAGTGAGAGTGCGGAAACCGGATCCATGATGTTTCAAGCCGACTGGAAACCACTGATCGCTGCAAAGCGATCGCATTGATCTGTGCAAACCGATCGCAATGATCTGAGACCTCGAGTATTTAAGTACATGAGGCCAGTACACCCCGCGTCGCGGCCTGCTGCGACGCTCAAGCGGGGGTACCATACGTGATGAAAAGTGAGCCTATCACGGTCACGACGATGCTGTTTACCGCTGCAGGCGCACGACCAACGAACAACACCAACGAACAACACCCCTGCTACGCTGTCCATTGAGGGCTCCTACGCTTTTCGCCTATCTGCCGAGGTTGCGAGCAGCATACCTGAAGGCACCTCAAAATAGTAATTACACTATATACATCATATATAACAGACTACAATTGCTTTTTTTTACACGTAGAAGAATCGCAAAAACGCGTAGAAGCATAGAAGCATTTCAAACGACTGATTTAATGGATTCAGGCCAATATACGACGTAAAGACTATATGTGTGATAAGTGAACCTACTGCGTTGTGGTGAATATACTGTTTTGCGGTGCCTTGTTTTGTGCTCACCGCCTCGCTTGCTATGAACATTGAATATAATTGAATTGCGTTGAAGCGAAGCATCAATATTCCTCTGCGCTTGCGTGTTCAAGCATAATACACTATTCCGGTCGTACCACCAAGATTACATGTGAAATCTCCGACACGACGCAAACTCTACAAAAGGAGAGACCATCGCTCTGGTAATACCCGTGCAATTGAGTATTAGTATTGAGGTGGCTAAATTAGGTAGCATTTGGCTTGACATCTTACCTTAAAGTAGAGACGAAAGTGAAAGCAGCATAGTACTTGGCGCAGTGACAGAGGCAATGCCGATGCAAGTTGCAACAGGGACATTCGTGTCAATCTGGAGTCTGAAACACGTAGCCTTTCATCTGTATGCAGTGCTGCTGCGAGCCGACATCTACGATTGGACTCGAAGAAGTCTTACAAGCGACAAATCCGCCCATCCGTCTTCTGACGGGCGAGAAGTGAGTTCATTGCAGATTGGAGACTCGTCAATCCTCACTCAGTCTTCTTTTCCATCTCGAGCTTCCTTCCAGTCCAGCCGACGTCGTAAACGGTGCATAGCGCAATGACCTTGACAAGGCTGTGGTACCAACCGAATAGGATGCCGGGGACCAGGTAGATCAGATCCCGTGGCTCGCGTCTCCAATGGCCCAGCGGCTCGAACACTTTGGAAAGGAACCAGAACAATAACAGATATGGCCCAAGCCTATGGATCCAGGCAGCAGCGTGCCACCAATTCCACAATAGGAGCAGATCCAGAGGCAAAGCGAAATTGAGCATACCAGATAGGTGAACAGCATAAGCTGTCCATGGCTTGCGAGCCCATACCCGATCATGCCAAAGTGCCGTGAAGCCGGTTCGGAACCATGTCCGCCCCCAGCGAAGCATTTGTCCCTGGAGCTTTGCCCAGCCTTGATCTCCTAGGTCAGTCTCGAGTAGATTATTACAGTCAATTTGGAAGGCAACTTCCTGGCCTATGTTGTGACAATGGCGACCAATCCACGCATCATCGTCGGGTAAGAGGACTTCTGCGCTACCGCCCCAATGTTCGTTGAGGTAGTTGTGTCTTACGTCTTCTTCTTCCCACAGGGACTTACGCATGATGAGGCAGCGTCCAGATACAACAAAGTGACCGCCGTCAATACGCGAGGTTGCAGCACACTCGGTATTGTGTCTCTCGAGGTAGACAGCGGCAAGGTAGTTGAGGAAGTCGTCGCTCCAGCTCGCTGAATGCCGTCTCCTGACACGTTTCCCTGTATTGACAACAGATGCTTTGCTGTTCTTTACATTGAGTGGCGCTAGCGCGAACTCTAGAAAACCTTTCTGTGGGAAGACGTGATCGTCGCTCATTACAATGGCCCTGACATTAGAATCCGAGAGAACGCTGACTCCATTGCTCTGGCCAGTGGACGAGGGCAGTGGCGTTTCCAATGAATGGACGAGTTGCAATCGCCGGTTCGCCTCACCAACTGCAATACAATGGATGGGAACGCCAGAGTTGTTCAAGTTCATTTCCCGGATTGCTTGCCGTAGACGGTCGAGATGGGTTTCTGTCGTGCAAATGACAAGCACTCTAGGACGCTGGTACACCATGCAGCGAACACATTGTCGAAACTGGTCCTGCATGTCACCAACGGTTTGCATCAGTACAGCGACATTCTCTGGGCGGATGATATCAGCATTCGGATCTGCGACTGCCGGTTCGTAAGAAAGCCATCCAACAACGTTGCCAATAACTCGGACGTACCTGAAGAGAGCAATCGTTAGGAACGGTACTGTACCTGCGCACGACTGATATCGGATGTTGGCGTAGATAGCCCCAGTGATACAGGCGAAGCCTGGGAGAAGTAGGTGAAGACGGCGACCATCGCCAAAAGGCATGGCTACTGAGTCCCGCATCTTGACCGCGGGTGTCTGCGATAGGTGAGAGTCTTTTGTGTGTGTCTTTTGTCTGAGATTGCTGATAGAAGTTTGTTTTTATCAATGCCTTCGAGAGCAACAAAGCACATGCTTCCCTGGCGGAAAATAGGACGTTTTTATAATCCGCCACAGTCGCAAACATTCGATGAACAATATGACTGTTTCTAACTCGTCCAGATTGATATCGTACTCGACGAGAGTATCTATGTCTTGCTAATGTTGACAGTCTGCCTGATTCCAACTCTAGTGTTCTCTAACGCCACACACCAGTCGAATCATACCAGTACTCGAACTACCAAAGATTAGAGAACCGACGATCCTAGAAGTTTTGCAGTGATAGTGCTCTCGACATTCATGTTTTCTTGTGGGCGCTATCTTGTTCTATGATTAGAACGTGTTTACCACCGCTACCTCTCTACTTTTGTATTGCTTAGGTGCCGTGACTAGAGCAATCGAGAAGACACAAACTGCGACAAGTGCATAATTGGAATTGATGTCAATCGTCACATCATCGTGCTCTCGCTTTTGCGATCGGCCATTTTGACACCTTGGATGACTTCGTAATATTCTGCCCTCAGCCAGTGAATTCTCCCAGCTGTGTATCGCAGTGGTTTACCGAGCATTGCTTCGATGGTCTTCGGATCTAGAATCCAGGCGCTTCCCTGCACGTACAGCAGATGTCTATGTCAATGTCAATGTCCATCTCCGTCTTCGGCTCCATGAGTATGATCATGACCATGCACCTCCATAATCTAGTCCTTAAACCTGTTTCCAAACAGCTGATCGAGCTCTCTCTAGTGATCGTCAGCCTTCATGGTGAGACCGCATTTGCCGCCTTTGAAGATGATCTCCTGCCTCGTGCCTCCCCACTCGCCCTCGACGTTCTTTCTTGTCGCCTCTTTGCCCTCCGGGCCTGCAGGCCACTCATTCTCGGGCTACTCGTAGCGCCATAGGTCACCTCCATCTATGCTTAGGATGACACCAGCCTGGGACTATTCCCCGTTTTGGTATACGTCAGTTGAAACGTGTGTATCAAGAAGAGAATGATACTGTGAGGCCCACCACTGACGGTCGGGTCGCTAGCTACAGGAACCCTTTTGATTGTAAAAGAGGACCGAATGTCTCGTCGGCCGTCTTACTGGCCAGTCGAGTGACAGAATTTGCCGGAACCTCAGATACTATATTGGCATCCCAGCAGCCGTTCGCTCCGTTACCCCCATCCCTACGAGTTGGGAGCAAGCCAGCGCTGTGGGCGCTGATATGATTCACTGGAAAATCTTGGGCTAAGCCAGTACCTTGTTATCTTCAACAGCACTGATCGACTTGCAAACATCTGCATTTCAAGTCACTCGCCATCGCCTTTAACCATACGGAGCTATATTGAGATCCTGATTACGATATCGAGGGAGTGATTCCAGGCGCCAGTACGGAAGGAAGGGTCTTGGCAAAGATTCGCCACAAACGACCTCTCCTAGTATCACAACTTATTCACAGTGTAGCAAAGTACAATTCTAAGTACTATCTGAAGCGATGATCAATTGATTATCTGATCTACAGGACCATTTCACTCAGCTGTTAGCCCCTGATATCATCGCCCCTATTCTCATGCGAGAGATGTCGATATTGCTTGCCGCTAGACATGCTGCAACTCCAAAAACAGCTGATGGTGTGCTCCAGTTGGTGATAATATATAGCGAGGTGAGACTCAATCTTGGATCCTTACGGAAGTTGGTACGTATTTTCGAGAACTTTCGAAATCTGGAGCTAGTATGCTGCTACCAACATGACTAGGTATGTAATTCCTCCGACACGAATGTCCCATCTTTGTAGAATATCACGGTGCCCCCAGCTCTTCTCCTTTTAGCCTCGGAAGCTACGGGCAATTATTTATACAGTCTGTCAGGGCTTAACAACACCAAGACAATGACCACGACGAGCCCATTGAAAAACGACAGAGTCATTAAACCATCGGCGTTCTATCAGCTTATGGAAATTTTGAATGGTATGGTTCCGACAATTTCAAGTCGGCTTCGCCAATCCAAGAGACCTAACGTGTGAGCAAGAAAGCCAATCATAAGAGCCTGAGAATCTGATATATCATTACTTACCTACGATACTTATGCTTGATGTCTATCGACAGACCAGACCGGGGTTCAGACCACTGCCGTAGTTGTCCTAATTACCTTCTCTTGTGACAATTTGTGTAGCGAAACGGACAGGCCTTACTCATCGACGTACAGCTGAAACACACATATTATTGATAGCTCGACATCATTCTCGGTACCCATCTGCTCGCCCTGAGTTTAAGACGCGACCATTTACCTTCGATATGACAGTACATTGAAGATCCTTGATCATGAAATTGTCTACGACCGTCGCTCACCAGATCACCTTGTCGTTAAAGATATAACACACTCAACATCGACATCATCTACAGTCATCTCATGCTAGAGTATGAAAATTCGGGTAAATCGTGTCAGATCTCATCACATATAAAGTACTATGGCCCGTCGAGATTTGGAAAGAAACTCCTATAGACTTCACTGCAGTATGATCAGCCTCCAATCTCTCAAAACATCAACCCATCCCGCCTCGTCAACCTCTCCTGCACATATCCTCTCGACCATTCCTCTCTTACGATCGACCCATTCGATCAGAAGAACATACAGTATCTTCTCAACCATCACAGGATCGCTATAGTAGTCGTTAATCTTTCTGCTCATCACGATGAAGGTTCGTATACCCTCAGGCTTGTCCCTATGTGGCCACATTGGTAGCAACTCGCCGATTTCTTCATTTTGCCACAATATCTTGCCATCTTTAGTCTCCAAATCAGCACAACTTGTCCAGAAGACTAGTCTTCCAGAATCCTCGAAGTCGCCTCCTTTGTGTAGCATGTGCTCTGGTATAGTTGTCCCCTCTTTCCATCCCATCGAAGTGTTCTCGTCTACCCCGTTCCACCTCACAGGATGTTTCGGCTCCAGTAACATAGCATCAATCGCTCTTACTGGTGTTGCTTTGCCATTGACATCCAATTTCCATATCGTCAACTCGGGCCAAACATTGAACTGTTTTGGCACAACCCTTGTAATTCCGTTCAGATTTCTCCAACCGAGCCAGCTCCAACTCGGAAACGGTACCTTATAACTCGTGCCATCCGCCCTAACCACACTATGGCATCCCTTTCTCCGCTCTGGGACGGGTGTGATCGGAATATCTCGGTCATAACACCAAACAATATTCAGCCATACCAGGCTTAATTCAAACATTGCGCTCACCGAATGTCCCCAGTAGAACTCATGTCCGCTCGTGAGCCTAACCCTATTCAACACGCCCTCGAACGCACTCAATATATCCTCTTCTTCTCCAAGCTGTCTCTTACAATACGTCCCAATCATAGATCCAAGTTCTTCATAACTCAGATTCGCACCTCCAAACTCTCCGAATATGGAGTGCCCCGATAGGACATTCCAGACTATATCCCCAGGCTTGACAGTCGTAGGATGGTCTTCAAAGGCTATGCCCTCACAGCACTGAGCCGTAGAACAAGACCAGAAGACTTGGTCACTCGTGAATATCACGCTCCGTCTTGAACAAAGACCTTCTTGAAATGTCCATCCTCGTGTGCGCCAGAGACAGTTTCTATACGCCTCATCAAATCTCAACACACTCATAACGGCCAGGTCATCCGTAACTCTAGCAGTCCGCTGAGCAACAGTCCGGGGCGTATCACAAACTCCCGCGAGTCCATCACCAGAAGTCCCGCTCGCAGCAACGATCGTCAGTGCCGCCGACGAATAGACATCGTCCATCTGCGGTAGCTGGACCGCTTTATCCGTCTCCGAGTCCTGGACAACACATAATCTGTCAACCCACAGGTATCGAACCCCCAACTCCTTCGTCAGCGAGACTGCATCCCTGATGGTCTTGGGGAGCTTCTCCTCTTCCAACGCCCCCGGTACCCCCATCTGTTCTTGATGTTCCATAGTGAGTGTCAATCCAGTTTCACCCTTCCCCCAAACATAGCTCAAACAAACATACTCACACCTCTCTTGTTCCCTTTTCTCTACAACACACATCTCCTTCGTATCAATCAACCTCAAACCCCCAGGCCAGGCTCTCTCCTCACTCTTAGCAAGCCACTCCGGATCCTCACACCCTTCATGTTTCGCCTTACAATCCTCAATCCACCTCCTCAAAAGCGGCACATAAACCCTATTGCCCACCAACCTCCCAGTCGGAAAACTAGTCCAGCTCCGCATCCCCTCAACCCAATCCCTCACCGTCGGTATGGGATATACACAAGGATGAAGCTGCAAAAACGTCTGATCAGTACTCCTCACTTTCTCTTCCCCAGCTAACACCAACAATCTATTCAGACTCCCATCCCTCATCCTCCCCTCCCCCTCCCCATTCCTTTGTCGTTCCGCAAGACCTTCGATTCTAACACCCTTGGCAGAAAGCATATCAAAGAATTCCTGCTTCACCAGATCCTTAGAAGAGTGCTTAGGATTAACACTCTTGAACAGCTGATCAACGAGCATCTGGCTCTGTGATAGACCAATACTCTGCAGCCCGTCACCTAGCCTATTCCTACTGTTGAAAAACGCAACACCAATCTTCTCGGGTGAGTTCGACGCGATATGTTGGGCGATTGGCTGCCATGGCTTGAGGAATGTCGAGGCATGAGTTACTAGGTCGCATAAAGAGCAGGTAGTGGATGAGGCCCTGATTTTCTCGAGGTTATGCTCTGCTACGCGGATTTGACCGGCTTCTGGGCGGAGGGATGCTGGGTTGTAGGGTTTGGTCAGGATGGCAGCCCAGGGTGTCGAGGCGCAGAATGTGCAAAGCTTCAGGGATTCAGGGTCGGACATTTTCAGTCGCAGGCTTTGAGATCGAAAGAGGTTTGAACAGAGTTAATGCAGTTTATAATACGAGGGTAAATGAGTTCCTGAACGAAGTTGCGTTGTGAGAGTGGTATGTAGAGTATGGGTAGTTGAGGTCGTTGATTGCCAAGCAGGGACGTACTCCAGCTGCGGCTGAGAATATGGAGGGGGAAACGGGGGCACATGGTAACTCGCCTTGGGTTTCAGTTCAAACTCCGATGTCTTGATGCATGAAGTGGAGACTCACATAGATGAATAGCAAAGACATACTAGGTGAGGTTCCTTCCGCGGGATTTCATTGCCCGCCATCTCTACGCTCTACTCTTCTTATCCCGCTTCGCCAACTTCGTTCTACTCTTCACTTTGGGCTCCTCTACCTTCAACTGCTCTTTCGACCCCTTACTCTTCAACTTAGGGCTCTCCGTCTTCTTGCTCTCGGCTCCGAGGTCCTCCTTTGACTTCTTTGTTTTCAACTTGGGCTCCTCTTCTGAGTTTGTTTCTTCCACACTCTTGACCTCCTGTTCCTTGCTGCCAGCTTTCGGCTTATCGAGAGCCTTAGGATCAAGACCACGTTTCCTCATAGCGTTTCTCTTCGAGCGCTCCATATACTCCTCGTCCTCTTCATCATCAAATCCGCCAAAATCATCGCCTTGCACCAGATGAGATGGTACTTTGTCGTCCGCTGAAATAGGTGTCTTGTCAAAGACCTCTGTGTCTGACGACTTTGTTGAGGGCGCACCTTTGTCCTTGACGAGGTTGGCTGGTGTTGGGCCGATCTTTTGGAATTTGGCGACGTCTAGATAGAAAAAGTCAGACCTATTACAGAATAAGAATGAGGAGGGAAGAAGTGATGACTGACAGAAACCGTCCATGTTCAACGTGTGTGGGTAGAACCGTCTCGTAAGACTTAATGATTTGCTAGAACAGCTCAGTCAGCACCTCTGTCTTGCACTTATCCTCGAAAATGCGACTTACTCGAAGTTCTTGCCTTGGTAGCTCGTAAACCCTTCCTTGCCAAACGGCAGCTCAGTATCAACCAATTTGACGTTCGGGCGCTTCTTCAGTGCATATTGCACAACCATTTCATTCTCTTCGATGCTCACAGAACAAGTGGAGTACGCAATGAAGCCTCCCGTCGAGCTAGCGTGGTTCACCGAGTCAATCGCACACAGCAAAAGTTGTTTCTGCGTATGCGGCAACGTCTGAAAGTCCTTCTCCGTCTTATTCGTCTTGACACTGGCATCCTTGGCTACGACACCCGTGCCGGTGCACGGCGCATCGAGAAGCACTCGATCGAATCCTCCCATGACTCTGGGAAACTCTCGGGCATCGTAGTTGCAAACCATAACGTTCCTCACGCCAAGTCTGTGGATATTACCGATAAGACCTTTGGAACGAGTTTTACTGGGATCGTTGGCGACAATGCATCCCTGGTTCTTCATCATTGCAGCAAGATACGTCGTTTTACCACCAGGAGCTGAGGCCATATCCAGTACTCGCTCACCGGGTTGAGGCGCAAGAGACATACAGGGGAGGAAAGATGAAGCGGCTTGCAGAATGTACTGTCCTGCAAGGTATTCTGGGGTGGCACCAAGAGGGACATTGGACTCGAAAATCTGCAGACCGACTTTTGACCATTTCCCAACAGGCTCGAGCGTGACACCTCTTGCTATTAAAGCAGAAGCCAGCTCTCTTCGGCTCGTCTTCAACGTATTGGTGCGGATGACGACAGGACGAGCAGTCTCGTTCGCGTCAAAGAACGCAAGAGCTTCTTTAGGAGGGAATAGGTTAAACAGCTTCTCAGCAAGAAATTCAGAGTAGCCGTAGTATGCGCAAATGTCCTTGATTAACTGAGCCGTATACTCAGATCGCGACCGACCAGACTCAGATAGTTTCGCAAAATCATCCAAAACGCGAACGGTATCCGAGATCCTCGTACGCAGCAGTTGTAAGTCAGGCGCAAGTAGAGCCTTGTTCTGCAGGCCATCCTCGTCGTCGTCGTCGAGAACATGTGGGATGTCAAGATTGAGCTCCATACCAGTCTCTTTCATTTCCGCGTCGGCCTCAGCCTCTTCTTGCGCCTTCTCTTCATCCAGCTTGCGAGAGAGACCGACAATGTTGGCAGCAGTCAGCCTTTCCTCAGCGTCCGAGTCGTCGTCTTCGTCTTCGGAGAACATGGCTCTGCGCTCCGGCGCATCGTCATCTGAGTCGTATACAGAGTCGTCAGAGCCTATAAAGTCGTCTGCAAGACCACTTTCGCCTTCCATCTCGGCATCGGAAAAGCCTCCTCCAATTCCATCGCTAATATCGTCTGAATCAAGTTCGGGCTCGGGCTTCCTCGATTTCTTGGATTTCAGCGGGGTAGGCTTTCCATTGCTTTTCGGAGGAAGGGCGGAGGCTTTGGAACCATTTGCCCTGACCTTTGCCTTGCCATTGGTAGGCGCATCTGTCCTCTTCTTCTTGCTTGGAACGTCGTCGACGGGGAGACCAGCTTTTCGCTTGAGTTTCGTGAAGTGATCGTTGGACAGGGCATCGGGAACACCCTGGTGTTTGAGTCTGTTTCCTTTTCCCATGGCAAACAAAATCTCGGTTGGATTTGGACTTCGGTGAAGACAGTAGAGAAGTTATCGACAATGGCAGGAAATTCTGCGTTTCATGGTACGCCGAGTTTCAATTGTTCGATTGGGCCGGGAACTTTTTCTCAGAGATCCCTGGAAAATGGGTCGGCGATAGAGCGATAAGAACGGCGCCCCACCATAATCATGTAGTGCTAAGTGCCCGTGATGAGAGCTTCAGCCACGTTGGAGGTGGGATGCTCCCGCAACGCCACAGTTGAATGCGGGACACCCATTGCCCTCCGTCACTTCGCCTTGGATTCCGTCAGTCAAGAACGCCCAGTGTGCGCGGAGGACAGCTGATAACCTCGACAATCCCTTTTGACACATTTTCAAGTTATATACCATCTTGTGAGACACGAATCACAATGACCGAGGTAGCCTTCGCCAAATCATTCCTAGCCGCGCTAGACGGTCGGCCGATCAAGCTGTCGCCGGATCATGTCGAAGATCCTAAGACATACCAGGCGCGCAATGCCGTGGGTGGCTCTTTCTCTGATATATCTCAGCATCAAACAAACTTCTTTTTCGGTAGGCATAGCTAATGTGAATGAATAAAAACAGTACACTCTTTCGAAAATGCCCAAAGCAATGAGCAAGCGCAGACCATCCGCCACGGCTCCAGGCCAGGAGCGCAGTCTCACCGTGACCGTCAAGTCCCTACGAAACCCACCCCTCGATCTACGATTCTCTTCTCAATCCCTCAACACCTCCGTACTTGATATCAAGGCCTCTATATCCAAAGAGACGGGTATTGCGGAAGACAAGATCAAGGTCTTGCACAAGAAGAAACCCGTTGCCGATAGCAAGGTGCTGAAAGATTTGGCCACTGACGATGAGACTGTCGTTGAGTTCTCGGCCATGGTCATGGGTGGGGCAGCGGCTTTGCCCAAGACGGATTCTCCGACCAAGACGGATTCTCAGAACGATGTTGCTCAAGGGCCGAGCGGGTCCGAGGTGCTGGAGAGTCAGGACTTCTGGGACGACCTGAAGGGCTTCTTGTTACAGCGCATACGGGACGAGCAGGTTGCAGCGGATCTAACGAGCACATTTCACGGAGCGTGGAAGGCCAAGGGATGAGACATGTCGAGTTATACCAGAAGGGTGTCTTCGGTGAGGTATAATGATCAGGTACGCGTCTAACGAATCACGATATGAACCGAACAAATACAGGAGGGTATCGTGGTGGGGATGCCGTATGCCTGAGTCGGCAGACGACATGGAGTAATAGTGTGCCTTCATTGGCCAACATCAAATCTGTTATTGCTGTGTAGACTATCTCCCCACGCCAGGTCGTGAGTCGCCACACTGCTTTCTTTCCTTTCTACCATAGTCTCGCAGTAGCTCGGCCATCCCTCCATCACTCGATGTCATTAGCGTCGTGGACCAAGGCTTGCCAGCCCCTGGTCGTCTTCATGTCTTTTGGTGGAGTGTCTCTTGGAGACACCCATGCAGTATGTCCATGTAGAAGCACTTAGATGGCGTTTTTGTCGACCTGCTTCAATACTACTTGGTACTCGAGTTCCTCGCTGTCGGCAGCCTTGATGTCGGCGGCGATGCCGTTGAATGAGCGCTGGAGAGCCTGCTTGGACGAGGCGTACACCATCTTGGCCTGAGACATGGTTAGTCCTGCCTAAGTTGCAAGATGCGACCAGGACGGGGTCATATTTACCATGACACCGGCAGAGTCGGGAACCCAGGAGATGAAGACGACCTTGCTTCTGTGAGGGTTGTCAGCAATGATGCGGCAGCCCAGTGCAACAAGTACGCACCGGGAACCCTCGCCGGGGGCCAGCTGGTAGTCGAAGTCGTAGATAGCGTATCGAGGACCGTCGCCAACTTGACCCTGATAGCATCGTAAGCAGGGAATGCACAAGGCGCGGCCGTTATGGGGATGGATCTGGGTAGCATACCGTCTTGCTCTTGGTCTTGGCAGCGAGGAGCTTCTCCTTCAGGACCTCCCAGTTGGCTTCGGCGTCGCTGCCTGAGGCCTCACCCGCGTCCTCGACTACGAACTGCTTGTTGTCGTCGGACAGCTTGTAGATGACATACTTCCACTTCTTGTTGAGCTTGAGCTCGTTGAACTTCAGTATGCATTCCTCCGCGATGCCGGCTCTACAAGTATTGGGAGTGATCAGCCATTTGTTTTAGAATGTGCTCTCGACCTCCCTCGGAGCACGCGATGCGACGGCGGGTTCGCGGGGATGCAGGTACTGCAGGGGGCATAAGACCTAATAGGAAAGACGAACCCTGATTGAGACTACAAAGGTGGATTAGTCAGTGTTAGGACACAGCGGCGACCGTGAAAATATCCTACCATGGTGGTTATGAGAGAGAGGTGTTTGGGAGAAAGCTACGAATCGTGGTTCAAGGTCAGCGCGATAATGTCGAGAGAGAGGCGGGGGAGGGGCGGCAGATGTAGCCCGGGCCGCTGAGGCGAGGCAGAACTAACAGGAGGAAGAGAAAGAAGTGCAGCCGGAGAGATTGACTGCAGTGGCTCGGATGACAAAATTCGGTGCGCGAGGCCGAAATACGAATGGCGGTGGTCTGTAGGGAAAATGGAAAGGAGGTGAATGTTCACGGCGAGACACAGTCGTAAGAGGTGCGGGATGTAGGTGTTCTAGCCAGGCTAATGGTGGGGACCCGGCACGAGGGGCTGTCGCAATGGAGGGGGGCAGCAGCACTGCAGCAGATGGACGGGACTTCCAACTTGGCTGGCATTGATGGATGCCAAATGCCAAATTCACAACACCTGCACTGCTACTACTCAGCCACAACACATACGCGCATGAGGTGGGCGAGGTTGTCAGCTTTGTGGCATACACAGTGTCATATCAGGTATCAACGCAGCTGAATTGTATTTTGCTATACATTATTGTTCTTGTTGAGCAAAACTTGTCAGGCAGAAGAACTGAAACCGCGACAAATCGGGAGCCTGGCGCCTGAGCGAGGTCCAACGGGACGATGGCTATGGTGGGGCTCAGCGGGTTGGCCGTGAGATGGCACTTAGGTTCGAAGGGTCTGCCTCGTCTGCCTGTAGATACCAGTACCAGGTGTGGATGAGGGGTAAACAAAAAATTGAAATCGCCAATAACATCAACTAACGGCTCTCCAGCTCTACCTTGGGTGGTACCTCCTAGATGCCCGTAAAGCCACCTCTCCCTTCTAGGCGAATTCCAGCACGGGCGTGATTGACGCGCAGAACACTATATCTATGCAGTCTACATGTTTATTGTTTGCATGTGCATACTGCAAGTCACACAGTCTCCCATGTAAATCTAAGCTTGTTATCCTAGCAGCAGATTGACAAAGCCAAGGCAGATTAGATTCGTGCAGGAGGTAACGAGCTGTGAATTCATCACAAAGTCACCCCCGATTGACAGAGTACACTTGTCGTATACGGTATACAAGTCACAAATAGAGAGTGCAATTGCGTCAATTTATTGTGATCGTGAAATGTTTACAAAAGATGGTGGTGCAGTGGTAGAGTAAAAAGTCATTCGCAACTCAGACTCATACTGGAGTGACACCACCTAATGTTAATGTTGCATAGGATTCGATAGACGTTGGTTTACCTCGCAACTTTTCGATCTGGGCTCCGTCGTAGCCTTATGCGCTGGACACAGCATGCTCTGGGTTATAGGACAGAAGAACAACATATGATAAAGTTGGCATGATGGCTGCCTTGTAGATTACGCGGTCCAACAGATAGACCCTAGATGAGGTAGTAGTAGGCATCAAAGAAAAGGATGCCTAATTGACGCGATTATATGGCTTTTACGGACATCAAAACACCTTCAGCTTCAGGCATCAACATGACGGTCAAACAGTTTCCCCCCAACTGCCTTGTTGCTACCCTGTCTTGAGATGGATTTGATTATGGCGAAGCCTGGAAATGATCGATGAGGGTCAAAATTGTTTGATGATGCCAACTCTGAAGGAATAGTGGCAAAGCTACCCAGGGTAGCTCAGTAGATTCTAGTATACAACTCTTTACAACGCCGCTCGGGATATCAGTAGAACAAGGACGTATGAACAATATACACGGGGTGGAGGGGAGAGGGAGGAGTGATTACATGGCCGCGTAAGATGAGAAACTTCCATCCGAACACCTAAGTCAATGCTCCCCTTTTTAGCCCAGACAGTTTTTTGCTTTTGATACAGGAAAAGAGAAAGAGATTCGCTCAATCAGCTTCTCACATCATGCCGCCCATACCACCCATTCCTCCCATGCCGCCCATGCCACCCATGGGAGGAGCAGACTTCTCTTCGGGAGCCTCCACGATGGCGACCTCGGTTGTACCGAGCAGGGAGGCAACACCGCTCGCGTCACGGAGACCAGTGCGGACGACCTTGAGGGGATCAAGGATACCCGCCTGGATCATGTCGACGTACTCGCCCTTGGAGCTGTCGAAACCCTTGTTGAAGTCGGTGGCAAACTCATCCATCAACTTGCCGACAACGACGGAGCCCTCAAGACCGGCGTTCTCAACAATGGTGCGAGCAGGACGGGTGATGGCATTCTTGATGATGCTGACACCGAGCTGCTGGTCGAAGTTGGCAGGCTTGACATCCTTCAGCGCCTGGCTGGCAGCCTTGATGAGAGCAGTACCACCACCGGGCAGGATACCCTCTTCCACAGCGGCACGAGTAGCGTTTAGGGCATCAACGAATCGGTCCTTCTTCTCACCGACCTCAACTTCGGAGGAGCCACCGACCTTAATAACGGCAACACCGCCAGAGAGCTTGGCAAGACGCTCCTGAAGCTTCTCCTTCTCGTACTCGGAAGTAGTGGGGTCGGCCATGACACCACGAATCTGCTCGCATCGCTGAGCAAGGGCGTCCTTGCTGCCTTCACCGTTGAGGATGATGGTGTCCTCCTTGGTGATAGTGATGGAGCCGGTGGAGCCGAGCAACTCGGGAGTGGCCTTCTCCAGCTTGATGTCGAGCTCGTCGGTGAAGACGGTACCATTAGTCAGGACACCGAGATCACCGAGGATAGACTTGCGGTTGTCACCGAAGCCGGGAGCCTTGACAGCAGCGACTTGGAGCTGGCCACGGAGCTTGTTGAGAATGCAGACTGCCAGAGCCTCACCGTCAATGTCCTCGGCAATGATGACTAAGGGTCGTCGCTGCTGGGTGGAGGCCTCGAGAGCCGGGATGATATCCTGGACAGCCGAGATCTTCTTCTCGGAGAGGAGGATCAAAGGCTTCTCAAATTCGACCTTCTGGGACTTGGCGTCGGTGATGAAATAGGGAGAGACAAAACCACGGTCGAAGCGCATGCCCTCGGTAACCTCGAGCTCGTCGTTCATAGTTTTGCCCTCCTTAACGGTGATGACACCCTCCTTGCCGACCTTCTCCATGGCGTTAGCAATGAGCTTACCAATGTGGGTGTCTCCGTTGGCACTGATGGTAGCGACCTGGGCAATCTCGGCGCTGGTGGTGATATCCTTCTTGTTTTTGTGGAGGAACTCGACTACGGCATCGACGGCGGCCTGGGTACCACGGCGCAGATCCATGGGGTTGCAGCCGGCGGCGACGTTCTTTACGGTCTCGGAGAAGATGGCACGAGCAAGGACGGTGGCACTGGTGGTACCATCACCGGCAGACTCGTTGGTCTTGGAGGCGACATCTTGGAGGAGACGGGCACCTAGGTTCTCGAACTTGTCTTGCAACGAGATAGCTTTTGCGACGGTTACACCATCTGTCCTCATTATCAGTATTTCCGATAGGCTCGAGTGGCACAAGACAGTCTTCGTCCATACCCTTTGTGATCTTGGGAGAGCCATAGCTGGACTCAATCAGCACATTACGGCCCTTGGGACCTAATGTTGTGGCAACGGCTTTGGCGAGAGTCTCGACACCTGCGAGCAACGCAGCACGACCCTCAACACCAAACTTTAGCTCCTACAGTCCCAAAGTCAGTACACGATGCCCGTAGCTCAAGCTTTGCCGCTTGTAGACACCCATGAGACTAAGGTGGATGGACTGACCTTGTGAGCAAAGCGAACCTGCTGACCAACGCCGGCGCCACGGTATTTGGTCATGGCAGAAGAGACGGCCGAAGCCCTGGCGCGTGAAGAGAGAGCGCGCTGCATGGTGAGGGATGTGATGGTACAAAAGGAGACGTAGTAAGAGGAAATATCGCACAAGATTAATTAGTACAAGGGGGGGGAGGAAGGATGGCGATGATGAGGATGGAGAGAAGAATGTTTTAGAGGATTGACTTTGGAGAATCTGGGGGAGCTTTTCAAAAAATTTGGCACTGGACTTTTGGGTCGTTGGCTCGGCCAGGTCCCGAGGTCGACGATCCGCTAACGCTATCTGGCTTAGCCGCCACTGCAGCTAATTGCTTGCACATCCGTAGAAAACCATCGAACCCCTCAAGAACCAGTCGAGCCAGTCTCTTTAGCCTCGATGTGACTATAGAATAACGATAAACTGCAGCTCTCACTCGAGTGAATAACGCGAGTCCTTTCTCAAGGTTATCGCAAGATGTTGATCCACCCGATGCTTGGCTGTTGACTTCCAATACAGTTATTAATTGGAAGTGGCCCCGATAGGAGCATGATACTCTGCGAACATTGAATGTTAAAGGCCATCATGCTTCTGTACAAAGCCCCGAAGCAAGCACCACTTTGCTTCAAAGGCGGAGACATGAATCTTGAAGAAGGTAAGTCTCATTCGTATAGTGTCAACAGACTACAACACCCTAACATTTAAGGAGGAATGCGCCATGAGCTCATACCAGTCGAGCGGTCCTGGAAATCGGTCTTACCAACTATCCCCATGTCCGGATCCAGCACCTGGTAAGTACAGGGTGGTTTCGGACAACCAGGGTCACTGAGCTCGATCCAATCATATCACCTTATTCTTCGAAATGTTTAACCTAGGAGATCAATAGCTAGCTTGGCTATCCGACTGATTACAAACATCGTGATCGAAGTTAGCATTTGTGAGAATCTGTTTGAGTGTATATAAAATCCATGTTCCTTCTTTTATAACGGGGCTTTGTTTCTTTCCGTGGCACCATCGCTTCAAAACTCGACATAACTGCTCTCTACGGTACTAATCTGGAGGCTGGAATATCATTGTCAATATGTCGACTATCGTCAAGACAATTGTTGCGACTGGGGCAACTTCTGGCATTGCAAGTTATCTCGCCTCAAACATAGGATGATCTCTAACTACGTGACAGGGTTTTGAGCTCATAAAACAGCTGCTTGGCCAGACACAACCTTACAAGTTGATCCTAGGTGCCCGTGACATACCAAGAACACAAGCTGCTTACGATGATATCGATTACGACAGCAGCAAGCATGACCTCACACTTGTTCCACTCGAGCTGAACAACATGACATCTGTGAAGGGCTTTGCTAAGCAGACTCTCGAGAGTCTTGGCCAAAGCCCCATAGATATCTTAGTCCTGAATGCTGCAACTGGCATGGCCAAGCAGAAAGCTGAGAAGGGACCTTTCGGCTCGAGATGGACCGAGGCCTATGTTGTGAACCATCTTTGTATGTGAGAGTTGCTGATGCCGTTAAGGTAGATATGGCTGACCTGATTGATAGCACAACATTATCTGCTTCATTTGCTTCGTCCTAAACTGGAGGAGTCCAAGACCCGCGTGGTAGTGGTATCTTCTGGCGCTATCTGTCAAGTTAGCGACACAAGTAAGTAACTTCCCGAAATTTACCTTCATGTATTCGCACTAACATGCCGCTCGGAGGCACTCTCGAGAACGAAATGCTGTCAGTTACAGAGCCCGGGCCGTGGATTTATCCTGCTACTAAATTCATTCAATTCGTCAACGCACAATGGTGGCGGCGCCAACTGCTGGGCAAATGTGACGTAGTAGGAGTGTCACCGGGGCTCATCCCTCACACCGGGCTTGGAAGGGGATCAGGTATGACTATACCGGCCAATCTCCCTGATGCTAAAAGTATCCCAGAAGGTATCATCCCGATTCGAACCCTCAAACATAAGACAATCCGATTGACCCCGTGTCGCAGGTGCTCAGAGTATCTACAGAGCTTTCGCTGAGCCTATCCCCCAAGATCCTGAGCAGATCTTTCTCACGAGTTGGGGCGAGTGGTGGCCGAAGGATGTCTACGAGCTTTCGCTTGATCAGAAGCTCCAGGACAAGTGGTCGCCACCGCAAGAGGTAATCGAGAAGGAAGAAGGCGTGACCGCTTAATGTATGAGACTCAACTGTCCCAGACCAGCTTGGCTGAAGGTACGACATCTGAAGTGATCGCTAGCCCTACCGTATTGCTCGAAATTTCAGCGTTGGAAACAGCATGATGCCCAACTTGAGACGATTGTGATTTCCAGACTTGAAGGTTTCTTTGTCGGCAAGGGAATGCGCCCGGTCGATCAAGAGTCCTTCCAAATTACAAGCGACAGCCGTGGATTCCATTTCGTGAAGCTATAAGGCACCATGGAGACGTGTTAGGCCCGTGTCGACTTTATCAGACACTGGCAAGTCCAGGGCGAAACCAATGCATCGCGACGAGAAAACTGATCATAGAAATAAAGCACGCATGCAGAGCGAGTTTGCTTGAAGAATTTCCATTTGAAAAAAAAAAAAAATTTGCAAAAGGATAATGCCTCGGTTCGAACCGGTGTTCTCTGCACTCAGACGCTATCTGAAACGTAGTCTAACGGCGTTTCAACTCGACTAACTTAACCAGAGTTGGTGGTGGCCTCGGTGGTCACCGGCCCATCTGGGAACGTCGAAGGGCTGACCATTATCGACCCCTATATGCACGCGTACAGGTCATCGCGTACTGCGGCGGCGCGCTGTGATTGGCCCTTTGTTCGCTTGCGCGATTGAATGCCTGGGGCAAGCAAGCCTGGAAGGAAGCCTGGAAGGAGTGCATCAGTGCTGTGATCTCCTTCTACTAGCTGTATGGCCCTACTAAAGCACCGAACAGACCAGTGTGGCCATATAGACTTCTAGTACGGCTCGCACTTGCTCGCCTGACCTTTCATTGACTCATTCCCCTCGTTGGTTCTGCCACATCATCCGCGAGAAGACGATGTCTGGGAGCTTTGCCGCCACCTTGCCAGACCAAGTAATTTATAAGGAACGACGCACTCGTAAAGCTGTCGCCACAACCCACACCGAATATGGGGTCTGCGAAAGTACAAAATACGACAGACGCTATCCCTGAGCTACTCAAAGCTAATCTCTTGTCCTCTGCTTGTGCTGCTGTGACGCTGCCCAGGCAGCTTAAGCCCATAATGAATCACGACCCTGGGATTATGCACTGGTTCAATAAATTAGTTCTTAAGCAAAGCGAGCTGTCACATAGACACGTTTTACACCTTCTCGTCAGTGTGACTACAAAGTTCCTTCCGCTTATGGCCATTTTCCATCTTGAGCGTCTCATATAGATGACTTCTTGAGATAGAGGGAGTAAGTCGAACATGTTACTATGTGATTATCTTACCCATACCAGAGCCCGTGGCAATGTAGCAGAAATAAGGGGGTAGATTGTTGTATAGCTTTACTCAACCCCCTGCCCTCCCTTCTTCTGTTCCAATTCTGCCTAACCCCTTGTGATTCTCGTATACTAGCCTTGAAACTTACAAATAACCACTATATTTGACGAAATCCTGCACTTGACCAGATTGTACGGCTATCTTGACGGGGCATTGCTCCCAGCGCACGATTTGTTCTTAAGAACTTGATTTTGACTGTGACATTGATGGCACCGCTCACCCCTTCTCCATTGATATTCACATGCATGCCTCTAGGCCCACGAACGAATTGCCATAAAATACAAGACATAGAAACGACATGTCCTTAGCTGCTTGCTCAGCTTCTTTCCCTCACACTCCGGATTTAGTGAGATATAAGAGAGAAGCTCGAAACCCCATCCCTGAGAATTTTGCCCCTATGAATTAGCCACCGCAATCGACGAATCGAATACCAAAATGAAGAAAGAAGGAGAGTAAGCCCTCGGGTGGTTGTGGTAGGGTTGTTGAGAAATCATTGTCGTAAGCCGTCACCGCCGGGCCACTTTGGATGCGAAACTTGGCTTCTCTGTGGGTAGTAGGGTCATGGGGCTCACCACGCCAGTAACAACCGAACTCCCGAGGCTCCCTGGTGATTGTTGTAGTATTAGTCTATAGCATACATCTCAGGATATGTGCTTGTCAAGCCCTACCAACCGGACCTGTCTTTTATCATGTTTGCACAAATGTGCATAACAGTGTAGTATGCTTCAAAGCTCAGGATTTCCAAGTCGCCAGGTGAGCATCCTTGACAGTATCCCATCAATCACTACTTTTTGCCTTGTTTGGAGCATCCACCGCGTCGAATTAATCTCTTCTTCATCCCTTCCAACACCCTCGAGGTGCAGTCCCGTTTTCATTGCTCACTACATGAGACAGGTAGGCTGCAAATAACAGCTGTGCATTTCGCAACTCGAGACCGGGATATCAACTCGAATGTCGACACAAGTTCTCCGTTTCGATTAATCGTTCAGATTGAGTAATGAAGATCAAATCAAGGTATAACATGAAGTTTCAAATAGTAGCTGGTCGTATGCTATCGTTTGTCTTGGTCATGCTCGATATGCCATGTATTTCTACGATGACCTTACCTGAGCATCTGTGTTCAAAGTCACGTGGCTGAGCGGCACAATGGTATTTAGGTAGCTCAATGGGCCCCAAAGTCGGGTTTATCGGGCTGGAGTGAGGCGCTACAGTTCTGGATAAAGCCGAGACCTCAGCGTGAGGCTTGAGCTGCCACCGGTGTGTCCCGTCTGATGACGATGCTTGTGACCCTTTTCAAATGACCAAGCTTGCCTGCCGCTAGGCTCGACCTGCAACTATCTCATACGCAACCTGCTGTCTTCATTCCTTTTCTCTGCGAATAGATCCTTTTCACCCTCTTCACTTTGGCACACCACCCAGTCGACCGCGCGTCAGGTGTTGCGACTCTGTGTTTTTGCTGCGTGGACAACGATAGCATGCCGATCTTTCCACCTACAGTGCATTTCCAATCATCCTGATCCGAGGTTCGTGCAATACCTTTCGACCCAACAATTTTGCCTCATCCAACCCGACCGGTCATACCCTCACCCGACAACGATCCGATCGCGGGGCTGTTTCATCACATTCTGAACCAAGGCAGGGACCTATCTTCCTTGTCTTCCGATCGCATCCCCATACAGCCGACCACACCATGAAATTCTCCACGATACCCAACGCGTTTACCGCGCTACTGCTGTCGCTACTCCTCGGCCCCGCAAATGCCATGCTCAGGTGCGCCGAGATTGTAGCCGACAAGCAGCTGTATGATCTTTCCAAGCTCGGCGGGCCTCATTCGGTTGTCATGAGCGAAATCGTCGACAGCAACGAATCCCTCAACACCACATACACAGTCGATATATGCAAAAAACTCACGAGAAAGGGAGACTTCCCGAAGGACGAGCAGTGTCCCACCGGCTCCCGCGCTTGCGCCATCAAGCGCCGCATCATCACAGGTGACGATAAGTCTGATGTTATCCTAAAAGCCACGCCCCTTGCGGGGGACTTTAAACTCGGCGGTGGTGATCTCGAGCCTGAGATCAGCAAGCTCAGTAAAGTCGACCCGGACTCGGGCAAGGAGGGACTTCGGATCATCATGAAGGGTGGCTACGATGTAGGCGACAACAAAGTCAAGCGCAAACAGCAGGTGGTCATTGATTTCGTCTGCGACGAGGAGCGTGACGGCACCGAAGGAGAGTGGGAATCTGAGGAGAAGTATGAGAGACGCACCCTCACTGCCCGAGAAGATGAGGATAAAAAGGGGGATGGCGAGAAGGAAGGCGAGGATGGCGGCGATAAAGAAGGCGACGAAGAGGAAGGCAGCCCACCGGAGCCAAGCCAACTTGGCATTGAGAACGACCCCAGTCTTGTCTTCAACCGCTATGGCGCCAGTGACAATGACAACAGCGTTGACGTGCTGAAGCTCACATGGTCCTCCAAGTACGTGTGCAAGAGTAAGAAGGACGACGGATCAAAGGATGAGGACGGTGGTAAAGATGACGGCGAAGACAAGCGACCTAGCAGCTCCCACTGGGGCTTCTTTACCTGGCTTGTTGTACTGTAAGTGGATCACATCCATCTTTCTTGCTTTGTTCTGGACTAACAGGACTCTTCAGCATCTTCCTCGGCACTGCAGCCTACCTCATCTTCGGCTCATGGCTCAACTACAACCGCTACGGAGCGAGAGGCTGGGATCTCCTCCCCCATGGCGACACAATTCGCGACATCCCCTACCTCCTCAAAGACTGGACGAGGCGCGTACTCAACACCGTGCAAGGTAGTGGAAGTCGCGGTGGCTACAGCGCAGTCTGAAGGTCTTTTGTGGCAGGACAGAACAGTGCAAGCTGCATTTGGGAATAGAGGTTTGGTCTAGGGCGGCGTCGGCGTATTCGTTCCTGTCTGTTCTCAACGTCAAGGTTTCAGTCTCCGCGGCCCAGCAGAGCTCTTGCGACAAGGGCTAAGCCATTGTCCAGCACGCTGGGGTTATAACCAGTCGTTGTGGCGGCTTCCTCTTATGGCACGTGGAGGAAGGCCCTATCTGGGCAGAATCGGAGTTTCTCTGCTTGTAGACGGGATTCGTGAGCATGATGGGAGATGTAGACATGTACCAATTTGTATGGCTTAGGTACGCGTATCACCACTGTTTTAACGGCCCAGGTAATAGCTCGCTGTCGCGCTGGTCTATGTGTTATTGTACATATTATAGGTCTCAGGCCAGAAGTCATTATTTGGGTTAAGTGCTTCTTCCCAGTCAAATCATATGTAAGCTGAGACATCGCGAATGCTATGAAGAAACCATCCACTTCCTCATCCTCTCAACCCCAAAAGCAGTCTGCAGAACGACCTTTGTGAAATCGTTGATTTCACCGGGAGTCAGTTCAGCGAGTACATCGTCCGGTTCTTCGAGAGGCATTAGCTCGATGTCCACACACAACTTCTCCCATTCCAGAGCTGTACCAGCTTCCCAGACTCCGCGCTGCGTCGTGAACATCATGCCCCCATTACAAGGTGTGTCCATACGGCGGTTTTTCATAATCTGATATACGCCTTGGATTCCTGCGGCGATCACCCACGTACGTCGGATTGACTCGGTGAGAATCCAGGTTTTCCATTGGGAGTGCGCGGTGGTATGTGAGGTTGGGGATAAGAGAGACGAAGGGGATGGAGGACGTTGCTCGAGACTTGGTGAGGAGAGGGCTCCGCCTAGGTTTGAGGCTAGACTTGCGTGTGCGACGACGGCGCTCATCCACCGATCTAGGATGGGAATCCGCGATTCTGAGATGTGCCGCAGGCGGATGTCGCCGTCATACAGGCCGATTGTTTGGTAGACTAGGAGTGCATGACACCGAGCTAGATGCTCAAGCGAACCCAAGTCGGAATTTGGGCGAGCTGTACTAACGCCGGCTCCCTCGTCTACCTCTTCGCCGTGCTCAACCATGAGTCTCCTTGCCCGGTCCTCGATAAGGCGGAAGATTACGAACTCGTTCCCGGGAGTTTTGTGGATGTATGCTGAGAGTACTAGGTACGCATCTTGGACGGACGATGGGAAGCGCTCCGAATAGAGGTGCGAGTGTACAAAAGGGTTACTGCCGCTTTCAACCCAGACCTTCAGCCACTGCTGGAGCTCGACGATGCAGGACTTCATGTCCTGGATATCTGCTGCTGATGGGGCTTGACAAGGTCGTTGTGGATGTGTTACTTTCCATGTTGAGTATGGGAAGCGGGAGGATGCTTGCGTGAGTTGCTGGTTGTTCTCTGGCTGGGCCTCCGTCTGGCATTGATAATTACTGAGTCCGAAGGGATCTGGAAGGGCTAATTCGGCGAAGGGCCGTGAGAGGTTTGGGCTGAGTGACGAGTAGTCGAGGTCCTGATGTAGTGGGCAAATAGTCGTAGAGAATGGGCAGATTTTGCCTATTGGTATTATGTCTTCGTGACGTTCGAAGACTGACGTCGTATTATGTGTGTCACCACCGAACACTGGTTCGCGCGACACGGGGATATTGTCCTGGTCCTGAGCCGGCTCTGTGACTTCGGCGTCCTCAAACTCATCTAAGCAGAGTACGAATGAGCTCGGCTTAGCCGGCGGATACCTGCATGTGGTACCCCGGCGCCGACATCGTACGCATTGTGGGCTTTGCTTCCCGCACTTGCGCTTCGATGCCGCACACGCGGTGCAGGCTCTCATGTCGGGGTTGCGGAGCATGGCAGGCTCAGTGGCGGGATGCTCATGTAACCCCGGTATGATAGGGGCATCGGGAAACGGACATCTTCGAAGGGGTTTTGGATGTCCACGGCCAACATGGGATATCACCACATTCCTTGCGGCAGCGTCGTCGTCCGCACGCCTTCACCCTGTGAGACGGAAGTTGAAGGAGGTTGCGGGAGCTTGCCGCTTTGGGAAAGCGTCCGCTAAGCTGCCCATGAAGAAAGAAGCTGGCCAGCAGCCTACCCGAGTATCCGAGACGTAATATCAATACCAAAACCAATGCGTTGGCCTACCTCTTTTTTGATAGTTCATCAAGAGTCTCTTCGATTCGTTTTTTCGGGCGATTCTGCCAAGTAAAATTTCGCATGAGATGCATCAATGATGAGACGATCTAGCAGCGGATGGCATCCTGGGCACGTTGTTAACGAGATACTAACAACCTAATGATAAATCATGATATCAATCCCATCGATTATTGTAATTTTATAAACTGCTCTGTTTATTGCTGCGTTCCGTGATTAGGCATTCAACGAGGCAAGTCTTGTCATTACATGCTCTTCAACAGATTGACTATATCCCCGAACCCCATCGTTGTTGTCTCGAGGTCATTCAAGGTGAGCATCTTCAGTCGTTATTACGTGGCCTGTAGCTGCCTGCTTATCAGCATTCATGGAAAGGAGGGAGGACCAACTAACACTGGTCAATTCTTCCCATCAAATTGGAACAAGCAGAACAGAGACGATCTGATTGAATGGTATGGGATATTGCTGTTACACGTGAGCCTGGATATCTAGGTAGGCACCCCGCCCGTCGCCTTCGAACAGGAACCTAAAAAATTCTTATTGGCTCGGTTGGACACATAACATAATAGCATGTACGTGAGCTTCCACCATCAACCAACCGCCGACGTCGTCCAGAATGACGCGGTCTTGTGGCCCAATGGCAAGGCGTCTGACTACGACTTCATTGTTCCAATCAGGAGATTCTGGGTTCGATCCCCAGCGAGATCAGCTTTTTATTTTTATTTTTGTTTTTATTTTCAAGAAACCTTCGATACTGTTGCTGGCTATCTTCATAGGGGAGTTGTCGCAATTCATACAATTTCACCGTATACTGTTCGTCGAATTAGTTTGATTGCTTTCGAGTATGCATAATGCTTCCGAGACATCTTCTGTCGATGCCATTGCTGCTGTAAAGGTTGCAAGGCCTTCTTTGGCACGTGGCTTATGTGAGATAGCTACCATAGCTACCGAATGGTCGTGCGAGGAAATGCCGCATCTGCGCTGCTTCATGCTGCTACGCAGTATCTCACAATTGTTGCAATTAATATTAATTGAGCGTCGCCTTTGGCTCTCGTGGCCATCAGCACCTGCACCGCACTGCCCACATGCAGCGCCCCACACTTTGCAGCATCAGCGATATCAAGCTTAAAAGTGGCATAATTCCTTGGCTGAGATTGAAACGTGTGGACAGCTCCGAACATATTTATATTGCCCATCCCGATGGATCCAGAAGACTTTGCCGAGACTTTGTGTGGTTTCTACTCGCTGTTGCGGAGAACAAGATGGGGTGTGCACTGCATCTGCCCACTGCCTTCAGAGGCCTTGTCCAGCAAGCGAGGCGATTCGCAGATTCCATGGCACCGTAAAGACTGTTCACATCCGTGGAGGGTTATGAATTATTGACCTAGATCAGTTCGACAAGAAAGTACGTAATCAGTCTTGCAGTGCCATCTATTTACGACCCGCCTGGCGAACATACCCACGTACAGTTTACGAGCCCAGCACCGGCGATGTCTTTGTCTTCTGGGGTTACTTCTTCTCATTCTTAATTTCTCCACACAGAAAAAAAAAGGGGGGTGGAGGGAACTGTTACAATGTACAGCGCCGATGGGTCACTGATCCCTTCTCGCCATCGTTGAGTGTCCCTCGGTGTCAGCAGTACTGGAGGATGTGTCTTGATGCATTTCGACCACATTCTCGTTCGAGTCGTTCTCGAATTGAAACTCGGCCTTCAAAAGGCCGTTGCCTCCTGCTTGAACATCGCTCAAGTACGTGATGCATTTCGACTAGGCGCACACATGGGTAAAAGTCAGAATGAATCCCGACGCGCGGTCCGTCGCGTCGACAAAGAGTCTTCCGTCCTTGGTTGCGACTGTCAATCCCTGATACCCCGGATTCCATTGCCCGCCCACGTTGAAGGAGATGCATTTGTTCTCATCCTTCCCTCCCAAATATCCACGGGCCATACCATGCCGAGACCCATTCCTCGGCGCGGGAAGATCGCAGACAAACTCGTTGCCATATCCAGAAGCCTGAAGAAACGTCTCTCTAAAAATGGGGAAGGAAAGAATACTTTTCTTCTCTACTATATATGTCGCGACGCCATACATAATGTTTGTGTATGTAGATATACTGCGATCGCAGTGGCGCAGATACTTGTAGACTCCGCAGGTTTCTTGTGATCCATCTCGCGTTGACTGACGACAACGAGTCATCATGCCTTTTGGAAGCATCAGTAGGGAAGACCAACCGAGATTTTGCTGCCGGCGAACCATCAAAGTGATACCTATCTCTCTATTAGTACATTAACGCAAGTACAAAAG
The DNA here is from genome assembly GCA_022578705.1 of Xylariaceae sp. FL1019. Taxonomy (NCBI): domain Eukaryota; kingdom Fungi; phylum Ascomycota; class Sordariomycetes; order Xylariales; family Xylariaceae; species Xylariaceae sp. FL1019. The sequence goes on from MU391923.1 coordinate 1,526,888, forward strand.
GGACATACTTTGGCATACCAGCCCGATGACTGAGCATATCTTCAACGGCAACACTCTCAGTATATCTGTCGTCCGACATCATGAAGTCATCTGGCAGGACACTCGACATCGTCGCATCCCACTGGAACTGGGGATATTTCTCATTGTCGCGTACCAACAATGCGACGGATGCAGCTGTGAGCGATTTTGATGCGGAAGCGATGTTCAAGACTATTTTCAACGTGCAAAGGCTTTGGGAGGTCAATTGACGCCAGTCCGTACCCAGCCGTGACAGTGTGATCGCCATAGATCACAGCGATTGTCAACCAGGAACATGGTATTCTTCCATGAGCTCTTTAACGCGGGCAGGAAGAGTGAGTAACTTGAGATACAAGGAAAAGAAATGACACTATAGCCTTTGGTACAGTAAATTGGAAGCCTGGTTCTCGATCCAAGTGAGACATCACTAATGCCATCGATGTTGTATAACTTTTGTTAGAGCGGAATTTACAAACACATATTCATATGACTTCTGACAATAGCGGACTGGGCGATGAGATGCGCAAATTTCAGACAGACGATTTGACTGGCCAGAAACAAGTTGAAAGAGTTCGGATGAATTGTCGAGTTCCCAGTTGATAAAACGAGTTAGTGTCCGCCCATGTATCGGCCCACTCTATCACTGAAGTATAGCCTCAGGACAAGTTAGTAATGTTCATAGTCCAATTCATCCGAGTCAAAGTTTCTATAGTGTGCTGCAGAATGCGGAATCGGGAAGATTCGCCTGAATCTCACGATGTTTTGCGGCCCGGCGGCTCAACATGCCCAACTAGATCTCAGAGAGCTTCAGCTTGATGAACCGGAAAACTTGGACATACTGACTATGATTCTATGAAGTAGTACGATCTAGTATCTCGATACGTCTCGTGTCAGAGTGTGAATATAAATTGATTCCTATTCCCGGATTGCTGACTTCTTCCAAGTGGTTGAATCACATTACTACCATTAGATTTTTCTTTCACGCCATCACTTCAGGGAAACGACATACCACATCCCAAAAGCCTGCAGCATGGACCAATTCAGCCCGGAAGTCGCGCAGTATCTCTTCCGACAGTGTGTCGATAGTAACGTGACTAAGACCATCCATCGGACGCTATACCCAGCATTGTCGCCATCCCGTCCGGAAAATCGTCAAGGTAAGTAATGCATCTCTCACCCTACGCTCATGGAGGACGACCGGCTGATTCGGCACACCAGACGGTCGCGTGGTCCTCGTCACAGGTGGTGCTACAAACATTGGGTTTGCCATCTCTCAAGCCTTTGTTCGAGCGGGCGCAAGCACTGTCATCCTTATAGGACGACGCGATGATATATTGAACGACGCAAAGGCCCGGTTGGAGCAAGAGGCACAGTCTATGGGCACTAATACCGAGGTCATAACATCGTCTACCGATATTGTCGATGCCGCGCAAACGCAGAAGTTCTGGAAGTCTCTCTCCGATGAGGGTATTCGAGTTGACGTCTTTGTGTCAAATGCAACCAAGTTCTCTGAACCCAAACCCATGCTCGAGGAAGGAGCGGATGCAGTCTGGTCTCATGTCGAAGTAGATGCGAAGGCACCCATTTACTGGCTTGACAAGTTCTACCGCCAAAATGGCGACAAACAGAAGGTGAGATTTGATCTGTCACTTATCAATGTTCTACCATCGTATATACAAGACTGCTCAGCGATGAAGCAAAGCGCTAATGAATGGTTCCAGTTCGTTGTCAACGTATCTAGCCAGTGAGTGGCCTCAACAACAATGAAGATTAAGAATATAACTGACCTAAAGTCAGAGGTGTTCACATGACAAATCATCCGGGAATGGGTATACTCCCTGCGTACTGCATGTCTAAAATGTTTGGAACACTCTTTTTGCAGAACACTGCCCTGGGTATTCCGGCGGACAAGATGCAAATCATTAGCTTCCATCCCGGGTCGATCTGGACCAAGGAATGGGAGACGATTAACCCCGCTCTCAAACCTGAACATATGGATGATGGTAAGATTGAGACCCTCCATTTAACCCTTAAGATTGCGTTCCTCTTCGGTCTTGCTGAGACATGAATCTTTGCACAGTTCAACGGACTGGCGCTTTCGCAGTTTGGCTTGCCACTAAGCAGGCAGCTTTTCTACACGGGCGCTTTGTCTGGTCTTCTTGGGATGTAGACGAGCTTTCTACGGGAGCCGTGAGGAAGCGCATTGACGAGGATTTCCACTTTCTCAAGTGCTCAATTGTTGGACTGGACAATGGTATGCTCGCTTGATCAAATCATTCTTGCAGTTGTGTTCCTCTGTTTCATAGATCTGCTTCGTCGGACTCCTTTGGTAAAGCATTGGGTTCCTTTCTTGTCTGTGCATCTGATATAGACATCCAACTTATTCGCACGACCACTTGTTGTTCTTTCCGATTGGGAAAACAATATAGCGTGGATTAGATTGCCATGATCTTCCCCAGAGCAGCAGACCAGTCGAGAACCGTAAATACGGCATCCAACACCGTAATGCGGTCAAGGCCCTTTCCGCAAATCCAACGGTCGTGTTTCCCACCAATTACAAAGTTCAAGATAGCTTGCGAGCAGTTTGCAACTCCAAGCACAATCAACGCAGTCACATCTTGAGAGACATCCTCCTTGCCGAACAAACGGGAGGGCCTCACCAGTGCGTACAGCCTCAGAAGAGCCAGGACTGCTAACGAGGTGTTCATACCACCCAAATATGACATGATGTCGTGATGCCAAGAATCGCCTTCCGGGAGAGCCCTAATACTGGGATCTGTATCTCTTTTCCGCAATGAAAGCTTACGCATCATGAACGGTTGGCGAAATCCGAAGTGGATAAAGGCGCTAAGAATAATCAACATGTTTGATCGTAGGCATAATATCTGGGGTCCTCATCACCTGGTAAACCAGAGCTGCAACGCGTAAAGTGGTTAAAAATGACACATGAGCTAGGTGGTTGCAGGACAACTTACAGCATTTCCCACGTACAGAAGCTTTGTGGCCCCGGGAGAGCTGATGGCCGTGAGCATGGTGAAAAAGGATGTCTTGGATGTTGCGAATAAAGTACGATACGGAGTGAGATGTCAATCTCGAGAAAGACGCCATCTCGTGACTCTTATACATTTCAACGTGTAAGGAATCCCCTTGCATGCATGGTATGTAAGACAAGACATGCGGCCGCGCTGAAGCTGACAGGTCCCCATCAATACCTCGGCAATGACATTTAAACCCACTTGTACGATATTTGACATCTTCATGGAGCATTTTTTCAAACCCAATTTACAGGCAGAACGGAGGCCGGAGGCCGTACCTTGATGGTCCATCGAGAGGCAATCATAGGCGGCAGAACTCATGTATAGAGCGACACCACTAAGTCATGTCTTTCGCGATATACACTAGGTGATTGATGTTGGTATCATGCCATTGAGCTTCTTAACGGATAAGTCGCTGGCTTTAGGTATTTCTGAATTGCCACGCCTGGCAGTGTTCACATCAAAACTTTTGCGGGTCTTGCTCTCTCGAAGCCACTGAATTGAAGTGAGTCAATCCTATATGAGCAGTCTCAATAACCGAGCTTCTTTGCCAAACTTGATAGGAATCTCCTCGCATTGTCCAAGGGACCGGGACTGAGTCTCTCTGGGGCGTTTATTCACATCCGAAACCACATCTACACGCAGATGAAGTTCTTCAGCCGAATTCCAGGAGGCTCAGGTTTGGAAGAAGGCAGCGGTCCAACACAGTCTCGTGACAAGGTGAATCCAAGCACACGGTAGATAGAGCTAGTAACGTGAAGACACCATCGCGCGAAATCCCCATCCGGCTAAGTCCGCTGCTTGTATCCAAATCTGCCATCGCAGCGGCTATGACGGATACTACATCGTTCGCCGAAGTGAGGTTTGCTAGTCACTGGAACGGTGCTGCTCAAGGATGAACCTGGAGGCGTCATTGTTCCGGTCGTCAATGTCTTCATTTCACACTAGCGAAGCCATTTCCATATTTTCCATTCATTTGCATGGAAAAACTCGATGCAGTGGGAATTACCCGGTATGAGATGATGAATACCGAGACGAAATGCTATATAATTGCTACTCAGACAGTCGCATCAGATAAGATGATACTGCTTGGCGGTAGTATCCTCATTTCATGATTGATGCTGGAAGGCAGACATTCGTTAGATACAGTCCGCTTGAGATGCAGATGCTCGGCAACTCTGACTGGAATGTCGAATGGATGTCATGGCGCGGGGTTGCACCACAGCGCAGTCGTATCCGTTCAACGTCTGAGTAACAAGCACAATCCAAAATTTCAATACAGCTGCTAAGAAAGCGAAGCGATGACAAGCACCTGCAAGCACAACTGTGGAGAGGGTGAAAGGTTATTGCTACCTTATATGCGCGTCCCAAAGGACGAACAGAGTTGGCCAACTCCGGCCAATATAGGTTGTGATGTCCCTGGTGCACGAAGTAGGTACCCCTCCCTGCTGCTGCCCAGAATACATCAGACCCCTCATCCAGATTCATCCTCGCCATCGTCATTCCAAAAAGCGTATACCACCCTGCTTCGCTGACAGGGGGCAAAACACTACTCTGGAGCCTCGTACTTCCTTTCGTGTTTGACCCTGTGCTGGGGAATACCATCCAGGCAATGGCGGTTTCGCGATCGAGCCTACACGACGGATGGCAACTCCGGGAAGATGATGGCGACTCATCAGATACCTGGTTGCCGGTGAAATCGGTTCCTACTCAGGTCCATACGGACTTACTTGCGTGCAACAAGTATGTTGATATAAAATCTGTGCCTTAGTGCCGGCGTGCTCAATCACAAAGAACCAGACCAAACCCCGTAGCAATCCAAAACCCCGTCCTACAGGCCAACAAAACATTGAAACATAGCTGAACCTGACGTGTCAATAGAATCCCTGATCCGTTTCTAGATCTCAATGAGCTTCCAGTTCGTTCACTAGCAGGGAAGAAATGGACGTACAGAAACCGCTTTGAGCGGCCTCAGACGCCTTCTTCAACCGAGCCCGTCATAACAGACCTTGTGTTTGAGGGTCTTGATACTTTCGCGACAGTTCTGCTAAATGGGACCGAGATCTTGAGATCAGAAAACATGTTCATTTCACATCGTGTACATGTCACAGATCTGTTGGAAGACATGAACGAGCTAGTAATCCATTTCGATTCAGCCTTGCTCCGAGGCCGAGCGCTCGTTAAAGCGCATTCGCACGAGCACACATTCTATGTACGCCAGACGGAAGTCAGTCGCGTGCCGGTTCGGAAAGCACAGTATCACTGGGGCTGGGATTGGGGTCCCATCCTGATCACAGCTGGGCCATGGAAGCCCATCCTCATTGAGCAGTATGTTGCGTGGATCGAAGATATCTGGACCGAGTGTGAAGTGAGCCGAGATCTGCGCTCTTGTTCAGGTCGCATCTTCACCAAAGTAACGGGATCAAGTGCAAAGTCAGTCACAGTATCCATATCCTATTTGGGATCGACAGTGTTCGAAAAGGATTGCAACGTCAGCCCAGAAGGACTTGCTGAAACACACTTTACGTTGACAGATCCCCAGTTATGGTATCCGTTCACACATGGGCCTCAAAATAGATACTTACTGAAGGCTGTTTTGGGCTCTTTCGACATGAAAACTAAACAGACTGGGTTCCGACGAGCTGAGCTTGTGCAGCAAGATGACGACTTCGGGAAATCCTTTTTCTTCCGTATCAACGGCCAAGACGTGTTCTGCGGGGGCTCATGTTGGATTCCTGCCGACAGCTTCTTGTCGCAGATCTCTCCACAGCGCTATCACGACTGGATGAAGCTGATGAAGGAAGGCAACCAGAATATGGTACGTATCTGGGGAGGTAAGAATATCACGATGCAGCACTTTCTATGTTTCGGTTACTTATCCAAATCAGGTGGTATCTACGAGCACGATGCATTGTATGACGCTTGCGATGAGTTGGGAATCATGGTGTGGCAAGATTTTGCATTTGCCTGCGCCTCCTACCCGACATACGAATCCTACCTAGACTCATTTGAACAAGAAGCTCGGCAGAATATCCGACGTATAAGATCGCACCCTTCTCTGACTATTTGGTGCGGTAGCAATGAAGACTATCAAGTACAAGAACGCTACAAGTTAGAATACAAATACGAAGACAAGGATCCTCAGTCATGGTTGAGGTCCACGTTTCCGGCTAGATACACATATGAGTATCTGCTGCCGAAGATCGTGTCCGAAGAGCACCCCTTCGCTATTTATCATCCATGCAGCCCCTGGGGAGATGGCAGGTACACCGCAGACCCGACAGTTGGAGATAAGCACCAATGGGATAGTATGTCAAACCACACGAACAGGAAAAGTCAGTCTCTAACCCGTGGCTAATCTACTCAGTTTGGCATGGTGAGATGAACAGGTATCAAGAGGCTTTTCGGTTGTCTGCAAGATTCATCAGCGAATTCGGAAGTAAGTCTTATCCTGTCTACACCGATCAGGATGAGAAAAGGCAACGGGAAAGCTGTACGAGCAACGAGAATAACGTGCGACTAACATGGGCATAGTGGAAGCGTATCCCCATCTCCAGACCACTCGCAATATGATCACCGTTGATTCGCAAAGACACCCAGGCTCTATGATGATGGATTTCCGCAATAAAGCAATAGACCACGAACGCCGCGTCGCCTCATACGTCAACGAGAATTTCCTAGTTAAGTACGATCTAGAATCGTACACACACCTAACACAGATGGTCCAGGCCGAAGCGATGCATTTTGCATACAAAGCCTGGCGACGCGAATGGGGACAGAGAAAATGTGGCGGTGTGTTGGTTTGGCAGCTGAATGATTGCTGGCCCACGATGAGTTGGGCCGTGGTCGACTATTATCTCGTGAAGAAACCGGCATACTATGCTATCAAGAACGCACTGAAACCGCTCGCGGTTGGCGTCTCCCGAGAATACCATGACTGGACCTCGGGACATGTGGATCCGACCGAGAGCTGGAGAGACAATAATTTCGATCTTTGGGTCGTGAGCGATAGGACAGAGCCGCAAGAGGTTGACGTTACTGTGAAATTCGTCTCCATTCGTACGGGAGAGGAAGTCCGACAGCCAAAGAAAATCGTTGCTGTCACAATACAGCCAAACACCACCACCGAACTTTGTAAGGACGAGGCTGTATTAAACCACGACAGAGTAATGAAATCTTCCAATCAGCAGGATTTCGACCCATACATCATCCACGCTTCCATCACAGTCAAAGGAAAAGGCAAAGTTCTCTCGACCGATACATACTGGCCGCAGCCTCTGAAATATATAGACTTTTCCAACCGGCAAGTTAGTGTTAAAAAGATCACAGATGGCAAGGTTGAGGTATCTGCCGCTCTTCCCACAAAGGGGTTTGTATTACAAGAGACAAGGGAGATGAAGCTGAGTGATAATGGGTTTGACTTGGTACCAGGCGAGGCAAAAGTGGTTGAGCTGACGGGAGGAAGTGTGGACGGGCTGTTTTATACACATGTTGGAGCAGCTGAGGGGTCGATACCGGTCTTGGTGTGATGGTATCGTCTTTGCAGATAGGATCAGAGATATGAGACGGAAGCTAGCTATTCTAAATAGGTTACATAACATGTAGAGAGTCGCCCGTGTTACGATATCGTGTGCGACGTGATACCCATGCTGATTTTCAGGGTCGACTGCTCTCGGAAAACGCAATTAAAGAGACTTTCAATTGGAATACACATATCACAATGTGTCGCCCCGTATTGAAAAGACTAGAGAGAGAAGATTTACATGTATTAGGGGGGCTCTTGCATATAGATTCGAACCCTCATAACGTACTCGACTTCGTTTCATCACCCAATGTGAATCCTGACGCTGCGCTTGCGTAACAAGCCTTATTCACTACAGTATCATCACACACACATTCTTATGACCATCTCCATCCATCACCGGATACTACCTGACCCCTTACCCGTGTCAAGCATCCAACGCTCACAGTCGCCCACTCACCCAAAGTCTCACGCATAAACCCGGGTTCGTACAGTTATCCGAGGTATACAAGGTGTCATTTCTCTACATGTTAGGTGACGAATTTGCAGTACCTAGATGTAGTCCGACGGCGTCGTTCTTTCCGATTTGACACTGCCTTCCTACTGAATCAAACTCCAACTCCTTTTTCCAGCGCTGCGCAACGTACTTAATGTGGTCTTTTGGTCATTAAGCCTCCATGCCAAACGCCAAATAAATACAGCCAGCCAGCCTGTCCATGGGGTATATCTAGCAAAAAATGAATACTTGAACGGTTTGTCCATTGTAGGGGAAATGCACCGCCGAATCCGAAATACAAATGCCCCGAACGCCGAATTGCGCCATGCGCTCCCTCTTGATGCAAACCCTTCGCCTCGTCATAGAAGCGCTGATACTGATTATCTGCTCGAAACTGTCCCAGCGCTCCTAGGAATGCGCCAGCCATATCTGATACGCCAGAATTATCGTCAAAGAACGCCGCGCAAGGGCGAGTACCACAGCGCTAGAACGCGTTCTATTCCGCAAGCGCGCCCAGGCCAGACAGTCTTCTGTCGTTCGTTGATTCTTTTCGGGCGAGATGACAACATGCTGGGTCGAATCACGCGTTCGTGATGCTCGTAAAGGTCCACAGCGTTTGTAGTTCTCCTGAGCCTCTTGCTGCTGTTGCACCTCGTCGTCTTTCTAGTGCTGCCGAGCCTGTTGTTGCATCATCCGCTGCTGTTCTTCTTGTAGCTCGCTGCCTTCCTGCTGCTGCGGAGCTCGCTTCGGGGTTTGCCGCCGAGCCTGTTTCTGATGCATCATGCGCTGTTGTTGCGTCCTCAGTCCTTGTAGCTGAAATCTGTCGTCGTACTTGTGACCTTCCTGCTGAGCCTGCTGTTGCTGCATATACCACTGTTGCTGTGACTCGCGGCCTCCCTAGTGCTGCTGAGCCTGCTGCTGAGCCTGCTGCTGTTGCATCATCCTCTGCTGTTGGTGCCTGCGCATGAATTCTTGGTGTGCCTTCGCTATGCACTGCTGTTTGAGTTTGTCCATGGCGTCCTGCGGCAAATTACCTTCGCCTCCAAACGGCTCGGCTACTGTACCTATGTTGCTCTGGACAAGCTGATTGCTACGGGCTACGATTTGCTGCTGGATTTGGGGAGGAAGGTGCTGTAGCATCTGAGGCATGTTGCCTCCCTGTGCCTGCGCCTGTTGCTGCCTCATCGCTCGAAGTCGAAGTTGTTGCTGGTACTGCTGTAGCTGTGCTTGTGTCGGCTGGGCTTGCTGCATAGGCTGTTGTATGCCCATATTCATGCCGTTCATGTTGGCGAAATTGGGGTTGCCCGGGTGCGGCTGTCCCGGCACCTGCCCTTGCATGTGAGCTGTTTGTTGCTGTAGTGTTGCCTGATAATGTTGCAGAAATTGTTGCTGTTGCTGGTGCTGCTGGTGTTGTTGTGGAGTCATCATCCCACCATTTTGCATCTGCATAGCTTGCATTTGCCGCGCCACCTGCTGCTGGAGCATCTGCTGCTGCATCTGGGGTGACATCTGCTGTGCCTGTGCATTCATCCTCATCTGGGCTTGCTGTTGCATCATCATACATTGTTGCATCTGCTGTTGTTGGTGCTGCTGAGCAGCGATCTGCGCCGCCATCATCGGGTTATGACCAGGCTGGCCCATGTTGTTTGGATGGCCCATCATCATGTTCGAATTCATTGGCGAGTTCGTTACCATCATGCCCGGAGGCGGACTGGCTTGGGTCATGCGAGGGGTGGCCATTGGCCGATTGATCGGTGTTCCATGCGTTATTTGAGGTGTTGCGTTGGGCATTCTAGGGGTACCAGAAGGATGGCTTTGCTGACTCCCTCGAGCTGACATGCTGATGGCCATGGCTGCAGACATAGGCGGCTGCGTTTGGACGATGGAAGGTGGTCTTGCCGGGCTGCCTCCCATCCCGGAATTGGTTTGGGACATGGGTACATTCCCAACCATGGGACTGGACATATTCTGGGGGGTGTGCTGCCTCACGATCGGAGAGGATACGGCCGGCTGCGATACCGCCTGAGCAAAGCGCTGAGCTTGGCCACTAGGTTGACCGCCCGCCATGCCGCCATTCTGAGCAGGATGGCCATGTGCTGGCTGAGGCATGTTGTTGACTTGGGGGTTGGGTGGTGAGTGCGGAGAGGCAGCCTGGGCGGCTTGAGCCTGGGCCTGGGCGGCGAGCATTCGGCGTTGTTGGTCTCGCAATGCTTGCGCCGCTGCTTGCGACTTACGAGTAGCGTCGTCTCGGCGCGCTTGTTCAGCCTGTTGCTGCTGTTTGAGCTGCTCCGCCTGCTCTTGGGCTGCTTGGGCCTGCTGTTGTTTCTGTAGGTTGATCTTTCTCTCATTCTCTGCCTGCCGTTCTCGCTCTTGTTGCTTCTTCTCTGCATGTTCCTTCTTGATGAGAGTAAGAGTGTTCAGCCTCTCAAAACGAGCCTCAAACTGAGGAGCGGATGCTCCGCTGCCGTCAGCATCGCCGGAACTATTCTGACCAGCGCCACCGGTGGATGTCAAACGCTCGTCGCCAGTAAGCATGTACTTCTCTTCCTCCTCTGCGAGTGCCTTGTCCGCGGCCTTCTCGGCCACGGTGCGCTTTCTCGTCTTGGGGTTAGGCGGCGGGTCGGAGTGCCTAGGATCGGAAATCTGGTTGATCCAAGTGATGGCCTCGTCACGATTCTTGGGGACCTCGAGATTCAGGGGTTCCAGGGTAGCGACTAAGATTTGACCCTCGAAGGCATGCAGTTCGTCTCCACTGAGTTCCATCTTTTGGCGTTTCTGCCTCTTGGCCGGCGGTGGCATGCTGGTAGCAGGGGTTGGCGGAGCGGCAGACATGGGAGTGGGCGGTGGCATGGCAGACGTATCCGACCCAGCCTTGGAGTCAGCTGCGCCCCTCGGCGTGATGGCCTTGATCGAAATGTCTGTTTGGAGACTCTCAGGCGTAGGGAACAGGACTTTCGTGGTCACGGTAGCCTTTGGGGGCTCTTTGCCTTTCGAGTCACCGGCAGTCATGGCGGATGGTATGGGGTTCTCCTTGTCTTCCCCGTTCTGACTTGTCACCGCGGGCTTATTCGTGTCCGGCGCATTACGGGGCTTTGATCCGTCGGCGGCTTCCCGCTTGGGAAAAGGGACCCAGGGAGAATGGGTGATGTAATCGCTGTGATTGTGAATGGAGAAGGGTATGCTAGAGCCGGCTTTGGAGGATGGTCTAGCCTCGTCTTTCGCCAAGGCCACGGGTAACTTGTGGTTATGAACCTGAACGATCAAACATCCCTCGTAGAAGGGGACGCCATTATCGGTGAGCAATTCGAGCAGGTAGCCATGAGGCACTGTAGCGTTGCGGACATGATGCAGGAATGCACCCATGGGGGATTTGTAGGGAAATGTGGACTCTTGAGCATCGAAGCGGAAGTAGGTGGCGTGGAGATGCACGACCAGCGAGGGAGGGTGGCCAGTATACTTCCGCAGAATGTAGTCTTGCGTCAACTTCTTTGGGCGAGGCTCGAAAATGCATGGCATAGCTGGATCTCTCGTCAGGCCGGCTGAGCGGGGGACGGCGGTGCTGGTCTTCTTGGGCTGATTGCCGGTGTCGCGACGAGCACGAGGCGCGGGAGGACGGGTGGAAGTGGCCGAGGCGGAGACTCCATTCACGGGCGGCGCTATTGGAGTGGTCGAGGTTGCTGCGGAGCTGGAGGTCTGGGGTTGTTTGGCAGTGGCCGCGGGAGGGAGCTTGGCGGAGATGGACGGGGAGGGCGACGACTGGGAGGCTGGAGCGCCATTTGTCTGAATGCCGGCGGGTGTTGGACGCTTGAGCTTAGGGACCGCCGGGACCGGCACCGCAGTCACGACGGGAGGCGGCATCACTCCGGTGTGAAAAGCCACCGAGAGGAGAGACGGTGGCTAAAGAAGAGGAGGTGGTCGATGGGGTTGCATGGGGTGGTCGCGGATGAGAATGTGCGCGCGCTAGGATAGAGTATATTTGGACTGCTGGTATGGGTACAAAGCGCCGGGGTCGGTGAGGGCCTCTGTGTCTTTGAAGCGAGCAGCTCGGCAGGGTGCGAAGTAAGAGGGATATGTTTGCGCACGAGCAAAGGATAAACGAGTGGCGGCGACGAGGCTGGAGACGCTCGAGCACGGCCGGTGCGCAAGGTAGGCGATGCGGCGCGTTGCGGGAGATGCGATGGAAGGATCACATTTGATGGAGATGGCTTCGGATTCGAGCGTCGGCGAACTGGCGGATCAGCGAGGTAGGGTTGGAGATACTATCACTGTAGGCGCCAAGCAAGCTGACCTGGGTATTGGAACCTCAACTCGTAGCTATGCGCAAGCAGCACACTACCAGCCGACACCTGCGATGGGAAGGATGTGTGATGATGATGCTGCGAACTGGGACGAGTGTTGTCGATGTGGATAGATGTCTGCTGATGACTGATAACCTTCCTATGGCTGAGGCTCGTCCTACATACCGACCCCACAGCGCATCTCTACCCCTGTCTCCACACTGTCGCACGCGCTGAGGATGCGCTTACATGTTACCTGTATGTGTACATGATGTTAAGTACCTAGTAGGTAGGTTTCTAAGGTAGTACGATATGCTTCAAGTCCAATAACGTTACTCACCTACATGTACTGTAGTGCTACATGTAACATGTTCGAACCTCTGGTACGCCGTAACCTGAGCGCGCGGTATTTACTACTCACCACACATATTCCCACCCGTGCAAGCTGGCTACGTCCACATGCATCTCCGATCACTCCCATTTTACCTGCATACCTACCTAGCCTTAGGTACTAGATATGTAAGTTTTCAACAATCCACTGCTGGAGACCTAAAAGATAAGGTGTTCAACAGACTGAGGACATATCACACATGCATCCCGCAAAAGAGCCCTCACCACACGTTACCACATCGATAAGCCCTGTCCTCAGTGCCCGGGCGACCACCCTCATAAATACATGCGCAGCATCGAAATCACAATGGCGTGTATCAGCCGCAGACGTACCATTTTCATCATGGTGACTCTGCAAGCCTCATTTTCACGTAGCTGGGAACGTAGCCCATGCCAAAGCGCAAGCTTCACGACATCAAGGTTGGTGATCATGTAGGTATGTGGAAGTGTGCCCCGTATGAGCCGATGAGAAACAACGCCAACTCTAGCGCGGGGCATACCTTAGCCACACGCCTGTCTCCTCTAGCTACCTACATAGGTAGGTACATAAGGTATATGTAGGTAGGTAAGTTTAGCATCTGCTCATATTCATGATGAATTTACTCACATAAGCGTACGAAGCTGTATTTATCTTTGCGGAAGAATGAAGGCACAAATGTACCTAAGTCATTGGCTGATTTCTAAGGAGACCGAATTCAAATGGACGTGCTTGAAACGGCAGGTATAGTAGCAGTGGTGTTTGTACCTGGTACCTTGTACCTATTGGTAGTAAATGGCAGTGCCCGTCTGCCAACTTTGAACCGTCATCCATTCGGGCCACAACCGTGTATCAATTATTAGTACTCGGTGAGCAGAGCATATCATGAGCATCTTGCTTTAAAGCAATCAGATACTATAAAGACATGTCGGGATTGTGTATATGGCAACACTGAGCAACGAATAATTTCTATGAGCACTTCAAACATATACGCGAGAATGCGTGGCACCTCGTCATTACTCGTTCCCCTGAATGCGCCGGCTCCAGTCGTCTCCCACCCTCAGACTGTCTACCACCACTACTCCCCTGCCACGTCCCACTCTCTCCTCCTTCTGCCACCAGAGTTCCTTCCGCTCCGGCCGTTCAGCCTCCGACTCACTGTCGGCCAAGCCGCCGTGACCCCCGTCAGCCCCCACCACCAGGATCACGTCGTGCCGGAGCCATGATTGGAGCTGCGTTACGAGGTTCCCATTTTCGCCTCCCAGCGACTCTTGCAGGTACACCACTTCGGGCTCTAGATGACGCAAAATGTGCACGTACCCATTCGCCGTCGTGAAGGGAAAGATCATCGACTCCTTCTCCACGAGGCCCATCGCTTGTGAGTACGTCGCGTTGAACGTCGAGTTGGCAGAGTTGGCCGCGAGTCTAGGGCACTCTTGAGTCAGGAATCGAATTGTTTGCAGGTCTTGTAGGAAGGTTAACAGGTGATGTCACTTACAGTGGGCTTTTGCTCTCGTCTCCGGGCGTCTGAGCCTGGTTGTGACTTATGTTTGAGAATGACGAACTCAGCGAAGCCGGAGGAAGGTTACTTGCTGGTGCTTCCAGTCCCGTTTCCTTCATGCCCGGTGCGTATATCAACACGAAGAGCTTGGTCTTGGAGAAGTCAATATTCTTGGGAATGTGCGACAGAATAGACTAGCATTAGCATTAGCTGACTGATCATTTTTGGAGGATAGCGCAGCGATACGGCACTCATCACGTACCGCATGTTCGTGAAAGTCATCGCGATCGAAGTCGTCGGCACCGCTGTCCGCTGAGACGATGATGGTGACGGTTTTGCGACGCTTCCCCAAGTCTTGGCTACGAGCAGAAGACTTGGAAGAGGGTTTCTCCTTCTTCGCCTCTGCCTCCTCTGACCAGGTTTCGTGGTCTGCGTATGCATTCTTGTCTTCTTCGCGGATGGCCGCTAGGGCGCTACCCATGGCCGCGCCCACGCCGGCCACTCCCGCCGCGACCGTTTTGCCCGCGTTGGACAGAAACTGCTGGGGGCTCGGAGTCCGGCGGAACGCACCAGACATCTGGGCACCCCAGCCCGCGGATGCGCCACTGGCCTCGGGGTGTACGTCGCCCACACCGTAGCTCACATCGTCTCTGGTTACAGTCGATCTCGTTGTCGAATGGCGAGCATCGCGGGAGTTGGCACCATAGGCCGGGTTGTCGCCATAGTCGGCGTTCTCGTAGTCGAGGTCGGCCGGTGGTGAGTCGCTCTCCTCCTCCTCGGTACTGCGCTGGCTCCACGCCCAAGCAGCAACACCAACGGTGGCGACGGTGACGGTGACGACAAGGGGGACCCAATGGCTCCAGACACCACGACGGCGCCTGGATGAATCGTACGAGGACGACATTTAGGCAAGCGAGGTCATGGCAATGCGCCCCCGGACTAGGCTTGTGTCGGCGTTAACGCCGATATAGCAGAGGGACTTGCGGGCACAGTAGCAGCACGGGTATGTGTTTCGCAGCAAGAAGGAGCACAGCGCCTGATTTACGTTGGAAGCAGTGGGAGTGTTCGTTGTAATCCCCGAGCTTTGGTGTTGTCGTCAGAGCTGGGATACAATAGAGCGGATGTGGTTGGGGTGGCTGGTGTCAGGCGTTGGGTGTTGTTGACTTGCCCGCCCATGATGATCCTTGCCATGGGCCGTGGTTGGCAGGGGTAACCAGTAACCTACCTACCTTAGCAAACCAGACAGGGCAGAATTCAAGATCAAGCCTCGAAGTCAGGTGGAGATAGGTAACTTCAGGACTTGCAGGGCCTTGCCCACTGCCACTCAGGCACCGGATGAAATCGGATCAGTCGCCCAGCAAGATTGAATACGTGGTTGAATGATAATTTATGACTTGACTACACATTGACAGTCGCGAAGATGATCTGTCTATCGCTTGGGAATGTTACAATGTACCAGGGAAGTGAGGGAAGTATGGGTACATACGTAACTGCAGTGAAGCACTAAGGTACCTTTAGTACAGTACCAGGTAGCTTACAGGTAGGTAGGCTACATTTACCCGGTACTCGGCTTACCTTTCAGAGGTCAAGTTCCAATCAGTGCCCGATCCTCGCCATCTGCTGAATTCCAGGTTACAACGTGTACCTTATGGACGGATGTACTTGTATCAAGCCACGTGCAGCCCCGTTGCATGCTTCTTTCAGCCACAGGCTTCCCAACTTCCCGTCCACTGGATGGTGGAAGTGTTACGTAACCTCTTCCTGACCTACCGAGCCTACCAGGTACGGACCTCGGGATGTACTGATACGCCACAAAAGCATCCCACTTCGTCAGATGCTATCGATAAGTGCTTTGGTGCAGCATTTCCCAAGAACCAATGCCGACGGTTCGCAATGACTCAACCCATTGTGACGTCGAACAAATAACTAGGATATCCCTTTCCACCTGTAGACAAATTGTCTGCATATTGGTACAAGAAACGATCGGTCGCGCTTCTTCTCACGTTCTCCGAGGCACGATCGGGTTGGAAACACTCCCAGAGAGTACCTCTTTCTCAACCCCTCCTCTCACCTCTGTGACTTAGTTACT
The DNA here is from genome assembly GCA_022578705.1 of Xylariaceae sp. FL1019. Lineage (NCBI taxonomy): Eukaryota > Fungi > Ascomycota > Sordariomycetes > Xylariales > Xylariaceae > Xylariaceae sp. FL1019. The sequence continues at coordinate 1,543,193 of MU391923.1, forward strand.
AGGTATCCTCTTGTATCGAGGCGAAAACCTTTGGCCTTGCGAGCCAGTTCTCGTCAAGATGCCACACGCAAGCTCGATGCCCTCACCGGGCGTTCAGGCGCTCATTCTCTGCGGTCCAGGCTCTTCTTTTCCTACCTTCACTGCCAACCCAGACGAAAACCCAAAGGCCCTGTTGCCAATCGCCAACCGGCCAATGGTTTGGTATCCTATCGACTTCTGCTATCGCAGTGGCATCACAAGTAAGGACCATTCGCGCTGGAACCTTCACGTAACAGCCGCTGTCTTGCTTCTCTGACACTAGGCTTCTCTGAGCAATCAAGGACCATGTGAGGGATGAGATGGGCAACAGGGTCGTCGGCATTACCGTCAACCTTCGTGGCATCTTGCCTTTCCGTGGCCTAATGTCTGCGCTGTTGCACCTAGCTCGTGGAGATTCGGCTCCCTACACTGAATCTGCTCGATCGTTTCTCGTTCCTGCGTAGTATAGGTGCTGACGATAAACATAGATATCACCCTAGTCTGCCCACCGTCAGCCGCAGAAGCCATGACCACCGCCCTGAATACTAATCCTGTCTTGACCAGCCTGCCTCACCCGCGTCCAGATCTCGTGTCACCGCAGGCATTAGACTACAATGCCGGCACCGCAGAAATCCTTCGTCTCCCTGAGATCCGAGAGATCGTCACCTCGGACCTTGTAGTCTTGCCGTGCGATCTAGTCTGCGAGCTTGGGGGTGACAAACTGTTGCAAGCTTGGATGGTGAAGGCAGCCAGTTTACCGGATCTACTCGGCGATGATACAGCTCCTTACTGTAGTGGAGGGCTGGGAGTCTGGTACGAGACGAAGACGGCCAATATTGTCAAGGGCGAGGAGACAGACTTCCTCATCACGACTCCCATGTCACAAAACAAGCCCAGAACCAGCCAAAATCAAATATTACAACGTCTATCCCACTTGGCAGTTTCTATGCCGACTGATTCGCTGAAGGACGTCGTCGAGGAGAAGAGTGCAATCCCTGTACGACATGGTTTGTTGCGCAAACACCCCAAACTTAGAATGCTCAGAACGCATCGTGATGCACATATCTACTTTTTACCCAAATGGGTGATGGACTTTGTGAAAGAAAACGAGCGACTAGAGACAATTGGCGAAGATATTGTCGGATGGTGGGCCAAGGCAACATGGCAAGCCGGATTACCAGAAAAACTTGGTTTGATGAAAGTGCTTGAAGGTCGGACATCTACTACCTCGTCTGGTGCAAGAATACCCGATGTTGCGCGCGACGAGAGTCCGTCTTCAGAGAATGAAAGACTGAACTCCCAGCGAAGCGACAGTTCTCCTGCAGACTCGAGAAAAGAGCATGACGCATTGCTGTCCAAACCCTCCCGGGCTTCTGTCCCCCCTTTCCTAGCATATGTCCACTCCCCTCAACCGGACGCACCACTCATCCGGCGTGTTGATAATGCGAGACTCTTACTTTCGGTATCATTGCAGCTGGCCAAATTACCTTCTTTGGAAGAACATCCGGATGCACCTTCGGCATTTGCACACCCCAGGAAAGTGGCCTACCCTGACGGTGTGCAGCCTCGAACTACCATTACCAGGCAAGATTGCTTGATTGCAGACAATGTGATGGTAGATGAGAAAACATCCATAAAGGAATGTGTCATTGGGGCAAACTGTCAAATCAGAGAAGGCGCCAAACTCTTCCAATGTTTGCTCATGGACAACGTGGTGGTGGGTAAAGGCTGCAAGCTAACTCGTTGTATTCTCGGGAAGCGCAGCGACATTGGCGAAGCCTCGACTCTTACAGATTGCGAAGTACAAGAGAACCTACTAGTTGAGCCGCGAAGTAAGTTGCCGCCTTTCCGGCCCTCATCCCGCCCTTCGACATACCTTACCGTTGTACCGCCCACTGGTTCGTATGCAGCTGACATGCAACTAGCCGACGACAAGGACAACAAGCTGATGAGCTCTTCCGGCCTCGAAGCAAGTGAGCAAGACTTGGAGGATGCAATGCAGGATGATGAAGAGGGGTTGGGTTCTGACGTTGAGATGCTATAGCTTGCAACGGGAGCTACCTAGATAGGAGCAATCCGGTTGCGTGGTAGCCACTGCGAAGAGCTCTAGAGCCCCTCAGATGCTATGTACGAGCCCTGTCTCGTTCTACACGGCCCGAACATGAAAGATTGTATAAGGCCCATGCAGTCAGCAATCGGTACCGTAGTCGATATCTCGAAGAACCTCAAGGCCTACGAGCGGCGTCGCTAGCAGGGGTAGCTCAATTATCGCAATGGATAGCAATCGGATGTATTGGATCCCATCACATTCCTGCATGGTGCCTCTCTCTGTAAGTGCTCTCCTGCACAAGAAGTCGACATAAAGGCGTCTACTTGCTTCTCATGAATGCAGGCCACATTCCAAGATGGTCCGATAGTCCCGTGGTCTACAATCACACTGCATTTACCTTTGCACACCAACGGATTTGTGGTTACCAATCTATGTGCCGGTCTCAAGATGCAGCAATCCCACATTCCTGACTTCACCGCTCTCGCTAGGCGTTGTGTCCTGACGGGGTTACGATGCAGTCTGGACTATACCTACGTAGAGCTACAGTCTACCGGCAGCAAAAGGTGGGTGGCTGCTCGGGTGACAAAAGGACCTCGGCATCAATGGCAGCAATGCAGAAGACAATCGCGGCTCGACGCCAAGCATTTTTGCTCACGGCGCCAATGTGAGCTGCGCCGCCCACAATCATGACTCCCAATCATATATCCCACCAGCGGGTATCGGTCCCAGACCGCCGCCTTCCTCATTGCAATTTTCGCAAGTTCTCGGGGTGCGAGAGATTTGTATCAACAAGCACGCTGCATCGACCAATGAATCACGCTTGGCCTTGTAAGTCTCCAAGTGTCGGGGTTCAAGACTCCCGCCAGGTTGAGGGGCTGTCTGCCAAGGAAGCTTTGTTCTCCGGCGCGGTGTCACCCCATATGCGTTGAAATGGCCAACTCAAAAAATCGGTAAATTGCGCCTCCATAGGTAAAACACCCACAGCGCCCATCTTGCTTCTTCCTCTTTCGGCATGCCGCCACTTGGGCGCCAGTTGCATGGGAGATACGCCAAAGACCAATATCCGCTGCACGGCACAAAGACCATCGCCCCGACCATCTGCACTCGGAGCAAACAGAAAAAGCAAAGTATGGCCTCCATCGTGCAGATAGACTCGGGCAGTCGATGAGGGGCAACCAAGCGGTCCGATGCCTCCTCGGACCTGAAATCTGCAGCTGTAACACATGTAGGGCTGAAGCCACCATGTGTAATCTGTAGTACCGTTGAGATCCTACGCCGTGTCACGGACCCCATGCAGATGAACGAATTAGGTACCTACAAAGCCTATATCTCCTTGAAGGAGGGTATATAAGGTACATATAGGTATGGGAAGGAGGTGTGTGTACCTACCTAGCTCTTAGGCATGAACAATTGTCTGCGTGCGCCTTTGGCCCCCCTCCAACGCCGATGTCGTTGCCCATGATTAACAGGTACGCACTTACGACACTTGGGCGCATTGCAGCAAGGTTGGGCAAGAATTTGCATGCCGTGCTACGTTCGCAAACCGCGACACGTCGTCGACTCACCAACGAGATTGCTCGTCGTACAACAGATTTGAGATGGCGTTGTGTTTCACCAAGAATAGAGTGATAGCTCGTGTATGAAGTCTTGACGGAATTACCTGATGTGCGCTCCGACTCTTGTCAAGAGAAAAACAAACTCCGGCCTCCTTTTGCTAGAAATTCCCACAAACATGCATCGACAAGATTACTACCTCTACACATGGAAATGCTCCTGACGAAAAGGGACAAAGGAATACCGCTTTCGGCCACAGAGCTGCGCACTCCTGCACACGGCTCCATGATGTCTGGCAGCAACCCTCTGACATGCCGAAGATGATAGGTCATAAAGGTGAGAAGGCCCCGTCGATGTTACCATCTACCCTTCCGGCGAGTGTTTACTGGCGAACGTCCACCTGCGTCTGGTCTCTAAGTGGCGGAACGGCTTCTGAAAATGGCAAAAGCGATCATCTTTTCGAAAGAGGAGAATGGAGCCCGCTATACAAGCTCACAAGCGTTTCGAGACTCCGTAGCGTTCCTACATGGCAGAGGACGCGAGTCTGCGCATTAGTCAATGATATCCTACCAAGTCTGAATGTTTGCTTACTTGCTGCTATTTGGACCGAGGTTCGCAGAATCATCTTCCCCTTGGTCGATGATTCGGACAGAGGCCTCTATCAGGCTCCTCAACAATCACATATCCACCGGAACCAGATTCAACACCTTGCGTTCGCTGGCCACAATCTGGCTGATGGCACTCCACGAGTTGTGTCGAGGCAATGCATCTTGGAAATGCACTACAGTCGTAGTACCAAACGTGCAGCGTACACATCTTTTCGATGGAGCAACGCAGCTTATGAGACTGAACCGCAACAAACCTAGAAAAAGCTATGGGTAGGCTTGCAGGGTAGCGCGAGAAAGCATCAATCCTTATTCTGAGTCGCGACGTCGAGCATTTCGTTATATATCCATCGTAGTCGACGACACAAAACATTGTGTCGGGTAAGATATTGGACCATCTCTTCTCGGCCGCGCGTATGCACTCGCCCCTTTTCCGACAACTTGGACTCGTTGAAATGACTACTGATTCTTCGGTTGGTCTTGCTCTCCTCAGCGACTGTGTGATGTATCGTCTCCTCGTCGCGGCGATCGCGCGGAAGTATGAGAATTGCCGGTTGGCCTGAGCCCTGCGTTTCACATCGTGATCAGCAAGAAAAGACCACTCATATTCTCACGGTTCGATCCTCACATATCCGAACTGTCGGAACATTTCTCTTTACTGATCAATGAAAGGTGACTAGCCGACTTACATGCCGGACTTAGAGCCAACGTTGCCGTAATCCAGAGTATCGTCCCTTTGTTATGGCCGACTCACTATTCTCTACCAATCAGGAATAATCTTGCTGTGTCGTAGATGGCGAGTGGCGTTCTGCCAGTGCCTTGAGAGGTTACATTATGCCAGTCCAGTCTGGACCGGTAACACAAGATTCATCAGAAAGCAGTGCATTGCAGCACAGCCATTGCATCTTAGGTGCAAGTGTGCGTTGCGCCCACACACCATCCCCTTTTGGAGGATCGCCTGCTTCTAGAAGCCCTGAGATGGTTCTCCGGCCGGGTGGGCAGCGAAGAAAACAGATCTCTCCGTGGTGTGGCAATTGACTACCTATATTAGCTGCAAACACCCATTGGCCATCAGGATGACAAATATTCTGCTTGCGGATGTCGAGCGCCATGGCCATGGTTTTCTTAATATATGCCTCTTGTTTCCCGCACGTGGCCACTAGCTTGCCCAAGGATAGGATAAAATTGTTTGCCTTCTCTCGTGCGGCACCTGAAACGACGAAACACCGTGAATCGGCTGGGAGCGGCCGTCGATTGCAATCAATATAGTATCAGAGATGGCCGGCGGCTACAACAGCCGAAGAGATCGACTGGTGTGTGGAGGTTTCCGGAATAGAAACTACCTGCATGGACGTGTGCTGCCTTTTCAGACTTATTGTTGAATGCAGATGGTAGACGACGACCGTGCCCCGTTCGTCTGACTGCCGGTCCACTCCACATTTATCTTCGTCAGGGGTAGAGTTGCAAAAAGGTGTACTGAAAACCAATGATCAGGGAGTATAACACAGATTGTCAATAGTAAGGGACTTGGCTGGTGACACCAGTGCCGTTCCCGTGAGACCTCTTTACAGTACAACGGCGAGATCCTGTCTCTAAGCTCGAACCGTTGGAGAGTCCGTTCCGATGCCAGCCACTCAAGGAACGACGTAAGTTAAATTCGATGTCTAGTGCACGGATGCTGCTAAAATGCTATTGCCGTCTGTCGAATCTTCAGGGGCTGGGAAGATGTGGCTTTCTTGGCGCTATGAAACATTACTACAGGTCAGTTTCCCACTCAAACACTGCGGCCGATCACCTCGAACAGAGCATCGATACAGTGATATGATGAGTTGAAGCCAACTTCAATAGACTGAAGGATCGACGTAGCTTTGGAGGATTACCTTCCGGGCCAAAAGAGCTCACCGGCCGAATCATGCTTCGACGCCTTTGATATCGAGTCTCGCTGGTCTCTCGAAAAGGCAACTGGTAATTACAAATACAAAATTGTCTGAGTGTTTACAGCTACAAACTTACAACTTTCGAAGTCTATTCGCAGTAAAGAGAGACGGCAGATGTGCATTAGTGTGCATTGCGCCTTACGCACATCCAGACTAGCTACAGATACCCAGGTACGCCAAAGCAATCATGCCGATTGACCAGTCCAAGAGCTATGCCATCCATGTTTCACCTCTGATTCTACATAGTGGAAGGAAAGAGAGTCTCATGGTAGATAAAACAATGCCATTGAGATTGACATTTCACCTGCAACAATGTTCCGCACACACATCCACTATGTGCGGATGGCAATGCGGACTGCCAACAGTACGTGCAGGAGTATCCAGAAAATGCCAATTGCGAGCGGGAAGAAATACAAAATACACTGATATGCCCCAGAGGTGAGAAATGTCAACCTCGAAAGACCAAGTCCACTCACAGAGCACCAGTGTCCTCTTTCCTCATCGTGCGTGGGACCCTTGCAAGCCACACAATCTCAAACGTTCACTAAGGTTTCTGCACGACAGTAGATAGCTACAACGGATACACAGGTATTATGCAGATCCATCTGTGATAGGGCAACGTAACTTAGACTCAATATATGTCATCATTTACTACCTCTCACACAACACGAGGCTTGAGATAAGATCGTGACGTCCGAGTTTCCAAATCCGGAGCCAAAGCAACCACTGAGCCGGGAACCCTAGAGAAAGCCGCGACAGATTCCAGAGGACAATGTCCCTCTCTAGACCCCACGTAGCGACGTGAAGAGAACATCTGATAAACAATACGGGCTCATCCTACTTTGTTTGCCTCCAGAGAAAGTCATCATCATGGAAGTTGCGTCATCTGTGATACCATCATAAGTTTAGCTTAGAAACTGACACGAGTATTGCTAGCTTGCGTGTCTTTTCTTAGTATGAGTTTTCGAGTTTCCGAGACCCCTCGAGCCTCGACCTAAGGGTTTTCCCTGAGTGTCTGTAGTCCTATCTCTGGAACTGTAGGATAATAGTAACAGTGCGCAAGGTACTTTGGCAATCGTCGTAGCGAAACCCGTCTCGTCATTTTCATGACAAGCGCCTGGCCTGTGCTAGGAGAGAAGATCTAGTGCGGGTGCGGGATGTGGCTGATGGGATTGTTCAGGTTTCTTTACCAACTAGGCTAATGTCGGTTGTCTATTTGTTAGTGGTGCCTGTGATAGCCTGGTCAGGCTCACCTGTGTCTGTCTATCTGGCCATGTCTCACAACATGTGCTAACATTTCGCGGGGCTATACAGATCCATTCCTGGATTCCATTCCAATTCTACGATTTGCCCCTGATCCTCACACAAACCGAGCCGATTGGCGAACGCCTTCCAACGCGACTGTCTCACGCATTAGAAAATCAGTACGCACCATGAGCAGCCATGTCCGGGTGAAGCGAATTGCTTCTGCCGAGGCCGCTCGGGAATGTCATGTTGGGCTGTAACGGCAGTTTGTTTGCGAGGACTGTTGGCGTGTCAAGGTGCCGTGGATTCGCCTGAGGGCTTCTAAATTTACTTGGTCGGCTCTTACCAGGGTGCTAAGATTGGCTTTGAGGCGTTGGGTGGCCAGGTTGGAGCGTGTTGGTCCTCGTGCATGGTCTTTGCTGGAGTGGTGCCGCTCAGTCGGTACCAGCCGATCTGAAAGTACCCCAGGGCCCAGGTGAGATGGAGGGCGGGACTTCCTGCGACTTGGCCGCTGTGATCTAGGTCAAGACAAGTGATCTGTGTACGCAAGCACTGGCATACCTTCACAGTAGGGGTAGTGGCTTGAAGACACTGCCAGACAGAGCCGCCCCATGTCTTCTCATAGTCTGCTTGTTCTCTGTAGGTCCCCACGGCCTCGACGTCTGTTGTCCCAAACCAGACTCCACGCGTCTTGGTTTGCATTCCTGGAGTCGACCCAGAGCCCTGCCGGACCGAAGACCAAGTATATTGAAGACTGTCCCAAGTTAGTATCCTAGTGTCTATTCGAAGGGATACCTTGCTACCATTTGTCCATCACTTATCACTGGCATTCTACTATATCTATCACACTCCCCCTCATCCCTAAACGTATTCCAAAATCAAGTGTTCCAGTATCGTACGCGCTTTGTACTAGTATTGGGCATTCTTGCGTGACACGACCCTTGGACACGATCCTTGATTTCACGTCTCCTCTGAGGTATCACAATGGACCTTCACATGGACCTACGAGTCGGTTTTGGCGAAGACTTCTCTTTCGATTCCCAGACTTTTCCGTGCAACTCATCATCCGGCGGCAGCTTCTCGTCAGCTTCCACGACTAGTTCTACTCAGGACCCTTTCACACCAACATCCGGGTGCTCAACACCGGGAATCCAGCCTATGTTGATGGAACACGAAATTATCACCAGTGGGGCATCATCAAGCTACGGGCTAACGCCACCGGCCTCGGCTTTTGGTGGTTACTTCCCTTCGGAGACCAAAGTTGACCTTCATCATGGCTATAGCTACGAGCCGCTTTCGGGAACACCCAGTCGACGAGCCAGTGTGCAGGGTCATGCCGGTAGTGTCGACTTCGACTATGCACCTATGATGAGTACTCCCACGGCTTCGCAAGGCCATCCTTCTCAGTCTACCAACTCTCAGAGCTTCCCGCATTATCCTTTTGGAGAGGCCATCACATCGCCGCCTCTCGAGTATCCTCCGCCTTCATACTCGCTCGAGAACTCGACTTTCGAAGTCGCGCCAGCATGGCCATGGCCGAATGATAGCCCGGTTAATTTGTTTAAAAAAGACGAATCCCCAGGACCTCTCTCTTTGCGAGAAATCCCGCTTCGGGAACACCAACCTGCACATGTCTATATTCCGATGCCTAGTAGACGGCATATGTACGATGTCGACCACGTACAGCAAAGGACCAACGCCTTGCACCGGGCCCAGGGAGGCCGCATGAAGAGGAAGCGGACGCAGGAAGCCATCTTACATATGGACTCATACGGGGAGATACCAATCCCTCGATGCCCCAAAGGTGGACATCGCTGTCCATATGAGATATGCAGCGACCGGAAAGCGTTCAAACGGCAAGAACACTTGAAGAGGCACATACTTACGTAAGGAACCCAAAGATATGGCTTCTCATGGCCAGCTGCTGACAATCATCCCTTAGTGTACATGGAAACCAGGCTGAAATCACCACGATATGCGAGTTTTGTCAAAAGAAGTTCAACCGCAGAGACAACTGGAGGTCTCATCTTGTCCTGCACACCAAGAAGGATGCAAGCGGTCGGACAGAGTACCATGAGAGGGCACAAGCAGTATTAGACGAAGAAATGCGGAAAACTAAACAACGGAACATTCCGAAGAAGAAGACTGCAGTGTTATGAACCCACGTTGGTTTAATACATAAAAACGAAACTACGATTCTGAACGAACTATCTTCTAGGATATAGGATATACGAACAACGCATCATCATACTAAGCTGTTCGAGAGGGCACGGCGTTGGGGTTGATCCCGTTCTTTTGCACTTTTGGCGTTGGCATGTGGCTTCCCGGACTCAAAATTATCACTTATATATCTCGTTGCTCAGGCTTTAGGTATTTTTTATCACCACTACTACCGTTGTGAAGCCATTGGCATTTGGGCAGCAGGGCAAAAGGATGGGTGGATAGGGAAATTTGGGGCCTTCTCTATGATATTGTTGTACGATATTCCTGGCATTGGCAATGGAGTTGGATGCAGAAATGGATATGTCCACATTCATGCCCGCGCAGATATGCGTGTGTCCGACTTGACCCGGTCATCATTTGCGAGGCGTATGTGCTGAATGGAATTTTCTCTGACGCTGTGCGTCGATCATCAACAGTTCATACCTGATCGCCTCAGCATGCCCGTTGATGCACCCCGCATACTTGCCTGCAATGTGTGTCTTGGATCGTAATCATGTAGGAAATGTAGTGTCCTAGAAAGGGCCGAGACATGCCAGCCAGCTCTACTAGAGCCAGCCACCTCACTAGCTCGACTATCTACCTAAAAAAGAATCTCTTCTCGGTAAAGCTTCCGAAGCAAAACAATGGCAATCTACGGCGACTGTTTGTTCATGCTTGTTATCTTTTGCCTGGTCGCTCGGCACCCGGATTACCCGGCGAAGACTTTCCTAGGCTGTTGGTAGCAATCCGATCGACAAAGGGGATATGCACTCAGGTATGCTCGTGCAGTCGGTTTTCATCATTGAACGACATCATAGTCCTATCCCGAGAAGGCATGCAGTGCGTGCGTAGCACAAATTGACCAACATGCACTGATGGACGGCATCGTGAATGGCGGAATGCGTAATGATCGGACAGATGGAGCTGTGCGAAATACGTCGTCCGCTGACAGGACGACACGACAGATTCGATACCATGGTGGTGGAACTGTGATAATAACGCGAGCACAGCCAACATGGAAAACAAGATCGACTGACACAAGTCATCTGACCGTCCGACCGTAGCAGCGGGCCCTCGCTGCACTTCCTTGTCTTGCTACGTGAGTCTACGCACGAAGAACCGTCTCAGGACGTGTAGCCGCGGCGTCTAAAATGTAGACCAAAGCGTAGCTGCCTACTCGTAGTCTTACCGGCGTCTGAGAAGAAACGCGAACGCACAATGGAAAAAGCCGCATTCTCCCGCACATGCCAGCGAACTTGGCGATTGTCAGCCTGTCGTTTCTAAGACATCGGAGATGAATGCGGGTATAGCGCTGCGGGCGGAACAAGACTCTGGAGCTGGAATATCGATGCGTGTGGCTTGTTACTGGCAGCGCGAGGAATGCTGGCATGGGATCTCCATTCACGTCCTGAACATACAATACACGTCATCCAGTTGGAGAAGTCCCGTCTGGATTGAAAGATGCAGACTCTCCAAGTTGGGAGAGCCATACCCCCTCACCAAAATATGCTTCCAAATCATCTCCGGTCCTAGAACTACCGATACTTATCTTGGGAGGGGCGGTGAACACTCGACCCAAACCCCTGGGACGACGGCGGTAAAGGGCCAAAAACCCTCTATTGCGGATGGGTCTGGGGACTTCTTCACCAAGCCATTGTCGTGAGAATGGCGGTATTGTCACCAAATGTCAGTCATGTTTGCCGTGGCTAAGCGAAAATACATTGAGAATGAGGCATCCACGATAGGAGAACATCCAATAAGTTTTCAGCCCTCAATCAGATATTTGTAACTTCACCGCGCGAAGAGCAGCAATTCTTGTGAAAGTTTCTGCCACACAGTCAAACACTGGGTCTTTCTTTCCTCTACCGCACATCCTGAGTACCGGGCTCTTCCGTGTTCATCGGTAATACTGCTGATCTTGAAGATGGAAAGCTACTGTGATATAAACCCAACTTCTCACTCTTTGATGCGAGTCGATAACTGTTGCTTAGCATTGCGGCATCACTGGGAGCGATAACCTATGCTGAAGCCAATGAGATCCTGGTATAGTTTGGACAACCTGCTTCGATTTCGTCCAATAAGGCAGTGTCTGTCATCCCGTTGATTTTTGGCACACGCTGTACGTGTATTGCCCTCTTTCTCACGAGTGACTATGTGCCACTCACGCCCTTTTCACCACCCCCCTATTCCCAATATCAACCAAGCTTGTGACAATGGCCTTGTCTCTTTGTTTTCTTGGAGAGCCTAAGGACGAGTCCTTCGAGGATATCGTTTCGATACCTCCTGCAACCTTGACCAATGTTCGCTGGCGTGGGAACCCTTCATCTGCTAATTACACTTATACTTGGAAATGACAAGGCCGACAGATTGGATAGCCGCCATACATTAGCAGGAACGAATGCTCAAACCCACTCATCTAAAATCTGGGAGCGTTTTGAACGATGTCCTGTGCAGAGCCCCAGTGCCGAGCTCCCACCCACTCTACTGTGATGAGTATTGCGTAATTAGTCATTGCGCACAGTATGTACATTTTGGTTGGACGAGAAAGTACATTTTGGATAAAGCTGTTGTGTCGAGCGGTTGACAACGTGTTCAGCCCTGTTAATATCTATTCTGGGAAATCAACAAACTACGCTGCAGGTGAAATTTGATCTCAGGATACGGCTCTCAAGTCACACTAGACCCGTTTCATCAAACTCCACGCTTTTGCTCACAAGGTGCACAACTGAAAAATAGCAGGTCTTTGTCATGGCTGCCTAACTTTGCAACTGATATAATACGAAAGTATTCAGCATGAGTCCCGTCAGGCCGACAGCGGCTGCTTAGGACTCGGTGCCGCAGGATTCACCTAAAATAAGACTTGTATAGAACTAACTATCTGGTCGCTCAGTGCTAACCGCAGACATTAGAGGTAGATGGAACGGTCCATCAAGTCTTTGACTACGTAGATCAAGCTCGCTTCAGCGTCACGTCTGAATCCCCGTTAATGTTCTTTTGCACATACTTGGTCGCACAGAATGGGGGCTTCTAGCATGTGTAGTCAATGTTTCGTTTGCCACTGTCACAGGTTGGATACAGGTTTAACCCAGTATAGGACGACCTATCAGTCTCCTGCACCAAAAATGTGACACGCTTGAAGCAGCATGAATAACCTTACCTTGCAGGGCTGACCTTGCTCAAGTTTTTTCTCTGCTGGTAGATACTGGGCTGGGATGGATCCAAGGCATTTTATTGGCAAGATGTGAGCCGTGTCCAGCCTGCTGCTTTCCCAAGAAGCGCTCACAAGGCATCGAGTAAAGTATCCCCCATATTACAGGGGCTCTATCCATTGTTGTTCCTCCATACAGATGAGGTTGAGCGTATATCCCTGATCGAAAACACTTATCGGCCTCGCCCTCCGGTAATCACGTAGCACTTGTTGACAGAAGTTGCCTATCATCGATTCCGGATCAGTCTTCCGGCTTGGTAACGTACTTGCCTTTATTTCGTGTACCATCAACATGAATGCAAAAAACGCTAGATGCTAGCTCATCCACGTGAAAAAATTCGTTACACCACATTGTTCCGTCACATCATCTCAAATGATTTTAATATCACTTGTTGTCACACACCTTGAGGAATCAGTTCTGACTAATGGATTATGGTTCAGCGCCTCCTTCGGTTTAAGATGGCATGGTTAGTCACTTAGGGCTCGTGACGAGCTGACCACCTTGTCCACCCTCAATTTTCATGGTTGAATCTAATGGCCTAGGTTTTCACTGTCAAAGCAAGAGACCGTTACCATGGTTTGTGCAAGCATCGTGGGGTTCTGGGCTCCCAGGTATTCGATTGGGCCGTCGTGCAGGCATCATCACTCGTTGCACCATTTGGGGTCTCCTGCAACTTGGTCGGGATACCAAGCCTCCTGTATCCGTATGCTGACGAATCACACGATATTTTCTTACCTAAAAGTAGCTCTCGGGTCATTTGAGTGGCTGGTGATGCGGTTATCACGATGCGTGGTGCGCGCCAAGAGAGATATTGAGGGATATCGAGGAAATGTTTCCACTGACTTGGAACCGGCAAAAGTCAAGTTAGATCCGAGGCAGCCTTGTTAGCTTTTTGTTCACATTATGGGACTTGCAGGAGTGGTGACAATTGAAGATGGCACTGGCTATGTCGGGCCAAAATAACAACCATGCTTCGAAAATGCGGTCATCTGACCAGTGCTCTGCGTTGTATTGAGTTCACCTCAATTTCTCTTCGACAAATGCTGCCCATGTGGCCACTTGTATCAATCCAGTACTTTGCAGGACTAAACGATATTGCCGCGGGAAACACCCACCAGTCAACTCCATATTAAGACATCTTCTTGAGCGATTGTTCTGCTGGTCAAAACCTTGGGATCGGCCATCACTGCCGGTTCAAAGGTTGAGACCAGTGGTCACTGATGTTAACTTAAGGTTCCTGGTTTCTATACCAGATTGACAGCTCCCGTTCAAGCTCACGTTCGACTTGTGTCCACGATGAGGGTTTCTAGTCGACAGTCCAAGTACGTGAGGTTAGCCTAAGAGTCCGCCTCGGTTGATCGACATCCGTGAGCAATGTAATGGCATTCTGCTGTATTTATCTATACGTGTGCATTTGGCCAATTTTGATCAACCTTACGGTTCAGAACAGATGTGGTTACGAGGTTGCGTATACGAGGTTGCGTATAACATGGCTGAGATCCTGCTCATCTTATCATTATGGTATTCCATTATCGCCTTAGCTTCAAACAATAGCATGAACTACATATATAGGCCGCAGAGATAGGAACCTACATGTGGCCAGAGAGTATAGCTAAAACGAAGCACATAGCTCCGTTTCTGCTCTTGTGATTTCTAATTTAAGCAAATAGGCCCTATCAGTATGTCACGGGAACTTGAATAGAGCACTGTAACGCTGCACCACTGAAACTGAAACTGAAACGTGCAAAAGTAGAACAAACATCGTAAAGCCAGCCTTTAACCATTTCCAGCCTCTTCTCTACGTACCGCGATACAGTTTGTCGAACACACTCGTCATATATTGTTCCCTTAATGGAAGCAGAAGATATATTCGTAGTATTAATAGTACTCACATATCGTCGATATCTAATATCTAACTAAAACATTTATATTGTTATAATTGCGATCTAACTAATTAGATAGTTATGTTTGCCTTGTTATTTTCGCTTTTTTTTTATTACGTAAAAGCTACCGATCGGATTTAATATATACCGGTAATAAAAGTTTATATAAAACGCGATTTATTAAAATATTTAAATTATTAATGATTTAAAGCAATTATTATTACGTACGAATAATTTTCGATAAAATTTTTTAATCGTACGTTTTAGTTTTTTATTATAAAAAAAATAACTGTTTTAAAATTAATGTTTTAATATTAAAAACGTTTAGTTTTATTAAATATTAAAAGTTAAAATTTTAAACGTTATTTATTTTAAAATTTTTTTTTTTAAAAAATAAATTAAAAAATAAATTAAAAAATAAAATAATTTTATTTATAATATAAACGACTATATACGATTTTACGTAATTTTTATAAAAAGTTTATTTTTATAAACGCTTTTTAATATTGTTTATTTAATTTCGTTTTTTTTTTTAATTATTTATTTTTTTTTTTTTCCGTTTTTTAATTTTTTTTTTTATTATAATATATTTATTTGTTTTTTTTACTATATTAAACGGTTTAAACGTAAACTTTAATAATTAAAAAAAAATTAAAATAAATATTTAATGTTTTATTATAAAATGTTTTTTTGCTTATATTATTACTTTTTATTAATTATATAAAAAAATACGACTTAATTATTTTTAAACGTTTATAGTTTTTAAAAAATAAAAAGCTTTAAAATTTAGTTTTAACGTATATGTTTTTTTTTTAAATTTAATAAGCTTTATTTATAATATAAATAAATTAAATTATATACGTTTTATTTTTTAATTCGATTAATATTCCGTTTTATGCCGTATATAAAAAAAAATAACGTAATAATATTATAAAAACTAAAATTTGGTTTTATTATAATAATTAGCCGTTTTCGATTTTAAAAGCTTTTATAATATTTTTTTAAATATAAATATTTATTTCATTTAAACTAAAACCGGGCTAAATTAAAACTTATAAATACCGTTAGTTTTTATTTAATATCGTTAGTATTTTATAAAGCTTATTTTATATTAATAATTTATAATAATAAATTAGCAATATTTAATAACGACTTTTTTAAAATAATAATATAGTTTATATATAACTAATTAATAATAGTTTATTAATAATAGCTTTTATTTAAAACGATTTATTTATTAAATAAAACTATTAATTATATAAGCTTTTTTTTTTTTATATATTTTTATACGCTGTTTATTTTTTATAATAATATTAAAACAAACTTAATTATTATTAATAATAAAGTTATAATTAAAAAAAAAATAATAAAGTTAAAAATTATAAAATAATTAAATTTAGGCCCGGTAATAATTGTTTTTATTATAATTATATTAAATAAAAATAATAACGACTTTTTTAATATTTTTATAAATATTTTTAATAATTTAATTAATTAAAAATTTATTATTTTATAGTTTTTTAATACCGTATTATATCGGCTATTTAATTTAACGTAATTGTTTTTTTATAATACGTATTTTTACTTATTACTATAATCGTTAATTAAATATTTATGTTTTTCGAAAATAATTACTTTCGGTTAACGCGTTTTTTTACGTATAAAGTCTTTTTAATAATATTATTAATAATTAAAGGTAAAAGTTTTAAAATTAATTTTTTATTTTATTACGTTCGGTATATTAAAGTATTAATATATTTTTTAATATACGTATTTGTTTATACGTTTTATACGTTTTTAATATAATTATTACCGTTTTTTTTAAATATATCGATTTAATTTAATTTAATATATATAAAATATAAACGTATTTAGTTTATTACGAAAATATTTATAAATTCCCGAAATAATAAACTTTATCGAATTTATAAACTTTATTACGTATTAAATTAAAAGCGTTTATTTAAAAAAATCGACGTTAATATTTAACGGCTTATTAAATACTTTCGAAAAAATACTAATACGTTTACGTAAATATATTTTGTTTTTAATGCTATATTATTTACTATATTTATTATTTGCTTTATATTAACTATTATAAACGTTATAAAAAATATATAACGTAATTATTTTTAAATAATATTTGTTTAATATTACCGTATAATATTAGCAATATAAAAAACAAATACGGCTATTATAATATTTTTTACTAAAAAAAAGAACGTTTAAATATAAAATCGAAAAAAATCGAAAACTTTAAAAACTATTATAAAAAAAGTGCTATTTATTTTTTAAAACTAATAAAACCGCTAGCTTTTTTACGCGATTTATTAATTTCGAATAATTTACGTTCGAAAAAATTTCGATATTATATTCGGTAATATAATAATATATTTACGTTTATTTTTTTTATAATTACGCTAATTAATCGTATATTTAATTAAACGGGCTCGAACTATTTTTATATTTAAAATATTTTATATTATTAAATTAAGCCGATAAATATTATTTTAAAAAAGATTTTTAAATACGCTTAGTTATATATTTATAACCTATTTAACGTTATACGTTTTCGTTTAAAATCGGATAATAAGCTAAATTTCGAAATTATTACTTAATTATTAAAAAAATATATATTTAAATAATACGTACGTATATACGTACGTAATAACCCGTAAAAAATTAACGAATAAAATCGCCGTTTTATAAAACGTTAGTTTAAATAAAAAAATAATTTAAATAGTTTTAAACTTATAATTAAATTTAATTATAAAAAAAAAAGCCGATTTACGTTAAAAAAACCTTTTTATTTTAAATAATATAATTACCGTTTTTTTTAACGATTTATTAAATAATCGCAAACGTTAAAAAAAAATCGTATTAATTAAAAAAAAGCCGTTAAATACGGACGGTTATAAATATAAACGTATTTTAATAAAATATCCGTTTTATTTACCGTTATATTATATATTAATATAGCTTTATAAAAAAAAAACTACGAAAAAAAAAACGTTATAAAACGGCTAAATTAAAAATTTATTTAATAGTTAATTTTTTATTAATACTTTTAAAATAGGCTTTATTTTCGGCAAAATAATACAATTATATTATTTAACTACGGTCGGTTTTTTTAATAATATTTAATTAACATATAAGCGTTAATTAAATAAAAAAACTTATAATATATCCGTACGTATTAAGCCGATTTTTAACAAGCTTTTTAAAATAAATTAAACAATATTATTTAAAGCGGTAATATTAATTTATATATAATTAAACGCGTTAATTATTTATTAGCGTTTTATATTAATAATAAACGTTATATAAAGCATTATTATTAAAATTTAATAATTATTATACGAAAATTTAAATTATTATCGTTATTTATTACTTTTATTATAAATTTAAATTAAAAAAAAAATAAAAAATAAACTTTTATCGGGTTAAACCGTATAAAATCGGCTTAATATTAATATTTAAATATTTAATTTAAAGCGAAAAGCTTTTTTTAAAAACGTAAAAAAAAATTATATTTTCGGCAAATATATAAATACGTATTAAACTATTAAATATTAAAAATAAAGCCTTTTATATATATATTTATTAATATTTTTAACTTTAAACGACCGAAATTGCTTTTTTTTTACCGAATAACGTAAATAAACTAATACGCGTTAAAATGCTATCGTTAATAAAAAATCTTAATAATTAATTAATTGCGATAATTATAAAATTTATATATTACGGTTTTTATAAACGTATAAATCTAAACGCTTTATATATAACCGGCAATACGTATATTAAACGGTTTTTAAAGCTTTTTATTACCGAAACTATTATAATTACCGATAAATATTTAAGCTATTATCGTTATATTTAACGCTAAAATTTTAATAAGCTTTTATTTACTATATTAAATAATTATTAAATAATTTTATATAATTTTTATTTGCTTTAAAAATATAAAGCTTATATAAATATTAAAATATATATAAATATTCGGTTTATTAAATATATTTATAAATATATATATAAAAAAAACGACTATATTATTATATAGATTTAATAATTTATAATCGGTAACGATAATTAAATTAAACGAAATAAAATTAAAAATTATTTATAAAATTAATATTTAAGTTTTTATAAAACTATATAAAAGCTTTTTAAAAACTTTACGTAAAACTAAACGTTAATAGTTTTAAAACTATATATATATTTATTAAAAAACAATTCGGTACGTTTTAATTTAAATAATAAAGTTTTAGCGGTAATAGCTTTAAAATAAAAGCGTTTTATTTTAAAAGTTTAAATAAATTATAATAATATAAATAATAATAATTAAAATATATTATATTAAAATTTTTTATTTTTTTATATATAAAATAAAAGTCGTAAATTATAACATTTTTATAAAAAACAGTATTATAAAAAAATTAGCCGCGTATTTTTCGTTTATTTAAAAAAAAGCAAACGTTTTTTTTTATAAATATTGTTTATTTTTATTTTTAATATTACCGGTTAAGATAATTTTTTAATTTTTAAAAACGTTTAATATTTTATTTTTTAAAAATCGTACCGAACGAAAAAACTATTATAAAATAATCGATATTAATATAACTTTTTTACTAAAATAGCTATTTTTTTTCCCGATAATTAATTAAAAATTAATTTCGTTTATACGTTATAAAATTCGAACGTTTAAAACTTTATTAATATTTAAAAAGCGTTTTTATTATAAATATATAACGATTTTTTATAAATAATCGAATTATTTCGTAATTAATTAACGCAATTTAACGATTTATATATTAATTACGGTTTATTTTTTTTAATAAGTTTAATAACGCCGTAACGGGTTTAAAAAAAAACCGGGCTATTTTATTTAATCGCCGATTAAGCTATAATTATAAATAATCGGCTTATATTTAATAAATTAAAATACGATCGCGAATAAAAAGCTTTAAAACGTAATAAATTTTTTTAAAAATTAAACGTTAAATAGCGATTAGCGTATAATATTATTATTTAATTTATTAAAACTAAACTTTTAAAAGTTTATTTTTATTTTTAAAAACTTATTAAAACCGGAAAAACGTTTTTTTATATTACGTTATATTATTATTTCCGTTTATAAAACAAAATTATATTATATATTATTTTGTTTAAAATAATAGCGTTATTATTATTTAAAAATTAAATAGTATATTTACGGTTTAAAATTTTAATTAAGCTAAACGTATAATTAATTTATAACGTTAATCGTAATAAAGCTATAGCCGAGCTATTTCGTTAAACTGTTTTAATTATTTAAAATAAAATTATAATATAATATAAGCATGTTTTTAAAGCTGTTTACCGTATATTTTATAATATTAAAAAAAATAATGCGTTTTTTAAAAGCTTGCCGGTATTTTTCGAAAACGATTTTGCTTAAATTTTGCCGGTAATATAAAAAAATTCTCGATTTTAAATAATAACAATTTATTTTTAGTATTTTTTTATTTAAAATCGACTTTAAAAGTTATTTTTAATTAAAAATATATAAATCCGATAAATAAATTTTTTAAATCGCGATTTTATATAATAGCTTTAAAATATTAATAATAAAAAGTTTATAAACTAAAGTTTTAAATTACCGTAACCGATTTTTAACGTTTATAATTTTAAAGGCATATATAAATATATATTTTTAAATAATATAATACGTTTAGCTATTTTAAACCGGTTTGTTTTTATTATAAAAGCCGTTTTATCGATATATAACGTTATTATATAATTAATTAATAACGATTTGCTTTAAAAACTGCTAAAACGTTAAAAAAAGTATATTTTATATAACGAATATATAAAATCGGCAATAAACGACGGTAATAAATTTTTAATTAAAGTTTCACGGTTTATACGGTTAAATAGTACGTTATTATTTACTTTTTTATTAAAGGTCGGTATTTTTATTATATTATTATAAAATATAAATCCGGATTAAGGCTTTTATAACGGTATTTAGTTAATAGTTATATAACTATATAAATATAATATAAAAGCTAAGATTTTTAATAGTATATTTAATTAATAAATTAAGGTTATTTTTAAAATTAAAATCGTATATAATAATAAAAGCTATTTGTATTTTTAATTAAAACGGCAGTTTTTAGTTATTTTATATTTTGTAATAACTATTAATAAATTATAAAAATAATTATTTAAAACAATCGGGGTTAATTTTTAAGTTTTAATATTTTTATATAGCTAATTATATATTACGTTATTAAAAATATAAAGCTTTTAAAAACTAAAAGTATTAATTTCGCTAAATATTAAAAATCGTTTAATAAAAAATATAATATTTATTAAAATATTAAAACGGTTAGTTTATAAATAAATAATTAATAATAATACGTTATGTTATTTTTATTTACGTTTATTATAAAATTATGCTTTTTAATAACGTAAAGAGTTTTTTTTTTATAAAATTAAAGGTTAAATTTTTTTCATTATTAATTAGTATTAAATAAGCTGTATATACGCACTAAATAGGCAAAAAAGCAATAACTGTATATTTATTTATTCGTGTCTATTTTAAAATAAAAAGGAGTTTTAAAAAGGACTCCGTATAAAGCCTATATAAACTAGGTTCTATTATACGGACTATTTAGTTATATGCCTTTTATATAAAGTATTCGGCGTATATAATAATTACTTACGCCGGCTATTCTGTATTTGTTATACGTAATAATTATTTACGTCGGTTATTTTATAACCGACGTACGTAATAATTACTTATTTTAGCTATCGTATAGCCTATTTATTTTTGCTCGTATAAAGCGAATATATTTTCGTATTAAATAAAAATCCTTTCGCGTAACCGTAGTTAAATATTAGCAACTTTTTTTTTATAAATACATTACGCGAAATAACTGTTTTTTTAATATTTCGTATAAATATTACCTATTTTATTATCGTTAAATAGCCGTTAATATACGGCCTATTCGCTTTAACGTTAAATTAAAATATATTATTGCTTATATTGCGATTAAAAAGATAAGGAATTTATTAATCGTTTATACGATAAATTAAAAAATAACTAAATAACCGCCTTTATTCCGTATATTTAATAAAATAGCGTAAATAGTAAAAAAATCTATCGTACGGTAGTTAAAAATTAATAGGTTAATCTATACGATAGCTTTTACCTTTAAATTATCGGCTATAATACTATTCGTTATACGATTTTACGATTAATAAAATCGGTTATCGTGCGGTACGTAAAAAGTAATAAAATGCTTCGGTAAGTTAAAATCGTAAATTATCGTAAATTTTCGCGCGAAAGCGATTTTATATAAAGTTATAGCTTTTTATACGATAGATTTAATTTTTTTTTTTCCGTACGCTATTATTCTATTTTTTGTTTATACGTACGATCCGTTATTCCTTTTTTTTATTTTTGCTTTTTGCTATTTTATTTAAAATAGCTGCTTTATTTAATACAAGCTTTAGCCTTTTTACCCCGAATAATCCTGCTTTTATTACGGTTTAGCCTTTTGCTCTTTTTATTAAAAGTCTTGCCGTTACTTTCGGGGGTTCTATCGTATAACAACTTAACCCCTAAAATCCCACCGTAAGTAATATTTAAATAACTTTTTGCAATTACTATAAGCCTTATTAAATTACCGTCGTAAACCTTTAAATATATTAAATTACCGGCGCTTTTAGTCCCGGTAATATTACTATATAGCATTATTTTATAAACGTCGGTTACGGCTTTATATAAAATATAAATATTAACGTATATAATTATATAAACTTATATTTTTATTTTTATTAATTCGTATAAATAAAATTAAAAACGTTATTTAGCGGCTATACCGTTATAAAATATTAATATCTTATACGGCTTTAGCAATATCGATTTATAAAACTTTTACGTATATATATTACGTTATAATTCGTACTTTTACGATATAATAGTTTAGTCCCGTAGTATTATTCCCGCTATCGGTTTTTATAATATTTATTAACGCCGTATTAATAATACTACTAATATTAGTTTTTATACCAGTATTTTATATAAATAATACGTTTACGTACTAGGCTTTTTTAATAGTTTATACGTAAATTGTATTTATTATTCGCATATTGCTTATTATTCCTATTATATTTAAAATAGTTAGTACTAAAGTAATTAGTTTAAAGTAAATAATGCGATAATTTTACTTTAATGCGATATTTTCTTTTTATTCGTACGTAATATTATTATTGCAAATTAAATTTTTGTTTATTTTTACTTTTATTAAATACGTAATATAAAATATAATATTATATTTTTTTATATAATAGGATAATTTTTCGCGTAATTTAAAAATAAAAAAAAAATTAATAAATATTATATTATTATATAAAAAGAAATACGTAAAAAAAAATATTCGTACGAATAAATATTATTTTTATTAATTTAACCGGTTAACGAATATTTTAATTCGTATAATAAATCGATTAATCGTAA
Source organism: Xylariaceae sp. FL1019 (assembly GCA_022578705.1). NCBI lineage: Eukaryota > Fungi > Ascomycota > Sordariomycetes > Xylariales > Xylariaceae > Xylariaceae sp. FL1019. The sequence goes on from MU391923.1 coordinate 1,566,402, forward strand.
TTAACTATATAAACGCTTAATTAAGGTTTTTTTTCGTAAATACGTTTAATAAATTATTTTTACTATTAATTTATCGTATTTCCGAAATTTTATAATTTTCGTACGTTTCGTATAACGATATTACGTCGATTATTAATCTTTTTTCGGTAATTGTTTTTAATTTTATAAAATATTTATATAATAAACACGAATTAAAATAAATAATTACCGAAATCTAGTTTAATTAAAGCGTATAAGTAATTTGCTATAATATCGTATTAAAAGCAATAGCGTAATTAAAGCCGGTTATTATACTGTATAATTCGCTTACGAGTATATTTTTTATAACTTTTTTATATTTAAAAAAATTCTAATATATAATATTGCCGTAAATTTTAAAACTATCGTTCGTACGAGTTTTTTTAATTAATACGATTAAAAAGCCGAATTATAAAAAAAGGTTAGTATTATTTACAAATAATCCGTTAATAAAAATAAATAGTTTTATATATATAAAATCGAATAAAATAAAACATAAACCGTATAACGGATTTTTTATTTACTATTGTATTTATATATTTAAAGCTTTAATATATTCGTTTTTAAGCTTTTTAACCTATATTATAATAAATAAATCGTATATAGCTTTAAGTTAGCAAATTAACGTAATATATACTTTTTTCGTACGTTATGCTATATAGTCCTATAATATTATATAAACAATAGGGTTAATTTTTAATAGTTATAATGCTTAGCTTTTTTATATAAAAAAAATATTTTTACCGTTTAACGAAATCTAACCGCCGTTAAATTCGATTAAAATGCTTTATACGAACGTAGTTTTTAATTTTACGCGAAATTTTACGTTTTTTAACTTTTGCTTTTTTAATTCCGAAAACTTTAATATTATAAAGCTAAATATATCGTTTATTTAAAACGTAATAATATTAAAACCGTTAGGTTTTTTTTCGGTTAAAAGCAAATATAAGTTATACGTTAAAATATATATCCTAAGCTTTTTATAATAATATATATAATACGTTTTATACTAATATAGGTTTAATTCGGCTAAACTATATAAAAGTTATATAACGTATAATAAAATACTTGCTAAATATTTATCCCGAATTTTTTTTAAAAATTATATATAAATAATTTAAATTAATTCGTTTATTGCTTATACGTACGTTTATATAATATTTTTTAATTTTCCTTTAATTTTATACGACTTAATTAATATAAAGCTAAAAACTAATATAAAACGTTAGTTATTTCGTTAAATAATCGGGGATTAAATAAAAAATGTTTTTTTTTCGTCGTTTTTGTACTTTTATACGATTATTTTAAATTTTTCGTATAAAACGGTCGTTTTGCTTTTAACTTTTTATACAAAACATATATCGAAAATTTAAAAAGTTTTTAATATATCGTTCAAATACTATATAATAATAAATACGCTTTAAGCTAATAAATTATTAATTTTTTTATATTTAATTTTTTAAATAGCTTGCTAAATATATTAATTTTTTTTTTTAACGAAATTATATTATAAAAACGAAGTCCGATTTTTTTTTATCGGTTATAAATATTTGTATAATAAAATGCTTTTTTAAACGTTTTTGTTTATATTTCGGTTAATTAAAAGCTCGTTATAGTTTTTAAAATAATAAATCTTTTAATATAAAATCTAATTATATAATAAATATTTTAATTTTGATATTTTCGTACGATAATCGATAATACGGTTTAACCTATATATAACGGAATTTTTAACCGTTTTTTAAAATTACGTCTCGCTTTTCGATTATTACGATTTTAAATAGACTTTTTTAGCTACTTTTTTCGCGTTATATAAATATTTTTAATTATAAAAAAAACTATAAAACGTTATACGATAGACCGTTTTTCGTATTTATTATATAATTAACGTTTATTTTTATATATACTTTCCGAATCGCTTTCGTAGCCTTTTAAATTATTTTTGCCTTTTATATAATATTTAAAAAAAAAGAAAATCTATTACAATTTAAAAATAAACTCCGAAAACTAGCAAAATAAATACAAAACCGCTTAAACTAGTTATATTATTTAAAGCCTTTATTACGATTTATAAAATCGTATAATCGTTTATTATATTAAAAAGTTCTTTATATAATATATTGAAAATACGGCAAAACGGCTTATATATTTATTTAATTTTTCCGATATTTAATAAATTTCGATTAGAATTTCTTTATACGAAAATTTTATTAATCGTATATTATTTTAAAACTTTTTAAACAAAAAATTTATACCGGTATTATACGTAATTATATTTAATAGTTTTTAATATACGTAAATTTAGCATTAATATAAAGCATTTTAAGTATTTCGCGCGGAAAAAAATTTTAAAAATATAGCCGCTTAAAATCCCGTTTTTACGTTAATTACGTATAATATAGGTTTTCCGTTAATATATACGACGTTAATAATAATTTCGTAATTAAATAATAAATTATTTTTAATCGAAAATTTAAACTTTTAAAATATTACTACGTATAATTAATAATAATAACAAACTTGTTTAATTTTTTTAAATATATTTAAAAAAATATTATAACTAGCTTTTTTAAATAAATTATAAAGTCGTTTCGCGCGTTAATAGCTTATTTTTTTATATATTCGTCGTAACTTTGTTTTTATAAAATATAAAGCCTATTTCGCGCGATCGAAGTAAAAAAATCCGTAATTTTATTTTTTAATTATATTATATAATTTGCCGTTTTATATAATTTTATTTATTAAATTATTATAATACGCTTTTTATCGATTTATATCGTATAACGAAAATAAAAAAAATATAAAAGCGTTAAAAATATAAAAACGGATTAAGCTAATTAATATTTCGACTTTAATTTTTTCGATCGAAAATATACTTTTAGCTTTTTTAAATTATACGGAAGTTTTTTTAAAAGTTTAATCGATTTCTATATTTAAGAACTTTTATACGTAAATTAATATTTAAAACTTGCCGATAATTAATATATTTACGGCTTTTATATTTTAAAAAATACTTTAATAAATATTTTTATATAAATTATTTAGTATAAAAATAAATATATTATATAGTTTTATACTATTATATAAAAAATTATTAAATCGTAAAATGTTTTTTTAAGTTATACGGTATATATATAACTAGTTTATTATATAATACGATATTTTAGTTTTTTTATTTTTCGCTAATTTTTTTTTTCCTTATTATACGGCTAGTTGTTTTTATCCTTTATTTTAAAATATCCTTTAAAATTTACTATATAAACGTCGATTTTTTTATTTAAAATAAAAACGTATTTAATAAAATATTGTTTTACGTAAGTAATCTTTTTTTTAAAATATTTTATAAACTAGCAGTCTATTTTAAAATATACGAAATATTTTTTATTTATACGATTAAAAAAACGTTAATATTAATTACGAAAATTATATAAACTATAATAAAAATAACTATAAAATAACCTTTTATTGCGTTATTTTTTTTACGTATAATTATTACTATATCGTTTATCGTTATAATATGTTTTTATAGGTTTTTTATTTTATACAAACTGTATTTTTTTTTTTCGCTATATCGAAATTTATATTACAGCACGGAAATTTAAAAATAAGCTTTCGCACGTATTTTTAATATTAATTAAGGCCTATTCGAGTTCGGGTACTTCGATATATATTTATATAACAGCCGAATAGAGTTAGTTTTCTCTTTAATAATCTAGATTAAAAGCGTGCTATATCGTGCGAAAAGTTTCGAAAAGCTTTTTTAATACTTTTTATTTTATTAATATTAAATTGTTTTATATAATACGTTAAAAATTTATTAAAGTTTATTTGCTTTAATATTAAAAATAGTTTATTTTCGTATTAAAATAATAATTTAGCGCTTTATATATTTTTTTTTATATTATTTTCGGGCTAATATTAATATTAAAATACGATTCGGTAAAGCTTAAAAAGATTTAAAAAAATACCGTATAGTAATAATTTTCGGTAATTTCTAAAATACGGCATAATTATACGAATTATTATATTTTATTTAATAGTAAATTATATAATTATTTAATAAAGTTTAAAAAGGTTTTTTACGATTTTTAAAAAACTATAAACTTATATAAATCGATTATACCGTTTTTTATTTAATATTTTAATATAATAAAGTTTCGTTCGGTTTAGGCTAAAGTTTGCTTTTATAATTATTTTTGTTTTATAAATTAATATACTATATTATACGTTTTTTATTATTTTAAAAATACGAACGGTATTTTATATATTTTATATTGTTTTAAAAATATAAAAGGTGTTTTATATATTTTACGTTATTTAAAAACAGGTTATACGAAAAATAATTATACGAAAAATGTTTTTTATATTTATTACCCCAAAAGAAATTATTCGGTCGTCCGTTTTTATACTTTTCGTTTTAATATTTTAGCCGTATTTTTTTCTATTTTTTTTATTTTTTTAGGTTATACGGAAGTAAAACCCTTTTTAATATATCGTTAAAAAGCTAATTCGAGCAAAAAACGCAAAACTGTTTAAAAATAAAATTACGTTATATTAAATACTAATTACGTTATACTAAATATTAATTACGTTATATTAAATATTAATTACGTTATATTAAATATTAATTACGTTATATTAAATATTAATTACGTCGTATTAAATATTAATTATATTATATTAAGTATTAATTACGTTATTTTAAATAGTTATATCGTATTAAGTATTAATTGCGTTATTTTTAATATTAGCTATATTATATCCGGTATTAAAGGCGTCGTATTTTTTATATAGCTTTTGCTTTATATAAAGTTAATAAACTTTTCGGTTATAGTACTACTTTTAAATTATATTTTTTAATTTATTAATATCGTTTAAAGTATTTATTTAATTTTATATAGTAATTTATTAAAATATATTGCTATTTAGTTTTTGAATTTTTTTTAAAAATTAAAAATTAAATATTTATTTAATATTTTAGCTTATTTATATAAAAATACGCAATAAACTACGTACGTTATTAAAAACTCGCCCAATAAATTATCGAATAGTTTAAAATTGTTTTTGTTTTTTTATTTTTTTAATATAATGTATTTTTTAACGGTATTTTTTTTAATTTTATAATACGAAGCTATTTTGGCTTATTTTATTAAAAAATCGAATAAAGCTTAAATTTCGTTTAAATCGTTAAATAAAAAAAGGTTATCGTTAATTATTATATAATATTTATCGTATAAATCGGCTTATTATTTTATTTCGAATAAACCAAAAAAAAATCTTTTTATATTTTTTTCGTATAATACGTTAAAACCGGTTATATAAAAAAAAATAAAGTAAAAACGTAAAATTATATTATTATTTTTTAATTAATTGCTTTTTCCGTTTTTACTAATTTATAATCGCCGTATAACTATTAATTAATATTAAATAAGCTATATATACGTATTAAATAAGCAAAAAAGTAATAACTATATATTTATTTATTTATATTTATTTTAAAATAAAAAAAAATCCTAAAAAAAACTCCGTATAAAGCTTATATAAACTAGGTTTTATTATATAAACTATTTAGTTATATGCTTTTTATACGGAATATCCGGCGTACGTAATAATTACTTACGCCGGCTATTCCGTACCCGTTATATGTAATAATTACTTACGTTAGTTATTCTATAACTAACGTACGTAATAATTATTTATTTCGGCTATTATATAGCCTATTTGCTTTTACTCGTACGAAGCAAATATGCCTTTATATTAAGCAAAAATCCCTTTACGCAATTGTGGTTAAACAATTAGTTTAATTATTTATTTATAGCTATTAAAACTTATTATTAACGGTACGATCGGTGTTTTTTTTTTTTATATTTTTGTTTTTTATATTTTATAAATTATTATTCGTAACTTTTTAATAACCTAAATTTTAAAACTTATTGCAATAAATTGTTTTAAAAGTTTATAAAAGCGTATATTTTTCGTTATTTTAAAACTTAATAAACGTTAAACGTTTACGAAAATATAAATATATAAATACGTTTTTTTTTTTTTTTACCGAAAAGAATAAAAAATAAAAGTATTTTATATATATATATTTAAACTAAACCGAAATAAAATAATAAAAAATATATACGATCGTATTATTTATAAAAAACCGTAATAAACGGCGGCGATTTATTATAAAAATAGGCTTACGTTTATATTTATATTAAAAAAAAGCTATCGAACGCTATCGATTATTTATTAAATAATATTCGCTATTTATTAAAATACGCTATAATATATTGTAAAAAAAAACAAACATTTATCGTTACATTAAGTTAGATTTAAAAAAATCGAACGGGTTAGTTTAGTTTTTAAAGTTATTAATAAATATAATATTATTTATATATAAACGTAATTTAATAAATACTTTTAACGTTTAAAAAACCAAATTTATATAAAAACGGATATTTATAAATTTAGAAAACTTTAATATATTTATAATAACGGCGGTTACGATTAATATTAATAAGCGTGTAGTTTTAAAAAAAATAAGCGTAATTACGAAAAAAATAGGCGTAGTTATAAAAAAAATAAACGCCGTTTTAAAAAAAAATCGAAAACGTTCGGCGCGTAAAAAAGTCGGTAAAAAATCGGCGCGTAAATTTAATTAATAACGAAATAGCTAATAAAGCGGCCGTAATCGTTAATAATAATTTTATCGTTAGTATTAAGCTAAATAACGTTATTAAAATTTTTTTACGTTTACGATCGCCTTTTTTAATTTTTTATATAATATTATTATCGCTATTATTTAATATAATCGGTTTAATAATTTACGTTTTTTTTAACGGTCGAAAAAAACAATATAAACCGTTATTATTATAATAATAATTATTATAATTATTAATTAAAACGTTTTATATAACGATATAAAATCGAAAAAGTTTATTTTTACGTTAATATTTTACATATGCCGTTTTTTTAAATATAACGTTATTTATTATTATAATATATATAATTATTATAGTAATTAATATACGATTTAAAATATATACCGAACGTAATTTATTTATAGCGTTTATACGTAAAAATAATTTAAAAGCGATTAATTTTTTAATTAACGTATAGTTTTTAATATTTATAAACTATTAAAAAAGCTTTTATTAAAAGCGTAAACTTTATTTATTATAAATAAAATATTGTTATAAATTTATATTAATAAACGGTTTAAACGGGTTAAATTTATTACGCGTTATATAATTTATAAAGTATTTTTTAATATAAATAGTTATTATTATTATAATAACGTAATAAACGATAGCGTTTAATTTTCGATCGTTTATTTACGTTTTTATTAAATCGTTAAAAATAGTTTTCGATTATAAACAATTAAATATTATTTTTTTACTATATAATATTAAAAATAAATAATTAATTAATACGTTTTAACTATAGTCGTAAATATTAATAAATATATTATTTGCTTTTTATAAATAAGTTTAATCGAACGTATTATTAATATAAATCGAAACCGAATTATTTATTAATACGTTTATAATAAAAGCTATAATATTTATAATAAACGTATTTAATTTAAAACGTTTATATTAATAATTAATTATAAGCGTTATTATTTAATTTAACGTTATTATATTAATATTAATTAAATTAAGCCCGAATAAAATTAAAAACTAAGTTTTAAAACTATTTATAGTTTAAAATATATTATCGTTAATAACCGAAATATATTAATTAGTTAAAATCGATTTATATTTAAAAGCTTTAAAAATAAATAAAACTTATTTTATAGCAATTTATATTATAAAATCGGTAATATTATTATTTACGTTCGAAAATAATTATAAAATAAAAAATTTAATAATATTATTATCGAAAGTTTTTAAAATATTATAAAAAGTAATAAATTAATTATTAACGGCTTTATACGTTTAACCGGATAAATTTATAATAAAAATTTTAAAAAAAACAATAAGCTTAAAACGCGTTTTTATAAAAATTAAAAGTTTTAGTTTATTTTTATTAAATTATAATTTAGTTTTAATTAATAAAATTTATTTATTAATAAATTTGATTTAATTAAAACGTATTTTTCGATTTTTAATAAAGCGTATTATTTTTATTTTACCGATATTTTTCGAAAACGGCCGTTATATTTAAAATCGTTTAATATTAAATAGCGGGAAATAATTACGAAAAATATTACAAATAAAAAAGCTTTAAATATATATAAAAAGTTTTAATTAAAATAAAAAATAAATAATAATAAGATTTTTATTTTATATAAATTATTAATAAAACTATTATATAAATAAAAGTAAATAATATTTAAAACAAATTAAAATTAATACTTTTTAGCTTCGAATTAATATATAAAGCTAGAAATAATTTCGTTATATATAAAATTAAACGCAATATAATAAAATATTATAATAAAATAAAAAACAGGTTTAAAACTAACGTTTAGCGGTTATTAAATATATAATATATATTAAATTAATTAAAATAAAATTAATATTATTCGATTTAAAATTAAACCGCGATTTTAATAAAGTAAATAATCGGTATTAAAAATAAACGCGTAAAAAATTATACGTATAAAAACGGGTAAAAATTCGGGTAAAAATAAAAAAAAAAATTTTTATAACAATAAATTTATAAAATTAATAATATAAATATAGCCGTAAAATATTACGTAATTTAATTAGTTTAATTTTTTTAAAAACTTATTTTTAATTATCTAAGCAATTACGACTTTTTTTATTTAATATTTACCGCTTTTTTTTATTATTATTTAAATATTATATTATATATATAAATATCTGCTTATTATTATATACTATATACATGCCTGCTTATTTATATGTTTATTTATTTACGCATCCGAATATCTCCTAACCCTCACGGAGTGAGGGCGAGCGTTAGCTTGTCCCTATATAATACACCTTTATTAGTAAGTGGATGCCCCTGCATCACCGAGATAGTACGGGCAGGGTATCAACGAGCACCTACACGTGTTTTCTGCGAGCCGACTTGGATAATTATTTGCGAGCTGGAATAGCCATTGGCTTTCCATGGAAACCCGCTACGCCCTCATGAGCTTGAAAAGGGAACCCGCGGCGTTTAAGCGGCATAGCCGATTGACTATCACCCAGAGGACGTTTTGGTGTTTCTGTTCTGATTGATGAGCGTAATGTCCTCTGGACTTTGCGTCTGGTTAATCAAAGGAAAAACATCACTCATGCATAGTAAGGCTCGTAGAAAAGCCTGACATTGCTCGTTTCACACTGGCAAAGCTCTCATCATGATCTCTAACAGTTGGGAAACTGCAGCTTGTCTATAGACTGCTGTTAAGGCAATGGACCAGTTGAGAGGGAGCAAGGCCCTCCAGGATGGTAAGGGTCTCTTGTAGATGCGAGACTGAGCCTTTGCTAGCAGATGATCTCCTTTTCTGTCGACTGTGGTTCGCTAGTAAATGCATACTGCGCACCGGAAACGAACGCTTGTTATTGCCTCAAGAGGCTTAGCGCTATTGAGCGACGACCTGGCGTTGCGGCTATCCCCCTGGAGTGTGGCTGTGCTCTTCGTGATGTCAACCCGTAGACCTCGCTTCCACGAGTACGCAATCATCATTTGCGCCAACAGAGCTAACAGCTAACAATCAACAGCCTGGTTGCTTGACAATGCTGCGCACAGGTATATCGGCGAGGAAAGATGGGCGGTCTTCCATCTTACCACGAGGCTACAACGCGCCCGGATTGGCTGTCATTTGTAACGCCTATTGTCCCTCCATCGGATTGGGCAAGATGTTGTCTCGTTGATCATCGGTTTTACCGTCACTTCGCACCTCGCTTGTGGCAGGATCCCTTGGTCACTATCAGAAAGCTTGGGCTACACCCAAATGATGGTCCGTCCGCACACTTCCTCGCGTTGAGAGGCAGAACGGAGGGGTCATGAGAAGGGGCAAAGCGAGAGTAATGCGCTGACGTTCAAGACTCGTAGATCTTGCCTGGTATCATCGCTTTACATCTCAATTGTCCAGCCGAGTACGCCTCAAAACCCGTTGCATGGTTACCTGTTTGGACTTTCGCACTTTCGCGCAGAATGCCTCTGGTCTGTATTCAACCGAGGCGAGCGAACGTGCCATCTCTGAAAGTTTCAAATATCTACCGCGGCTGTTCCCGAGATTGACATGCTTCCTTCTAGGCGGGCACCCGGAGCTCGATCCTAACTCTCTTTCGGCGACAGGACCCTCAGAAACACAATCGGTAGATATGAAGGGTATTGAATTATTGGATCTCAGTCATTGTCATCAAGAACTCAGATCCAAGCTATTCTCCTCTGCGTGGTTCCGTGATTTAGTTTACCTCGATGTCTCTGACATCCCTGGGTCGCTCAAAAACGCCATTTCCCAGTCTTTGAATCCTGGTAATCTACCACAGCTCCGGGTTTTGAAAGCTAGGGGTCGCGAAATGGACGACGTCACTGCTGCGCTACTATTTGAAGCATTTCAGCTTCAGTTGTGCAGTCTTGATCTTAGCCACAATAAGCTTACCGATGAATGCCTTATCCCGCTCTTGAGACTTTGCTTCTCTCCCCAAAATTTGCCAATCGAAGCGCATTTCGAGTCTGAAGGAAAGCTCATGCTTCAAGCAAGTGTTGGTACTCGCGAATACGGCCTTTTTGGATTCATCGAAGAGTCAGAGACCAGTGCCCGTTTCACTCATCCCGAAAGATACCTGGCAGATGCGCCTCTATATTCCGAGTGGCCCCTAGCAGAGTTTCAAGAAGGGCAAAACGTCCGGCCCGATGGTGCCTCACCCCTCAAACGGGATGATGCAAGCACGGCAATAGCACTACTTCGTAGCGAAGCGCAGGCGGAACCAGACCGACCCATCAAATATCTTGGTAACATACTCCGTACAGCACAAGCAGGTCTCACACATCTTTATCTCAGTGGGAACGCTTTCACAGCTGCCCAGATCGCTAAGTTGTTACGGATGTCGCATGGGAGACTAGAGCATTTTGACTGTGACACCTGTCAGATCCTTCCCAAAGAAGGCCCTGCAAATCATATGCGTGTTGACGGGTGTTTAGGAGTAGCGCATCTGTTTCGCCCTGCATGGTCGTCAAACCTCCGGTCTCTCAGAATCCACCACTCCTTAGTGACTCAGGTGCCGACTATCAGCGTCAGAGATTACGGGCCTTCACGAACCCTACTAGAGCTTTCAGAGAAGATACTCTACAAACGCGCCACATTGATATACCCTCAGCATTACGAGATAGATATGAATCCACGTATCACTTCATTGACACTGACTAAAATACCTGCGCGATCTACGGGCCCTATCATTCAGAGGTTATGCTCGTTTCTTGCTTCTGCATCTGTGCAACAGAGAGCAATTGGAACAGCTAAAGAGAAGATGAATGAGCGAAACAGGTATCCTACAACTCTTACCGGTCTACGACATCTCTGCTTAGAGCTAGAGCCAGATATCGAGACCACCGAAGGCTCCTTAATCGATGATGAACTTGATAACAGGAGATTGAAGTTATCAAGCTTAGAAGAAGAAAAAACCCCGAATGACCCACTGAATTCATCATCCGAATACATTGTTCATACTCAGAACTCATTAGAATCACTGCTCGGCGACGAGGGACGTCCGATTTCTGTATGGGTTGGATCTGGAACAAAGGGATCGCACCCCGCTGTCGACGAATACATGCGGAAGCTCGAAGACCCCGAGCTGCGAAAAGGCATTGGCCCTGTGACACCAGGCCATGTCCTAGCCGGGGCTCCACCGATGTCCTGTATTTTTCACGATGCGTGGAATTCGATGCTGATACCCGATAATCTGGCTGCAACTGCAAGACGCATCGCTACGAAGATTCCGTCCGCAATACCGCTCATGGACGTAGCTACTGCTCTTAAGCAGTATCGACTTCAAACCAAAGGAACACCTGAACACTGGGATGGAAAGATTGAACTAGTGAGACCTGATTTATCATCACAATATCAAGCATCCAAATACTGGCGGTGAAGTCTGCAATGAAACAAATGAATGATGATATGAGGCTACCCTCATCGGTTGTATGCAGCAGCGATTTTATAAAGTAGAATGATTACCCCGGGGGACATTTTAATGTCTATGCCTTCAACCACATATCTCAATCAGCGTAGCTGGTCCTCACAGAACAAACATGGCGCAACTTAACTATTGAGTTTGTATCATTCCTCAGTTCGAGACCAGAGTGGTGATCGATCACTTTAAATTGAATAAAGTTACCCACGGATTAATCAGTAATGAATGTGTGCCATCATCCTAAGATGGCTAAGGCAAATAACATACCATGACGAGAAGAGAAAACTATACTTACTGCCGTTCGCTGCCAGCTTGAGTCTCCCCATCTTGACTCGGATGCACAACTTCTCTGCCTTTCCCTTTCCTATCGTTATTGTTCTTGTCGCCCTTCTCTTTCTTTTTTCTGAGAGCCGGCTTGGATTGTTGGTACGGTGCCCTAGCCTTGTCTCTATCCAAATGGTCTCGCGCTTGCCCCACAAACCATCCATTGCGGTCTCTTGGATCGCGATAGCGCTCTCCACCGTCAGGGCGTCTAATTCCATGATATGCTCTATGCTTAGCCCTCGCACTCCTGGCAGGGGCATCAGTGTATTCGTCATATTCAGTCTGGCCGAGTGCGTTCATGTGTTATTCTCTTCTTTCGACCATCGCGAGGTCTCGATTGACTTTTAGACGATCTCTCGTGAGCCTGAGCTTCTGGACTCTCAGTACGCTGCTGGTCGGCGTCTAAGTCTCCATGATGCCGGTGTCGCAGGTGATGGTGTCTCTAGCTCTGCTTAGATTCATGGCTCAGAGATTGCTTCTGTGGTTCCCGACACGACGAGTTGTGATTCAATGCGTCGTGGGCAGCTGGTCCGATTCTGGAACTTCGCGTCGCGCGTGGATGCACGAGGAACCTGCGCGTCTTTCTTCCCCAATCTCACGCCCTTATCACGAGAAACGGGCGAACACAGATTAAGGTCGATGCTTGCTTATACTGTGCAAGTCACATCTTCATTGGGGTGTGAAGTGTTTCGGGACGATGTTTCGCGCAATCTATGTCCTGTGGGTAGAGCATGCTCATCACATCGTGGGGATGAGAGCACTTTATCTAGAAAATTGCGCCCAGGATGGAATGACTCAATTCTTCCTTGTATAACTCTGGCTAGGTGGCGCTGCCATTACATTGCAAAGCATTGTGTGCCTGAAACGCAGAAGACAGGCTTACACGGCACGCCGATAATGTGCTATTAGTCAACAGCAGTAGCGACTCCAGTGAGTTGAACTATGCTACGATACACCAACAAGAAGTTCAGGGAGTCATACCACGAGTTTGCAGTCTGTTGGACCTACTTGAGCACGTTTCCTGCCTTTGTATGTTTTGGTTGGCTTGTATGTCTTTAGCCATCATGGATGAGGATATTGTGGAACATACGTGACCCTTGGTGTTCATGAGAAAACCAAGTATGATCTGTCGTTAAGCCGTAGTGTAGATCCACATATATCGTAGGCTACAATTTTGTAAGACAAGTGTGATCTATGTAATATCGATTAGAAAATCGGGTTCAATATCTATCGGGATCCCAAGGTTATAGCCCAATTAATGCTGGTTCTTGTACCTGCGGTATTCGACATGGCTGGAGGTGGCGAGCATGGGCAGAGTCATTGGGCAACACCAAAGTGCATTCTGACCAGATGATTGCAAGTACAGGACATTGCGGATAGACAGAAAGGAGAGTGGCCAATAGCAGTGGCAAGATGCAATCCCGTGATGTGTCTCTTCCGATCCTTGTGGACAGAAGACCTAATATATAGCACTATGAGTCAGTCTTGTATTAGTCTCCGTCACACGAGTCCTAAGCCATCGGGATTACAAGTTGCAGTATATGGCATAATTCGAATCAATTTACAAGAGAGTCCTCGCGCATCTCGCGGGCTATACCTACGACTTAATTCTGTGGATCGGGCCTCAAGTTGAACTTCGAGTCGATATTGCGAGCTTAGTTGGGGTGACAGAAGTATTCAAACTCATGGGCGCAGTGCTCAGCTGTAGTATAGCTTCGTTGGTATTCACGGCTTGCCTATATATATTGTATATATGCTTGACTAGTGATTGTGGAGCAAGAGATAAAGAAAACGATCAACGCCAGTGAGCTACAACTCAGAGACACCTATGTGGAGGGTGACACTAACCAAGGCCGATGGGTACAACTCTTGGTATTCCGTACAAAGAGAATTCGTAGGAGTTCCGACCAGTCTTGTGAGTTCAGTGTCAAAGCTTTCTATGACCACCCTGCTGGAATCGCGCAGCCACTGGATGGCGCCTTCAAGTCACACGAGCTGCATCAATCCAAATTGTAATGTACATGAGATAGGTTGGGAGAATGACCTAAATCACTGCAACATGCTTGATTCGCCATTCGGTTGACAGTGTTGTTGGAGACAACCATCTCGTTCGTTGACAGTATTGTGTAGCAGTAAGTAAAGACACGAAGATGTATCAAATTATGGGCTACCATGTCGATATATGTGTTTGTATACATTCAGTGCCTCGCTACCTCTTTACAGCCCAGCTGGCGTCATAAAATTACTGTAATGCCGGTGGAAAGGTGGATCGATGCACCTCCCAGATCAGTGCGATCCTATTTATCTTCATTTCTCGACAAAGACCAGAGATGTTACCGAGACTGAGAAGCGGATGAATCGTTCCTTGGTGATATCGAACAGCTGATGCGCTATCTAGTAGGATACCGAGTATGTCGAAGTAAGAACCGCATCCGAGCCAGTGAATGGTTCTGTGCCAGCGCCTAAGCTTGTCAAATATTGACTCGTGGACAATCCCTGGTTCGAGGAGAGATAAGTGAGGAAGAGCTTCAAGTCACCGCTGAAACTAGTCACTTGCGACGAGGCAACGAAGCTGTAGACATTCATCGAGCCGTTCAGTCCATAGTACAGATTCCATGAGACCCCGGCGATGGTTATGGTGGCGATGGGGCTGCCCGTTGATGAGATAGGGCCTGCGCCACCTAACGCTGCCAGCCATACCATGATCTCGTACTCAGACGATCCAGACGATGTCGACGAAGTGAACAAATCATAAGCCACGTTGGCAACAATGCTACTACCCGTATAGCTGTACAAACGACGTTAGCCAAGCACTCCCGCGCCAGACATCACCCAGTTCAAGTACTTTATAGATCAAATAGGTGAGGTCAACTTACGTGTAGCTCCAGGATGTAGGGATGGTCGAGAGAGCAGATATCTGTTTTGCGCCTCCCTGGTACACTGCGTTTGCGTACGACTTTACGTTGGAAGAGCCGCCGGACCAAGACCACGACGTCGACCACGATATGGTATTGTCAGACACGCTGGTCAAGGTCGTGCACTGGCTACCGGTGCCACTGTCCATGCCCCATAGATCATTATACAAGATATACGAGCCCGACGTCGTAGAGTCCCATTGTCCGCAGAAAGTGGCCGCGCGCTCGCCGAGTGTAGTCACTGCCGCGGGTGCCGCTAGGGCGAAGCCAGCCAACGGTGCCGAGAGGAAAAAAGCTTTCATTTTGAGCAAAGCTGTTCTGGAGCTCATATGTGCAACTATGGTCAGGGTCTATCCTGAGGTTATGTTGCAGAATTCATTCATTTTATGTCCGAATTCCCATCTATGGGTATAGCGGCACGATCCATCAGCATGACCATCGCTGTGGCCTGTGCAATCAGTGTTTCTCCGGATGGGAATTTCTCCTTGGTTGAATATTGTACCGTAGGGTTGTAGGGTTTCCATGACGGGTGCTTTTGGCATGCTAAACGAGCAGGCAACGAGTATGTGATCCGATGGGGTGTGTCCCAATGCGATAACGGAACAAGATCTGTCGAGACATACCTCATACTACTGCACCAGACAGCCCACAGGACCACACGTTGTCAGCACTGCAGACAGAGTGAGAGACGCTCGACCCCAGATTCTGCCCAGAGTCACTCGCTCCCCAGGCAGATCCCAGGTTTTGGAAACTCCCGGTCCGCCGCTGAGGGAGATGATCTGCATGGAGCTCAGATCAAAGCCCAGGCGACGACGGTCGCGATTGGCGGAATTATGTGGTGTTTTAACATTTCCTTCTACAGGTCTGGAGGATATGAGACTAACAAAGTGGGTTTCGCCACCACACTTGACCTGATTTTGGCCTTGCGCTCGTCAATCCGTACTTCACCACCTAAATAACCCTGAATATACATAGGCACGAGCTCTAGCCAAATCTATTAAATGTTGCTCAACACCATCGTCGAGCCTTCCCAGTACGTACGATGAATAGACACCCAGCAAGGCCTAATTGTATATAACACCTTTGCGCAAGGCCTGATGAGGGCTGTATATGAGGCCTAATACGGGCTGTATATGGGCCTTAGGACGAGGTCCTGAAGGTCTGATAGGGGTTATTGGGTGGGATAGGCTGGATATCCAACTATACGGCGTCACGAATGTGTGAATAGCTTCAACAGCGATTGAATGAACGAAGAACATTGGCCCCGGATGTAACTTGCAGGCCAAGTTGTATGGGAAAGTGACGAAAAGTGACTGATATTCAGAATGTATCCTGTTCTGGTTAGCCAACCCACTTTGTTAGTCTCATATCCTCCAGACCTGTATGGATCTCACTCTATCACAAACGCTTGTTGTTTCCTAGGGGCTGCTCTTGGCCTCTGCAAAGTCCGTGGAGTGATTGGAGTCGTAGCGATCCACGAGCCAACGCTCGGCCCTTGAAGCTCTGCAATGTTGGAAACCCGGATTCTGACCGGAGACGCGTTGAAGCTCGAAAATGCATCGCTCCAGAAGCATGACCCCGAGATTGGAGCACTCTGACAATATATAAGGAGTGACGGTATCCAAGTTTCCACGATTTTGATGTCAGCTTTTAGGTAGTAGTAGCAATTCAAACCTACACAAACGCCGGACCTTCATATAAGGTCTTCTCGACAGGACGCTTCGAATTCCTGCCAAGTAGAGTAGTGACTTGAACACTACCTTGACTCTATATAATTCCTACAGTGAATGAAGAGCATCTTCAGGTGTGCATATGTCCAACAAGTGACCTGCACACTCGCCGTTGCGTCAACCTGTAGTCGACTAATTTCTGGCGAGCACTCGCACGGCGCTAGGAGGTACCGAGGTAGGTATCTCCGCCCGAGAGACAGATGGGATGGAGGACTCCGTTAGGTAGTACGGAGTACCTATACCTTAGTAGGTAAACTGTACTGATTATTAGCAAGCCGAGTCAACCCTCTCTTACGTGCTGAAGGAATGAATCTACCACTGCAACAACCGTTGATGAGATTTGTACTGTCTTAAGGTACTACTTGCTGCCTACTTTAAAGTATCTCTTGAATCACCTACAGGCCTTCATACGCCAGTGTCACATCGGGCGGTCACGGAGAACGCCGACTACTAGGTACTAGCACTAATAAGGCGTCCAGCTGGATGTCGACGACCCCTGCAGAACATGTAGTAGGCCTCGGTTGTTCTGATGAGGATGCAACTCTCCACCTGCCGAATGCACGCAGCCTGCAGGTCAAGCAGGAGCTGGGTGCGATTAAAGATGAGTTAGCCGACAGTATCGAATAACATCGCTGTGCGAAGACATTGCAGAGGCAGAGTGTTACGAGGCCAGCTGCATCGTGTTCGGACAGACCATCCAGGCCAACATGTCGGACGCTGCGAGGGAACGAATTGCCGCCATTGGGAACCAGCTCTCCCCTGGGCCCAGCTTCGAAGGCCTGCCGCCTATCAAGAAGATCGCCGGCCCATCCAATGGACCGCGAGCCCAAGGCAAAGTCGTCATTATCACGGGTAGGACTCAATCCTGCTGGCAACCGCTCCTTTCGTGAGTAACAAGAATGCTGATGTGCATGTGCCCTTGATAGGCACGAACTCGATCCGGGGAATAGGCCGGGCTGCCGCACACGCATTTGCTGAGAGCGGTGCTAAAGCTGTCTATCTATGCGACTACGACGACAAGAACCTCGAATCCCACAAGCGCGAAATCACATCGCTGTACCCCAGCGTCGACATTCACGTGCGCCAGTTCGATGCCGCCGACGAGGCCGCCGTCAAGGCTGTGGTCGACCACGCCGTGCAGACCTACAAGAGACTGGATGTCTTTTTCGCAAATGCCGGTGTCGTTGGGCCGCATGCCATGTTCAACGACATTTCCAAGGAAGACTTCATGAAAGTCATGGAGACGAATACCGCCAGGTCTGTTTGCATACCTTGGTGGCAGATGCTTAACTTGGATCTAACCCTTTGAGAAGTGTTTTCCTTGCTGCCAAGTATGCCGCACCCGCAATGATGAAGACATCCGTAGAGAAGACAGCATCCTCAGGCAGCATCATCGGAACAGCTTCAGTGGCCGGCATACGATCCAACGCTGGGTCCACACCCTACTCTGCCTCCAAGGCTGCTGTCGTTTCACTGGCGCAGTCAATATCGTACCAGCTTTCAGGGACTGGTATCCGGGTCAATGCCATCTGCCCCGGCTTAATCGAGACCGGGATGACGGCACCAACATTCGACTCTGCGCGGGCTCGGGGTACGGAAAAGAAGCTGGGCCAACTGAACCCTTTGAAGAGAGCGGCTGTAGCCGATGAGGTCGCCCGTGTCGCACTATTCCTAGGAAGCGATGAAGCCTCGTACGTGAATGGCCAAGCGTGGTCCGTATGTGGCGGCCTGTCTGCTGGGCACCCTTACGTTCTTGGAAAGATGGCATAGATATGTATTCGCAACTGTACATATCGCATCGGGCTAAACCTAACATAACATCAACATAACATTTCCCTGCTATTGAAACGGCTGTTGTAAGATCGTGAGAGTTAATATCCACAGAGATCGGACGAAACTGAAACCGGCTGTCCTTCATCACGACAACAATACGCATGTACACAAGAGGTCCCTGCGCAGATGAGGTATAGTAGGTGTGACTAATGAAGACAACTCGAGCAACAACACCATAACCTAAATATTCAAATGTCATGATCTAGCGTTGACAGTGAATCCCGACTGCCGGATCCCTCGAAAGCTCTTTCATGCACAGTATTTGCAGATACCTAGCCCAAGACGACAGCAAGTTCGATCGATAATGATCGTGCCATTTGCTGTGCCCAAATGTAAGGCCTCCTATCAGCTTTACAGTTTCGATCCCGGCTTCGAAGAAATACTAGAACCCTTACTGTGGTTTTGTCAGTCCTATTGCTATACGGCATAGAAATGAGCATTCTCAGACGCTTGCAGTTGCCTCCAGCCCGAATAGTCGCAGTCGCTCGATCTTTGAGATTATACACATTTGCCGGCTTTTTGCCATCAACCCCCAATAACGCCCAGACTGTATAGACGAGGAACTACGCAGACCACAATTTCCTAAGTCGCTTAGCCGTATTAGCCGCGACGCAGGAACGCGCAATCAATGATATTAGTCGATTTGCGGCGACTCGTGGGTACGTTGCAGACAACTGAGAAGCGAGCAAGAAGCGAGGTTGTAGTTAAAAGGTGGTAGTGTCGCAATGCCCAGACTATTCAAGGTTTACGGTCTTGAGTTGCTGGGAACTTGGCTCGTAATCTTGATTGCAACCATAGTGAACATGGTCAGCGCAATTTGCTTGACGGCCTATCTGGCTGTCACTATCTTCAGTGGACTTGTTGTCTCTCATCCCGGAGAGTCTGACACGAAGGTAAAGCGGGAACTGAAAGCCCTGAGAACTTCTCTCCCCGTTGCACGTCGTGCCATCAACAGTTGTGCTACAGCTCCCGGAACTACGGCTCTCAAGGCACGATCCATAACTCGCCGAGCCACTGCCGCCGAAAAGCTTCGAAAGGAGCGGGGAATCACTAGTCGTGAGTGTTACGAGGCCTAGAGGATCACCATAACCAGCTGACAATCATCACAGACAGCATCAAATCCAAACGCGGCCTGCCGGGCTTCAACAAGTGGGCAGGTGTCGATCATGATGTCTCCAGTCTTGGCTTTGGACTCGACACACCTCTTGGAACAATCTTCGACTCGAACTCTACATGTGCTCTGGTTCCTGAGTCCGATCTAGGACCGTATTTTGTTGGTGGTGAACTAATCAGAGTAAGTTCATGAGCTTCGCTGCCACGTGAAGACAGACGGATTGCAACGAGCAGTCTACCTAGGTTCAGCATCACACACCAGTTCACTAACCCATAACATCAGAGCGACGTCACGGACGACGAGCCAGGCGTGCCGTTGCATCTTGATCTTCAATTTATTGACGTCGAAACCTGTGAGCCTATTCCCGCAAGCACTCTTGTCGACATTGTGAGTAGTCCCGGCTTTAATCTCAGCACTATTTGGGCAATCGCTTACGCTATCACCTATAGTGGGCTTGCAACTCGACTGGTGTTTATTCGGGAATCACGTCCGGTCACCAAGGCGGGCTAAACACAACTTACTTGCGAGGTGTCCAGTCAACAGACGAAGATGGCACGGTGCAGTTTGATACCATTTTCCCAGGTCACTATCCAGGCCGCGCCACACATATCCATTTACTCATCACACACAATGCCACTTTGCTCCCAAACAAGACCTATGTAACCACCAGCGGCACGCCATCACACATCGGACAGCTGTTCTTCGACCAAGATTTGATCTCCGAAGTAGAGGCACTCGCACCTTACAACACCAACAAGGTCGCCATCACTCCCAATGCGAAAGATTTCATCAACGTCGCCGGAGCAACAGTAGACTACGACCCCTTCGTCGACTACGTACGTCTTGGGGAATCGCTCGAGGATGGACTGCTTGCCTTTATCACTGTGTTCGTCAACACGGCTGCTAATGTGACCGCCGCCCGTAGGCCCGCGGCTCAATACTACGAAGGAGGCGGAGTCCCATTGAGTCCTGGGTTTAATTTCACTCTGCCTCCAGGATTCAACGGGACCTTCCCACCTCCGCCCGGCTCTCCCTTCCCCAGTGGTCCACCATCAATTCGCGGCGGACTGCGAAGATGGCTGCAGCGACGTGGGCTATGATAATGGTCGGGAAAGATGTGTTGGCGATCGCGATACGTTGGAAAGCAACTGCTGGCAAGGCAAGCAGAGTATTTCGACTGCTAGACATCATGTAGGACCATTCTCAGTAATTTTTCTTCATATATAGCAGGATTATAGCAGTCAAATCATCGGGCTTCTTTTTCCCGAGATGAACCATTTTCCCCCGGTATTCCAGGGCGAGCCGCCATCAGTTGTCCATGGAAACAGTAACGTCATAGCTCGACTGCAGTGATTCAAGTAAGCAATCATAATCACAGGGCTGTGTTCCACTCTTGAGACGATCAGTTCCATGCTACATTTCAACCACAGGAGAATACGACCAGATGTTTGCATGACTGTTCGATATGTATCTCCTCGAAAGCTGAAGCATCGGGATATTCGCCCTCATCTAACTTGAAATCTAGGAAACCTCCTTGGTGTGGTTTGCATCATGATGTTCATGGCTGACAGCGAGTTTCTCGTCCGCAACCACATCCGAGTTGGCCCGTTCCTCGTCAATGGCGTCAGGGTTGTTGGTAAGACCAACCTCAGTCTCCGAAAACTTATCGGCAGGAACGCGATAAGCGGACACAAAGTTCACACAAACGGGGTAGGACAAGGCAGCAATGAAGAACACCAACGGAACAACCATAGCAAAGGCAGTTCCGTGGATATCCGCGGCAACACCCGTCAGCGGCGGGACAACGGCACCGCCAGAGACACCTGCAACAATCCAGCCCGAACCCCTCTTGCTGTGTCTGCCGAGACCACGCATGCCAAGGGCAACGATGGTAGGGAAAATGATAGACTCGAAGAACAAGACCACGTAGAGGAGTGACATTCCTGTCCAGCCGTGCGCCGAAATGGTGGGGCCGATGAAGATGATACAGAGTGTCAAAAAGACAAGGAAGACTTTGCGCGGTCGAACGTAGTTCATCAAGAACGAGCCAAAAAACCGCCCAGCTGCGAACGCACCCTGCGCCCCAGACAGGAAGCGAGCGGCACCCGCATCGGTGGAGGCCGGCTGAGTATCTCGAACGTAGTTGATGAAGTACGATGCGATGGCGATCTGCGAGCCCGTATAGCAGAATTGGGCAGCTGCGGCGTGGAAAAGGCGGTACTGCTTCCAGAAGGGCTTGTCATCGGCATTGGCGTGTGTTACAGAGGCCTGAAAAGCCATGTCCGCATCCGTGATCTCGGGTATGGTCGACAGCCAGAACACAAAGGCGAGAGCAAGCACGAATATGCCGATCGCGACGTAGACCCATTGAACGTTCTGGAGAGCTGCATCATCGTCGAACCTGAAGAAGACATAAGAGCCCAAAACAGGAGCAATCACAGTGCCGATTCCATTGAAGGCTTGAGAGAGGTTGATGCGGATTTCGGAGTATTTAGGAGGACCGCAAACTAATACCTCACTTAGTTAAGACAAAAGTAGCATGAATCGCCTCGATGGCGAACTTACCGGTGATGTATGGGTTCGCCGCGGTCTCGAGGGAACCGAGGCCGTTGCCGATGATGAAAATGGCGCCCACGAAGCCACCGAACGACTCTGCCTTGATAGCAGGGATCGCAACGAATGCGCCGATACCTAGAGCGCGCGAGTTGAGTATAGTCACTGTCAATGGATAAGACGAGATGTCTTCGCCTACCGTACAAAACAAGACCCCAAATGAACGTGGCTCTGTAGCCGTAGTGTCTTAAAATCCAATTGGCATGGCCGAGGGATGCGAGCGGGTATGCGCTGGAGGGCCGCATCAGTTTGAGCTGTGAGGCGGTCGATGAGGAAGTGTCTTAACATACCCGAAGTAGGCACCCTGGAGACCAGCAGAACGCGACTTGGTGATGTCGAGGGCATTCTGGAATTTTTTCTATAGCGCTTGTTAGCATCCAGAGTGCGACACGACATGGACGTGCGTATGAAAAAGTGATTCCCACGGGGCTGGTAGCGTTCGAGCACTTTCGAAGATACCGAAGAGTGAAACCCTGGTGGCGTGAAAGAAGTAACGAAGAAACTCACGTTCAGAGTGTCGAGAAGACCGTAAGAGAAGCCCCAGAGAAAGAATAAAATCGTCACCAAGGCAATTGGCAAAATCGACTGGCGAAGGGTGAGTTCCGATGCCTTGGTCCGTCTATCATCCCTGGCCTTAAGCGAGCGTCGCTCGAGAAAAGCCTTTGCGCCCATCGCGACCTTCCCAAGTTGCGGTGCGAACTCAAGGAGAATTGGGTGAGTGGTGGCCTTGCCTGGATTTGTGTGTCACGTGGGAGCAAGATGGGACGGATATCTCCCTGTTTTAATGGCGGTAAGACAGTAAGCGCAAAGAATTCCAGTCGATCAGCAGTATGTTGAAGCGGAGAGTGAGAGGGGAGGTGGATGGCGGTATTATAGAAAGCACAACATGGTACACACGGAATACTGGCAATGTGGTGATCAGCGTTGGCTGCACCGTGATGGCGCGACGTTTCCATTGCGTGTGCGTTCGCACTTGACTTCGCACATGTGTGTCCCTGTCTCTGCATGTCACTTAGTCTAGAATTGGTTGGTCTTCTCGCCTTGACCCCATCAACAGGATCGGCGACAGGACAGCGACACAACCAAAGTCGCCAAACAGCAACATGATCGGTCCCGTCTTCGGGTCTCGACGCAAC
This sequence comes from Xylariaceae sp. FL1019, assembly GCA_022578705.1. Lineage (NCBI taxonomy): Eukaryota > Fungi > Ascomycota > Sordariomycetes > Xylariales > Xylariaceae > Xylariaceae sp. FL1019. The sequence goes on from MU391923.1 coordinate 1,590,168, forward strand.
TTCCCTTCCACTTGCTGGCTCGTTGCAGCTTCGCCGAGTCATTTCTATCCCAGACACTGCTATGTTCCGTATCTGTGACCTATTATGCCCCTGTCTCACGGTATTGCTGTATAGCAAAAGCTGGAGTGAAGAGGCAATTGACTCCATCCGCGGACTGGACAGGACAGTGGACAGTGGACAGTGGAAAGAAATGACAGCAAAACGTTGGGGGCAAGGGGAATTCGCCTACCTACGCGCCAAGACTGGCGAACTGGAGAATCCTGGAGAGGTCCCTCCGTTCTCTAGCCTCTTGCGGGGGTGGGAGCTGGGGCAGAGCTGGGGATCTCGCCAGAGTGCAAGCTTCAAGAGCCGCCAAGCCCGACACAGGCGAGACAGGCTCATCACACTCTCGATGCTGTCGACACTGGCGACTCGCGCGTGGCTCGACCGGTACAGTTTACTCGACCAGACTCTCGACGATCATGAGCCGTCTCCACCTGGGCACTGAGCCGTCTCGCGGTCATTCGGGCTATCGATGCACCGGCCGCAATAAGGCCGAGCAGCAGAAGCTGTCCGTCCTGTGCTTTGCTATCAATGATACACAATCGTCGCGCAAAGAACCCTCGGATAGATCCAGAGCGTTTCACCCGTTGTGGTCGTGAATCGCACTTATCTATGTGTGAGCCAGGAAAGGTTATCCCAAGATCCCAAGAGGCGTCCCTCACGTGCTCTCTTCGCATCAAGAGTGGCACTGAGTCTTGAAAGTCCCGATGAAGGTGTGCATCTGACAACCAGCAGAAAAGGTTATGTATCTTGAACCCCGTTCTGAGCCTCGCCTCGGGGTCAACCTACACGACTCGGCAATTTCAGCTCAGAAGATCGGCGCCAGCCTCATTGCCGACTGCCTGCAGGTATTAGCCCTCTGTTCTAGAAGCTGTCGACGGGGTAGAGTCGGCGCACGTGTGGGTGTTGATGAACTTTGCAGACCGAGAGCGCGGGTACTGGCATTGTAACTGTGTTCAATAAGTCCCAACAGTGAACACTAACTACATTCCCGGTAAGTATATGCCACGTTCAGCTTGTATTGCTTCAGATTACCATGCAATTTTCTCATCCAATCTGATTATCAGATTAGCTAGGAACACGCTAATAAACAGAACACAAAAGCATCGTGCGGCCAATCCTGTATAGGTTGCAAGAGCTGGTTGCTGTAGCTATCAGTACTTCAAGATCTACGAGATCGATCAGTATCAAGGATACATACTGAAGTACCGTCAATCGGGCACACTTCCCGCGAACCGAAGCCATGGCACACTATCGCCAAGACATTCCAGCATTCTGCACAGGTATAGTCTGACCTCGACCTACAATGCTACGTTGGTCTTTGAACGTGTGACATCAAATGTCGTCATAAAGATTCTCTGTTCGCATGGTCTCGTTGGTCAGGTTGGAGAAGACTGTAGACTTTCGACTGTGACGAGACTATCGCAGAAAAAGTGATACACATCTGCGCCTAACTCTGCTGTTGAGCGTATCACTTATTCCCGCGATAGCCTCGCCTTATTTTAGAAGCCCAGAGCAAGTATCCACGCGAAACAGCTTTTGGCCCTTGGTTGACGATGCCAGCCGTAGAATTTCCCAGGTAGGTATTGATCGCATAGACAGTTGAGCCACCACTCCTATTATTCCGAAACGACCCAAGGTGTTGTAAAAGATCGTAATATCCTCAGCAAGTCAATTCTTTGTACGCTCGAATGACTGGATGGATGACTTGGTGTATGCACGAATTCATGAGTATCTCAGCTCCTGTTAAACCAGTTCATAGCTAATTTAACTGCACGGTTTCAAACATCATGATTGCGAATGCATTGTTCACTCTGAGACGCAGCCACCAGTCACATGCTCTATAGAGCTGTTCTAGGTTTGGAACAAAGCATGTCCGGACATGAAACATACAATGAACACGTTAGTACCCTCAACTGCACTCAACCCCGGTCTCTAACCTCTCCTATCTACGGCTGTGCCCTTAGATTGATTGCAATGGCAGCCGCAACACCCTGCGTGGTATCAACGCCATCTAGGGCCAAAACATTCGGATAAACCTTACTCGACGTGTGAGGTATCAAATCATACCCCAACCTGGGTGCCATTGCCCACTTTCCCAGTGCTGTCAAGGAGCTGCCGGTCTTGGCATAACTCTCTGCAACGTCACCAAAGGTCTTCTGCGTCTGAGCCCAGCTCAGGATAAACATCTGACGGTTCGGATTTACACGCTGCTCGTTCAGCTTGCCCAGCTGGTGCTTTATTACCTCCCTGGGATCCATGTTATCGGCATACTCATCGAAAAGAGGTAGACTGTCTGCATAATAATACCCGTTGCCTTCCCTATGCCCCAAGTGCCCTTCGCTCCTCTTGAAGGCGAATCTGACAATGACCGCAGCGCGGCCTTGTCCGATGAATTCGTCAAGCTTCATGTTTGACAAATCACCATTGCCATCCGTGCAGAATCGGTGAGTGAGCCTATCCAGCTCCGTATCGCAAAAGTCGGACCACCATGAGTTTGGCCACGACGCAACGCCGTCGTCTAGGTTTTGATCATGGCTGATGTTAAGTATGATAACCTCGGCGTTATTGTACGTAAAGTCGTTCACGTTATTAACAATATCTGCGATCGTCTGCCCGCTGCCACCGAAGACCTTCTTTCCTAGTGGGGTACTATTCTCCGAGTAATGGCCTGTGGCGTAGCCGCCGCTCTTTGACCAGCACGGTCTAATATCGAAGAACCGTACCCCCAGTCGCAGCTGATCCCATACACTACCAGACTGACATGAAATGGCGCTGTTAGGCGTGCCGAAAGCTGTGCGTGTGATCCGTCCGGTACCTGAATTATGTGTGCCTGGCATACAGATCTGGCGTAGTGTTCTATCGCCGATGAGGTCTTTGTAGCGCCACATCCACGGCGCAACCGGATTTCTACTCGTTGTCACGAAAAGGCCGTCCACTCCTGTGATGAAGAGTGTAGTGCCGTTGTAGTGATATTCCGGCACGTCTTTGTCGTTGACGAAGCCGAGGTCGACGTCTGTGCCGGTTTGGTCACACAGCGTCTTCATTTGACTCAGGCAGAGCTTCCAGTTTGGCAATATTTTCCGATTCAACCATACTTGGAACCGCGAGGAGGTCCCTTGGATTTGATACTCGGCCCAACACTCCGAGTCCGAAACCTTTTTGAACAACCCGTCATCGTCAAAGATGAATTTGCAGTCGACCTTAGAGACTACAGGCAAGTTAGTGTATGTACGGTGTTGTGGAGAGAGAAACCATCTCACAGGGTGCTACGTTCGAAGGGAAGTTATTGACGTCGTAGTCCTTGTGCATTTGATGCTGATGCCATACTTCCTTTGTCCAAGTGTATGGCGTCCCATTGACGAGGGTGAGCCAGCAGCCTAGCATGTTGGCGTAACCGCGTCGAAAACTCAGTCAGAAACAGGCACCGGTAGCAATTGTGACAGTTAGTGAAGAGAACTGAACATGCAACTCGACGAGAATACTACCCAGATACCTTCAGCCCAGATGGTCAATTCACCTGACTTATACACACACATGCGACACACTCTGGACACAGCTAATACGCCCGGCATATTATGTTCCCTGGCAGACGTCCGTGTAGTAGCTGAACATTGGTCTGGAACTACTCCCGATCAGAAGCTCTATTCTTAATCGAGGGGCAAAGCCGTTTAAACCCACGGGATCAACCGATAGTTCCCTGCAGTCGACCGTTGACGGTTAGCATCAGTCTAGCGCTCGTCTCATGGTTCTTGATTTAGGTTGAGTGGGAACTAGCCAAGCGGAACCTCAGCTCACCAGGGCATGTCGCCGAGCAGAGGCTGAACCAGAGCTACAAGTAGTACTAGGTAGCCGCTCAACGAGGCTCCAGGTAGGATATAAGTGCTAACCAAAATGTTGACAGGTCCTGGAATTGGACGAGCATTGGACACAGATTTCGCATGAATGGCGGCGGTGCGTGAATCTTGAGCATATTCATTCTCCTATCTTCCCAGCCACCTAGACTAATAGATCAATTGATCATCATATGCACGCACGCTCTCTAGATACGATTTGACTTGGCTCCAATCCTTACACACATGCTTGGAATCCCATCCGTCGGAACCGCCGTTATGGTCGGGGAATGTTGTCTCTAACCCTTCCAGTGCCGTGTCGGCGCTACACATGATGGCTTGCCGCATATAGTCGAAACAATGTATCATGTGCCAATGATGGTCGTCAGGGATTTCGTGGCCCGAACTCAACCCAGAGTATGTTTGAACGATGGCAAACTGTTATAAATTGAGTCGTGTCATGGATCTCCGAGTGTGAGGAATGCTTACGAGACAGTGCAGCTGGTGAGTTGCTGAAGTTGTGAAGACGGTCTTCTCCGGCCACATGATTGGCGTCGGTAGATCATGATATTTCTCGGTATCGTTCACCCACACAAAGCCCATTCCAACTACAACTCGTTAATAACTCGGGCTCAATGTCGATGGCGGCTTGATCATACTTGGCATCAACTCGTTCCATTTCTGGAGCGTTGCGTTGCTGAAGAAGTTGGCTGTATTGTTTGGTGCGTATGACTCGTCTCGAACGAATGTCGTGATTTGTGATGAGACTATCAGTCGATCAGCTCTTCAGTCCCATTCGCCACTCTCCAGACAGCTGCGTATACACACATTTGGGGCCAACTCCAGTGAAGTCTTGGCCAAACTGCCAAGGATTCGGGTCTTGTAAAACAGCAGGCGCTCTCAACTGATCGCGGACCAGCAACGCGGCAATGACGAATAGTAGTGCGGTGTCGAGGATCGACCTGTATGATTTGATCACCGTGACAAGCGTCTCCTTTTTCGTCCGCCGCATCGGGTCATTGAGCTCAACGTCGTGCCATAACTTGGCATTGGTGTCACCCATTAAAGACTCGACCTCGGTGCTAGAGCGGGAACTCGAGTCCGCTTCGTATTTAAGCTTTTGAGAATCCATCGTGATCTAGGCGGAATGCAGACCGGCTGCGAGAGAAAGGGACGGAGAAGAGAAAGAAGAAGAGTATTCGATTAGAGAACCACAACGGCCTGTAGATTCAGAGACGAAAAGGAAGCAAAACTTCAAGATGACTTTGAGTATGCGCATGTTGTACAATTATTGCTGCCGAAAAAGGGGTATGTGGACCGACATGACGCTCTATGGTTGCAGCTATGGTCGCCTACAACTGTTTGAGAATTGGCAGAATCTGGGGTACTGTAACTGTAGGTGTTTCGCCTTGGCAGTCTGAACAAGCAGCGCCCGGGGTAGAGATACCCTGTTCAAACATGGTTCAAACGCGTCTCCACGAAGTTCGGCTACTGAGTTGCACATGGCTCTCAATAAGATGCCCAGTCGCTTCATGGTCAACAGGTAGGTAAATATGATGGGCAGACGTTAGGATGCATAAACAGGATGATGCGCAACGCTGAGCGATCTTGATGCGCGACAGTCATAGACTCCGCGGTACCGTAGATGCCCGTAGATGCCCGTACAGACGAGCAGAGAGTACCTGACTACAATAATGAGGTGAGAAGGGGAGCACGATAGGTAGAATGCAAGTAAGCCCCTCGTCAGTGAATCAAAGCTGCAACGTGAAACAAGCAACGAAAGACATGTGATTGGGGCTACATGTAGGCTGAGTATAGGCCTCTGCAGTGCACGCAGCATAACAGCCATACTGTACTTATTGTTGACTCTTCGTTCGCATGCGCCCCGTCTGTTCTCTGTCGTTTCTGGCGTTCCATGCTACCATGAATCAAGGGCCATTGCAACCTTAGTTGGTCTCTATCACTTCCAATTGACATTTGTACGTCATGTCAAGTCGCGAACTATGGCTACCATGACATACAATTGTGTGCATCACTTTCGTCGCCGCTGGAACCAGTAGTATCGCGTTTCCCGGCGGTTTGTAGGTCGCGTTTGGCCACCTGATCGCAAGGCCCATTGCCGACTGCGACAATTCTCATGGCGCGATTAAAAGAACGGTCAAGCTGTGTCCACGCCGTGATATTCAGATCGGGAGACGACCTCAGCTACAGGGTAAGTGCCTGGGCCATTTCCTCACAGTAATTCCCTTTCGACGAATCTGACTAATTGCAATTAGGGCTGTTCTGATTGGCCTGAGCTGACTGGAACACCGAACGGCAGGCGCGCACCTCGGTACCTACTTCTGATATATAGTCTCGACTGCCATCGCCGCAAACGCTTCGCCGCGAGAGAGCCAAGCTGCTATGCAACAGGGCGAGCTTATGTGGAAAAACACGTGCGACATTTTACATCTGCAGTACGAAATCTGTACTGCGGTTTCTACGGTCGATGGGCTAGGATCGGCCGCCGGCGCCATAGCCAAAGCAGTAGAGGGAATACCTAGCCAGCCCTTCTCCTCAGACGTGACTAATCCATATCAAAATCATCTCATCTTCGTAACCCCAAGCTTGACCTTTGTGCTACCTCTGACAGAATCAGTGCCCGTTATATCAAAGCGGCCTCAGGAGCAAAAAATCGTGAAGTTCACAGCTATCTAATGCTGCCTCTTCTTCAAATTTGCAACTGCACTCTTTGTCAATGTTCGCTTTAGACAAACATGCTTTACTGGAATGATCTGGATTTTGCCGAAAGAACTACTTATATCTAATGATTAGGTCCTATCACAGCTGGTGATCGAAACACACATTCCACTGCGTGGTACTTTCAGAGCCGCTGGGAGTTGCCACAAGTCGGCAACGCTCAAGTATCCCCGGCCCAGTGCATCTTGAACTTTTGGAGGTATTGCTCTCTGAGATAGTCGCGTCGAACTGAGCCGCCACCTCGGCCGTTTCTCCAGTGCTAGCCCATTGCCACCGTTTGAGGCGTACTATGCTTAGCGCACCTCGGAACAAGGTAGGGCTTGGACTATCAGAATCGATACCAGTATTTGATCTTGGCAATATCTCGGGATGCTCTGGGGTGGTTGCATTGCCCGACTTGGATACATCAGGTAAGTCGTGGCTGATGTCTGATTTGGCTGCTATAGACGCAGGATCGAGGCTCCGCTTTCAGTTTGCCTTGGTGTCACTTTTGAGTTTTTGCTCTTGCTTGCTATGAGCCAAAGCAATCTTAGCCTTATATAAGAGGTATTCACCCTAGGACTCACTGTCGTCGCTTTCAGGCACAGATTCGACGTCGGATCCGTCCTGCTGGGCAACGAGATTCTGGGTCATGTGGGCGCGTCCCATTAATTTTCGCCGTGGATGATACATGTGTCCGTTTTCTTGTTCTAGACCGAACATTAACTGATTTATTGGAGCCTGATTTGTATACTCATGCCTGGGTTTGTTGTGTTGCGTTGTGTTGGACAGAGGGGCATTGGCCGCGACAACGACATATGAATTATTTTCGTTATCTTCAGCTTGCAACCCCAGACGTCCCATTTCATATTTCCATTTGCCATGCTGGGCTGAAGATCGTCTATGGATGCATTGGGGTCCAGTGGCGACAATGTCACTGCAACCCAGGATGGGCGAATACCCTGATTTCTTGTGATACACATTCACCGAATGAGCCGATTCGTTCGGTTTGGCCGTTTAACTGGTAGGGGCAGAGAATGTCGTTGGTCGAAACGTTCATCAGTATCTCCCAATGGTGACTATTGTTGATGTTCCACTACAATCGTTCTAATCGATAGATAGTAAGAACAGAGTAACCATTCTCCCAGCATGCTCTGCCGAGTTTTGAAACATAGATTCGAAGCATTTGCTATAATTTGATCTCTTTCCCATTTGTTTGCAAGACAATGTTCTCGAAATCATGCCTGCTTTGGTCGGCGGCCTTGCACATGAATTAAAACTTGTTGCTCTCTCCTGGCCTATGGCTACTTCAGACATACAAAATTCGCAATGACATCTAATTCAAATCACACAGAGAATTTGTCTGGGGCATATCCCGTCTATCTCGGCTTATGGACCAATTGGTCACATGGATACGTTCTGGGAGCGACTTTGACCGTCACTCGGCAAAACGCTACTCTACTGATCGCCTTCACGAGCACGTTCATTGCATTCGTAGCTAATAGGGTCTGGAGGACTTCCAGCTTTTTCCTGCATAGGTGCTATTCGAGCTTAACTCCACAGGACGTCACATATCATCAGCTGCAGGCAATACTACGAAATGCCTCTGCAGCCGACGAAGCCTTGGGACTTCTGATGAAATTATTATGCTCCAAGCGCCGACGAAGAGTGAATCGGCTCCGGATAGTACTTGTCGCCTTCGTCGCCATTGCTCTTATTACAGTATTTACGCTACTCGGCGGATTCTCTTCCCGGCTCGCTCTACCCGATAATGAGGTGCTTGTTAAGAGCGCTAGATGTGGCTATTTGTTTCCGGGAAATGCAATCAACGACGATGATCTGTTCGACGCCATCGCTGACACTGCGGAAAAGATCAAAAACGCAGCAAACTATGCGCAACAATGTTATTCCTCCTCTAGTGCGCCTGGCCAGCTAGACTGTGATAGATTTGTGGTTCGACGACTCACTAGCAGTGTCGACATGAACGCATCGTGCCCCTTCGATGATAGCGTTTGCCTTAGATCGGCGGGCAATCTCCGAATCGATAGTGGTTATATAGACAGCCATATTCACCTTGGTATGAATGCTCTTCCTGCTCTGAGAATCTTGTGGAAAAGAGTGTTTCACTGCGCGCCGCTGGCGACAAGGGAGTTTACAAGCCAAGATACACAGTCTCCCACCAACGACACCCTTTTCCACTACGGTAACTTCACCATCGACAATGATTTAACAGACTATGTATTCCGCTCTAGAGATTTGGAAGCTCAATACAAGTATGTTTTGTCTCAAAACTCACCATCCACAGACATAAATTATCAGTTGAAGTAAGCACGCCTTTTGAGTTTACCTAGTCACTAGTGTCCTTATGTCTTCTTGGTAGCTTACTTAATTCCAGTGGATTTGTATCCATTGTCGACGACGGTACGATAGCTGAAGATCTATCCGACTTCGCGCCAATCGAATCTCTTTCTCGGAAAGATGCAGATACCTCCCTCGTGATGCTATCCGGTAATGGTGTGCTTTTCACCGGATTTACCGACGATCCATGGTATGACGTTTCGCAGAAAACTACCAGCGCCCCTATCAACGGCGTCGGCTCCCCAGTAGTAAATTATACAATCCATTTGCCTAGAAAACCCGCTTCCCCCATAGGATGTACCGAGCAGCATCAGTTCTGCAACAACAAAGATTCTCGGCAATGCGGCCCATTGGCCAGTTTTCGGGACGCAGTATTTGGCGCTGCCCATGTCTTCAATACGACATACACTGTCGAGACAGAAGAGGCAGCTCAGTTCACCTATTTTTTCAATCGTTTCTTGGCCAGCGATTACAACGTCGTCCATGTCGTGAAGAAACTGGGCCCGGCAGCGCTGCTTTCGCAGCGAACCCTGGACAGTGGCTTACAAGGAGCACTTTCTTCAAACCAGTGGCAGTTGGACGTCGGAAACTGGTGGAACATATCTATGGCCATGGCCCAAGCTGTTTCATTCGACAGCGCTTACGGACCGATCGATCCTGCCCTGCAGCGCTTACGCGAGAATTATACATCGCCACTATTCTTCAGCGTATGCCATGGCCAGGCAAGTCATCCTAACCGAAATCAAGCTGAGGATACGCAGCTAAACAAGTAACAGAAGATGAAAACGACAGCGTTTACGTCTCTGAGCGTCTTCGGATTGATTTTTACCTACGTAGTCGGTCTACTCTTGATGCTCATCTCCTACGCGCTCGAGCCAGTATCGACATGGATTCACAAACGAAAAGGACCCGGACAATACAAGCACCTAGAGTGGACCACTAACGCGACATTGCAGCTGCAGCGACTTGCACATGAAGGCATCGGACAGGGGAAATGGTCCAGAGGCGCCAGGGCCATTCCTACAACAGCGGAGAATGAGTTTTTGGCTCTACTAGACATCTCGAATCCTGATCATCCCGTACTAAGTCCTATGATCCGGCGTGAACCACAAAGAAAACTCCAACCATAAAGCAGCACTCATAACAGTCTGGAGTTCGATCTGTCCAGTCATGACGCTACTTCTTCAAGCTCAAACAGCAATACGATCTAGGTTCGGGCTATCATAGTGCCAGTACCCCATTCCTTGCATACAACGAAGTGACTCGTGGTGGTTATGTTTTCAATTATGTCTAGGTTTTTACCGATGGTGTACTAACAATCTCCAAATTACTTGCTGTTTTCGTTTTCTCTTTACTTTAGTCTTATAGAAGCAGCAAGGTGTCGGGACGGGCGGATAAGATCATTCTATAAACTACTTTAGATTCAGCGTATATGCAAGGGTATCTCATGATTGTCTGTCGAAACCAAACACACGTGTTAACCGCAAAAGACTAGAAATTGGTATGGGTGATTGAGGATATACACATTCAAGCTCCTTCGATGTGTAAGAGAATTTCACTCTGAACATAACGTCGAGAAGAAACCATTGATTCATGACTTTTCCTTGGGAGAGGTCGCGCTTAGCAGCAAACATCCTGGCAGGCGCTGCCCGTACCTCAAGGAGCACCATTGCCATGCTGGACGGCTTTAGGACCTCCAGTAGAAGCCAAACATAAGCGTTACTCGCTTTGATTTGTTTGATAGACCTGCTTTTTTGGCAAATGCAAAATAGTCACTTTTATATATGTTCACGGCAGGTAGCTGGCGAGGCTGTGACTTCTATAGATGAGACTCCAAAACATTTATCTGCACTACATAAAGGCATTACAGTCACTTTTCAGAGCGATAAAAATCGCAAGAATATGCCGAAAGCAAAAGAATAATTATACTAAATTTGCTATTATAAACTAAGAGCTTCATATCTAAAATTGGGTACGGTCAACGGGCTGTGGTACAAATGAATATTTTGGAGTCTCATCTATAGTAGTCACAGCCTCGGCTGGTTATGCATCCAGCACCCTCACATGTAACAATACGTATGCATATACGCTCATTTTTAAGCCTTTCATCTGATAGTTCACTCTTGTTCTTTTCGTGAATTCGAAACAGTCGCAGCCCTGCCTGATAGTTCAAGATGAGTCTTCAATGATTGTTAAAATAGGGATCGCTACATAAATCTCGGCACTAGTGCGAAAAATCTTCCATCCAGCATTCATAAGCATCCCGTTCGGCTATTGAATTCGTAACAGAATTGCTGAATAAAGAAGTATGAAGAGGCACATCAGATTACTCGCGTCAAGCTTAGGTGGGTGGGTTGTTGGTTCAAGATCCGGCGAAGCGCCATGACAATATCACGATCCCAACTTTTCGGTTGTTTGCCCCTCCGCCTGGACCTATGGGAATGATGAACTCGGCGCCTCTTCTGCATTCGATATTTGGAACTCGGTCTGTATGTGGGTGGATCAAGCCATCGAGAGTTAGGGAGTCACGAGCGCAGAAATCGACGGGGAATGAGCTACACACAATGCAATGTAAGAGAACCGAGAACTAGGCGTCTGGGTAACTAGGATAGGCTCTTTCTCATCGCCAACCCGACAGAACTGAATGCCTACTCGATCATTTTGAGGCACGTACAGCATCGAGTCTCTTGGCACATTGTATGATGCATTCATGTAGTAGTGGCCGGTAACGGTCTTCGTCGGCGGAGTCTGTGAACGTTGCCTGGACTATGGGTGCTAATGCCAGACATGCAATCGAGCAAGGCGATTGTTCGTCAAGTTCCACCAGTCTCTGGATATCTCCGGCAATACAATGAAACAACATGAAGTGAATCAGGTTCTATATATAGCTGCTAGTGTACCGTATCATTGACTGTACATGCCGTTAGCTAACATCACTGAGTCCAGAACTCATGCACGATGCGAGCGACGTCCTTCGCGTGGCTCCGTACAAACCCGTGGTGAGATTGAGGTACTACCTTGACATTGCTCCACCCAGCATCCTCAAGCCTTTCCTTGCTGCACACAGGATCTAATTGCGCGACTATGCCAATCTTCCTTACCGGCGACTGTGCAAATGTACGAAAAGCCTCTTCGTTGCCACGGATTCCGTTTCGAGACATGCTCAGAATGCTATGTGGATAGCCCTTGTGTTCGTCTAGTTCCCATTGTCGCAAGGCTTCAGGGACTACCTCTCCAGATCGATTTCGAGCTTCCCAGTCCTCCGGTACCTCGAGCACACCACCTTCAAGGAAGTCCAAGATCGCCTCTTGTGCCTCGGTCTCTCTACCCTTGGAATCATCTAAAAGATTCAGCAGGCGTTGACCGAACATCTGATCAGGTATCATGCCCGCAGGTGCAAGTACCCCGACAGACTCCATCACCCAAGGATTGTCTGTCGCGAACTTGACGGTTGTCACTCCGCCAAAGGAGAAGCCGAGGAAGTGCGCAGATGTCCACTTCATGAATCCCAGTACTTGGAAGATCTGATAATGAAAGATGTGTGCCGTGTGTGCGACGAGGGGGGTGGAGGATAGACCATGACCCCAGAGATCGAAGAGCACGATGTGAGTATCTGGATCCAGCGCTTGCAGTGCCTTGGCCAAGGGGAACATTCCCAGCGCAGGCGTGTTTAATCCATGAATGATCAGGACTTTGCGTCTCGTCTCTCCTGATGGGGGAGGGACATCGTACACAGCCGTTGTCCCAAGGTCCGACTTCAGATACTGCGGTTTCGGGTAGTCATCACCGAATTTGTAGGTGAATGAGGCTGTACTGGGAGCTGGAATGAAGTTCTGTCCTCCTAATACGTGCCGCAGTGGTAGTTCAAGATCAGCCGGTGGTGAAGCACTTAAGCCTGACATCTCGAGTTTCAATGCAGGTGCCTCGATACGGCCGTCTCGGTCAATATCACGGGGAGAAGTGTCGATTTGCGTGATTCAGGTAGGTATTTAGGGTCGTTGGGTGATGGTTATGTCTGAACACGGAACCCCGAGATGGCCCATTGTGCTGTCGCGAACTACTACCTACCTAATCATTCGACTGGACTCGATCCACCAACATGAGGAGTCGTCGGTGTCAGCACAAACATCGTCCGTTTGGACATATCTCTGTCTGATTTCTCTGGGGTTTGACATGCACCAATCCCACAATGTGTCCAATTCGCAATGCCAGAAACTCTTTAGAAAGGCGACAGCAAATCAGAGTCGGGGCTGCCGAACAGGTGGCCCATCTGCAGCGATTCATTAGCAAGGGAGATACGCCTGTACCTATTGTACCTGACTTATGCACCGTATCTCCGAAATTCAGCTTAGACAGAACTCAAATGCAGCCCGGGCCAAAGTGTTGGGATTCGGGAAAGAAAGCTAGAAGATTTCTGAGGAAGGACTGGAGAACATCGACCCAAAAGACTAATGCAAAAGACACACTCGACAATTAGCAAACAAGATTCATAGATTGCCACCAATTCCATTACCGATCTTACCTTACTCAGGGGCGATGGTGTTCATTCGGGTGTTAAACAGATCGTCAAACAGACTGCAGTGTGACTATTGCGTTACCTTAGGTACCTACCTTACCTTAGGTAAAGCGTATTGGCGACTCAAGTGTTTTTCCCGGCCCTGATTCGAGCTCGGGCGAATCGGGACGACGGAAAAGTTTGCTACCTACGGTACCTCTTACTGCAACGTGCAGTGTTGGCGGCGCATTTTCCCTCTGTCGTCTCTCAATCGCACACTAATCGCATCTTGCTGCCCGTTGGCGTGCCTTATCGTGGCTCTTAGTCAAGGCCTAGCTCCACTGTAACTCCCAGATACGTGCTACTTGCAAGCGCCCAGCTTTTTCCCAGCCGTCCCGTCCCTTTATCGTCGGTGGTCTCGTCTGCTCTGCGAAAAAGCCTCAACACGTCTTTTCTCCCTCCGTCCTCCATCCACCGTCTTCAATAGAACCATCGCCAGGCATCGCTTCTCGTCGAGCCTTCTTCCCACCTAATATCCCAGGACTCCCGTCGTCGACCCTTTCTTTGTCGACAACTCCTCCGACTCCCCACTCATCCCTAATTGCCTCTCATTTCATCTCCCTCTGGCCCCATCCTCCGTCGCCATGTCTTCTTCTCCCATCGACAAAGCTGATGCCCTTGCTCGCAAGGCTGCGGCCAACACCCCCGAGAAGCTGAGCGGTCTTGCTCTCTACTCCAGATTCGCCCTCGCTGGTGCCGTCTGCTGTTCCGTCACCCACGGTGGTTTGACCCCCGTCGATGTGTATGTCTGTCACTTGTTGCTTGCGTCGCCATCACATACCAATCCGCATTGTTGCGCGCGGCACCTACCTTGTGCGCTGTGTCGCGTGGAGCATTGTTGCGTCCCATATCAAGTCGGTTTTTCAGCTGTTTGCTAACACGATGTACCGCATAGCGTCAAGACGAGAATCCAGCTTGACCCCGTCACCTACAACCGTGGTATGATCGGTGGTTTCCGCCAGGTCATCGCCAAGGAGGGTGCTGGTGCCCTTCTGACCGGTGCCGGTCCTACCTTCGCTGGTTACTTCCTCCAGGGTGCTTTCAAGTTCGGAGGTTACGAATTTTTCAAGCAGCAGGCCATCAACACGATCGGTGTTGAGAATGCTACCAACTACCGCACTGGTGTCTACCTGGCCTCGTCCGCCGCCGCCGAATTCTTCGCCGACATCGCCCTCTGCCCTCTTGAGGCCACCCGTATCCGTCTCGTCTCTGACCCCACCTACGCCAACGGCCTGGTCAGTGGTTTCAGTAAGATGTACAAGCAAGAAGGTCTCGGTGCTTTCTACGCTGGTTTCGGTCCCATCCTGTTCAAGCAGTAAGTCCATCTTCTAGATCCTCCCACGCACGGACATCGTGGTGTTGACACATGTTTTAGGGTTCCTTACACCATGGCCAAGTTCGCGGTCTACGAGAAGGTCGCCGAGGCCATCTTCGACAGATACCCCAAGAAGGACATGTCCGACGGCATGCAGACCACTGTCAACTTGGGATCCGGTCTCATCGCCGGTTTCGCCGCCGCTCTCGTCTCCCAGCCCGCCGACACAATGTTGTCCAAGATCAACAAGACCAAGGGTGAGCCTGGTGAGGGTACCGTCAGCCGTCTCGTCAAGATCGGCAAAGAGCTTGGTTTCCGTGGCTCTTACGCCGGTATTGGTACTCGTCTCTTCATGGTCGGTACCTTGACTGCTGGTCAATTCGCCATCTACGGTGACATCAAGAAGGCTCTTGGTGCCGTTGGCGGTGTCGAGATCTCCAAGTAAACGACAAAGTCTTGTACACTACGGGCTAGCCGAGGTGGATAAGAGATAGTGGTGACGGTAATATTGGCTACGGCGGACTACCGCTTCAGTGCCCACGAGCACTGAGGCGGCCCCAGTCCGTATTATCAAGGGCAGCTCGGACACGTGATTGAGCGTAGCTGCGACGTTTTCTTTGTTTGCATTTTAGACAAGGCGACTGGCGATACCAGATCTGGACTTAAGAGGCTTTCCTAGTAGTGTCAGCCCTGAGACCGGGAAAGGGGCATCATTCGCTTGTGTCTTCACGATTCCCACGAACATGTTTATAATAGACGCTTAAAAGATAGAGAGCCAGAAAGGGTGTCTCAGGCAAGGAGTGACACTTGCTAAGCAGAGTTGTATAATAGACTGGTTCAACAGTGTTCAAAAATATCGCGTCGCGACGCTGTATTGCGATGAAATTTGTTTTCCGGTGAAAGTTACCACTACGTATACTGAGGTGTTTGCATCATTGGGAAACGCAGGAAGCCAAAAACTGATTTGAGACCCTGTAACCACTATATTGCCCAGCTACACTATTATCTTGTGTCAGACGCTTGGTCGGAAGTTGACGGGCATAGATTAGGTTTCCATGAGCAACGACAAAGAAATTCGAACCTAGGATTTGGGATCTGTCATGGACTTAGAACCTACCACCCGCTACAAATTACAAGCATGCTAAATATTGGCTTTAGCGGGATGCTGATAGACAACTTCTCACGACACGACGGCGATTGTCTCCCTTGTACTTCGGCAATAATTGTAATCTGTGTATTCATGATCTATGGAGCTTTGTGTCGATACTTTGCGGATGTCGTATCTCCAGATCTGTGGTTGCGGGGCACTCTGACAACACTGAATGTACATGTAAGTATTGCCTTCGGCATATCTCCTCCAGGTTGGGATTTTGTGGGCGTCGTGCCTCAGGATCAGAGGCAACAAGACTTGGTTGTTTACAAGAGAATGTATGTAACAACAAGCGCCAACTTGGGACTGCTCCTCGGGATGACCACTTTGAGATTGCTGTAATGATAGCGATGGCTTAGGGGCGTTGAGGTTGGAATGCACTACATTTCATCGTCATGGCTACCTACCTGTTAGTGATGCCTCCCACGAAGTAGTTTGGAGCAATTGATTGGCCTGCTTCAGATACAGTTCCATTGCAATTCGTGTCTCGACAGGGAACTGTTCCCCCGAACACCATGAACCAGCTCGCCAGCCATTTCAAGCACACAGCGCGCCGCACTGGAGGTCTGTCGGGACCTGCACCAAGTAATTCATGTGATACCTGTCTGACAGGCGGACTGGCGAGGCTGGGCCAACAATAGATGATATACCAAAAACCGGGGGTTTCACTCATTACCCCTATATCACCACCAACAGGTACGTTACCATCTCACCACCACTATAGGATGTTGAAATTAATTGTAAAAAATCACTACATTTACCGTTCTCTTTCAACCAACACTATTTCTGTGATTATTAAAATCCATCAAAAATCATCGTATTGCCTAACATGTACTATCTTTTATACCCTAATGTTTTCATGATCAATCCCCAACTTCCAAGGTTCTCTGCGGCACATCATCAAATCCGAAAAAATACTCAAGAGTCAACAGTCAACTATGCCTCTGAATCCATCGCCGGCGTCAGGCCTGAAGCAACGTCCGATGTTGCACTGTCAGCATCCATGGATGTGGCTCGAACTCTACTCAGTCTTCAGGAGCCTGATGATCGGTCAATATATACCTCGTCAACGTCATCATTTCACACTGGAACCACATACGTAGGTGCGCGCTGTTTGCTTGAAGGTCTTGATTGGGGTCAGATGGTACAGAGCAAAGTTGGTGGTATTCGTTATAGTGATAGTAAGGTTCTAAGTCTACAAAAGCCAGCGTGTTTATTCCGTAATGCCCCACTAATGATAGTAACGGCCCACACTTTCCCATTCCGCCAAGTGCCCAATGCCTAAGGCCGAGCACGAAGGCCCTCCTCCAACCCATATAGCAATTCATAACCCTCAAAAGCTATTTCATCTTTTAACTAATAAGAAACTGACTAATAGGAAACTGACTGATAGGAAACTAACTAATAAAAAACGAGCGTAATAATAAAAAGCCAGCCGCATATAGTCGTCGTTATGACTAACGATCTGTATAAAAAATCGAAAAAACCGATCCAGCCGAAATGATCGCGGATTGTCCTTGACCCCCGGTAATAATCCATTTTATCCATCGATTAAAAACTGGGGTTCCATTAGGATCTCTTAAAGAAATCCTATATTCAATATATTATAGACTTTACGAAAAATGTTATCCAATAGTCCCTAGTAAATAAATACAAATATAAAATAAATCAAAGCTTTTCGAATAATCCGTTTTACGAATCCTTTAATTATTTGGCCTAAATATCGCACTATCGATACTACGTATAAACCTAGCTTAAAGACTCTTTTTACTAACGTTCTAACCGTATATAGTCTTTTAATAATATCGTAGTTAATCTGTTTTATAAATTTTTTTAAATTGCCTATTCGTTAATACGTTAAAAAAAGGACTACCGCCAACACTATTATTCCCAATATATTAGCAATTATAATAAACAAACGGTTAATAATACGTCGGAATCGTAATAGTATAATAACCGGTCGCATCAATCCTAAACGGTTTTAGTTAAAAATTGGCTAGTTACGCTTAAAATTAATAAGTATTCGTCTCATTTATGCTAAAACTAAATCATCATTAGCCTGCTAATATACTCCCACCTATATACTTAAATTTCTATTTAAAGCATAAACATAATCTAGCTTTATCAATATTAGATCTTATAAAGCCTTAAGCCATCGGTTGTATATTCGCTAAAAGTTTAAATCATCGATTATAAACAGAACTCGATCGGGTCTTAAAAAGGAACTATTCTTAATATTCTTGCCTAAAAGTATAACGGAGATATCTAAATACACCCCGCTTTAGTTTTAGCGTAAAGCGAATTTTATAAATATAGTTATAATAAAATATTCTAACCTACCTTTTACTAAACGATTTATATATTTAGGATATAGTTTTTACCCGAAAGTAAAAACGTAAATTGCTAATAAATCGTAATATCGAAATATAGTTTTATCTTTATAAATTCTACGCCATTCTTTAGACTTAGAAAGCTAAAGTTTTAAATCGTATAATTCGATTCGTTTTCGGATTTTATTCATTACGTCTAAACTAAGCCCCAAAAGCTTTCCCATTTTTAATAAAATGCCATTTTAACATATTTTCATTCGGATTACTTCGGTTCTAGACAATTTAGCCTAGTAAGCGTTAATATATTTTGATTTAGTCCAATTTAGCAATACCTATATTACTTACTTTCCAACTTTAAAATCGTAATAAATAATACCTGCAATTAAATTAATAAGGTTTAAAATAGTTAGCCATCGGGGATATAGTAAAAAAATTCCTAACGCGACTTTTTCAAACTATAATAGTCCTTTATAATCCTATTCTGCTCCTAAAAAAATCTTTACTTATACGATTATTAAATTATTTAAAAAAAGTATTATCGTAATCGTTTTATTAGTAATAAGGCTAATAACAAATTTAATAAAAAGCAATTACTTCGAAACATTAACTACGGTTCTAATAGCAATAATTACTATCTATATATCCTCAACGGTGTTTTAAAAATATGCTCTTTCCTTAATTTCTTTTTCGAAACTCTCGATCGCCAAACAAACCTATTTAATCCGTATTCGTCGCGTTTTTTCTATTAGATTAAATATTATTTCGATAATTTTAAATAAATATATTTTTAAAAAAATTCGACGTTTTTTATTAACGACGTTAATGTTAATAACGAAAATTGTTCGATTAATAAATGCTTTATTGCCTGTTTGCGATAAAATAAAATAAAGTATGATCGTATAAGCAGTGTCCGGTAAATATTTCGTCGATATTATTTTTAAAATAAAATAATAGCCGTAACCAAAAGCGCTAAATAGGATAATAACACGTAAAAAAACAGTAAACGTATTAATTACGAAATAAAGATAATAAAATAGTAGAAAAATAGAGAAAAAAGTCGAAATAGGGGTAAAAAAAAGGTTAATAATAAAAAAGTGCGAAAAGTCTAGCAGTTACAGCTATTTATATAACTGCCTTAAAAAAGCTAATATTCGTAATCTAAAGTTAAGCTTTTTCTCTAGTTATACTTATATATTCGAATCGAAAATAGCGGTTTTGTTTAAAAGCATTTCCTTTATTCTTATAGTTCTTTCCGTAGTTATGCCTTTATAACGAACCGTATTCGTTAGCTCTTCTCCAAATAAATAAAGCTTTAAATTCTTTATATAAGTTTTATAACTATATCTTTTGCCTATTAGCTTCGTTATTATTAAAAAAACATCGGATAAAATTGCCTATACCTTATATGGCCCTTTTTATCGCGGCTGTAGTTTAATAAAACGAAATAAATCATCCTCATAATACGCTAAGCCATTTCTTTTATATACTCGGATAGTAATATTTTTTATTAGATTAAAATATTCTTATACCTAGTTTTCCACTTCGTATAGCATTAGTTTTAAATCGCTTTATAACTAATATTTACCTTTATTAATTACGGCTTATTGCGTTTTGTTTCAAAAGTCCGCAAGTTCTATTATAGCGTATCTTTTAGTCTTTTTTTTATTAATTCCCTTTTTTAGTTAATATTCCGTATTATTTTCTCCTAACACTTTCCCTATATATTTAATTTGCTATCCGAACATAATTTTAAAAGGTAATAATCCTAACTGCTGCATTTTCCTTAAATTAATTTGGGTTACAGCGCGTTATACTTTAGCCGGCTATTTTAAAATCCCTTTATATCCTATCGATAATGCCTACATTCTTAGTTATTTTTTCAATAAGCGGACGCATATTTCGACCATTTTATACGCCTAAAGTGCATATATTAATCCATACGTCAAACAGGTCCCCATCCTTTTAAAAAGGGTCGTTACTAGTAAGTTTTAAAATGCGTTATTATAATAAACTTGTCTAAAAAATCCGAAAATTAGTACTAATCTTTGCTCTCATATTATAGCCACCGTTCTCCACGTATTATCCGTACTTACCTTAACTTATACGTAAAAAAAGAAATAATCGATAATAATTAACACATACTTTTCTCCATTAAGTCTATACGGTCGAATCGGCCTTAGGAAATCTATACCCACCAGTCGCCATAGTCTTAAATATAATAAGGCTAAATAACCCTTATCGCCGGAAAGACGATTTGCGATTTTAGCATATATATAATAACATTTGCATTTTTTCCAGATATCCTTATATCGAGTTAACTACTAAAACTTTCCCCAAAAATTCCTTTTAATAATATCGGTAAAATAATATCCGTAACCATTATAAGCCTAACTTAATACTTCCTACACCTCTTCTAATAAAATACACGTAGCCAAAATGCCATCCTTTTTAAATCGTTTAAGTTATTTTTACTTTATCCGATATTACAAAAATTAACGTTTTAGTTTTTGCTTTTCAACTTTTAGCTACCGGAAAATATAATCCGTATTAATAAAAGCTTCCACGATTTATATATACTATTCTATCTTTCCATAAATGCTTCTTAATCGTCTAGCTTTATCCTCTAGTATTATTACCGCTAAAAAAAGATAACTAAAAACCTACGTAATATAATCTAAACGTATAAACAAAGCTAGCTATTCGGCAGTATTTACTTCTAATGTTTCTAGTCTTATATAATATCCAATAAGTTTGTTACAAAAAACCCTCCTTATAGGTTTTAGCGGCTCCAATGTATTAAATTTCGGGTAATTAATCTCGACTAATCCCGGATTATTTAAAATAAAAGGCAATTTCGGCGTGTCTTCTCTTATCGGTAGTTTACACGTAATACCGGTTAATCATAACAATCCGTCGGTAATATAGATTATTTTAAAAATATTTAATCGGTATTAAATTACAAAATCGTATTCTCCCAGTCTTTCCACCCAGGTAGCGATCTTCCCCCTGTTATTATTTTTAACGTAAAACACTTTTAATAAATTCAAATAATCGCAATACAACATAATAAAATAAAGTAATAGTAACAACAGCTATCTCGCTTTAGCCAAAGCTCGCACAATACCCAATACTTCTCTCTTACCTATATAGTATTTTATTTCTCGTTCTTCCAAGCAAAAAAACATAAATATAAAAATTTATAAAGCCGGTATTAATACATTAGTCATAACCGTACCGGCCGGTTATCTATCTAGCTAAAAAAGCACTGCCCTAATGCCTGTTTTCAAAATATTTACCGACAAATAGTATTACTTCTAGGGGTTTAGGTTTTTTACTACCCTCGACTAAATTAATTTACATATTATTACAAAAGCTTGTCTTGCTTTTATAATCTAAACAAATAGTTTATTAACCTTTTTCCGTATTATAAAAAGTTTGCCTTTTAATATTATTATTAATACCGTAGTCGTAAAAGTATCTTTTAAAACACTCTTTAAATCGGCTCGTCCGGGAATATATAATTTTAAATAGGGTATTAAATATAAAAACTCTTTTAGTTCTTTAATATTATAAAGATAATTATCCGGTTTAGCCCATTTTCGGAATTTGTCTTAGTATTTTATAAAAGGTCTAATTTTACTAATAAATAATTTAAATCCTAATACCGAAACGAATAAAGAAAATATTACTGTTTTTTTAGCGGTAAAACCTATACGTATAAATTCCAGCCGAAGAAAATAATAGTTATATAAAAACTGTACCAAATTATATACTAACGTACTGGAAACGTTATAATTATTAACGAACTAGTTTAATAAAACCCCCTAATATAGATAGTAACCTAATAAACCCGGCAGTTTTAGGCCTATTTTTTTCGGACAATTTGGCTATAAACCGAAACTAATATTTCTAAAAGCATAAAAAGTATATAAGAACCCGGTTAAACCTTATAGCATACGTAAATTAAACCATTAACTATCCGGCGTTATTACGGCTACCATTAGTAAATAATCCTCTTTTATACGTATGCCCTAATATCTATTAGCGGCATCTTTTTAGAAAAAAACATTATAATTTCTTTAAATAACGGTATAAAATATACTATTTCGACTATATATTAGCTATTAAAGTTTTATAATGCCTAAATTAACCGGTCGAAAGTTATATATAATACAATACTCACCTAATTTCTTTAATAAAAACCTAAAATAAGTAATAAACGGTTCGATTCCTCGTATTAGCAATCCTGCTTTTTTTATAACCGGGAATATTCGATAAGCAAATGCCTTTTTTTTTAAAGTATATAATAGTTAACAAAGTTTATACGGTTTAAAGCCTAACTCTAAATTAACTTTATATTCGATTAAGTCGGTAATTTTCATTTCGTCCAAACTAGTTACAAAACAGTCTTTTTAAATATACGCAAGCCTTATAGCTATTTCCGCCGTAGCTTAATCTACATAAACGTTTCCTATTTATATGCCTAAAAATTCAAACTATCGTTTTACTTCAGTTATTAAATCAAAACTCCATTCTTTTTAAACTAGTCTACGGTCGACCTTCGGTCGTTTAGGATAAAATTTAATTATCGGATAAATATTTATTACCGGTATAAATCTCCTTTCGAACGGGTTAATCTAGGTCGTTCTTTTTTTTCGTTCTAACTTAGCAAAATTTCCTTTAACTTTTATATATTCGGTATAGCTATTTTAATAGGATTTATCGCTCAATAACGCATTAAAAGCTAGTTTTTTATTATCAATTCCATCAATAGTTAATACTATTTATCCTTCGTTATTTGTCATATTTATACGTAAAATGTCAACGAGCTAATCTTAAACGATATGGTCTTATCTCGGATAGTCCGTTATTACTATCTTTATAAAAAGCACTAGTTACATCGGAACTCGCCATATACAGTCTAATATGTTATAAAGAAAAATATTATTATAGTCGTCGCAATCGATAAGAGTCTATAGTAATAGTGCTTAAATAGGTATAGGCATTTATTCCTTTGTTCTTTAAGTTATTATTTTTAATCGATATATGCCCAAAAAACAATTAACAATCTATAAATCTGTTTCCAATATATTTTAAGCTATTAGAATTAATATAACCGAACAACTCTATTTTTTTAATATAGTCTGTAATAGTTTAGCATTATCCCCGATAACGATCGTTTTTTTAAAAATTATATATTTTTACAATTTTCTTTAAGTAATATAGCTATAATTAATTTAGGTTAAGTTTATAATATCGCGTAAAATAGCCCTTAACCAACTACTTCCCCTTAGTTTTTTGCCTAATATAAAAAGGCCATTTCCGCGTATACCTTCGTTTACTTAACTATTACGTAGGTTTTGTTTATAATATCTTCATTTTTAAATAATATATCTTCGCTATTTTCGTTATCCGGGTCGTTAATCAACTCGTCGTTTTCTTCGATTTTAATAACAGTTTATTAATTTAATAAAATCGACGGCAAAAAATACAGTATTTAAAAATAACCATCTTTGTTTCGTACGATTATTTTATTTCGGTAAAAATTTATAATAGCTTATATTCGACGTAACTAGCCTTTACTAAGCAATAAATTATATAATTATCGTATTCTAATAATATACGCTATTATAATAAACAAAATACCGCCTACCATAAATAAAAACTTTATAAATTATGTAATAAATATAGCCGAATCATTAGCCAATCGAAAGTACAATGCCGGACCTCTTACTTTTAATAAGGTTAGTCCTATTTAGTCCGCATATTCAAAGCTTATCAGCTTAATTAAAAAACCGTAATCGATTAAAACTCGCTTAATAAGAACATTATTAAGTCTAGTCGTTAAATACCCCAAATAGGTTTAACCGTTATTAACTAAAGCTACATTACGAAAAGTGGTTTTAGCAACTATTAAATAAATTTGCTACACCGGCCCTCTATTTTGGATAATCTTAGTACGTATTATATTAGCTAGTACCATACGCTATTGCACATTAATAACCAAAATCGCCGAATTTAAATATATCTTTTTATTGGTTTTTTAAGTCCGATATTCAGGGCGTATAAATAGTTGCAATAACTTTAATATATCCGATTTAAATAATCGACCTATATTAACGAACTATTTAAACTTTATTAATAGTATATCCATTTATTTAAGCAGCTCTACAGTCGTTATCCGTTCTTTTAGCTTATTTTTATAAAGCTTTATAAATAAATACTCTAGTTATTAATTCGCTCGCTATATATATTAAAAATGCAATTTCTTATCTAGCTTTTTAAATTAAGTATTTATATTTCGCTTAATACGTTTTATTTCTTTAAAATTAAGTGTTAAAGCTGGTTAAAGCGGTGTAAACGGACGTAGTAAATAACGTGTCTTATCCCGTCCCGTCTCGGACGGTCGTTTTACATTACGGGTATTTTTACTACTTTTTAAAGGTGGTTTTAATTCGATTTTACGTCTTTTTTTTCCTGCTTTCGACGTTTTACCCGCCAGTACCGGAATAAGCGTAGGTTTTAATAAATGCTCCTTATTAAATTTATATATATCTTTATTATTATCGTCGTCCTATCCTAAATAATCGAATATTTTAGTAAATAAATAACCCTTAATGTTTAAATCGCCAAACTTAGCTTTTTTTATAGCTGCGACCACCTTCCGTGCCCTAAGTAGCATATTAGTTTATTGTAAGCGTAATAGAGCCAAATCTATAAGAATAAGTTATTTGCTACCGATAGCTTTTCGCAACCGTCGACAGTTTTCGAAGGTTCGCTCTTCCTAAAAACAGTCTCGTATAAAATGTCCTATTTTACTACAATTAAAACATTATATAAATCTTATTTTATTTCCCTAGTTATAATTGGTTTAATTTACTTATAGGTTAAGATTAGTTTATAGTTTTACATTAAGCTAGTTAATTAAAGTTTAGCTTTTTTAAGATCGGCTTCGTTCTCGAAGGATAAATCTAATACCTTAGTCCTTATTTGCTCTTTAAGCTATTATTTATAGAGATTAATTCGAATTCGTCCCCGTTAATCCCGAACTATAACTATTTAATTTAATTGGCGGAAAAGGAAAAATGGCATATTGCGGTATAAACTAACCTTTATATATACCCTTAAGTAAAGTAGCAATCTCGCTAAAAGATTTATTTGTTAACTTTATTACATTCGCATATGTTTGGCCTAATTTTTTTAAAAAAAGGTTATTTTTTTTAAAACGCTAGGCATAGGCGATAATAATATTTTATATATAAAAAAAAAAACATTTTCCTTTTATTTTGTTATTATTATTAATCTATTATTGAGTATATAATCGATTAGTAACCTTATTTTATATATTTTAATTTTAAAGATTTCTTTCGGCCGTTATATATTTGTAAAAGCGGTCGCGTAGCTTATAAAGCTAAGTGTCTAATGCTAAGTAAAACAACTCCGTAGCTTTTTTAACGTAAATAGTTAATAATTCTCCTTTATAACGTTTAAAATTATTAATTTTAAATACTAAACTAGGATCTGGCTTAACGGTTTTAAATAAGAATTTTTGCTTAATCGCGGTTTTTAATTTTTCTTAATTTTTTCGTTTATCCTCGAATAAAATAGTATACTATTATTTAGCTTTATTTTTTAATCCTTTGCGGAATATTAACTTTAGCTTTAATTTATAATATTATTTACGAATTGCTTTCGCCTTTTTAAATTCGGTTGCTATTTTGAAAAAAACACTTATAACCAGTTCGATATTTTTAATATATTTATTTAAGTCCTTTTTCGGACGTTTATTAAAAGTTAGTCCGACTTTAAACGATATAGTATCTATTTAGTTAATTACGGTTAGTTTAGGACGAAGAAAGAGTTTAAGTCGTTATATACGTATATATTTAATTATTCGATCTTTGTTAAAGGCTCGTAGCTTTAATAATATATACTATAATATAGTCTAGGCTTGTTCGGCTATAGACGGTTTTTTTTAATTATGTAATAATAACGTAATATAATAAACGGG
This sequence comes from Xylariaceae sp. FL1019, assembly GCA_022578705.1. NCBI lineage: Eukaryota > Fungi > Ascomycota > Sordariomycetes > Xylariales > Xylariaceae > Xylariaceae sp. FL1019. The sequence goes on from MU391923.1 coordinate 1,616,480, forward strand.
AAAATGTTATAGTTAGTCGCTAGCTATTATAAATAGCTGCAAACTAACAATATTAATATAAAAAAAGTTCGATAACTATCGACCGTAATAACGTAGAATAAACTCTTAAAAAGATAATAATATAAAAAAAGAAGTAATAATAGTAAAATCGAATAAATTTTACCCGCTTGCAATAATTTAAATAATTAATAATTAAAAAAGGACCAGATAAACCGTAATAATCCTTTAATAAATATTATAGGATAGTTAAGGGTGTACGTAGTAAAAAATAATGGATTTTACTATGTAATTACGTCTAATCCCGCCCTATCCCAATTGGTTCCGGACTAATTAAATAAGTAAAGCATTCGAATAGGCCGGCTTATTTTGTTACGACTATCGGTTAATAAACTCCGCGTCGTTAACTCGGTTATCGTTCTTTAAAACATAGCGATCCCGTTTCCAATATGCTAGAATAATTAGGGTTAGATGGTATAGAGCAAAGTTGGTGGTATTCGTTATAGTGATGGTAAGGTTCTAAGTCTATAAAAGCCAGCGTGTTTGTTCCGTAATGCCCCACTAATAATGGTGACGGCCCACACCTTCCCAGTCTCGGCTACCACTGGCGGCTTGTAGTTGTCATAGCCGTCGGTCACGGCTTTGGCGACCTGGTCCTTGCCCTCCTCGATTGCCCGCTGCTTATCGTCAGCGGGCGGAGGCAGCAGTGCAAGGCCTTCTTTCGCCTTTCGAGCTCTTTCTTCCATTCCATTGAGGATTTCGTCCTTTTTCTATGTCCGATGTTAGTGTGGCTCGGCCAGGCAGAGTCCAAGTGCTCACCTGATCCGCCATCTGTTTGATCTCGGTTCCTGCTCTGTCGCTCCAGCTCCTGAGGTCGCCGATCTTCTTGGTCAGTGCGTCACTAGGCTTTCCTGCTTCGATGCTCCTTGTTTCGTTCCCGAGCTCGCCGAGAAGATCTGTTCCGCGGCTAAGGTGCTTAGCACTGATCTCTACCCACATCTGAGCAATATCTGCGAAGAGGCTAAAGTAAGCCCGAATGAGAATTGATGAATTGAAAATGATCTGGCGTGTCATGTCAATCATCTGGAAACCCCCAAAGGTGTCTTTGTTGTCATCTAGCACCATGCCAGCTTGATCGGTCAGTTTCTTGAGTTCGTTCGTCTCCACGTAGTCCAACATCTCGGCCATCGCTGAGAAGTACGTCACAAGCTTTCTGACTTGGGCCTTCAATTGGACTAGCGCTTCAATGCATTTGGTGAGGATTGCTTTGACTTCTGCCTAGAAGCAATCAGTCAGTATCCGAATTCCTGAGGAGAGCATCGCAATGAACTTGCCAATCCAACGTTCTCCTGCCCTAGCCGTACCAATTCGCCAGCTATCTCGGCTTGAACATTGGCGATCTCGACATATGTAGCCGAAGCCTTTTGATAGCTCTCCATCGACGACGTCAGTGTTTTCTGAGTGATGGCAATACGCTCAGAGGCCTTGTCCAGGATTGCGTTTGCGATGCCGCCTGCCTCGCTCGAGGACTTTACTAGCTCGCCAGGGTTCAACATAGGGGGCTATGTTCATGATAAGCAACTGTCCTTCTATCTTTTGCTAGGTCCCGATCTTACCGCTATGCCTGCAAATGATTCGGCTGCTGATTGTAGAACCGCGAAGTCGTTGACAGCTTCCTGGGCAGCCTTTTGCCACGCTTTCACTGTGGTTGCGTCAACATCTTGAGCGCCCATTTTGTTCTTGTCTTCCACGGCTCCATTGAGATCCTTTGCCGCCTGTCCAAGAGTCAGCCGACATAAGATTGTTAGCTTATGATGTTTCTAACCTGCAAAGCACCCTTCAGAGCGCTGGCGAACTTCAGGCTTGGAGGCTTCCCTGAAGATTTGAACTGCTTCCACTCGAAATCCAGCATGTTAACACAGAAACTGGCGCCCTGCTGTTTTTCCCCAGTTGTCGGCTTGGCCAATGCCCAGTCGATACCACTGTCTTTGCCTGCTGTTAGCATAGCGAGGAGCAACCCTGCAGTGTTGGACACTCTAGCCACAGCTTTGTATGCTGGGTCGTTGTAGTCTGGCGGCAATACATTCGGCTGCTGCTGCACTTGGCCTTGCGCGCCTACATCGGCCGGTTTTCCGTCGGGTGTTTTGGCATTTTTGTATATGTCAACCACCTGACCAACCTGGGCAACCGGATTTATTCTGGCAACCATTGCCGGAATGGCTGCGTTCAACGCATTGTTGACGGTTTGCCCCAGCCCAGCAACAAATTGCTGGCCAACAACATCCCATCCTTCAAAATGTTAGTATGGATCAGATTGGTAGGGGCGGAGGTAACTACCTTTGGGAAACTCATCAGACGCCTTTTTGTATGCTTCGCGAGTTACCGTAAGAGTCTCGCCAAGGTCGCCCATGACCTTCTTGGCTTCCGCAGCAGCATTCTTGTTGACTTCTAGCTGAGCTTGCTTGGCGGCCAACTGTGTCGCGTTAGCAGTTCGTTGCTTGGTGTTGGATGTCTCCTTGGCTAAACAGCAGTGGTGCAGCTCTTCAATGTAAGCCAGCCAGTTTGAGAAGTCTTTGTCAACCTCGGCAGCCTTCCCCGAGCATTCTTTAGCCTGGCTCTTCATCGACGCTAATGTCATTTTCAGCTGCGATGTGGCTTCGGGACCAGCTGATAGGCATTGAGTCACAATATTGACCTTGAAGCTGTTAACCTTTGTCCATCGAAGGCCTGACGATATTGCTTACATCTTTGTACAAGGTTTTGGAAATCAGAACGATCCGGTTCATTCGAGGGCCCATGTTTCGAAATGCATCGAGTCCTATATCACCGCACTCAACCATGCACGCTCTGAGAGACTCATAGCTACGACGGGTCAGCCCACTTTGCACTTTGAATTTACGACAAGGAAAGGGGTACGATACTGGAGACGCTGAAAATCACCGGAAGCCGGTCTGTCAAGCGTGATTTCGGTTGCTCTTGAGACAGAGCACGCGATGTAGCAGGAACCGATAAGGTTCAAAGCCAACGGAGCTGCGCCAACAAGCTCTGACCAGTTGTGCTGGAACAGAAGTTGAGACTTGGTCGTTTGGATGAAGTCTTGAACAGCTGTGTTGGACGATAGCTCCTGCTCACGTATAGCATCATACTTCAGCAGAGCTTGCTTTTTCGCCGAATCAGAGAGAGTAGCAACCGACATGTTGGGCAGAAAGAGAAGAGGGCAAAGTTTGCAGAATTGAATATCAATAATTATTCTCGGGCTGATAAGAGGTGCTGGGTGCTTGTATCGATGAAAGACAAGCGAGTGCCCGAGCGAGCTTTATAGAGGGTTGATGCGCCGGGAAGCCCACAGAGCTCTCATCCCACCGAATTCCTGTCGTGTACGGCTTGCATGTTGTTCTCGTGCCAAGAACGCCCGCCGAGTGTGATCGATGGCATTATTCACCTTCCTGGCATAGCCATGTCTTCAGCCAGCCTTGCGAGATACCGTTCGGTCTCGCCTATGTCGTGGCACTGAACTTGTCCCGGTTGCGATCCAAATACAGTTCGTTCTATACTCCACTTATCAGCTTTAGCTTTGACAGTAACTAAGAGCAAAAGTCACATAGACCAATGAAGGCTTCATGGCTATGATCGCTCGCAAGCGAGAACAGCGGGCAGGCACTTAGAAAGCTGATCGGCGGCATAGTGGCAGTGGAGATGTATGCGGCATGGCAAGCTGAAAAAAATGCAACTTCGGGTGAAAACATCAAGTTTTAGATCACCGTGCGCATCTCTTGACCAAGCAAGCCGGTGAGCTCAGGCAGCTTGTCGCGCCCTTAGCGCAAGTGCCGATCCGGTTTGCGGCGGATAAAGTTCAACGTCAGGTTATTGTCCGGATGGCCTGATTATCAAGGACACTGCCGTTATCATGATACGACAGATGTTGTAGCTTGCCTCGACCAATATGAGGCAGGACGCGCGCGCATGGGGTTTGGCCGGAACACTGACTAAGCCAGATCAATATACTCAGCTTCGTAGATGGCGCCAAGTCCCAGTGTTAATGCGGCTTGGGCCAATAGGTAATTTAACCAAGGCATGCACCTCGCAAGGTTGCTTAAACCAAGTCAAAACCTCGCGAGCTGACACAGCTTTACATCACTCTTCAGCAATGTCGAAGACGATACCACTAAGAGGCTTGGCGCATGGAACACTATCCTCCAGGATCGGAACCAATTCACACACCGCAACGCCTTCTGGCGAGCTGTGTCTACAAGTCAATGATGGCGGCGATCCGGCATAAACGGAACTGCTGGTAAAACCTCAACATATGACTGGCTAGAGTCTATAAGTGTAGCTATTCCTGCCTATCTTCAGAAACCCTTTTTGCCCATCCTTCACGGACAGTGCATTCCTAATAAACTGTACTTAGACTTGATCTCTGCTTGCAACTATTCAACTATAACAGTCCATCTTTTTCATCATGGACCAAGTTAACAGTTATATGCAATCTTTGCGGGAGGTACGCCGCGATGTTGAGATCCAACATCAGAAGTTAGCCATCAGCTTCCAGGAAGCAACATCGATCGCAGATTCTGGAAAAGCTGCAACTCTCAATGACCTTTCCGAGATCTTCACTGGCCTCGATCACCTGGCGAAGACAATCGCAGGGGATTTTGACTCCCAAGCGACCAATGCCGGCGACAAAGAGAAGGCCAAGAACATCTTGCGACAGCTCGTGGCCAATGCGAACACGGCCGTCGCAAACAGCGATAATGCCACGAGCAGAGTCAGGCAATATTACCTGGAGGTGTGTCTGTCCATGACGATTGATTGAATGCTGGCGAGTCATACTAACTCGACGGACAGGATTTGGACATCAGAGCCAAACTCGGCATACTCACATCCAAGATTGAGGATGTTTCTAACGCCATTGAGACCACAAGAGAGAAGGCTCAGATAGAGAGTGCTGTCAAGCAGCAAGTAGTGAATGCTGCTGAAGCTAATACACGGGCTGCAGAGGAAAGCTTTGAAAAGGCGGAGCACGAGTATAATGAGGCGAAACAGACGGCGAAGAAGTGGAAGGACGCAGTAAGTGAACCAGTCATAGAGAGGAGAGAAAGATCTAACTTTTCATTGCAGCAAAATTCGCTACCCTGGTGGGCCACTGCCATTCCACCAGCCACTTTTGGTGTACTCATTGCGAAAGGAGTCATGGCTGCTGGGGGCGAAATAACATCCAGCATGGTAGATGGAGAGCGCCAAAACTATCTGAATCAACAGAGCTTCTACCTCCAGCAGCGAGCCGAGCTGGAGCAGCTCCAGTACGTCATCGCACATACAAGAGCGACCCTAGAGCAGGCCGAGGCTATGAAGCTCATGGCTGAAACTATCTCAACTGAGTGTTTCAGCACAATTGCATATTGCCAAGAGACCGAGCTGAAGCTTTCACAGGCCAAATCGAGCCTCAACAATATCCTCAGCAAATGCCAATACGTGCAAGAGCTAATAGATCGATCGAACTACACAGAGACCAAGCAAGACTTCTTGGAGGTTATTCTGGGGAGTCTAATATACGGCACGATTGACCGTGCTCTGGTCAATCTTGCGACAATTACTCTAAACACTGTCCAGCAGGGAGATGTGACGCATCTTCTCGCTACAGACAATTTGGCTAAACAAGTGGAAGTCATAGTGACGGTCACAGCCCATCTGAATGAGGTAAAGCCATTGAGTGCTTAGTATCATTTTGGTCAGATATACTGTTGTCATTATTCTTGATGAGTGTTAGCGACACCATGTTCTACAAAAGGCACGCTGTAGAAGTATTACATAATAATCTTGGCTATCTGCCTGGTTAGTTCGAGCTGCCATCCGCGATCGCCGCCGATTGATCTGTTTGTGAATGACGATATTCTCGTGAAAGTCCCCTTGCCTAGTTACTGACGGACATGCTGGCAGTAGCGCGTGGTCACTATCAAGGTATGTTTCGTGATTTCAATAATCGCTGGCGCTTGAGTGTTGTAGTCATCCTTATTAGCCTCAATATGCAAAACCTCGGTGTCGCCGCAGTTGGCTTAAGATTGTCTTTCATATCCATATCTCTACCTTTTTTCAACTTTTTCCCCTCACAAATATCGAAGCACATCTTGCAAAACGATCCGGTGCCGAGCCGCTAGTAAGCTGAAGGCGAGGCTTCAGCTAAGCGGCGGCCTGCCGATCCGTTTGTCCCACATAAGCTGACCTCTTTCCCAGCACAATCAACTCCCACATTTCGGGCATGCCCTCGAAATATTTATTGTTATATTATCTCAGGTATCAAAAACATCAGGATGCGTATGCTAATGCGCACTGCGGTACATGTAGGGCTTATTTTATAGCTTTGAAAACCCTTCAATGCACTAATATCGTCCCGCGCACCGGCCCGGCAGTCACTTTACGGCTGTGGCTTTGCATCGTGGGGCATGGCGATACTCTATTTGCTGGGTCATCGCCCGACTACACTTCGAATGTCACCAGACTCCAACGCAGAGTCGATCGAAACAGTTGGCGTGTTTCGTGTTTGGATTGCCGCTCATTCGCCTATGGGCTTATAGGCTATGCAACTCATCAGTGCGTCCGCTATTACCGACGGTCGTGATTGGTGGCTAGCGTGTTGTTCGCTCCTAGGTCTATGTTAGGATGCAAAAAGATAAAAAGATCGGTTAGGACAGTAAAAGATCTGACAAACAAGGGGAAATCTGTTGTCATGAAGCACTCTGACTATCATGGTAACCGGTCATCAAGCTCATCAGGTCTCGCCTATCTCGCCCTCGATGTCGGCGAGTGAGTAGGAGAATGCTCATCTAATCAGTTAATCGCTCACCAGTCACGTTTTCGCGAACATGCTGGTGTAGCTCTCATGAATCTGGTATCTCATTGATTATATATATACCTCTATATGACCACCTCATCCAAAATCTATATACAGAAAGAAGATCTCCAACACAAGAATGAGCGAGCCACCGAAGTGGTTTGCTTAGGCAGCACCAGCATCGAAAGGAGTAGCACCGGTCCAGCCAGCGGGCAGCTTCTGGACGTAGGGGGTGGAACCGTGCTGGTAGAGCTCAAGGGCGAGACCACCGTTGATGACGTCGAACAATCGCTGGCCGATGAGAGACTCGTTGTAGCCCTGGACGTAGGCGGCACCGAAGTCACGGATGAAGGTCTTGGTGGTGGGCTCGGGCTTCTGGACGGCCCAGTTGGTGAAGGTGAAGTTGGTACCACGGAAAAAGGTGGCGTTCGAGTAGGCCGCCCAGATGTTGTCGTAGTCGTGCTTCTGGATGAGAGGGGACTCGCCAATGGGGAACTCGAAGGTGATGGACTGAACGATCCACTGGGCGTCGATGTTCTTGAAGGCCGAGGCTCCGATGAATGTCTGCAGCAGGATACCGTCGTAGAGCTTCTCCAAACGCTCAGCGCTCCACTGCTTGCGGTTGTTCTTGGTGCACCAGTCCTTGACCCACTGCACAGCGAAGCGAGCAGAGTCAACCTCGAAGGTGTACTCCTCAGTGACGTAGGGGGAGTTGGGGCGGACTGAGTTGTTGTTAGTATCGGGTGTCTCGTTCTCAGCGATCAGGGGCAAACTCACTGTCCCAGCCCAGATCGTGAAGCATGGACCCAACAGCGTGGACCTCGAGGTCGACCTCAGCCTTGAGGGTGGCGTTGTTGTTCAAGCCAGCAGCTCCGAACAACCAAGTGCGGACGGCGTGGTTGTAAAGGTAGGGCTGGTAGGTCTTGAAGACCTCGATCTGCTTGAAGGCAGCCTTGACGATGTCGGTGTAGACGACCTCGACACCAGCAATCTTGGTGGTGGCAAGCTTGTTGCTCGAGTGGCTGGAGCTACTCTTGGGGGCAGCGATGGCGGCACCGGCAAGGGCCAGGCCGGAGAGGATGCTGGAGAACTTCATGTTGGAGAAGAAGAAAGAGCTGGAGAAGGCTGGAAGGAGAGTGTGGTAGAGAGGGGTGGAGAGCAAGAGTCCTAATTCGAATTGACGATGCGACTCAACCTGAAGTTTTATACCATATTCGCATCACCTTAACATCGTGAAGGATGACAGAAACCCAGATTCCGAGAACAGTAATAATCGACGCGCTATGGCAAGCAAGGAGCCAGGATCTGCTCCTATACGCAACTAGTAGGCCAGTTTGTGGATATCCATCATCGCCCAATCTCCGGAACAGAAGTCTCGGAAGTCAAACAGGCGGACCTGGCGGGAGCCTCCTTTCCTGTTGTAGTCAAGAGAAAGACAGCCCTTGCTTCTACTACCAGGGGTGCACGTCCAGCTGGAGAACCCCCGTCACGCATGGAATCATGGATGTTGCATTGCATATGGCGTTCAAGCGGAAGATTCCAATAGATACCTAAGGTAGTGAAGTGGTTGTCATAAAGACAGAGAGCAGTTGCTGGGAGCTTGTCATCTCAAACTTCACCCTCAACTCTCACTCGCCCGGCCACAGTAGAATTCCTGGTCAAGCTGGACATGTCGGGCGACAAGACGAGTTGACATGTGCACTCAATTTGTTGGTATACGGATGAGCTAGCATGCTTACCCCTACTTGCCCTGGATGACGGAAAGCCCAGCGATGCTTACCCACTAGCTTAAATGTACGGAGCAAGCCAAGTCTTCTCATTTGCTGATCGCATTGTCTGGACTGGGCATCTTGGCGAGTTGAGAAGGATTCAGTTTCTAGCTGCTAGCCCTACTCTAGCCCCAGTTGGAATTCTCTCGCGGAGGTCAGACGACGTACAAGGATGCTTGATCGAGAATTCAGACCGGAGGGCTGGTAGAAACAAGTTGTCGTTGTGATTGTTCAGTTGTCAATTCAGACAGTCCTGCATGGCGGCAGAAATCCTCGCATGGATGCACGTGGCTGGCGTCGGTAACATGGGAACAGCACGAAAGCACCCTCGCTTATGCAGCTGCGCCGTACACTTGCTGCGAGCAACAAGATCTGTAGTTATATGAGGTATCTATAGTGTTCTATTTCGTTGGGTCATGTTATAACGTTCGATGCCCAAGTGTTAGTCCAATGCCAGTCACATGCCTGTTCTTCCAGCTCTGTACCTAGTCATTGTCGCATCTAAACTGTACTAGGCGAGCTGCAGCCTGTGGGTAGCAATGTACAGAGTTATTTTTGACAACTTCAGCTGTACATTGCATCTTTGGGCAGTCATAACGCCGCCAAAAATGCCGATTACTTGTAGGTCTGAAGTCGAAAATTAGATGTAGGTTGTGGGATAAAAGCGAGGATTTCGAATTGTACCAGCGTCCTTCGGGACAGCAGACTTAGCCCACTTGGTAGCGGTGCAATTCAAGGTAACATATCTCTGCCCAACCACGCCGAACAGACGAGCAACGATCTGACTCTGTTACGGATTACACGTGCGGTGATCGGGACCTGAGCTACAGTAGCCTACGAGTAGCGTGTACGGCACCAATTAAGCGCGGTGCGTCACGGCGACACCCGTACCGCGGCCAGTGCCACGCGCTTGGACGGCGGTGATGCTTAGTCACATACAACAGTAATGTGTGTCTTAGTTCGCTCTGCCCAGCTTCGTCGCCAGCTTCTCGTTGGTGGGCTGCCTTTTAAACCATAAACACTGCTGCGGTCCGCCAGGCTTGGCTCAATAGTTCCTCAAGCCACCCACCTGATCTTTGGTCGCCCGTGTCAGCGGTAACCAGCGCGCTAGTCCGGTAACACGTCCTCGTATGCGCCCGCCGATATTTAGTAACGACGAGGTATGCCATGGCGAGAACGCAGTCACATTCCACATTTAGATGCTCTTGGCGACATACAAAAGTGGCACGGGGACGAGAACGACACTCCTGCTCAGTAAACCACATTTGTCAAAAGACCCCTTCTGTGATTTCGGGACCTCACCCTCAACTATGTGGACCCGGAATATGTCTTGGTAGCAAAGGCTCGACCTCGTGACAGGATGCCGCCCACATGGCATCAGGTACATCCGTATGCTGGCGGCTGCTTCAGGATGTCTTGACCGCGTGGCAGAGCGGCATTATGCAAGCTCTTATATATGACTTTCTTTTTGTGGTATAGTTGCACTCAGAGCAGTTGATGTTGAAGTCGGTGTAACGTATGTGACCCGGAACCGAGCAGGTATGACCATTCGCAGGGTATATTGCAATACAATCACGGAGATGTAGGCTGGAACGATCGTAAGGCTGGGCACGAGAGTTGCTCATTAAACCTCCTGTCGCACGGCCAAATGCAGGGGCGTCGGACAATTTCAGCAATTTTGCGGGGGCAGTTAGATACCTACACCCAATTCCGTGGCCCTTAATTCAACCTCATGTCCAGTGCTTCTAAAGGCCTCATTGTGCCCGCCGAGGTAAAAATGACTACAAGTTTGTCACATAAGTTTCGTCTCAGCCAAGCTCCTGCACCAGATACATCGCGTTTCCCCAACTCTGCGGTAAGATGTACGAGCACCAACGGGAGCGAGCGAGACACTCCACGATAGGTAGCTGAGTCAGCATCGGTCTTGGAATTTCCAGAAAAGCTTGGAGGTGGTTCTCTCGTCGCATACATGTATGTAAGGACCTTGCCCCATTCTATCTGCATCACTGCAGTGTGCCTCATGGATTATTATAACCATTTCCAATCGCGGGTCGTGCATAAGGTCTCATCTGGACAAGACAATTCTAGCTTCGTCTTGGTCGCCCACCTACTTCGCGTTCCCTGTCGTATTCGCCAACATCGCGCGGTTGCGCCAAGGCATGGCGATAATATGACTTCCCTAACAGGCGATGGCGTGCAAAACTGCGAGCCTGACATAATGAAATAATGCTAGAGGGACACAGTCTTTCGCATTCGCGTCTCTATCATACCCACACGCAGCGCGTCCCTTATTCTCTCACGAATATGGTATACCTGTGATTCGTCACTGTTGACAACGGGTTTATATACTCCAATGACCCGACGAAGACGAAAGCTCTGAAATGTCTGTCGACGGCAAATTATACATATAATTAATGCCGTACAATGGGGACGACGAAGCAAATAAACCGCAATCAAAGCACCGCCCACAGCCGCAGACTCTATTCTTGCATCCCCGTTGAGTCGAGCAAAGATAATACGTTGGTTGCCACCGATCAGCCCGAATAACTCCCAAGTGGATGCCAAACGTGTGAACACCTTGCGTCTGGAAGCTGTGAAAGACTTCGTCTTCATTCATCTCTGTACGCAAACCGTTAGTATCTCCTACCTGTAAGGCGAGATACCAAGTATGAAGGTCCTTACCATATTTTTCCAAGCCGCGAAGGTCTGTAGGGATCCAATATATTGCAATAGCTTTCATGTTACGAACTGCATACATATCCTTTCCATGTGTCAAGGAAACCCAGCAGTGTAACCTCAAATGTCTCCTCTATATTCAAGCGCCTTATTGTGCAAGATGGGACACCACACATGCTGATCCCAGTGATGCTTCACCGAAGTTTTGGAAAACTACATCGCTGGACCGTATTGGGCTCCACGGCTAGACTCAGTATTCCCATTCTCGACGCCTACCTTAAGCTGCGTGTCTGCTTATGTAGAAATCGTGGTCGTATATCGTCATTATGCTCATGATACAGGCGGTGAGTAGCAGAAGCTCGGTAGCTTAGGCATTTGTTTACTGAAAACTCGAAAAGATGTGACTTATAAGTTTCGGTTGTTCCCGGTCTGTGAAACCTAGTGCCGGTGAGGATCAAATGTCTAGAAGGCTGCCAACGCAAAGGGTGACGAAGGATGAGCCAGCTTCATCTTTCATCTCGCTGAAAGGGTCAGTAGCTCAAGAGCTGGATTAATTGAGATATTATCTTTGGTCTCAACACGACCGAAGCCGGCCCTGCTGAGCAAGGCAAATACTCTGGTCCGGATATGATCTCACCGAAGAACTCAACGCGCCTTGAGTCTTAAAGATACCATTTCTTTATTTGATACCTTAATCAACCTCATTGCCATGATGTCAAGATTAGCCGTGAATATGCACTCCGATTTTCACAGAAGAGCCCAAATACCTCCCAAGAACACCTTTTCGCTGTCTATTCCACGCGAGATCTGCGTTCCTACGAAGTGGAAGTGTGTTGTTGAGCTTAGGTACTCGGACTCTATCATTGTCAACAGGAGACGAAGAGTACTTTATTAGCTTTTCAATACTATCCAGGTGTGTAATTGACCGAAAGTGTGAGAACGTGCAAAACACTACCTAGGTAGGCAGGCGAAACCCTATGTTTCCGCAAGATGCTGGTCACAGAATAAGAACAGATTATAGCCTTTATACATGGACACTGCCCTTTTAGCCACAAGCAGTTGACAAATACCTACCTAAACCTCCACCAACTGTGGCGCTTACCTAAGTATCTCACCACGACCCGACATTCCGCACCTCACTCACTCAATCGCCCAACAATCTCACACCTCCTTCGCTGATCCTCAAAACACAAATCTCTGCCAGCCCTACAGAGTCAATCTGTCTCCCCAGTCACAGCCAACTCACCGTCTCAGAATGTCCCCCAGAATACCCGCCATCTACCGACACCTCTTCACAACCATCGAGCCCCTCCTCGCCACAATCGGCGCCGTACAAGCGCTCTTCTTCCCCACCCTCCTGCTATCATCCACCCTCCCCTCCATCCCCTACACGCGCACCCTATCCCCCTTCTTCATCCAAATGACAGGCTCCTGGCTCATGCTCGCCTACCACGACTTCTACGTCCTCCGCCGCGAGCCCTCGATCCACGCCTGGCGGCAAACTCTCACCGCCTCAGCAATCAGCGATGTCTTCTACACCACAAGTCTCGTCCAGAGCATGGGGCCGGCCTGGTTCTTCAATCCACTGAGGTGGAATGTAGTGAATGCATGCACTGTTATCACGACCGTCGGGCCATTCATCGCGAAGTTATTGTTTCTTGCTGGTGTTGGATTCCCGAAGGATGACACGACGAAGAAGACGAGTTGAGGAATTTATCAATTCAATCGTATCATTCGCCATGCGTATGGACATCAAGGCAGCCAGTATTCTCCCGCCTTCTACTAAGAGGAATGATAAGAATGTCGCCTAACGCGAACCGCGAATAATCATTTATAACATGTACCTGTACAATTGCCCGAGTATTGCGCCCACCATGCAGTGCTCTTACGCTCCGTTTGCTGGTATCATACCCGTAAGTGCACCTTCATACGAGATACCGGAAGAGCCATGTTTGTTGTACAGTACAGTCACCTGAACGTCTCAGGTTCTTGGGAACTCGTCGCTCACTCTCACACCATCTATCCTGGCGACAGCGACTTAATCGCCTGTCCATTACGAATGATAACCGGCCTGCATCTGCCAGACAGCCGATTTAGCTCGCTCTCGGACGTCCAGCTCTTCATCGTCTGTCCGAAGATTCTCAAGCTTCCTGTCGAAACCCATGCTTTTCAATTCCATCGCGCGCTGCGAAGAACCGACCGCGTCAAGATGATCATCTTGCCAGGTCAGATTGTTCATCAATTGGCACAGTGCAAGTCGAACTTGACCAGCTGTACTATTAAACAGTTTCAAGATCTGTTTGAGCATTTCTGTCTGTGCAATGATGAGCTGTCGATAGTGCGGTTCGCTGGCCGCAATGTGCACCAAAATCCACAGCACCGCCTCGATGATGCGATTCTGAGGAGGTAGAATCATTGTTTTTTCACTACCGCTGGTGCCTCGCCGGTTGAAAGGATGAAGGACTTTGGGCCGCAGTTTGGCAGCAAGCATATCGAAAAGTCTCTGTTGGCCTATAGCTTTGAAGGTATACTCAATCATCTCAGCAGTGTCGCGTGAAGCAGTTGGCGGGCCGCCGATAGGGTCAGAACCACCGATCAGATTTCGAATGAGTTGAAGACCTTGTTCTTGTATCGAGAGATTGTCAGCCCTGGCTTTTCGGACCGGGTTCAGTTCGCTTTCTTTGAGATCGGCTAGACGCGAATCTGCAAATCGAATGATCCTGACATCTGATTCGGCGCGCGAGTTTGAAGCAGTGATTTTGTTAGGGCCCGTGGGCCACGAACATGTCTGCTCATCCACAGCTCCCATGTCAACATCTTCATCCATCTCTTCATTCATGACCATTGTTAGTGGGATTCGTGATTGGGAGAAGACCGGCGAATCACCTTCTGTATCATCGCAAATAACCCTAAATAACCAGTCGGGATTAAGTTTCTCAATGCAACTCTTCTTGAGATCGACACTTGCGGAATCTACCAGGTGTTTCAGAGCCCATAGCGCCTCAAGGCGCAAGCCTGGGTTATCGGAATGAGCGTGCCCAACCAGGACCGAGGCAATATCAGCTTCCAGTAAGGGCTGTCGCCAAGTTGTCAGCACGCACCCCCTTTATTTGTTACAGACACCAAACACGTACCTCTCTCGTAGGACTGAATTCAGGTAGCAGATTGATAAGACATTGTGTAGCGGCAATTTGCACTTCTATATCATCATCAACTAGTAGCTTGAGTAAAGGTTTTGAAGCACCGTGATCGATCATTGCAGTCCTTAAAGTACTGACAGAACGAGACAACATTCTGACACAATAACAAGCCGCTACCAGAATGGCCGACGTGTTATTTTCGAATCGGGCCTTTCTGCGATTAGACACAGTATAGTCTTTCGCCTGTTCTGATGCGCTGGCTTCGGGTTGACCTAAGCAATCCACTATGCAAGGAATCACGTCTTGCTGAACAATAGTCTTGCGATATTCTTCCTTGAAAATCGCCAAAGCGCCAAGTGCTCTGAGGCAGCTTTCTCTCAACCTCATTTGGTGAGTCAAATGAGGATGCTGCCCGTCGTCGCCCAGTCGACATTCCGGCGCAAGCCCGTCCAATTTTTCATTTGAGCTCCCATGTGGCGACCAAGGGTGCGATTCAAAGGCGACCAACGACGTGTTGAAAGTACCCTTAAATAGCCTGCAGATGGTCTTGACGGCCTTGCAGTCAAAAGCGGCCTTTTGTAGGTGCTCGCTGTCTGTTATAAGACGTGAAAGCACCGCCGGAGCTTCTTCGACAATATTGATTTTTGCCATGGTATCACGAAGTGAGCTTTCTGTTGAAGAGTCCTTCGCTTGGCTCTCGGCATCTTCAAGTAGCGACAAAAGGACAGGCACGACAAGGAGACCTATTGTCTGCTCTCTAACTTTGTTGTATGCACACCCCGTCTTGAATAAAGACGTAAGAACAGAAGCCGCCATGAGTGACTCGGTGCCATCGCGCGTACGGACCAGATGAATTAACCATGGTACCAACGGGCTTTCGACTTCTGTCGAGGTTGCTTCAGTAGTGCGAGGAGTGGTTTCTTCTGGAGGAGTCCACGAAACGTGAGTCGATTGTAACTTGGATGAGGGCCTGCCGTTAGCCCCAGAACTATCTTTTGATGCTGGAGTCCCCGTGGACAGAGCCGTGTGGTAGTGGCCGTGTCCCCGTGTATAAGGAGGTGTGAAGGGGAGAAGAAAGTCCATTTCCGACTCTCTAGGTCTCGTCGGGCTCAGGCCTGGCAATATAATGAACTCGGGTGGAGAGTTAGGTTTGTTAGATCGTGCATTGGCGAAGTTGGGGAAGATGGCGAGGATCGATGGCGAATACAATAGTTGAGAGGCTCGAAAGGGCGAGTCGGTAACGATGGCAGCAATCGCGCCGAGCACCTCGTCAAGGCTGGCACTGTTACTCGCAGGTCGCGGTATGTACTTGTCCAAGCCCTCCATCTTGGCGCGTACTTCGGCACCTGGAAGTACATGGCCCTCGGCCACTGCGAAACTCGCTAGTTTCGTAGCCAAAGCATCCAGTATGCCACCCTCGACCAAGGCATTTTGATGGGGTTCTTCTCGGCATAGACTCCTGACGAGAAAAGCAATAATAAGGATCTGGGACTCGCTGTCGGTAGATCGTTCGGTGCGCCCCAGTATCTTCTTCAAGCTTGGCAAGTGAGTATCAGCAAATATGACGTCGGCTAGTGATCTGGGATTGACAGGCGAGGTGGCGAGGGCGGAGCGAGCGGCCACGGCAATGCCTTTGACCACACGGAGGGCAGCGAGAACGATATTCGAGCGGTCGCTCTGGAGACAGGAATGACTCAGCACCGCCTGTAGAGCGCCAGAGGCGTAAAGGGGGAATAGGAAGGCCGGACCGGCTGGAATAAGGACATGTTAGTACTGTGGTGCCATCACCGTGACGCATGTATGGAGCTGTACCTGTTGCAAAACTGGCAAGCAACTGCAGAGCTTGTAACTGCGCATTCTCATCGTCGGAAAAGGGACTCTGTGCGAGAAACGACTGCCGCCGATGATTGGCAGACGTGTCTCTGGCGGTGGCGTGTAGAACCCTGACGATGTAAGGAACAACACCGTGCCGGATCCAGACCTTCTTCTTCTGTATGTCGCCAACGATTTCATTCTTCAGCGATCTGAGGGCGGCATTGCGGTCGGAAGGGGTGGCATCGAGCTGAGCAAAGAGGGATTGCGGGTCGAGGGCCATGTCGGCGCGCGATGGCGGCGTGAAGCCTAGGATTTATCTGAAGGTCACACCCAGAGATCAACCACGCGTCGGATGTTGTTGTGGGACGGGCGATGCGATAGCGTATCTGATCGATGGCATAGGAAAGCCGGGCAAAGCGAATGGCGATGAGGCTGTCAATGTGCAGCAGTTAGGGACTCAGGGTCTTGGGCGGACGTGATGGATTAGATAAGGCTGGAACTCAAGTAGGAGGTTGCAGGTAAGCTGTACGGTGTCCCATCCAGTAGTGTTTCGTTGATGATCTTCTGACAGGGTACGGAAATGGGCCCATCGAAAGCGCGCCTTGTCTGGGGTACATAAACCATTGCCATTACCACATGCATTCATGTATACACATATGTATCTATTTAACGTTACTACTAGTAAACATTGAACTGTACATATTTCATCTATGATAGTCGGTTGTAGCGGTTAAAGAGCCAAAGACATGGACTCATCAATGGTTCTAAGTAAGGTATGAGCTTTTTTCTCTCTCTTTCCCTTTTTCTTATTTCAGGTTGGGTGAATATGGCTTACGTTCTACCTTTCACTGCCCCTACCTTACGGCATGCTGTACCTGTCCATCTCTTATGAGTCAGGTTTTCACCATGCAAGAGGGCTTCGACCACAATACCGAGTTGCTCGCGACACACACTAGAGATTAGAATACTTGTGTATTCCATCGTTTTGGTAGTATTTAAGTAGGTACTTCATAACACATATATCTCTTTTGGAGAGATTCCACGTACGTACTCCCGATAGAAGTCAACGTGATATTGACACACAATCCACCTTGCTGCCGGCCGACAATTGTCTGATACGCGGCAGTCCGTCCCAGTGTCCAGCACAAATTGTGGAGTTGGGCTTTACTTTGCAACCCGGACAGAACCCGGATGCGCCCAGACATTCAAGAGCCGACGTCTTATGTAACCGTGTGGCATGGCATCGGTGCACAATCCGGTGTTAAGCGGGGATAGAGGGGCATCAGGTATTGGCAAGGAGACGAGGGAGAGACGCCCTATGTAGCCAGGTTTTTCTACCCCTCCCCCTCAGTTTACCGACAAACAGCTTGCAGATACGGATGAGGTAGTGATCCTAGTGCCATCAAATACCATATCTGGAAGTACATATGTATGTATGTAGAATCGCTACAGTCATGACGGGACTGAGGTGAGTAGCCATGGGCAGCGTGAAGTCTTGATGGAGTCATGTAACACTTTCTTCACCCCGCCACCTGCATACCTACGTTGGACATGTACAGTGGACCCCATTTGGTCCCATTTGATCCCAAGGTTTCGCCTGGCCCTGCCTCTTCCCGTTCTCTAGTCTCCATTGGGGAAGGAGCCAGAAGATCTCTGCAAGATCGTCTCGAAGTGCCGGAAGACCACATGTGGAATTCGCTCAGCGACAAGGTGGCACAGAACACCTTGGAGGCGTGACGGGATATGCAGCTTTCAATCTCACGAGATCTCACAACATGGGAATCGTGTCACCATGTGGACCGGGCGCGCTTGATGGAGACGGCCGGGGCAGTTCACGTCATTATCCCACCTTCAGTAACATATTCTGCGATTTCCAGGTTTAATGCAGATTCCGACGTGATGTGATTTGAAGTTAGGCATTAGCTAGGAAAAGTCTGATGCATGCAGCCCGACAAAATCTGCACCCGTTCGCTCTTCTGCCTGACTAGACCATCGCAGCCCGCGGACTAGTAGGTAGCCTGGCTGGACTGACTTGGCGAGTAAGTATCATGACTATAGGCACCTGGAGTCCTGGACTGCCTGAGGTTCAGTTTGCATTTCTTCGAGTTGTAATTTCATGTCACAGCCCACCTGCAAAGGTGGCCGACAACGGCCGACAAGCTTCTTGCCCTTGAATACACTTGGCAGCCCCCAGTCCAGGACCAGTTACTATCTTCGTTACCAAGCCGAGAGACTCGCCCGTTAATCTACCATTCAGCTCGACCGCCGGCGGCCCACTCACCAACGGGTCTAATTCACCGACTTAGCGATCCCTCCCCGTTCTTCAGGCCGCATCTTCGACCACTTACACCACCCTCGCCCAGCCTGCCGACAACCGAACGCGCACAGGGCCATGTACTGCAGGCCAAACTACTTTTACTGCTGCGCCGCGTCCGAGATCGACTAGATAGAAGAGAGCGAGCGCGAGCGCGCGGTCGAGAGGCGCAGAGACTGTAGTGGTTGTTCTTCTCGTACGGCGCTGGTCTAAGAACGCCACGGGGTCTCCCCGCAGTGTTCAAACTTTAAAAACATCAGGCTGGGCAGATATCAGGGCTCACCGGGGTTTGTCGCCGTCGCCGACCGTGCGTGCTGGACTGCTGCTGTCTCACCCCGCGTGCAGCAGGCACGATTGAGACATGTGTTGAAAGACCATGTTGACTTCGTCCCCCGTCGCGCCACGCCCCACGAGCGCTTCAGCGTCCCCGCGCGACTTCCGCTACGTGCCAGCGTCGGCGTCGACAGCAGCACCAGCGTCGGTCCTGCCCCCAGTGCCATCCCGCTCTCCTCTGCAGTCGCCCCGGATCACTGCCTCTCTGCGCCGCCGCACCTCTAGAGCATCGCTATCCCACCCGTCCTCGCCGTCTCCGGGCCCTTTCAAGTCACCGTCGCAATCTAAGCCCAAGCAATATGTGGGAGTGGACGCGGCGACACAGTACTCACCCATGGAGCCCTTCGACCCAACGGTTCCTTTGCGAGCCGCCGATGCGCCCGCTTCGCGCAAGCCCACCGCTTCCACCACCAGCTCCACGAACGCCCTGATTCAGTCCAACGCCCAGCCCACGATTACTCAACCGCCTCCCGAGCCCACGCTGTCACCCGCCCCCGTGAGCAACCCGTCGCTCAACCCGCTGTCGCCGTCGAAACGGCGCGGATCTGAGAGTCACGACAGACAGTCCCAGCATCCCTCCGCCGTCATTGGGGCCACCCAGTCGAGCTCTCCTAAGCGGACGAGGCCGAATGCGGGGCCACCGAAAGAACTGCCCCTGCGATATGATCTTTGCAAGGTGGAAGACATGGTCATCCTAATCGCCAACATGCTCAGCGAGCTTATAGAGACAAATGACTCGCTAGCCATGAAGAGCGGCAATCTTACAAGATTCCATTCACGGTGCGGACCAACCCCAATATTTCAAAGCTCAGAAGCGAGTGCTAATGCCCTCGCTGCAGAACAGCACCAGGCATATCTGTCTTAGATTACCTACAACGACTTGCCAAACATGCGACACTAACGCCTCCTCTCTTGCTCTCCGTGGTACTGTATATCGATCGACTGTGTGCGCACTACCCGGACTTTACCATCAACACGCTTACCGTACACCGCTTCTTGATCACAGCCGCTACGGTAGCCGGCAAGGGCCTGTCAGATTCGTTCTGGAACAACTCATTCTACGCCCGTGTGGGCGGTGTAAAAGTGGCGGAATTGAAACTCTTGGAAGTCGAGTTTCTCTACAGGGTGGACTGGAGGATCGTACCCGAACACGAAATGTTGAAGGCGTACTACAGGGGTCTGGTTGACCGTTGTGATGGATATACCCTACCAGAAGAGACGGGCAGAACGACACCGCGCGATGAGGATGAAACCGACACAGTCGAGGACGATGAAAGTGACGGCCCTGCGCAAGGAGGTGTCAAAGGGGCAGGGACGGCGAGAGCAGGTTTATAACAGGCTTAGAAGATATGATCTGCAATAGGGTTGTAGCCACAATGAGTTTGATGGGCACCACCACATGCATTGAATAATGATTGAAAGAATTGAATGATTGAAGAAGTCTCGGCTTTAATGCGTGCCTTTGTAAACGACATTCTCAGGACGTATTATAGTCAATGCGTGCGTGCAGGTGGTGATGCACACAGGATTATTTATTCACTACTGTACAAACAGCCAAGATGGCAAAGGCTCCATGCAAAGTAGTGGCATGTCAATAGGTATATACGTCAAATGCAACCTTGCCTCGTGAGCTTGGATTGTACACCTACCTTACCTTAAGTACCTAGTAGTGGTACCAGCACAGGGAAGAAGTAGATGTAAGTGCATTACATATTTAAGTAAAAACAGCGTCTAACTCGAGATGAGTAATTGACAATTCACATGATGTTAAACTCACTATCTAAACGTTGTTAAATGCTAGTGCCCTGGTATCAGTTAAAGGGCCTGTCTCGGGCTATTGCAACTCGCCCTTTCAGAGAGTTAGGTAACTAGAGGTGCTGGGTGGGGTGGGGGCAGCCTTAGGACAGCCAGATGCTCTCCGTAGAATCAGGTGCCATCCCTAATGCTCATCCTCCCGATCTTCCACACCTCAATCATCGAATCGCGCACTCTGTACGATTCAGGAGGTACGGGAGTCACTGGATGTCTATGTATCATCACAAATGAAGCCAACGGCCTTCTTCTCGGGCGTGGCGGCCTTTGCGCTCGCCAGCTTTGTCAGCGCAAGCGAGCGAACAGCCTCCATCTACATCCAGGCCATAGCAGCATCACCACCCGCACCATTACCACTCGCCGAGATACAATACGACGCTCTCGTACCCTCCTCATCCGAAGTCCTCTCATACGAAGCCCCCGAACTGCCAGACGATGCGAAGCTAGTGCGCGTGGGTGTATACGATCCCTCCGCTAAGGAATGGACATCATCTACCTCTGTCGCATCAGTCGAGAACTTCAGCAAAGGCTACTCGCCGACATTGATGCTATCTGTGGACAGAACGGGTGTGCCAGTCAGCGTAGCTCTCCGTGGCGTCGCCATCGACGCGGGTCAGACAAGAGATTTTGGTCCTCAAGCGATGATACTGGTGGCCGAGGCCGGGAAACAACCTGATCTCAACAAGCCGGTAGTCCTGTCTCCTGATGGAAAACAAGTCGAACCTCAACAGAAGACTATGTTACAGAAGTATGTATCTTATTGCCTACCTTACCGTCTGCTACATTTCAGATATGACCTCCAACTCTCCTAGCGTTTCATGATGTCTCTATGCTTGATTGCTTGGCTTCTCGAAACTCTGTCATGGTCCAGCTGCTGACTCTCTTTAGATACTGGTGGGTTGTAGCTATTGTTGTCGTTATGAGCGTCGTCGGCGGTGGGGATGAAAAGAAATGATACCTAGAGTCACGAAACCGGACCCTAATAGGGTAATCTAACAATAACTTACCTACCTGCCTACACATCGTACTCATACCTACCTCTTCTCACCGATTGACTCTGCGCGGAGATTGTGACACCATCTCTGATCTGCATTGTTTGAATACTCTCTTATCTACATACACACATAGTATTGTGCCACCGCAAAGTCAACTGAACACACGTTTGTAGCCTACCTACATACATGAGGTAAAAGAACTGCGTGAAACGCCATTCCATGTCCTGGATACTACCAATGCCTACTTGTATGCCACTTCAACAGCAGGAGGGCCTCAGGCCAGATGACATACCGCGTCTTACCAGGCGGGTGCGCTGCGGTGCGGGCACCTGCTTGACCACAACAATCAAGGCTGCTTGCACCTTCCGTCCCAATTTCCATGGTAAGTGCATGTGTGCCTGCCGCTTCATCGTCTACAGAATAGGTACATGTACCTATCTATCGATAGGCTCAGGATACAGGGCGGTGAGCACTAGTACAGCGGCAGAATAGCGGGATACGTCCCCCAGCGACCCATCCGCGCAGTTGCCAAGAACTAAACTGGTCCAATTACAGCACTGGCGCTTCTTCACGCTCTTCACACTCACCTTGCCTCCTCCCAAACAACAACAAACTTGCGACTGATTTTCCTTGTCTGCGTGTTTACTGAACTCCCACCACATTCCTTCCAATACCAAACATCTCATTCCAATCATCTTCCACCAATTTGAGACGGTCACAATGTCTTCCGAGAACGGCACCACTCTCCCCCAGGACCCCTCCAAGGTCGACGAGCCTGTCGACGTCAAGGGCAAGGGCAAGGCTGTCGCTGAGCCCATTGATGAGTCTATGGGCGAAGACAATGATGATGATGAGAATGACGAGGATGACGAGGTGAGCCAATCCAAACTCGTTCACATCGTGTGATGTTCCCAAAAGCTAATGACTTCACATAGGCTGGTGGTAAGCACAATCTTTCTAGTTCATATTGTGCGCATGTCATCAATGGTGAGTTTCTAACATGGAGCGAAATATCTAGGCGAAGAGGAGGACGACAACTTGGATGAGATTGACCTCAACAACATTGTCGATGGTGGTCGTCGCACCCGTGGTCGCGTCATCGACTGGGCCAAGGCTGCTGAGGAGAACCCGGCCACTGAGGAGGACGACGACGACGATGATGAGGACGACTTCGAGCCTGAGGCCGAGGCTGACAGTGGCGACAAGATGGATGAGGATTAAACACTCCCCACGAACTGCTTGAGAATGGATTGGACTACGGCTCTGGTCCATCACTTACCATCTTGTGTACCCCACATCCCGGCCTTCTCTTCCCACTGGGTTCTTAGCAACACAAAAAAAGGATACGCGTACAGGAACAGTAGTACGAACATGCAACGCTCTTGTGGCTTTGTCTCTTTACGCGACATGGCACTAGTCTTCGTTCGCCTTGTTCTCGCCTACTATAGCCTCTCACGAAGTCATGACATGCATTTTGATGCTGGATTTGGTCATGCGTACAAGGATTAAGGAACAATAAAGGTGTTTCAAAACAAAAAGGAACCGTGTTCTTCTGGTACCTTGCATTATGTGCCTGCCCACTTGCTCTATAACGCGTGTAAACTGTGACGAGTTGCTACTGCTTGTTGAACTAATCCCACAGGTAAACACGCGATCTATTTCAACGCTCAATGCTTTGTCAACAGTACCCACATTTCATCAGGAGCATTATGTGTGGATGGGTGTTGGTTCGTTGCATGGTAACCTCAAACAGGGAAACGAGAACATGCACCCTTGGCACCTTGATGTTCTTGTTGCGAGTTTACAAATGTTCCTTTCTTCAATTAACATTTTAGTGACTATTCAATTTCTGTGACACTTTTGCTCATTTTCCAATTGCCGGCCACTATGAACTCGGCTGTATGTCCAAGTCAGCTTCAGATACAATATGGTGTCTGACAATTGCAACCAGAGCAGCAGCCCTCAGCCTTTTTCAGACTCATACGTGATGCAACATCCCTCATCATTTAATGCCAGGGCAGCAGTACTATTGAATTTTCACTCCTCAGTACCCTTACAGCATTGGCAGGCCTGCAGTACAACGTGCTGAATGCGACTTAACCAGCAGGTTCAAGTCCAGGTGAAGACCTTCCCTGACGCGAGCGCAGAGACTTCATGAAGCGCGGAAATCGCACGTACTGCCGTGCTCGGAAGCTCGCTGTTAATCAAAATGTTTCATTTGGGCTCCGGCACGGGTATGACGAAGCATTCATAAAGATTGCCTTGATCTTTTTCTCCGGGCTACTTTGGCGCAATTGCCATGTACCTAGGTAGGTATTGGATCAATCCTCGATCACAAGCATGTGTTTCTTAGATGTTTCTTATCCAGCTTCGGGATATCATCAATGGTGGCAGAAAAGTATATCCCCTCTAAACGTCTACAACCGCCGAGACAGTATATCAGACCCAATCCAATGCGACGGCTCAAGTCATACTACCAAGTCCCCGTCCCTGGAGGGGTGTGCCGCAGACGAGATTTTGGGATGACATGGCGCGGCGTATGCTCGGCACTGCGATACTGCCAATGGGGTGGGCAGATGTCCCAGCTACCAGTTGTGCTAATTGCTACGATGAGGGTGGATTGGTAGTGTGCTTAATTTTATTCACAAATTTATCGGTGTACCAAGGCGCCGTTTGTACGAGGAAATAGATCATGATCTGACCTACATGAGTGAACTCGTTGCAATTAATGTTTTCGGACTGAGGAATCCCGCCAACTCAAAGACAGAGAGTCCCACTCCTGCTTCTTAGTCTGGGTGTCCGTTCGATTGCGCAGAATACAAGTGAAGATGAACTTAATAAATTCATTAATTTTGAACCGTAGGAATTCGTGTTCTCATCTACGCCCAGTGGCAACCAGTCTTGGCACAACAATCTACAAATCGTACGTTATGTAGCAAGTTCTGGTAAATATCTTACATTAGAATTGAACCAGACAGAAAGAGAGCCGAATATTCGATTATACGCGATTAATTCATCCTAACTATGTTATTGCTTGACGACCTCTGTGATCTTGGAGTTTCTCGACCACTGCCACCATCTCCTCCGGGAGCAGGTCCGCCTCCAGTACCAGGTGCCGTAGGTGGTGCTGGTACTGCAATGGGACTGCGTTCACTCAGGTTAGCTAATTGGACTAAGGATTGCGGCGCAACAGCGAGAGGAGATTGTGCTCTCTTCCGCTCGGATTGCCAGCGGCGTGGGAAGTCGGACCCTCCAAACAAAGGAGAACTTACCGTGTGACAGGAACATTATCAATATAGGTCTGTATAAATGCTCTGATGGCGTCGTCGCTTTCCGCTGCAGGATCGGGATAATCTGCCGGTGTCTTGTTCATCAACGCATTGTTTGCGGTCTGTAATGCCACCGCCAGGCTTGGCCGTCGTTTCCAATCGCTATACATGCACCGTACAAGAAGGTCGCTTAGATCTCTATCAAGCCATGGGTAGTCACGGTTGGCATTAACCATTTGACCCCCTAACGTCATCGAGTTGTTGTATGTTAAATGAATGAACGGAATAGGCCCTCGGACGATCAGCCGGGCGATCATCTGGAAACCATTATAGTCAGCATGAGTATCATACGCAACTAAAACCAGCGAGTTATATTTACCCTAGAAACGTCAAACAAGTTCCTTGCATGCGCTTTTCCAGGCTCCGTCAGCTCACGTTTAACCAAGCCGAAGTCTATCAGCTTGAACATCTTCCCCATGCCGTGCTCAGGATCTGCGTCTGCACCAGTAACCATGACATTTCTGGCGAAGAGGTCATGGTGCCACATATCTGACGGTGGTTCGCTCTCCGTCGGTAACGTCTCGAGAGTTGCTTCAGCACCATATGGTTTGTTCATAGGATATTCCATTCCAATACACGCTCGTATCACTGTTGCAGTACTATCAGCTAGGGCTTCTACGCATTCTGAGTAGATTGCGGCCAGAAACGCTTAAACTTACTGCAGAGATACAACGACCACAAGAATCTATTGGGAACATTGGCGGCAGCACGCTGAACTCTTTCGAACACGTCCTCAAGATCGCCGTTTTCGAGGTATTCGATTATTGCCGCCGGCCCTTTCAGACCTCCGAGTACATCTAAGGCCTCCGCGAACGGTGCTGTGCCCGCTTCGACTGGTCGTGGTTTCTGGCTTGGATTATTAAGGTCGTCGGCATGGGCTAGAATTTTAACGATGTGTTTCGCGCCGTGAAATCTCTGTTTGACGGTGAGTCCGACTACATTTCAAAGGACTTGGTGTCGCGCTTACTCTTAACCATAGAATTTCTTTCTTCAAATCCTCATCCAGTCCGAATTGCGCGATCTTCATTGCGATGCGCAACGGCGTTCCATCTCCTCCCCTTTGCGAAAGGAGCAGAGCTACTCCAAACCCGCCAGCCCCTAGTAGCTTTTCGTACTTCCAGGAACTGGAGTCTTGGAAACACCTCTGGATCTGGGCTGCTTGCTGCTGTGGAGATAAGTATGTCCCGCCCGGCATGCCATAGGCGGCCATTGGTTATAGTAGGTAGCTTTTGAGTAGTGTAATCCGAGTGTGTCCCAAAGATTGACGTTTCGGCTGATCAATATAGATTGTTAAAGCATGTGAAACGAGCTTCCATCGTACATGAGACACATTTATCATCTTTGATGTACTATGACTTAGGTGCAGATTATCTATATGCTCTGGATTATCCTAGGCAATCACCGCTTTGTTGAATGGTGTAATCGAATAATACCTTATGTTGGCACATCTTTATCCCCGAGAACAAAAGATGACCAATTCCGGTGCGAGAAGCAAGGCTCGCGATTGTTCACGAAAATGGATGGTTTCTCCTGGCACGCGCCCGAAGACACCATTGTTGGGTCCCCGATGTCAAAATCCTCGAGGACCAAAACTCATTCACTCTACGAGTTGCGGAAAAAGGCGACGATAAGGCCGTTCCCTGTTCCAGTGGGCCGTGTATGCATACCTAGGGTCCTAATATTAATCAGCATACACACACGCAAAACGCTGATGATTAGCTTCGCAGAGCTCTTGTTTCTTTCTTTTCTGCGTGCAATGTTAGGTCTTTAGTCTCATACAAGCTGAGCTAATGTGGTGAGTAGCAAGTACGAAGGATGGATTTTCCTTCGCTGTTGCATCAAATAGTTCTTAAAGTAAGCTCACCATTATAAGGTGTGTGCAATTTGTGTACTTCGTAGACGATCAGACGAGGTTAATGGCAACTGTATTCGATAATCCTGTTGCTGTCTAAGGTAGGCTGCCTAGACGTATTAGCATAGAGGACTTCACAACGGTCGATAGGTAGCAATAATGTTGCCTTTCACTCACTCTACAATTCCGCTAATATAAAACAGCAGCAAATGTCATGGACAGTTGCCAGTCGAGGCACCGGCGCATCACCGTGGTCTATGAAGGTTGTATGTTGCGGAACTATTATTTCCTTCCCTTACCCTTGCCCTTGCCTTTGCCCGTCTTCTTCTTCTTTTTCTTCTTGTCATCCAGCTCCGGACTTACGCTGTCCTTTGAGGGTTGAGTGTCGCCTCCCTGAGGAGTCTCCGTTTCAACTTCGCGCATTTCTTCTCTTATATACCACACATTATCGAAGAAACCCCTGACTACACCCCCAAGCTTTTCCATTCGGTACTGCTGAAGCATTTTTCTCGATCTCTTGGAACCAATATCAGCCTTGAAATCAAAGTACGGATCTCCACGCTGACTATCAAGTTTCTCCTGACTCTCCATACAAATTAACTTAGGCCTTGCCAAATCGGCAATAATCTCGCGGAAGCAGAAGTTTGGATGATGGGCAAACACAGCCGAGTTATCATCAACCATTGTGAACCCTAACGCCCCCCGGCTTTCAATGACCTCGATACCGTGTTCGCCCAGGATTTGCTTGTCCACAGACTGATAGCCTGGGTCCTGCGTGAAGATCTGTACCTTATCCGCTGAACTT
This sequence comes from Xylariaceae sp. FL1019, assembly GCA_022578705.1. NCBI lineage: Eukaryota > Fungi > Ascomycota > Sordariomycetes > Xylariales > Xylariaceae > Xylariaceae sp. FL1019. The sequence continues at coordinate 1,644,146 of MU391923.1, forward strand.
ACTTGTTGAATTGCTCTCGCCACCACGATGAGCGCTGCGTGCTCCCGCTCATGGCTCTGGATAGACCAGTTTCTGCCGTTTGACAGCCCAGCCAGCGCCCAACTCACCGAACCTAATCCAAACCCAAATACCTTGTCAATGTGACATCCGGCGAGATTTTGCTTGACCAGCAGCTCGATGTTACTCGCCTCTGAGGTTCCCGCAAACTCGGCAAACGTTGTATTGAACGATTCTCTTGCTTGCTGTTCGGTTTTCCAGGGCCCATGCGCCAAATATGTTTCGATTTGGACAGAGATCCAGGCATATCCCCTGGGTTCAGCTGCCCAGTCATTGTATGACCTTTCATCTGCAAACATTATGAGATCTCGCTCCGCAGCCTGGTCTTGTGCTAAATCCCACGGCTTAGCACCATGTCGAGGATTCTGCTGGGAATATTCATGCCCCTGAATGGTGCGAAGTTTAATGACGTCGCTATCCTTCGCGGCCTCTGCCTCGTAATATTGTAACAATTCTTTCGTGTAAAAGGGGTCATTCTCACCTATCTCTGGGTAAGGACCGTTGTTCGACGTGTTAGACATACTGGACAGGGTAATGCGGAAAGCAGATGATAAGGAACTTGGCGAGCTATGAGTAGATAATATGTTACTGTGATGTTGTTGCGTTTGATATTGAGGCATCCATCTGAGAAAAGAGTCGCAATATCACGTCCGGTTAATATCTACAACATTTTTTTTGTTGATGAAATCTCTTGTGAACTGATCACTCGACTGCAATAAAGCCATTGTTCTACTAAGTAATAATCATTTGCAAACCTCAGTCTTTGTGGATGAAGTGGTGCTTGTTGGATGACTTCAGCCTCAAAATGCTCAAAGCTGCCTGCATTCATCGCTTTGAGCGCCATCGCATAAGGCAACGTACCCAGCAGCCCTCAATGATATGGATGTGATTAACAACGCTCCTCAAGTTATCCGCATGACATTCCTTTTGCCACAGTTGAGCATCAGATTGACGGCGAAAATTTCATTTTCGAGCATAGAAATCGTAGAATCGATAGAAACGATTGTTCTCTAGATCGCGATCAATAACCGCCCCAGTATGCCACACATTAAGACATCTCAAATATCTCCAGGAGCGATTCCAACTCCTTAAATATTTACCAGACCATTCCATCGCAAAGCTACATTCGCCAGCCACTGAATGATAGCCATCTGACCAAGAACAATGTCCCCTCATGGTGATATTATAAGTCATAAACACTGCTCTTACCACCCAATCCTCGATCGAACTACTTAGTGCGTCAAGAGATACTAAATTATAGAAATCTGTCATACATGCAAAAACAAGTACTTGATGATGACCCCATGCGAGATCTGCCAGAGAGGTCTCCTAAGCCGTGTGACCTCTTCCAATACGGCGATCTTTACGTTCGACCGCCAAAGAACTCACTTAAGACTGAAGACAAGGACTCGAATACAAAACCGGCAGAGCCAACTGTACAAACTAGGTTCAAGGACTCCATGGCGCATCAAGCTTCAGACTTCAGACCGCCATGCGAATTACATTAAGGGGTAGGCGACACTCATTCGAATAGGATTCTAAGTTATCATGTACACTATCAACTACGCTCAAGCCAAAGGATATCACATCTCACGAACTAATCAAACCCCAAGCTCCTCGCCCACGCGTCCCATCACGCCCTCCGACGAGATATGTTCGCCCCCTAGCCGAACCGTATCCCGCTACTCGGGTCCCAAGTGCCAGATGGCGTTTTAGCTGGTGGCGGTGGATTACCTCCGCCGGAACCGGCAAACTTGATGGGCATGTTCTGACTCCAGATACTCGCAGCCGGCTGGTGCGGCTGGGGAGCAACAGGCTCGGTTGGCGGTGCCCACGATTGAATCTGTGCTTCAGCTGGACTTTGAACCTGCTGTCGTGGCGTTTTGGGAGCGGGCGGCTGACTGCCATAGGAGTGTCGTTGGTGTTGCGACGGAGATTGATACGCAGGCGTGTTGTTCCAAGAATCAGCAGATTGCGGCGGCTGTGCATGTCTTTGTTGCTGCTGCTGCTGTTGTCCGAGAGACAAGCTGTTGAGAGGTGGCATATTGAGTTCGTCCTCAAGCATACGTGCCTCTCTTCTCCGCTCGGTTAGGAATGTCTTAGCGCTATCGCGGAAATTACCCACGATGCGACTGAGATCGTTATAGAACTTTCGCCCAACCTCGACATTGCTTGTGAGCTCTTTATACTTGTAATAAGCATTTTCGAGTTTCTGTAGAGCTTGCTCTCTCTCACGAGTTCCCTTGTCGCCGGCCACCTTCTTCTGACTTTCAAAATCACGATTCGCGCGCACAAGGTCAGAGAGTAGTTTTTCCTGATCCGTGCCTTCTTTCTGCACCATCTCCATGTCAGGTTCGTACAGCGAGTCCAGTCGTTTCTCGAAGAAGTCTTCGAAATGTGCCGGCACAATGGCAGTGGCCACAGCCTGGTTGCGTTCCAATCGGGCCGCCTCGAGAAGAATGTCAGATTTGATATCGTCACTTCGGGCTTTCTCTCGCAGTGCTTCGGCTTTCCGTGTACGGCGGCTTTCGAGACGGGTCAAGTCATTGTAAACGCTCCGTAGGCGCCCGATTGCTGGTCTCAGAGACTCTGGTACTTCGGTACGCCGGGATGAAGGAACGAAGTCCATTATCGCTCGATCCGGGCCCGTGAGGACCGCTATCATTGGCTCAACTTTCTGAAACTTCTCTCGTACCACCGCATCGCTACTTGCGCTGTTTGCAAACCATCCTTCGGCCTCACCTGCTTGAGTCCACAGTTTTGCACCCTGGTTGGACTCGGAGCGACCCTCTGGTCGCGTCCACCGGTCAGTACCAAATTTGGTCCGTAGCCGTGTATCTTCTTCCTCTTCTGTTAGTAAGTATCCTCTGCCTTCCTCGAACATGGCCATGTCCGTAGCCCGGAGCTTCTCAATATCCGCGAAACTTCTATGCAGTCGGTTCAGCGCGTCTGCCTGACGGATTTCTTCGGCGTGTTGGACCAATGTGCCAGGTAGACCAAGGGGTTTCTCAAACGCCTGTATAGAGCCTGGAAGGTTGAGAGATGATAAGAGCTCGTGAATCCTCTCATTTAATGATTCGAGTTCTGTTATTACGTTCTGGCTGACGAGACGATCTCTACGCTCCTCGTATATGGAGACTGCCAGGTGCACTGAATACGGAACCAGCTTTGTGAAGAGGGCTGGGCCGAATTCGCCTTTGTCCCCAATGTATTCCAAAGGCGTGGCAACATGCGGTGGTGTTTTTGCTGAGGCCATGGTGGCTCTGTCGAGAATTTTCAGCTCCGATTTGGGCGTTACGGGATCTAGCGTGCAAACAATCAGTTAGCCGGCGTTTGCGCACAGATGGGGGGGCAGAGCTCACTCAGATAGATGACATCGTTGTCTCGCTCGGCCCGTTTCAGGTCCTCTTCTATCCTCCTCTTCAGGTTACTCAAATCCTCGACAACAACCTTGTTGAGATAGCCGCCCTTTGTCTCCTTCATGCCTTCTGCCACGCAGGCCAGTGCGTCACGAAGGCGGGCCACCTCCTCGCCATATCTTCTCTTCTCCAGGCACTCTCGCGCGGCTCGATACTGGGCGGCGGCGGCGAAGTGGTGATGCTTGGCGCTCATATGGTGTATCCAGCCGCTACTTATGGCATCGGACTGCATGGCAGCTTCGCTCGCCAGGTCGTAGAAATCGGAGACCTTGGCGGCCACCTTGGCGATGGATGCGTCCTTGTAGCCGTCCATAACGGCCTTGTGCCAGAAGCATTCCTGGGATTGGGCTAGCTGCAGCTGTATGAGAGATTCGAGGGCATGGCTGTCCATATCATCGGGAGGTGTGGTCCGGAGATCGGGGATTATGTCGTTCTTGAGGTAGGCGAGGACGCCGGCGGCCTGGCTGAAATAGCTTGCGGCGGTCTTGAGACCCTCGGTGCTGGCGCGATTGCTTCCGGTGGCGAGCTGGGAATACAGAGCGGCAAGATTGAACACAATGTTGGCTCGCTCAAACTGGAGGTTGTTGTGGACGATGGGTCGTTCGACATTGTAGCCGAGTGCGGGATACCAGGTGAAGTCGGCCCCTATCTGTCTCGAGCGAGGGCTCGTCAGCCCAGACACGTGCGCGAAACTATGTGTGAAGTCGGAGGTGGACGGAAGAGGAGTGGACATACATCGATGGGAAACTTGCCACTGATCCAGACGAGCTGGGCGGCGTAGGCTTGAAGTTTCTTTAGGCCGCTGGGGTGCGGTTCGTGGACATTGACGGCATCGCGTCTAAGAGCATCGATAACGTTGAGGTCCTGGCGAAACATGTCGGGATGTTGGTCGTACTTGGTGGATATGTACTGCTTGATAGCAGATGACAGAGACAGCTGCGTGCCCTTGCGGAAGGGCACGGCGAGGATGGTGGTGTTGTTCTGCATGTCGGCGATGGCGACGGCGACGGCGGGGGTTTATGGCTCGAAGTCCGCCTAGCAGGAACCCAGCTTCATTTCACTCTTGGGACATGTGCAGGAGAGTAAGACGAAAGTAAGTGTCAGCAGAGTATCAGCAGCATTGCGATGCGATCTGTGTCGGCTAGAGTATGGGCGTTGTTGCGTGCCGTTGGTAGTGCTACTCCTGGCGGCGGTGTTAGATGGTGGGGGGCGGGAGGGAGAAATGCAATGCAAAGCAATGACTTCATCTCTGATCACGGCTGACGGTGCCTTGCTTTGGTGGGGCATCAGCTAGCTGGACATGAGCCCGACAGTTTCCACCTCGAAAACTTCGTCCGCCTGCTTCGAGTCTCGACAAGACCAATCGAGCTATCACAGACTTGAATGTACACACCCACGTTCAAAATACGCTACCTACTAGAGGGTATGCTCAGAATAATTACGTACCGTAGGTGAGGTACAGTCGAGCTGGGCACTACAAGGGCTCCGCCAGCGAGTGGGAAGGTCAGCTAAGCCATACTTTACCTATAGCCTAGGACGTTGTCAGACTCGTCATAAAAACAACCCTATCTCTCGTCTCAGCTTGAGACGATGCGTTTTTGTTCACTTCTTGATGTTCCCGTTTCGAGCGCAAGGCTGAGGAAGCAAGGGGAAACCCAACGAGGTTCACCTGCATGCATGTCAACTAACACAACCTTCTACCTTCCATGTGCTCAAGCCCCGGCTCGATCTGCCACCCTTCGCAGGTACTGTCTTCCAACTTTTGATTTCGTATCGTCGTTGCTTTAGACGGTTCAACGGTTAATCTCGCTCGACACGGATTGTCCGAGCCATGGCATGTAGAACAACATCATCGTTATGGCCGTCTCCCGCCGCACTGGTAAATTGAGTTCATGTGCCATGTTCCATTTTTGGTTTTTGCAATCCGGTTTCGCTTATCTAACATATGTACAACGAGGGAAGAATCTCGGGCCTGTCTCCTCTCGAGCACTTCGATGTTGAGCATAGCCCACCCTCCCTGCGGACATATCTACAAATGTACCAGCCAGACTCGCTCACGAACGCCCCGCCACCTCTTCACTGCTAAAGCCCCTTACCGACGCGTTGCTCTTCCCCGTCTCTCATCTCATGAATGCAGAAGAAAAAAAAAAAGGTGAGAAAAAAAGACATTTCTATCATCACAACTCCCTTGGCCCACATAACCAGGTCTATGATACAAAGCGCGACTATGATATGGTAGATAGTCAAATATATGAATAGTGTCATTCGCCCAGCAGCGCGATATCGTCGATGGGTATATGACATGCTGGCGAGCCGCGTACGCTGACTTTTGGACTCGACACCTTTATCGTAATGTAATGTGATGTAAATGCTAGAGGCGTCTGGGTGCAAAGACCACCGAACGCCGGGTTCGCTGTCTTCAGCCAGGTCAGGGAAGAAAGGAAACAAGACGTTGTGTGCTTGTTGTCTGACACGACAATCATGTCAACGAGCCTGTCGAGAAGCCGGCGGCGGCGACAAGCGAATGATTGACTTGAAGAAGAGGATGTAGTGTAGTATTATGCATTATCATGTGACGGTATTGCAGATGCTTGGATCGGGATTAAGGGTGCGGTCGTGGAAAGCGGGTGGCGGGTATCGTCTGTCGTCGTTGTATATCGGTGTTGTGGCGAGTTGCTTAGGTACCGTATAAATCTCCGTTTCCCAGCCAAATCTCGCTGAGGGGACGCGTTCCCACATGGTTTTCCCAACTCCCAGCCATGTTCATATCCAAGATGTTCCCCCAAGTTCCGGCCGACTTTTATATCATAAAAATAAAAGTGATATCCAATGTGCTCCGATGATTGAGGTGCCACTTAGTGAATCATCGTTGTATGTGGCAGAAACAGAACTATGGATTGTTTAGGGGATCCAAACGAGTTCGATGATACCATCGATTTGGGACATGGGCTGCTCGTCTCTGTCGACCCATCGCCAATCATTTGCTTTTCGAACATAAATCTGGTGGACAGTATTGTCGGGGGCGTGATTCGCTTCCTGCAGATCCCAGCTGATCTTTCGGCCTGTCTTCAGGAGACTGGGCCGTTGGGGGTCGAAGACATAATCCAGATTCCATCCTTTGTCCTGGGGAGCAGCCGCAAAGGTACGCTCCATCTGGCGCAGGTTGAAGTCGATACCGAGCGGGTAATGAACGACACTGAAGCCAGTGGAAATGATAAAGTCATCGCTCGTCTGGAACCGTTGTAATGTGCAATCTTCTCCACAAATGTGAGCAATCTTAGTGTACTCCCAAGGCAAGGCACTGTGCCAGCCGCCGCCCTTGAAGTGGTGGAGAGAGACAGGCTTGATCCCAGCCTCGTAAAATCCGGATGGGTCGCCGTAGAGATCGAGCTGGTAAAGACCACGCAAGATAGACAGACGCACATCGGTATTTTCGTAGATGCACTTGCGCAGAAGAATATCACCCTGTGGGCCCCAGCCCGAGTTTGATTCGCGAATCTTCTCGTCTGTCTTGCATGTTTCATAATCGCGAGCCACTTGCGCAGCTAAAGGAACGGAGACAAAGACACCTGCACCACCAAAAGCCTGGGAACCATGGCGATCAACATTGTTGATGTCTTCTGACAAAACACCGATGTACAACTGATCATTAGGATCAAACTCGTTCATCCTTTCAACGAGCAAGTGGACGCTGGGGAAAAAGGTGTCATCGTCACAAGATACGAGCCATTTCTTGTTGACGCGCTCGGGGTGGTTGTACAGCGTGGGGAGTAGCGTCAGGTAACGAACTGCCATCTCGAGGGACGAGTCAGAGTGGTATACATCCACGTCGATACCAGCGGTTGTGAGCTTGGTCCTTGCATGCGTGATCTCGTCCTCAGTCGCGTCCAACAGAAACAGAATGAGCTTCCCGCCATTGGATTGACCTTTTCCGTCGGTAAGCCAATAAATCCACTCATTCACGGGGCTTGTTTTCTCGCCGCTAAATCTCTTGAATGTGGTGGAAACACCAAACATGAAGTCGGACAGATTGGCGGAGGATGGGTAAGGCGACTCCGGAACATAGACGTCCAGCGGCTTAACACACTTCTCATTTCCGAAGTTAGGCTGCTGAAGATTGATTGACTTGAATGTGCTCGGCAAGAATGGCTGATCGAGCTTCGTCATACTCTTTCTGGGAATTGGTTCTCTGTTGATTTTGACGTAGCGCTTGTAGTATTGAAACCCATCCATGAGCTCATACTTGTTCTTCAGCTGAGCCATGTAGCTTCCGTCTATCCTGCAGTCCATGACATGATCCGATACGGGAGGAATGTCTAGCTCTGTGGCTTGGGGTGTATTCAACCGGTCGCCGACGGGTTTCTGCTCATGCGGAATATAGCTCTCTTTATTATGCTGCGGTGTGGCGGCTTTGATAATCTGCGTGCCGACGCCTTCTATCTTGTTCGACTTCCATGTTACTCCGAGGAGGACGAGGAGCACAACCACGAAGATGACCGTTCTCACGAAAGGATTTCGCATGTTGACTAATCTTTGGTGGGAAGATGGTAGGCTAGCTCCCATTGTTCTCGTCGTTTAGGGAGGTACCAGAGGGAAACTGTATGTTCTGTGGCTTCAGCCGGGGCTGTGTTTGCCTGAAACGCAGGCCTCGTGTCCCCGATCCCGTCTTCAACTGGGTTCGTCTCTTAAATATTCACACACGCCTTGAGTTGTTTATAGACCGACATGCGGTAGAACAGTTTGGTGTTGATGGCGAAGGCGAAGCGGCCGTGAAAAGTCGGGGGCCGTCCAAGCTTTTCTGGCAGAACAAACAAATGCTCCAATGCGGGAAAGCAGGTGGTAACGAATGAACACCTCTAAGACACAGAGGCCGAATAGAGATCAATCAGCAAAACGCGGAACAGGACAGCCAAGACTGACCGATGGAGGTTGTCGGGTGGTGGTAGTGAAGCCGGAAGGGAGAGGAAAAAGTTGACCAGGAGGAGAGGAGGACAAAAGGGTCAAGAAAGCCGCCAGCCACAGGAAAAGGAGGAATTTCTCTCATGATTATTAGACCGACAGGGAAGTGCAGGGGATCCCTCCCAGGTCCACCATGGGCAGACGAGACAGACGGAGACAGACTACAGACTACACAGAGACTACATACATACTCCGTACATACGGGCAGAGTACGGGAAGGTGTGGAGGAGGCGAGAGGGCGAAAACAGGGACGACGCAGCCGAGCAGGATCCCTACAGCACAGCAAGGAACGGCCTGCGGTCCCAGGCTCGCCAGGTACTGTACTGTACAAACACGTATGCACAAGAGGCGGCAGAAAGGCGGATGCCGACCGTACGAGTAGTCCTGCATGCATCAGTCAGGTCACGACATACAGCAGCCAGTGGGACACGCCGACTTCGATAAGGGGGGGCTCTCGGGGGGCTCGAATAAATTGAGGTGCAGGGATCTGTATTAGACCCGTTCGACAGGAAAATGCAGCGGAAGTGGATGGCGCGCCGTGCTGAATCCTGGATTCCCAAGGCGGTCGCCTTTCGTGGTGCTCTTGTTCAGCCATCCAACTCGTACCCTAGGTAGGTACAGTTCACATGTACATGACAGGCGGCCTGCCATACCCAAGCCGCTGAAGCTGCTGCGATCGAATGACTTTCTTTCTGTTCCGATGACAGGAATGGTGGAGAGGAGATAAGACGCCAAGGTCTCCGTTGCAAAACCCGAAGCAGAGCACACGGGCAGACACGGGGGGCAGTAGGGATGAAAAGGTGTGAGTGATTGGCTTTCTGGAAAGGGGTCCAACATCGATCAACACTGCGTCGGGCCAATCAAGACCATGGCAACCCGTTTCCTTGTGGCTCTTTGGAGTTTAGAGTGAACGCATTCCTCCTGTGTCGCCGGCATACCAGCCAATGACTGCGCCTCCAAAGCTGCAGAGTTATTAGTTACTACATACGTGCCATGTACTGTAGGTAAGGACGAGTACGCCCACAGGTATGGGCAGTATCGAGAAAGGGGATGCGACGACGACTGCACTGTCGATATTAAGAGAAAAGGGGCGTGGCAATGAGGTACGATAACTCGAAATTCCAGCCCGGGAGTAGCGTCGTGGTATTATGGCTGTGCCTGCAGCTAATGTATCTTAGCATAAACTATACGAATTACATGATTGCCGTAGCAAAGCATTGGTCTTGGCTGCAAAACTGCTGTTTCGTAAATCGTGGCAAACGGCCATGAGACGAAAGAACCGAGAAACAGAACAGCGCCTGGCCATCCATCTCAGGCTTCTCGGCTGACGGCTGAGCCAGAGATTCCAACGGTGAATTGGGTTTGCTGTAAGGGCAAAGATACGAGATGGATTCCCCGAGCAGCAAGCCGCCCCAGATCTCGGCCAGATCTCGTATGACAACCTTAATGGACAATTGACGCACAGTTTTATATGTTGCACTTGGCACTTGCAGAGACACCCCGGAGAGAGAACCTTGAGGCGCTGAAACCACACGTGTTAACGCTGTCGCAAAGAAAAGCGGTGGTCTGTGGTCAGACTAGGTGTTTCTGGAAGTCTTCTTCTTCGTCTAGCTCCAGCCTGTAGCCTTCTCGACCGACCAAGTCAGCCTCCCTCTGCAACACCTTACAGTACCACCAGGTGGTCAGTGGCTAACACCCATCAGAATGCCAACCTCAAGTTAACAACGCATGTATGTACATAGGCCTGAGCGTGCATGGATCTCGATTTTCAAGGTATTCCAATGCGTCGAATCTTATCAGCTTCTTAAGTCTCAATCACCAGATCAATCTGGCCCGAGTCTGGCGGATTCTGGTCCATGAGTCTCGGCTCTCATTACTCCAGTCTGCTACTGCGTGATTGTGTCTGGTCTGTGGCGGGCATGCTTGTTGACCCAATTTACCTGTGTACCCAGTGTGCGTCAAAGCGGGTAGGCGAGTTGGTACATTTGGGTAAACTGTACCGTATGCTCGATGGCGCCATCAGAACTCGACGCGAGGACGCGTAACCAAACGTCACTGCAACCGCCTGGGTGGCATCAATCAATCTACTATCGTAAATTTGTTATGCGGAGAGTCTGTACAGCAGGGTGCTAGAGATTGGACGACCGATTCACACAGCTCTGGTCATTGAGCATTTGATATTTTCGTTTCTGTATGCCGCCATCGACTCAATTATACGGACGGGAGATTACCTAGGTAAACAGTGAAAAGCGACCTAATTGCCCTGATCGCTAGGCCATACCCCACCCCACTGTAGACGCTTATAGGAGTAGGGAGACCCGCCTAAGATGCGCTGAACTCGGGCAATATCTCGCCAAGTGTCCTTCGGGTACACCCAGAAGGTTAATCCCACGGTCATCAACCCAGGCTCGCCAGGACTTCCTGACCCAGTGGAGTGCAAACGGCGAACGGCGAACGGGGCTTTCGTCACCGCCTGATTACATTTTACTATTATTGGTACCCGTCAGAAGCCGCATGCTCGATGGATATAAAGGGGGCAACCGGGCCAGTGGCGGAATACATATGGGCGGGTGTGGTGATGACGTGCCGTGCGAATGTTCTTACATGGAAGCTTGGCGTCTGGCGTGATCTACGTGCAATTACAACAATCTCTCAAGGACAATACTTCTCGACTGTACATAGGTCGAGCCTGTATGTGCAATCCGTCACTGGATCAGACATAACTAGCAGAAGGCATCGAGACTTTGCAAGTCAGGGGTAAGCCTGCTCAATCTAGTGGTTCCTACTGTCCTACATAGATTCAGCTGGCTTGGAGAACTAGTAACAATAGCTACATGTAGCCATGATCTGACTAAGTCATCACCTTGCGACTCGCGAGGAGGTAAGGTTGTCCCAATCAGAGGACGCAACACGAAACCTCTGCCTCGATTTTGATTTCCTTATTCATCGTTATAGTGAGAACTTTATACCAGTAGCAAGTAGAGGGGATTGTCAAATTCGAGGACAATCCTATATGTAGTCCGCACTCGCTATCCTATGTAAAAAATGCTAAGGTACCTTACTTTTGTAACTTCCCCTTTCTGTTCAATCCTGACCGTAGATCTCGAGCTAGGTGGCAATTTCAAGACCATCTGCCCGCGGAACGCCTATCTCCAGCTGCGCCTTGGCGTCTGCACCTCATCTGCGGCAAACACTTCGCCTAAACCCAATCCAATATAACTGAACAACACGTTCATTTCTTCCGGGATGTGCGCGCTTGTCTACACTCTACACTCTACATGCCTCATCGCAGTTAAGGCGAGTCGTGACATTGAGACAAGCGACAGACGACAATTATGGAAGATTAAACTCGTAGCTGTATCCCATGATATCTGCGGGCTGTTTGGTAGTCCTCGTTATGTCCCGATCTACGACTCGTGCTTTGGGGGCTGCGCGACTCAGCTAATGATGATCTTTGGTTACCCAGACAAACGTGTATGCACCCCAAACAGATGGGTAGCCGTGTTGCCAATGGCTATTCTTGAAGTCGCTATGCACGAATGATGGTCTTCTCTGGGTTTGTATCGCAATGAAATACAGCCTTGCCGAGCGATTCAGATATGAAAGGATCGATATTAGCGTCCTGCCTGCAGACAGTAAGGGCTAACCAATACTGAAAGGAATTCTCAAATCTGGGTCCCATAACATAGCTGCCCTCATGGCCTTAATTTGATGGGACGGTGTCATTTCAACGCAAGCGAATACTACTATAAAGGCCCATCAAAGGGATTTCAGTGGACGTCATCTGTGCTGTCTATAAGTTGCACATGCGCGTATTCCGAAGGGAATAAATACATGTGTATATAGATACACCTAGCTATATGTAGGTGATGATCAAGAATCAATGCTCTCGCTGTGTCTTTGGAGCCGTCCACCAACGGTCTCCCTGCAGGAGCTCTGTACCAAGGTCAGACATGATAGCTGGCGCGTAGAGGAATTCCTTGTTTAGACGACTCTCTCGAGTCTCTTACTTGCGATGTGAATATATCCTCACTCGGCTCCCTTATCTGCATTATCAGTCATCAATTTTATTCGACAAGTCCCTTATCTTCAAAGACACCTACCAACACAGGTAATCCGTAGGTATCCCAATCCCACCCTGAAATGTCCCAAGATCAGTGCGACGTGCAGCAGCGAAGCTGTTTCGGTGTCACAGCCGTCTTGAGTGTAAGCAATCCGTACCTAATGCGAATCGATTTCAGCCAACTCGCCAGCCTACGCAGAGGTAGGTTGGACACAGCCCGGAGCCTCATCACCCGCTCTCAATCCGAAACACACTATGATCGATGCGTTCGTCAGGTCTATAGTCTTTTTTTAACACATGTCGCAGGTCGATCGCTGGCGGAACATTGAAACACATACGCCTCAACCGTCGAGCAGGGGATGGAAAATTACTATTAGTAATCCTACTTACTTAAGTAATACTTTACTTAAGTAAGTATTAGTAACAGGAATCTCGTTACTTAGTAGTACTTAAGTAAAAGCTTACTTAGCTAAGCCTATTTAGGAAGAAATGTGGGGCTATATCTAGAGGTATAATATAGAAAAAGGATAAATAAAAAAAAAAGAAAAAAAATTAATAAATATTAATAATAAATCAAGTCTTAGTTAAATTAAAGCTAAATATATAGTTTTTATATTAGAATTTAACGGCGAATTTAATAAATATTTATTTAAAATTTTCCGAAGTAAATCCGACTTAATCCGGTTTATTTATTATTATTAATAAAAACTTAAATATTAAAATAGCTTTATTTCTTTTAAAGATTTATATATAAATCCGGAAAAACATAACCCGGATTAATTATATATATTCCAGATTAAAAATATTTTCTTTAAGTTTATTAAATAACTTTTTATTATAATAAACATTTAACTAGTTGTTTATTTTTAAACTTTTTATATAATAAGCCGGATTAATTCGGATGTACTTCGGATAAATCGGGAAAAATAACCATTAAATCCGGCTTTAAATTCTGATATAAAAACTATATATCCGGCTTTAGTCGGGTTAAAGATCGCTTTATTATTAATTATTATATAATATTAAATTTTCTTGAAAAAAAATTAAAAATCAACCCTTATAAAGTCCAATCACGTGACTCTTGGTCCCATTTTTCTTTCCATTATAGGCTTAGCTTAGTATTTGCATAGTAACTAAGTAAAGTACGTATATAGTGGTTACTTAGTAAAGTAACAGCCGATACTTTACTTAAGTAAGTATTTTCCAGGCCCTGCCGTCGAGTTTGCATTACGAAGGTTAGTCGGCAATAGATCATCATCACGTCTGCCGTACGCGAGCTATCTCTACTAGTAGTAACAAGTAGCTTTGGAGACTTGCTCGTGTCAAGACTCCGCCTTAGATGACAAGCTCTGGCAAGTGTCTCCAATGTCTATGCAGCTCTTTCCCATTGAGGGCAGGTCTACAATAGCGCCGTGCCGGCTCCAGCCTACATAGACAGTCTGCCGAGTGCCTAGAGTCCACCGGTATATCTTTTCGAACAAAAGAACAGCGATCGGCAGCGTAGGTTGTTTTACATTTGAAACGGCACCACCAACGGAGCAGTGAACCTGTCAATGGGGTTCATTATTAGCGCCCATTGACCAGCGCCACGGATGCTCATTGTGGTATGATACGTAGTGTCGAGCATTATGGCGGGGTCCAATTGCACTCGTAGTGCTAATGTATTTCAAGCCTAGAGGTTCCAACGCAAAGCAGCCGGAAAGCCAATCCGGGGAACCACTTCTTACGTTCCCTGGAAAGCTGGGCCGCGAAATGCAGAAATGCATCTAGATAAAATGGAGAGATGCAGGTCACAGTCGGTGTTGTGATGCAGGTAGGCAGTCAGATGAGTGGTTGCCAGAGCGCTATTGCGGCCTGGTGATGTAATAAGCTCGACGAGTACAGTGGGCATGTCTGCCCTCGTTGGTTTTTAGGAGCTTTAGGACTAAAAAGCCAAACCTACACGGCTCGTCCCTTTAACCTTGAATTAGTTCATATGCTGTCGGCTGTTTCCCTATCAACGCCTTGGCTCCAAAGTTACCAAGGCCAGGATGGAATGGCGCTGTCCCGCCGTTTACGTAACCAGTGACCACAGTGATAACGTCTACCAACGTAGGCATGAATGGCCAGTATACTCTGTCCCTTCATATTCGAGCTCGTAAACATCCCAGTTTTAGGCGGATCAATGTTGGTGATGGCGCGAACACTCAGAGGCGTAGTGCATTTGGTAACCCGGAAACGTGGATTGTTATTAATCAGCTGTCCGTGCTAGTGGGTGCCCAACAAGCCACGAGACAGGCTCGACAGGCAACTCGACAGCCGGAATAGCCAAGGAATTCAGAGTAAACTGTACATCCGTACTGGCTAAGGCCAATCAGTCTAGTTCCACAACACACTCTTCGAGCATTCTGTAATATATTCGAGAACATCGCGATCACTTCTCAGGTATATGGAAGACGCTCATCACAACTGTTGGTACCAGGCGTCACGCAACGTGCCCGTAACTGAACGCGTCGGACTCACGCAGCTTAGGAAAGGGCCTTGGTACCAATCTCTATGATGTTCTGCGAGGAGGCTAAGCATAGGACCTAGGTGCCGCGCGGCACAGGAAGTCGACTGCTCCGGACGATGCCTCTCTTCGAAAGCCGCGCCTGGAAGTATAAAGTGGGCTTTTGCGACCTCCAAATATCGACCTCCCAGGAATGAATGCAGTCAGAGTGCCGCAATCCGCCCCGGCACCTACATAATCAGACACACGTGCGGCTGCCAGCTTCAGAGTCAAAGACCTTACCAAGTCTGTGCCATATTTTTACTATGTGTATTACACGGCTTGTACACGGCGTTCAGACACGGGCGAGGTGATCGCTCAAGACTGACCCCCTTCTAGTATTTGAGGCCTCGGGCATTAGCATTAGCCGAAGGACGAAGTGTGTAGCGAAACAAGAAAGTTTATACAATTCGTTCACGATGTGTCAACTCATGCGTGTCTCTGAGCATTCAGAATCTCCTCTCGCTTGCGAATCTCCATCCAGATTCAGGTATATGATATGTGTTCGACGGAATTGATGGCCTGGAACGAGAAGCCTCCCACACTATCGGCAGTTATCTAGCTTATCATACCTTAGGTATGTAGCATCAAGTGACATGTCAAACGCAGTGACATCCATGATATATGTGGCAGTTTAAGACACGATGATTGCCGCAATCATTCGCAGAACCAAGATCTACTGTGAGTGCATAACTATTGGCATGGATCTTTGCTTGCGCTGTTATAGTCTGCAAACATTTGCCATTTGCGTCGAGCAATCGTCCTGGTCCTGGTAGACTGTCCACCTCGTGCAACACCTCTATGGCGCAAAGTCGAGGCTCGTGATCACTACCTGACCTGTAATTAGTTCTGGGAGTACCCCTTTTTGAGATAGTCTTCCGGATCGGCCGGTAACAGACGTGAAATTTCCGGCGGCTTAGATATTTCGTCATACTCAACGTCCAACGTGGACCTGACTTATTAATAGTGGCCCAACTAATAGGTTCTGACTACGGATTAAAGTGAAAGCCATGTGCGTTGGGCCAAAAACGCGGCCTAGTGGATTCCAGGTTGCCCCAGCACTAACTGGATGCTTCTACGCTGCAGGGCTCGACGAAGCTACTCAACCACCACGGCTTCACAAACGACGATGCACAGTACTAACATATTTCGTCAAACCACCCACCAGCCAGTCAATAACAGCCCTCGCGATTGGTTATTGAGCGCTCATGAGCAGCTCAACAAGTTTGTGGACCGAATCTAGATTGAGGCATGTGAGTCAGCAGGGGACCTCTACCGTTCATACGGTAGATGGCAATCATGGTACAACGATACAGTAAGTCTACCACGGGATGTTATTCCATCATCTCCACTGGCATCGCGATTAACTCATTTCAATATTATTTGGTCCGCTAGAATTATCACGCCACCGATGCCGATATATGTTCAGGCAATACTTACGGCGTGCCCATCTTCAGGCCGAAATAGGAGAACGGAGTGTCGTCGCACTTCTCGCACGACTCAGCACCATGCCTGCAAGTTCTCCTTGAACAGATTATTACCCCAATAGTCATTCGCGACGCGACGTCTCGGGCCTTAAAAGACGGATACATTGAGATTTCTTTATATTTGACCAGATGTCAAGTTCAGTATCAAAAACGCTCACCTCTATAATCAAATCAGGCTGAAGCGAAATTGCATTTCTCGCCTACGAGCTTTGCTCAATATAAAACTCAGGACTTCGCGGGGCCGGCGGCACTGATATTACGACCAAGTGTCTCAAGAACCCGCGAAGATTGGTCTTGAAAACGCCGAGTCGTCGGGTGCGTACATTCGGGCATATCAATTTTGTAGCGCCTATCAATGTCTTTGTTGAGCTCTTCAGCATTATCTGATATCAATCTCAGATTGCTGAAGTAATCATCTATTTGCATATGGCCACCAACACGTCCAGTGGCCACGTCTTTCCGTCACGAAGTGTGGCCGGATGCTGTGGTGGCGCCCATTACGCGGGTTGAAGGTTCTAGAATGAATATGGATATATATATTATCAGGTTCTTATCGCATCTTTACCGCACTGTCTGTCTCGGAACACGACAGCTCTCTTTCTGTACGTTATGTCCAGATCTGAAGCTGGGGATACATCTGCCAAACGATCGGTCGTCCAATCGGCAGTATTCCCACGCTTTGTCTCAGCCTCTAGGTCGATATTCTCGTCCCAACCGGGTCAACCTCTTCCTCGTGTGTCACAGCCAAGCTTATGCGATTCGAGAAGCCGTTCCAGGTTTCTTCTTACCCATGCCAAAAGGTAACCCTATGGCCCTCCAATGATCGATGACGCACTTGAACCTAGACATCGTATTTGACATCTGAGACATTGTAGGTCCTCTTCGAGACAAGTTTACGGCTAATATCAAATGCAGCCAGGCGAGATCTTATAACGCCCTATCTCGTCCTGTATGATTTCAATCTCCCCCTGGTGGGAAACTGACGCCTCATAAAGACATGGCACTATACAGGAGCACCGAACGAATGATTTACTGCAGGCCTGGTCTTCCACCTTCACTGTTGCCCTTCAGCTCTCCATTGGCCCCTGGAATAGTTTGCCGCAACTTGCTTGAGCTTATGCGCATGGGGCTATTCTTGTCTCGATACGAACAGTCAGGCCATGCAGGAAGCCAGACAGCATATAACACAGAAAAGGGTTGACCCCATTGAAGTAGCGCGTAACCCGGAATACAGCATGAGGATATGGAGAAACGTGGGTTCAGCAACCAAAAAGGTCGCAAATGCGTGCTTCAAGGCTGGCTGTGTCCTATATACTGTCAGCCTGAAGAAATATCTAGGTTTCCCTTATATTACCTAGAGATCTGCCTTGATTTATCTTCCGAAGAGATTACACACTACATATGAAGCTGAGCAATCGATAGCAAAGGGTATGCACGAATCTCTTCAGGAAGATGAGAGACAGACAGCATGCTACCACCCGGGATCGAGGACCAAAACCTGGAAACGCGACCATGCTGATCACGTTTTTGAGATAGTGCAGACTTGCCCACTAATTCCTAAGCTAGGATAAAGCTAAGAAAGCTACAAGAGACGCGAGAAGTATCTGAGGAGTTCATACCCATGTGGCAATACAAGACGAATCCTGAGCTCTAAATACGCAAAGAAACATCTTGTCACATTGTCACCAGGCTTGCTTGTCCCATTCCACATCCCTCGCTCTCTAAGTTCCCCTATCTCGCCCCTGAACGCTGTTTATTAATCATCGTTCATGTGTCCTTGATCTGCTCGACGACTATTTTGTAACGCCTTCGCGACGCTCCCTGTCGCTCTGTGTGTTGTAGGCGCAATTCGCTTGAGGTCATGTATGAAGATGGTATATATTCCTAAATGTTTCTACTTTTTCTTTCGCTTTTAGCAACAAGTCGAGACAGATCTATATACTCACCATTGGCACATCGGTTCACACATTCTATCATCCGCTCTACTATGAATTTGAAGCTCATCTCTACATATGTTATAATGCTTTATCCTCAGACTTACGCCCTATTTTTATGTCCACCTAGCTATAATCCCTTGCATTCAGCTGTTTACGAGATTGTTGGTATCAGGCCCAAGCAATGATGAATTGGCACAAAGACGATGTGTCGCATGCGACGAGGCCATCAACAGGGATATTAGATAGTAGATCGTGATCAGCTCAGGGTATCTGGAGCGGTAAGGTACCGATTATGTCACGGGGTGTTTATGATGTAAGGCATAGGGGGGCACAGACTACCCTGGAAGTGCTTGCCGGAAGGCGATGGCAGCAAATCATTGAAATGTAGGGTTCCAAATCACCTCGTAAACGCCGAGGAAGTGTGAACGGCTTGCTTCAACCTAGCTACCTTCCTTGGCTAGCTGTACCTGACGCTCTGCAGCTGTGTTTCTCTGCTCCGTAAGACAGCACCCGCCGCTATGTCCGAAAAATATATCTGAATTCCTTACGCTACTTATAAGGATCGTCTCTCGCGCCATAGTTCCAATATTGAGGGATTAGCAAGACGCGCGACAATGGTTCGAAACTCGTCGCGAGCTTAGCTCTTCCTTGCCTCACTTCGGCCAGTTCTTGAGGGCACGAGCTGCTTTGTCATTCTTACAGCGCTGCAAGACGATATGTCGTTGTTCGAACCGGGGATGGCCGGTGCCGAGTGCCTGGTTGAAACGAGGAAGGCGCCATCCGAACTCTGGGCAAAGGCGACGGGGTAAGATATTCTCGATCGAGCTGCGGCGAGTGATAGTGCTCAACATCGTAGCGAGCGGAGAGAGGAACAAGAGGCAACAGTACGTCTAAGACAGTGGTAATGGGAAGACTTAGATAGTAGTTATTTTGAAGAGGTCGATGTGTGGGTGTATGATGTGTGTGGTCGGAGCTCGAGGCTTTCCAGTGAATATTTTCTCAGCTCGACTGTTCTGGTTGCATCTTCGATCTACACAATAAGCTCCTGGACTCATAATCCTGTTTTCCGTCGCTTATAGACATCTAATCATTGTTGTTGGACCGCCTCGAGATTGGGACGGCTCTCGCTGAGAGGTGAAAAGAAAGATCATTGCATCACCCCGTTTGCGTTGATATCAAGACAAGAGCTTCACTTAATGAGTACGAGGCTGTTTCATCGGCAGTATTAGATATCTATCTCTCTATAAGTTCACTCAGCTCTCATTGTGAAGTCCATTGTCGTATTCCCCGCTGGAGTCGCGAGCCCCAGCTCTCAGGCTTACCATCGCTGGCTGAGCGTTTCTCACTCTTGCACGGACCATCTTTGTATGCAAAATCGTCAAGTATACAAGCAAAGGGTATAGTCGAGACCCCAACGTTTTGATCTGAAATGGAGAACATAGTAAGTAAGCCTCTGATTGATAGGGAGTGCGATATAGAAGGTAGAAAGGTGACATACTGCAAAAGACTACCTCATCTGTCTTGGTTCTATCCAAGTACATGGGAAAGTTTTGTTTGTACTTGTCGCTATAGTAATTGACTGCAAGGACTCGTATAAGTTCACCATGACAAGAGTGTCGCCTCAGGCATGTAGGCGCAGGCAAGCCGACGCAGGGGTCAAGGGGTCAGGATCACTCACTGTAATTCCACTTCCAGCTCATTGCATTTCCATCACCGCAATCGACATCGTTGATACCGCTGCAGTCGTTATCCCAAATATCGCAACTAAGCGAGGCGGAGCAGACATCCACGCCATCCTCGTTCACTACAGCAGAGACATCGGTACCCGAGAAGACGCCGGTGCGCGCTTCGATGCTGGCCTGTAGACACGGGACTTTGGTTATGGTCGCGCACAAATTGCAACTGCGAAAATAGTCGCACCCTCCATTTGCGCTGCCTCCACAGCCGTTTTGGCGAGGGAAGAGCAGTTCTGGTGCGCTCAAGTTCGCAGTCCAAGCAGCTAGGTCAGCATTCTCGACAGCATCCCGACTCCAGCCATCAGCGGCCGGCTTCTTACTGTTCAACGCAGGGGTAGGCAGTGAGTCGAGGTCCAACGTAGCTGTTGGCGTCGCAAGAGATGCAGCACTAGATGTCAGCCCTTCTGTCAAGACATCTCTAGCTGCGACACCGGTCTCTATAGCGCAACGCGTGAAGACAGTGGTCCCCAAGCAGATCTCATTATCACCGGTGCACGACGCGACGCCATCGGCAGTATATGCAGGAGGGCACGGGGCAGTTGGCATACAAAGCGCCTGCGTGACGCATGCACTTCTTCCACCACTCCCATTGCAACTTGTCGTCGTTGTGTATCCTGAACATTCGCTCCCAGTATAAGGGGTTGTTATATTCCCTGGCGCGTCTGTCGACTTTGTGGTCGATTCCGTGGTCGGTTCCGCGGTTACTTGAGTAGTGGGCGGCTGGCTGGTCTGCTTCGAACTCTCTGTACGACTTGTCTGGTCGCCTCCGTCCTCACCCCCAAAGTCGTACAACAGACTTGAAGAGAGGGGAAGCCACGCTGCATCCTCGGCTGCATAGTCTTGGAACTCCCATTCTTCCTCAAAAGTCCACTCGTCACCTGGTGCTGGGATTCCTGTGCTTCTAGTCACTGTCGTCGTTGTGGCGGTAATGTCGCACCCTATGACTCCGAAACATTCGGTACTGCACGATTTCAATGGCGTAGGGCTAGGTGAAGGCGTGCAAACCACTACGCAGTCTGAGACAGTCGATGGGGTATCACAATTCTCTTCCGGGTCACCGCCACCACCGCCACCTATCATGGGATGTTAAAACCTCGTCAATAGCAAAGCAAATGAAACGAAGGGATTCCTCTGTTTCTTGCGGCGGGGTATGAAATCGGCACAAGAACTTACCTCCACCACCACCTCCATTTGGACTGTTGCATCCCGGCCCTACACAATGACCTCCGCCTCCACCTCCGCCGCCTGGCAAGTTGATATTGAGACACCCGAGACCGATACACCAGTGCGTTCCGCCGCTACCGCCAGGCGGCTTGATACCTGGGGGTCCGCAGTTATGTTCGCAAACATTTCCGCATCCGTTCTCGTGGGTACAGGTTGGCTTTGGGGGTCCAGTCCTGGCTGGAAACGATGAATAAACGAAGCCCGGTACTGTGGTATCGTGTTCAACGGATGAGGAGTCAGTTCCTGGTGGCCATGGACCGGGGCTGTATGTCCATGTGAACAGATCAGACCCCAATGTGGTCGATAGAGTTATTGGCCGGGGATCAAGACTAGTCCATGCCCAGATTATGGTTGAATCGTCGTCATCCGTCGTCCACTCAATATTGCTGAACGGGATCGTACGTGTGGTAAGCTCAGGTATGGCGATGGTGATGACTGTCGTGACTGTCGTGTATACCGTAGTCCCATCAGTTATCGTTAGGGGCCAAGTTTCTTCGATGGTTTCCGTGGCCGGCGGAATGGAGATTGTCGTCACACTCGGCAATGATAGCGGTGGGAGGACAAAGGTGCACGGCGGGTAACACTGAAGCGAAGGATTCGGCATTGTCCAGACATCCGGATCAATGTAAACAAATTCGTAGTCGCCTCCGTGGCACTCGCCGGACTGACATCCGTCTCCACAGAACTCGTCTCCTGTGCCACATACTCCATCCGCACTACAACAGCTCCCAGCAGGGCAAGTGTTGTGATTGTTCTGCGCTCCGCAAGTCCCATCGGTGGAAGGACAGCCGGACTGGCATCCGACGCCGCAGTGTGCGTCGGAATCGCCGCAGTAGCCAGATGAACTACAACAACTGCCCTTACTCCAGCTGCCACAGAACGTCCCTGAGCCCTGTACTCCACACGTACCGTCCTCTGTTTCTCCGCCAGTGGTACAGCTGCCACTCTGGCAACCATTAGAACAGTAGGCAGGCCCAGAGCCACAGTAGCCTGAGCTGGAACAGCAATCTCCGTTTTCAAAATCGCCACAGATGACTCCGCCAGCTTGTACGCCGCACGTACCGTCTGTGGTTGTTGGAGGCTCATCTCCACTACAGCGTAGATGTCAGCATTGGAGGGCCCAAGAGCGCAAATACGGGTATAGTGGAATTTCTCACCTTCCAGCAGTGCTGCTGTCAAAATCTATCGACCATACCATTGTGCCTCCGAAACACAATCCATCGGCCCAGGACTTCTTCATGGCGATCGTTTCGTCATCGTCGTATCCAATCCATTGATCTTCAAACACCAATTGCTTGACCATAGCTTCGGGAAGCAACTGAGGCGTGAGGCCGTCTTTGTCGATTTTCTGTTGGATCTCACGCAATGACATGACACCGGCGAAGTCAGTGCACGGTGCCGCCTTACTAGGCCCCGAGAAGGGGCAAAGAAGATCAGTACAACTAGGATCGGCAAGAGTGTAGCCTCGGCCATAGTACGCAGTTCCAAAGTTGATCTTCGCAGGATCCAGGCCGTCAAACCAGAGAGGTGTCGTATCATTGCCTATGTCACGGATATCGGTCTGAGCTCTAACAATAGATCCCAGAGTCTTGACATCAGCATCCCCTTCTCATCTGTGTCAGCTAGCACTCTCAAAACAGACTGGAACGTCACGGTAGGGGCGCGTTTTATGCGACAAAGATGCCGTCTACAGGAAGGGAATAGGACCAGGGCTCACTCACATGATCCGTGCAAGTCGTACGCCATAAAGCCAAAGAAGTCGACACTGGCCTCCATTGCCTTGCCGTCGAACCCGCGCAGATACCAGTAGTCTGGCGCAAGGGCCATTGAGATGCCATAGTCACTACCAAAGCTAGAGCGCATCTCTCGCACGAGATCGACCAGATTTTGGGTGTCTGCGCGTTTACCGCCTCGCTCAGGTGTTGCTGGGTACTCCCAGTCTGCGCAACTTGGTTAGCAGTCTCACCTCAACGGGGTTTGTAAATACAATCGAATACTTACCAATGTCAACACCCTGAAACCCATACTTGGCCATGAAAGCTTTCAACGAAGAGATGAATGTTGCACGGCCTGCTTGTGTCGACGCCATGTCACTCCAGGCTGTTCTCGTCGGGCCTGGGTCCGAGAAATCAAACCCTCCCACTGCGACCCAAGTCTGGAGTCCGCGCGATTTCAACGCCGTGAACTCCGTGATCAAGGACGCATCTGCCTCGTCGCTAAGCTCGATCACGTAGCTTGAAGGGTTGAACTGTGAAATATCAGCCTTTGGCTTGAAATCATCTCGTGGTGACCATCAGCACGCTATTGCGCCTGAGTACAAAATCGCGTAGGAGAAAATCCATACCTTGACAAAAGCGAAGTTGAGATGTGTGAATCCGTCGGTCACAAGCTGGCTTGGGGAGACTTTGTTGCACCTAGAACGGACAGTGTCAACAGCTGATATCTGAAGTCAACGTGAAGGAAGTACAGCCATCGTCGCTCTGCTGAGCGATCGACGTGGTATTAGAAAACGCCTCAAGGATCACTTACAAGCGAGTCCGGGTATTTGAGGCTTGATAGTATCCGATCTTACGACCGTCCGTTGAACCACTACCCTGTCCACATGACGGCGGAGGTATAATTTGGCAAAGGCCGTATCCTTCTTGACATGGAGACAGCCCATTTGGATCTGGATTTCCGCAATGGTTCTCTGTAGTCTGAAAAGGAAATCAGCAACACACCTAGCACACCACAGTGGCTAGAAACAGTGCCTGGGCGTCAAATCTAGATTTTGATGGGCACTTACACCACACCAGCCGTAGTACGAACAGCAGAGGTTCATTCCGCAGGGTAGATCTCCGCCTTCACTATAGCGACCACACATGGCTTCCAACTTGTTAGACTACTAAATTTGTTCACATCTCCCACATTTCTTGCTAGGCAAGGACCAACATTAAATGGACTTACCGGTGGCATCGCAGTTGGAAGTGCAATTGCCCGAACCGCAATACGTAGGCCCATAGCCGCAAATACCATCACTGCCGCAGCAACTAACAGTTCTGTTAGTCAGGGCAGACCCTACAGCACTTTCGTCAGACTTGCCTTCCATCAGCACATGGAGCACTTGGGCTACATGTTAGAGCGCCAAAGGCCCTCTCATGGAGCAGAGATCGAGTGTTTATGTCTGATACAACTGCAGCATCAATGTAGTTTGTGGATAGATTGCCAATGGGTACTGGAGGCGCAACGGCCGGGTTCTGTTGCGTGGGAGGCGTCAAGCGTTGTGCTACCCCGACGCTACCATTTTGACTTAACACTGTCGAAGGTCAGTTGAAACAGCATCATGTGAGTGAGAGGGAGTCTTACCATTCGCGGAGGTTTGGCTCCTGCTAGGGAGAGAAAAGAACGCATGGCAAGGCAACGGAGCGCATAAAGCAGCTATTGCTACAAAGGCGTACGTCTTTATGTACGCTGCCTTATAGTTACGCATCTTGGCCGTCTTTGGGAATACTTGGCCACGCGATCACGCATGGAAGACAGTGATCTCTTGCCATCTTGAAGTGCGGCGGTGTAAGATGGCATGGCCCTTATAAGACTGCCATGAGACTGTCCGGCTCCAATCGAAAGTCGCGATTTAGTCGTCCTTCTCGGTTCGGTGAGTTCAAAGTATCGTGTTCTCACTCCGTTTAATCCTTCGACCTGTTGGTCCACACAATATTGAGCCCAGCCCAGCTGTTCCAGCCAAAATGGGCACTGAAGATATATTTGGCACCTATTTTCGATTAAAATTAGGTAAGTCGATGGGTTCGCAACGGCTCCTACCGTCCTAGTGGCATGACCCATGGGGTGCTAAATTGTTTCATCGCGGATTTTTGCGTGCCTCGAATCTCCGCTGAGCTGCAAGTCCGCTGAGCTGCAAGTCCGCTGAGCTGCAAGCGCTGCAGCCTGCAGCCGGCCTCATGAGATCCGTGCCGGCCCCGGATAGAACCGTTGGAAGCACCAGGAACTGATACGTTTGTCATCCATCGCGTATGGCTAGTCGGCACGTGGTTGACCATGATGATGGGTCATGTCCGAGGCGGCCAATCGCCTGTCGGCGAAGAGCTCGACAAGTCCTTCGCTTGACTGCATGCCTTGTAATTTTCTTATTAGCACGAGAACCGTCCACCGGGAAGTCAATAGCTCAATGCTCTCCTTCGCCTGTTCCACCTCCTGGGCCTCCATTCCGAAGGAATATACGGAGGGTCAGATACGAGGGTTCAGATACGCACATCAGACCAGGCTTGAGGTTGAGAATGCTTCCGCAGTACATCTGACATATAATACTTGAACTGCACGAGAATCCATAGCAACAAGGTCACACATTGCCTTATAGAATCTTGGTCATCTCAGCTGCTGCTCAAATTTTGCAGTCTTGCCATGTTGCAGTCAACGCAGGCTAAGCTTCTTGCCTGGGTTCTGCTCTGCTCAGCAACATGCAGTGCCGTCTTCATTCCTGAACAATCAATGATTGAGCGACGCGCTTTCTCTAACTTTCGGACAGCGACTACGGGGAACGGAGTATGCGACAGCGGCCAGGCAGCGCAGCTGAAGGTTTGGATTGACGACACGGTCAAGCTTGCACAAGCTGCTATTGACGCGCTCGCCTCCTTAGAGACGGCTACTAAACCTTATGAGGGACAGGGCCAGATTGAGTACACCGCGAGGACCGCGGATAGACTCCTAGGCGTGGACTGGCAAAGCGGTACGACCGCGGAGTACACAGCGGCTAAGCGTATGGACAATCCTTCTTCACCCATCTCTTCGAAGGTGGCCCCGAATATCCAGCATCCGAACATTCCTCTGTTTGATATCTTGGTTAACGTTGCTGTAGAGTATTTCGAAGGCGCAAAAGCCTTAGCCAACACGGGTGTTGTTGGCGCTAGGCCGGCCTGGATCTTCTGTGGCGATGCCTTCACAGAACGGAAGCAATGGTCAGACATGGCATACGACATCTATGGGAGAGATGTCCCAAATCCGAACAAGAACAACCAGCCAATGCTTCTAAGCGAGGTTGGAGACTTTAATGGCTGGCGAACGAGGAATACAGTACCTTACTGGATCCCGGCCATGCAGCGATACGCTTTCAGTAGACCGGGTGTTCTTGATCCTGGCGTTCAGGGCAAGCAAGCCGGGGCTATATGTACAAATGCGGACAAGAGTAAGTATTTCCGTGAACCTGATTTTTCGTTCAGTTATCGGGTGGATGGGAATCGATTTCGATTTCGGTAGCAAGATAGGTCTCTGAAACGCCCCCAGCCGCTTGCTAATACCTAGCTCTCTTAAGCCCCTCCTCCGCCTTTCTTACCTCCAATGTCTCTCCTCTTCTATGTGCGCCTGTTAACGCTACTTGATAGACCCACTCGCTGTCACCTCCTATAACGTAAATTCATGGCCAATTATAACAATATGCTCTCCGACTAATAAATCTCCACCGGGAGATGCTTTCACGGCTTTCCCTCACGACAATATTACTGAAGTTCCACTCGTAACTGGTAGCTCCCTAGATAGGCATCGACCGGGAAGTGCCACAATGCTTCATGAGTTCATGCATGCCACCCGACCTCGCGGAGCCACTCATGACAGAGCCAGTGAGTTGTGAAGCCCATGGATCCAGCAATCGAATATTATGAGAAACATCACTAATGAGACGTCTACTTTGTTTTCAACCAGACAACGCCTTGGCGTGTGCGAATGCTGCGGATCGTACTATACCTAGAGATGCTCCCGAGTGCGCTGCACTATTCGCCGTCGCTATGTGGTTGCAGGCAGATTCTGCCAAGAAAGGGAATCCGCATCATTTCTGGTCCACTCATGCTGTGAAAGTCTGAGATGTCCTCGCTTTTCTGGTGTGGTGCCGCGGACAATAGCCACGTAGACAGCCAGGGTGCCCCTATTGAGCCAAATCTATATACAGAGGTCTAGATTGGCCTTGAGCTCAGAAAGGGGTCCAGAATCAACGATTATTGAACGCCACTGCAACCTGATGAGCGACACTTGGAACACCAGCACTCTGTTATGCCGTGCCTTTTTAATGTGATGGCGAGAGGCTCCCCATCACCTCTGTCCTGCACTCTTGGTGAAGGTGAAGTCTGTCGTATATGTCTCTATAGAATGGCTGATTTCCATTTCTGATAAATGCTTACGTTGAAGCCAATAATATAATGTCAATGCACTAGCACGTGGCGTACACAGAACAGTCAACCATGTTCAGGTGAATTCAAAAGGATCGGGGCCCGATAACCGTACACCCAGATTAGATCAGTGGCCTAGGTCCGTCGAGATTATCAAAATAGCCTATTTAATTTGAATTGCGACTTCTCAAAATCATCAGTCACCATCTAAGCATGGTCAGATGATTACGCATCAAGTATTCGAAAGACTATTCCGCCAACTACCAATCCTATTGACACATGTGACACACTACGATCAGATTGTCAATAGTCACTCTGGGACACCTTTGTCACCGGCGTATTCTTCTGTTGTGAGGCGACTGTATCTTACCAAGATCACCGACTAGGTTAGCAATGGGTATGTCACGCTTAGCCCGCGATGCGATCCCGAAGATCGTCTCGTTTCTCGATCCCAACTTACTATCCCACCACTCAAAGACCAAGATCATCGAGCGTCACCAGCATGCCCGTTCCTATGACTAGTATACATCTCCAAATATTTAGGGCTAGTGGCTTCTCTAAAACATATGCAATTATAGTTTGGCATCTCGATCTCTGAATGAAATTGTTGGATGCGGTGAGCGGCGATCCTTTCTTGTCCCAATGATTGACATGCAGTGGCTCAATAGCCGACGCAGTCACAAAACTCATTGTCTTTTCCTTTTTATTCGCTTCCGCCTATTACTTTGATATGCCGATGGATTATGTCTACATTTTTTGTCACATCTGATGTCTCTAGTACAGTGCAAGTTTGATACTTTCAGAGCCTCACCGTAATCAGGCGGTGATCTGAGCTAGTATATAGTTATGGGTTCTAGCTTCAGATAAACAATTTACGTTGCATGGTTAATGCTGCATCTCTCTAACAAAATCCGTGAGATTCCTAGCGTTGTATATTGAACAACCAACTCTTTAATTATGACAGTGTGCTCATAACGTAGTGTTGCTGTCTTATCAGCCTGCCACCGTACTTAGTCAACGCATCTGAGTGAATGAAGCTAACGTGGAATTTTTCAGCTGCGTAATAAGCAGCTCATCATGTCTTCTTTACGTAAACTGATCCAGCATCCCAATAGAAGATCAGATTATGGTTCGCAAGTCTTGATATGCTGATTGATAACAAATGTATATTGATTCGTCTGCGCGACACTATACACTAGTACACTGGAAATTATAATTTACAAAGACAAGACATGGATGAAGACATCTCAACACTCAAAATCTTAACTGTTATTCAACACCCTTACGCGACTTTGATGTGCTCAACGAACCGAAATTGGACGGCTGTGGCTTGTGAAAGATGTTCTGTTGTACCTAGGTAGACATCCTTATGTCATGTTTCCTCGCGAAACACAAACACGCGCCCTCTGCCGACGAGTGCACATAAACATATCTGGCTGATATTCACAATCGTTTTCAATTTCAAGAGTCCATGCTGTAAGGTAATCAAAGCTAGAACTTTGATAATTTGGATTACTAGATGTTATTGGTTAAGGGCACCTAATATCTAAAGGTCGGCGTCGTTGACGGTGGCAGTGCAGTTATCAAGCCACATCTATTAGCATCGGATTGGCTTAGTCATGAGGTACCGAGAAACCCCGACACCTGCACTAAACCGGGCACGGCCCGACCGCCACAGGTTGGATGGATCTAGTGATTTGCAGCCGCTCGACCTTCAAGCAGCATTCTCAACAGAGCCGCAAGAGTTGTACGGATGCCACCCGACCAACTTACCACCTCACTATACAATCCTAGAGTATCAAAGTGAAGCTCTAGAGATGTGTGTCACTCTCAGTGACTCAAGCCAGCTAGTCAACTGGAACGAGGACAATATTCAGCCCAATGGCTAGTTCCCATCAGGTCAGTCAGCTCTCTCCTGAAGCCAACGGTAGGTACTTGTTCCCAAGGTCTTATGAGATGGAAGCACTCTTGAACAGGGACCTAAAAAGGTGAGCAAGTCTCCTTTGCATGTTTTTGTTTGCTTTTGCCGGGCTTCAGCCAGTCCTGGCACAGTCATGGACGCCAGAGCTGCTTGGCTTGACGATGTCGCCTCCCCCCAGAAGCATCAGACTCCCTCAGCGACCGATGTTTTCCCGACCCCGACCCGACACGGCCTAGCGCAGTCTGGGGGCTGCGGGGTGTGTGACACCTCACAGGTAGGCTGCGCCAAACATGGCCAAACCAGAACCACGCGTTGAGTCAAGTGCCTCGAGCGCCTGGCCACCTGAGACACAGCTCGCGAGCGCTGAGGGAGTGCACTGAAGCCGGGGGGTTGTCAGCCTGTAGGAGCTGCCTGGGGGACAGTTTGGAAGAGCGCCTGAATCGCCTGCAGGTGAACCGCCCAGAACCAGCCGTGCAGGTGGTGGTGTTTCGCGCCGCCTCTTGATTTTGGCTGGGAGGACAAGAGCTGGCTGGGCCACCCAACACCTCATGCTTCCGTCCGCCAAACACAACAACAACAATTTTCATTCCGACACGCGCAAACATAATCCTCGACATCCACGTCGATCCCCAAACACAACGTCCCATTTGTTCCCCAACAACTACAACCACCGCCATTTTTGCTTGATCAGTCCATCATTGATCAAGCATCCGACATCGATTCCCATATCTCCGAATTCACCTTTTACGCGTCTATTCCACCCCCGGCTCCGACTTCACCATGGCCGGCGGCAAAGGCAAATCATCTGGCGGAAAGAGCTCTGGCGGCAAAACCGCCGTCGATGGCCCCAAGAAGCAGCAGAGCCACTCTGCTCGCGCTGGTCTTCAGGTTAGTTGTGCATCCTTTTTGAGCCCGCCTGTGATTATGTTGTCAATATCTCGTCGCACACCTTGTGCTCCCCGGATGCCCCTCGTCCCAGCCCCGACGATGCCTGCACGAGGCGCGCGCGCAAACCCGCCTCAGTCCCAACCACGTCCATCCACGCCAGATCGCCTTCATCTGCCTCCCGAATCGAGCCATGTCTCCCGATTGTGCCATTACCATTGTTGCCGCTCAACTGTTGCATTCGACACATGACGTATACTTCAGCGCATTTCATCGGGCTCAGGCGCATACATCCTCCCAGGCGAATCGTCACACTGACAGAGAACACACATCCTTGGGCTGCCTATCAAATTACCTGCGCATCATTTCATCCATTTTTACTGATCAGCCAGCCGGCCGAAAAAGATGTAGAGAGAATGCTAATCCCTCTATCTTCCAGTTTCCCTGCGGCCGTGTCAAGCGTTTCCTCAAGGCCAACACCCAGAACAAGATGCGTGTCGGAGCCAAGGCGGCCGTGTACGTGACTGCCGTGCTCGAATACCTGACTGCTGAGGTTCTCGAACTTGCAGGCGTGAGTCACACTTCTCTGTTACTTGTCCCCCCCCCGCACTTCCATGTGGACTCTGCGGGCATCGCCCCGAGCGCACACACTATTCTGCATCTTATACCTAGCTGACACTGTTTCATAGAACGCTGCAAAGGATCTCAAGGTCAAGCGCATCACTCCCCGCCATCTCCAGCTTGCTATCCGTGGTGACGAAGAACTTGACACTCTGATCCGCGCCACCATCGCTTTCGGTGGTGTCTTGCCGCACATCAACCGTGCCCTCCTCCTCAAGGTTGAGCAGAAGAAGAAGAGCAAGGCGATCGAGGCTTGAGTTTCTTAATTGATTCCTTCTTGCGGAGGAAGGTTTCCGAACACAATGTCATGTTGCAATGACTGCAACCCATATCACGTACCAGGAACCCTTCAGTCGCAAATGTCAGAAAATAGTGTGAACGGGTTTCGTGGAGGCTGTTCATTGCGGTCCGTTTCTAACGCGCATATGTGATGCATATTGTTGCGGTTTACCAGTCTTCGTGGGGACAAGTGAGCATGGGAGATACGGATGAGACTGCAAATGGTGCGCATCTTACAGCTTGCGGGCGGGATGAAACTTCTAATATCACGGAAAGGTCGATGAACTGCACACTGAGATGGGGAGATTGAGGACTGTTGTCTGGTCATGAAGCGGTCTGTAATATACTCACGTACATTCACTTCGCCGCTCTGAATGCTGTCCACTATAATTGACGCTTCCGCTGCCTACCGCCTGCATTGCGACGACAAATCCTCTCCTCGTTCTTGTGATAATACTAACCAACTTATCTCGCCAAGTCTTGCATCCTCCATCTCAGGCGGCGGAAGATGGCCTTTGTCAAGTAGCACAAGGAGCTTCACTTCTCCAAAGACGATGACAAGGCCTAGCGCTCCTTCGCACCGCTGAGCGTGAAGAAAGGCTTCTTTCGCACGAAGTGACCACAAAGCAGGTGATGATGTGAAGACTTTTCGAGGCCAACCAACGTGCAATTAATCATACCTCGTGAGCAGCCTTTGTCGCCGAGGTTCAACAAAGTCAACAAGGTCGTATATGAGTAAACACCAACACTGCACTACCCTGCTCGAGGATTATTGACATCGACAAATTCTGGTTGTGCTTGCCACTTCATTTCATTTCTGAAGTTCTCTCTCTCTTAAGTCTTCGAAGTGGAACACAATACTCGTTTATTTATTCATTCTGAACACTCCTTTGAAACTCTCTTAACCTGCGTCTATACCACATTTTTGTACCTAATAGTAAATACGCAGGCGCCAACCTCTTCCTCGTCCCACGATTAGGTATTCACCCAGTCAACGAAAAGTATATTTGCTACAACCATACTCAATTTCTGTTTTCTTGAATCATATCGAGACACACACACACCAAGCAGTGTCATATTACTTCTCAGAGCCCACCGGTTTGAGACCGGTCTTTGTTTCCCTGCCTTCTAGAACGAAACCCTATTCACCGCAACCTCGGAGTCACGAATCGACCACGACTGTTTCAGACTGCGAGACCGTCAGGATGCCTTCCCGTATAAGTCTACCCAAGCTATCGCTCTTCTCGGCACGGAACACACCCGCCGCCATCTTCACCCCATCCTCACCGACCAAGAAATCGTGCATCAGCCCACCTCTCACGCCCCCCGCGCGCCTCCACCTACGCAACATCCTCCCCGCGAGCCCCCTAGAACCCTTCATCATGCCGCCGCCCCCGAGGACGCCCGGCCCCTGGCTGTGGCAGTGCCACCACTGTCGGACGATCTACCGCCTCGGGTGCACGCGCCGCTGCCTGCAGTGCTCGCACACGTTCTGCGTCGGGCAGGCGAACAAGCCGAACAACCTGAACCCCGGCAAGAAGCGCCGGCGCGACAGGGAGATGTGTCCGGCGGAGTTCGACTTCCCCGGCTGGGAGCAATGGGGGTCCTGGCGGCGCAAGGTCCTCGGTCGGAGTATTAGTGAAGAGGCGAGGGATAGGGCGTTTGTAAAGAGGACGCACAACTGTGAGAGGGATTGCGATTTTCCGAATCATTGTATCGAGAGACGGATGGAGATCGCTAGGCAAGAGAGGATGGCTATTGAGACTATTGTGGAGGAGGAGGAGGAGAATGAGATGCCTGTTTTGAGCGGGGATGATGAGTTGAGATTGAATGTGCCGCGGGCTGTGGATGAGGATACGGAGGCGCCTACGAGTCCTGGGAGTGAGAGCAGTTTTTATTGGGATGAGATTGAGCCCAAGAAGAAGAGGAGGGTGGAGGACAAGGTTTGGTGGGTTGAGGAGGAAGGCGAGGAGAGAGAGGAGCCTATGAGTCGGTTGAGGGTGAGGAATTTGACGGAGGGGGATGTTTTAGGGGACTCTGAGAGTGAGAGTGAGAGTGAGAGCGACAGTGAATATGAGAATGAGGAGGATGAGTGGGATACGGAGAGTGAGGATGAGGATGAGGATGAGAGGTCGTGATGGTATATCGGACTTGGACTGATCCTTTGAGCAAAGCAGATTGGGTGATGGGTGTAAGGTAACCCCGTATACATAATATTGTTTATCGGGTCGCTGTATATAATGGTCGGTATTGAACAGTTTCAAGATGCATAGCATTGGTGAACTTGCAAATGATGGCTGAGTTGTCGAGTTCCTGTTTCATTCCAAGGTCTTCGTCATGTATACCCGCTTTAGTCCCTTCTCCTCGGCGCGATGCGTCTCCTTATAGCCAAGGCGAGAGTAGTATTCAATATTCCTCGTCATAAGCTCATGAGTGTAAAGCCTGATAGATCGGTACCCAGCGTCTCGGGCACATAACTCTGCATGTTGAATGAGTTTCCGACCGAGGCCAGATCCTTGAGCTGAAGGTGAAACCGCTATATTGTCAAGGAGCATGGTCTTCTCCTCTGGTATCAGGACGAGGATTCCTTGTACGATTCCTTCTATTTCCACAATAGACACCCGGCCGTGTTGTATGAGAATATTGTAGTTGTCGAGCATTGGTCCGGGTTTCTGCCCGATAATACTCTCCCAGGGAGAGTACGCGGCTTGGACAACGTCTTGCACGGCTTGTATGTCTTTTGGGATTGCAAGACGAGGTTGGAATGCCATTTAATGCTGCTGATGTTTTAGGTTCTAGCAATGGGAATGTATTATGTTGAAATTGGAGACAGTTATTGGCGACTACTGGAAGTTGAGGATGAAGTAACATGTACATGGGGTAGTTCGTCATTACCTGTACCACACAACGCGTTACGTTACCCGCAGAAACGGCGTAGTTGAATGACTCATGTTCGCAATGCGATATCGCCAGTTTCGAATCCAAATCCTTGACATAGATGAAGTCACAAAAGGCGCAAACATCAAGTGCAGAAGTTAGTCTCGTAGCTTTTCTAGGTCTATGCTTTCGGTATGTTCTGCTTCAAACTTTGGTAAGCTGCGTGTTGCTACGTTGAGCCTATCTTCAGTTATCTCAGGGGTTCAGAATCAGTTGTGGCTGGTGTCGAGATAGACCAATCAGATCTCGCGAAGGGACTGAGATAAATCTTGAGATGGTTACAATGTGCAACTTTTGTGTACAAGAGTCGAAATACATATATACAAGAAATCAAATCTCGTCGTCTGAGTTCTTAAGGCGTGTACTGAACCAGAGTCGAATCGTAGTAGGTGTACGCCGTGCCCGATGGTGGCTCGAAGCTGTAGATATAGTCTCCCCACCACGGGCCTCCCGCCCACCATAATGCGCCGATCCAGACGTCGCTGTTGGCCTCTAGATGGTCGAGCAAGCCGGTGACGGCCTCCAAGCATTGCGTGTTGGCGCCTCCTGCGAACTCTCCGATAACACCAATCTTGCCGTTTTCCCGTAGCCATTCTGTTGCGCCAACGACGCGCTGGACACCGATCTCGGTAGAGACGCAGTCCTCGCTCGTACCTGAGCCGTTTGAGTCAAGGTACTGATGCATCTCATAGACGAGCTTGTCCTCGGAGTCGGTGAGCTCTGCAAGGTTGGTGTTGGTAGTGTTCCAGGTCCACGCTCCCGTGTAGCTGTTTCCCTCGGCAAAGATGTACTGCGAGGTAGCACCGGTGGCACGGATGGCGTCGATAGCGGCTTGGTTCAGGTTGAGCACCAGATCCTGGTCCATATCATGATACTCGTTGTTGGTGTCGAAGATGACCATGTCGTTGTCCGCGAAGTGGGTCGCCAACGTTGTCCAGAATGCAGCGAAATCAGTGGTGCTTTCGATGATGTTGCCATAGTAGCGACCATAGTTGTGGGGATCCAAGATGGCATAGGCGCCATTGCTTGTGATATAGTTGACAGTGCCGGTAAGATTGGCCATGTAGGCTGGTGACGCCGATCCGGTCAGTTCATCTGGCACCAGACGCTCCATAGCGAACGCCACACGGAAGATGTTGTAGCCCTCGCCGATGAGTGTCTGTATTAAGAGTAAGCTACCAGGTCAGTCTCGGGGAGTCGTTAGGCCACTAACCGAAATGGACGAATTGTCAGGAAAGATGAAATCGGTGCCGTCAACGCCCGGCAGCGCGGTGCCAAACTCGGCACATGAGAGATTGATGCCGAAGAACTTCAAGGCTCCGGCTGCGGTAGTCTCTGTTGACGTGGCGCCGGTACTGGTGGTCGTAGTACCGGTTGCCGTCGCCTTCGTAGTCGATGCAGCGGTGGTGGTCGCCGCCGCCGTGGTTGTTGCCGCCGTAGTTGCTGCATCGGAACCTGGGAGACACTGACTGTAGTAGTCATTGCCATATGTGCAAGTGTAGCCTGATACACAGGTCGTCTCCCCCGTCCAGCCAGTTCCTCCACACTGAGCATATGCTGTGCCCTGGGCGAGAGCACCGCCAGCGAAGGCGGCGCTGAGAATCAGTGACCGCATCTTGACTTATGAGATACAATAGGTACACCGGAACGGGTCGAACTGTAGTTGGAAAACGGCTTCATTCCGTGGGATGCGAACAGCTACCAT
Organism: Xylariaceae sp. FL1019; assembly: GCA_022578705.1. NCBI lineage: Eukaryota > Fungi > Ascomycota > Sordariomycetes > Xylariales > Xylariaceae > Xylariaceae sp. FL1019. The sequence goes on from MU391923.1 coordinate 1,680,055, forward strand.
TAAATACTCATTGTTAACCTGTCTAGGTTGTTGAGCCATCAGGAGACTTCCAGCGGATAGTCGGCCCTGCGTGGACAAGGAGACCCAGCTTCGACTCCAGCGCTGGCTAGCCAATAAGGGTGGACGCGGAGGCTCAGACATGGCCGAAAAGAGCATGTGGGTACCGAAGATGATAGGTTGGCATCCACTCAGGCCGTCGGTGTCGCTTTTCCTCCACGAATGGTATTCACTTGCCTTCGGAGACGGCAGGGCGGCCGTTAAATTAGGGATGTCTTTTGCGGAACACCATGTTTCGACGATGACGCCGCCCCAGTGCAAAAATCAAGAGCGGAGAACAGCGTAGAGAGGGTAGAGGAAACAGAGCTTGAAGAGCGTTTGAAACGACCAGTCTCAGTCTAGTGATTTGACCAAATCTCGCTAAGGGCCATTGGAGTGCGATGCAGTCCTCTTCATAACACCAGCATAACACTGAAACACGCCTCGGGTACTAAGGTAGGTAAGGGGGTTGGATGAATCATTGATCAGATAACCTTACTCATGACCCCTTTCAGTATCTTCGACCCATGCCGACTTCAACTTCCGCAGAGAATTTGATGTTCGATACCTTGTAATTGAATTGCTGCGTGGAATTGCGCGATCTTTTATCGCGACTTTTGCATGATGACGAATTAACATCCCGTTCCCTTAGCTTAGGTACCTAAGCCTTCACTCGCGAGATATATTATCGACAGTCAGTAGGTATACGCCGATGATACACTCATATGACGGAACGCCACGATGGCATACTGCATCGTGCAAAGCTAGCTAGTTCCATAGGTGGTATGATGAAAGACCTGATCTGGGGTCCACGGGCAGTGGTTCGTTCGACGCCGAATGGTACGCTTGGCGATCTGGCGCAAGAGCAGTAGCAATTGATGCTATGGCTGACCAGAGGGAAACAAAAGAAAACAAGCAAGCAGGAAGCAAGGAAGCAGGAAGAATTGCACGCTTTGAGGCTGGTACCACGTGGTCTGCATGCTCATGCCTCCGCCGGGCTTCCGGTTGAGGGCACCCGGAGAGGGATCATCCACTTTTATCAGCCCGTGTCGCATCGCGCCCTTCTTTCCCGTGTTGCACCAGTAGCCGAACAGGACTTCGAAAGTCCCATATAGCGTACACAAATCACTCTGTGAGTGTCTTCATCTAGATGGCGCTGAAAACGCATCAGCTTACTGATCCTTATCGCTGACATATGGTAGGTTGCTATCTTCGGAACGATCGTCAGTCAGCAGCATGTACCATTGAGGCACGGCATGCACATGGCAAGGCAAGGAAGACAACGCTTTGCCTGCTCGCTTGCATCGCGGACGGATGTAAAGAGCAGGCACCAGTGAGAGCAGTCCGAAGTCGATCTATCAATTGCCATTGAATTGGATCTCAAGTTCAGATGGGGCATGATACAGTAGGTATCAAGCATGGATCGTTTGCATACTTCATCTTACCAACAATGTTCTCGGCGGGAGCCAATAAAGTGGGGATGACACTCTTTATGTCGCCATTCATTCCAGAAGTTAACGCTAGATTGACAATGGGAACCCAGTGATAAGAACACTTAGATTGGCTGCATTCATTCAGAGACGAGCGAGTCTTTACCCATAGGTGAGAGCTTCTAAGCGAGACCAAGAATACGCAGCCAACATGGCTTCCAGCGAGCCTCCAGAGCTGAATTACTTGGCGTCCTATTACCATGCGGCAAGCATTGATGACCCTGGCGAGCTGGGCCTTTCCGTGCAGCATGCGGCTATTCAACCAGGTTGATATTCCTCTGGCGCCACTGTTACTACCCGTATCACGCCTCAGCGAACGTCGACATTCCCGAAACGTCACTACATGCCCCATTCTGTAGGATTCAAAGGACCCGGGACAACAGATGGCACAGCTCTTAAACACGGCTTCTGCCCTCAAGCATATACTGAAGCAAACAAACTTGACTCGTACATCATGAGGTATGATATCTGCGCTAAGCTAAAACTCAAAAGCTTGGGAGCTTGATGGCAAGACACATGTATGTCATTGGACATTACCTTACCCGATCAATGATTGATCGACCGCGAAGCCTGAGGTGCTCAATTCGGCGATGACGATGTCTGATTCGTGCACCATCATTGGCCTAACGTGGACACTCGCTGGCTTGTGCATATTTGCTCTTGCTGCTCGACTTTACACGCGATGGAAGACCTTATCAAAATGGCTATCCGAAGATTGGATTATGTTACTCGGCCTCGTACGTCGCCGAATCTCCTAAACAATGCCGACAAATATTAATATGTTGATCTAGCTATTACAGCTAGTATTCCAGGCTACAGTTACGATCAATTGGTGGTGGGGCCTGGGCAGACCTCAAGCCGAACTCGTCTATTTCCCTCAGATTGAAAACGTCGTCAAGTGGAATTGGATTGGGTCAATACCCGGCGTGGTGGCTTCTGTCGTCTCGCGAGTTGGCGCGGGCCTGACGCTTGTACGCATCTTCGAGACGAAGAAGTATTTCAAACGCTTCGTCTACACCGCCACGATCGCCGAGACACTCGCCGGTATCCTCGTTCTGGGGGCGATACTTTCGCAGACCAGCCCATTTGAGGCCATCTGGAATCCTACGGTTGAGAAGAAGCATGTGATGGGCAGGAATTTCGTGAAATATACCGCCTACTTCTTCTTTTGTAAGTCATTGTGACACCGAGCAGATCAAGCTGGCCCTTTTATTGGTTATTGAAGAGTGACTAACGGAACGTGGATGCAGCTATAGCACTTCTCATGGACCTCACGTTTGTCGTATGGCCCGTCAAGATTATTTGGGACCTCAACATGCCGCTCCGTCGTCGAGTTGGCCTCTGCATTCTACTGGCTATGTCTCTAGTAACGCTTGCCGCTGGCCTAGCCAAGGTGGTCTACTACTCCCGGGGCATTGAGCTTACGAACACGGATATTGATATTGACGGCAAATCAGTCATTTGGACCTCGATCGAGTCATCATTCGTTATTATCATGGCTTGTCTACCTATCATACCAGGGTTCTTGAGAATAGTCATACCCCAATTGAGGAATTTTGGTTCGGAACTCAAGAAGTCCATTAGCTCGAGTAGTAGCTATGCACTTCACAAGCTGCCGATTACCTTTTCGAGGCACTCGCCCAGGCAAGGAGGAGCTGATATTGAGAAACAAGCCGTGGAGATGTATGCGAATCTCAGTATCGATTCTCTGTTGATTGTCAGTGAGCCTCCGGAAGTCCACAAACAGGATAGCGATGGCAATCACAACATCTGGAGAACAGATCGCTTTAGCGTCACTTATGATTAGAAAATATGTATAATGGCAAATACCTAATGCGCAGTACCTACGTGATACCGAGATACTAGCAAGGATTCAAAGTCATGAGACAAGATTATGACTTGAAACGGCTGCTCATCGTCTATTCGGCCCAGTGGTTCTGTGTCAGGTCTGTCCGGAAAGAATACAAAGCCTCTTTTAATTGTATATCGACATCCCCTCCAAGCACAACGCGCCGTGCGTGCGTGCTGCGAGCACTTTGAATTTTCTCCATCTGCTCGTAGACTACCTGCAACCATCACTCATCTCGCCGATCCCTTACTATTTTCTTTCCAAGTTCATATACGGACAATTCTCTCATATCCATTTATGGCAGGGCAAGATTGTTCATGAATCCGAGGGTGTGCGTATTGACCCTTCCGAATCTATTTATGCCGGATTCGTCACGGTAAAGGTTGTCGAATAACTTCTGTCGAATGCCGATTCGAGTGGACTATTAGGTGCTGCCCAGCCAACGCCATATTATCCGGATTTCTGTTGATAGGTCAGCCCAGAGACCTCCTTATTCCACTACCAATCAGATCGCGTAGATAGCGAAAATGCTATTAATACTTGATCGATCGTTAAATCGAGCCTGGTTGTGCTCAGTTCTCGCCCCTTAGTCGAGCCATCAGACAGTGGCATCGTCCAGCTCAATATATTCTGCTCGCTTGCTGGCCGTACACCTTTTTGCTTCCTCCTGCTCAATAACGAAACAGCGCAAAGCCAAGATGCGGATCGTCACGAATCTCCTACTCCTGGCTACCATAGCCCAAGCTCATTGTAGGTAGATAATTTGAATACTTTTCATCCTACCTGGCTTCGCATGCTAACACACGTCAAAGATACATTCCCACGACTAGTCGTGAATGGGGTATCCGAGGCTGCAGACTGGTCCGTGACCAGGAAGACCAAGAACGCCGACAGCAAAACAGGCGTTCTGAGCCCGACGAGCGCAGATATTCGATGCTACCAAATGCAAACCGCTGGCGATGTCACCGACGTGGCAGCAGGCGCTACGATCCACTACGTCTCGACGCAGCAGATTAACCATCCCGGCCCAACACAGTATTATCTGGCAAAGGTTCCATCAGGACAATCGGCAAAAACCTGGGATGGCTCCGGTGCCGTCTGGTTCAAAATCTCGACTACCATGCCGACGGTCGACCAGAACAAGCAGATGACTTGGCCGGGACAGAGTATGTAATGCGTAACTTCAATAGACCGTACGGGCTGCATCTAACAGCGAGTTTAGACGGATACACTACCTCGAACGCCACTATTCCGGCGGCGACGCCGGACGGAGAGTATCTCCTCCGCGTCGAACAGATCGCGTTGCATCTGGCGATGCAGCCAAACGGGGCGCAATTCTATCTCTCTTGTTCGCAGATCAAAGTCACTGGAGGTGGAAGCGGTACTCCCGGTCCCTTGGTTGCTCTACCAGGCGCGTACTCGAGTAGCGATCCCGGTATTTTAGTCAATTTGAATGCGATCCAGCCTGAGAGCTACGTACCTCCGGGGCCAGTAGTTTGGACTGGATAGTGGATGATTGTCTCTTGAGGGCGCAACTGCTGAATGAATGAGGAGGGTGGAAGAAGTTATGTAGCAACCATCATCGAGGCGTGTGATAGACAAGGATCTCAAGTCATTGAAATGAAATGAGATACGTCCATCGTTCGGGAAGCTTTCATAGCTCATGAGGCGAAAGCGTTGTAACAGATTTCTGAACAATGTAAATGTAGTGATGCTCTTCGTCTACATATAATCGTATGCCCGAATGGGCAATATACCGACTCGCTATTCCGAATGCAGCTCGATCGACAGAGGGGCAGATGACGACAACCATCTCTATCCTCCATTGCTCACTGTTGTGCCGGCGTCAACCATCATGACCCCGGCATCGGCTCGCGGCGCCCTTTACTCGACTCTTACGACGTCTCCTAACACACATTGTCTACCTCAGTTCCAGCGTACTAGCGGGCAATGATAAGTCGTTGTGTTGTAGTATTGCATGCAAGTGAATGGCGGTGTGTCCATTTCACAGCAGAAGAAGTTCTCCATACTTGGATTCATATGTAAAGGTAGGGACGGTAGTAGCGGGAAGACAGGCCAATCTCCGCTTTATTGCCGGACTCGGGGCTAATGGGAATGTAGACAAGTCTGTCTGTCAAAAGCTTGTCGGTATGGGGTAAAAACCCCCAAGCCTTACCTAGCTCGCCTAGTACCTCTAGGCTCTTAGTACCTAGTGCTTGATGTTTTCCGGAGGTCTTGATGACCAATACCTCTGAACATTTGCTGTTGTTTTGCACTTCGGCTGAGAGAGGTCATGGGAAAGTAAAGATCGTGCTCTGTCGGTGATGTCAAGGTATCGGAGCCAAAGAGATATTGGGTTTCTTCTTGCATAAGCTCATGACGGCACTGATTGTAGGGACAACATCACAACAGCTTACAGGACCTCGAACCCCGATGGATGGCCTGAAATGAGGACACTGGGGCTCCGATGTGGATTTCCTCTAAGTGGGCTCCGGCCTTCGGGTCTATGGTAGATCTCAAGGGTGTTTCCTTACTTTCGAAGATACCTAGATAGTGTGATCCCCTGCTCGCGATTTTTCTTATTCCTCCATGCCTCCTTCTCTGTTGCACCGGTCTGTGATTGTGTTAGGTATCCTTTCGGAAAAGTGTTGTTTAATATTAATCGACTGACCCTTCATGGCCACTGAGTGATTCTGTTTGTTATTTAAGAAGACGATGGCGAACCAGAATCCTTCGCAGGATGTTAATCACCACCGGCCGCGGCTATCCTGCGATGATGATTCGTTTCAATCTTCTGTTGCCGGAGAAGGCGCTTTGAGCCAGTTATCAGACGTAATTCGTACAATGAGCAACCGAGATGCAGCATGTCGGTATGAGACCGAGAAAGCAGATAACGGCATAGGAATAAGCAAAGAAACGCATTCCGATTCGAGCCAGGATACATACAACAACAGGACGATTCTATCATGGGATAAGGATGATCCAGAGAATCCGTATAACTGGTCGAGCGTGCGTTCAATCATACGATGAATATACGATCGCGATACTCATCTAATCAACTTGTAGAGACGCAAGATCTTGATCGTGATAACGACAATGTTGATCGTCATCAACAGTACAATGGGCACCACGTTGCCCAGCATGGCGGTACCTTATATGACTGCCGAGTGGGGAGTCACGTCCGTCACTCAAGAGATCCTACCTACCTCGACCTATTTGATCGGATATGGTATGTATAGCAACATCTTCTGCGGGCCCGTTTTCCATCTTATACATGGTACGCCGACACTGACTTATTCATAGTGAGTAGTTTTCATGACAAACACCAGCTCACTCTGTTTCGATTCGTCAATAGTCCTACAAGAGAATTAAGGAAAGAGAAAGAAATAACCAACTAAAGTAAAACCGTTTTGTTCGACAGGTACTCGGGCCAATGTTATGGGGTCCCCTTTCTGAGCATATTGGGCGCCGAAACTTGACTATTGCAACATTTATTGCATTCACCGCGTGGACCCTCGGCTGCGCTCTGGCACCCAACTGGCCAGCCTTCCTAGTCTTTCGGCTGTTTTGCGGCGCATTCGCGAGTTCTCCCATTGCAGTTATTACCGGAATCCTCGCCGATATCTACGACGACCCGGCTCAACGCGGAGCCGCACTGTCGTACTTCATGGCGGTAAGTCGTGATCGCACTTAGGGAGCGCTACGTTGGCTGATGATTATAGATGACAATAGGTGGCCCATTGCTAGCTCCTATAATCAGTGGTTTCTGCTCGACAACGATAGGCTGGCGATGGACGTTTTGGGTCGCCCTTATATACGCTGGTGTCACTCTAATTGGCGTGGTTTTGTTGCCAGAAACATATGGACCCGTTCTACTGTCCCGACGTGCTCAAAAGATTCGCAAGGCTGATCCCACATCTCAAGTCTATGCTGCCTTTGAGCTTGAAGACAAGGATCTCAAACAGGTTGTGACTCGCGTCTTAACCCGACCGATTCGTATGATCCTGACGGAACTCATTGTTTCAGCAACGTGCGCCTATCTTGCCTTACTTTATGCCATATTCTACATCTCCTTCACTGCCTTCCCGATCATCTTCCAAGACCTTTATGGCTTGTCTCCTGGTGTTACCGGGCTACTCTTTCTGCCCATCGGACTTGGCTCGCTTATAGCTCTTGCAATATTCTTTGCTTGGGACAACTATCTTCGCAAATCTATTTCTGAAGGTCGCCCGTGGACGAAGAAAGAAGAACATCTTAGAGTACCTCTGGCCACGCTAGGTGGCCCCATATTCGTTGCATCATTGTTCTGGCTGGGGTTCTCTGCTAAATTAAGTGTTCATTTTATCGTCCCATCATTGTCCGGTATTGGCTTTGGAATCGGGTTCATGCTTGTATTCATTGGAATGCTAAACTACCGTGAGTCATATCATGATTTCCCCTTCTTCATACAGTGTATCGGTTGTGACTCAAACTAAGTACTAACCACCAATACAATAGTCACCGATGCTTACGAAATTTACGCTGCCAGCGCGAATGCAGCAGCAAGCTCAGCTCGATCCCTTCTCGCCGTTGTTCTGCCGCTCGCCAGTACGCCGCTATTCGACCGACTCGGCATTGCCGGTGCCTGTAGTCTGCTTGCCGGTCTTAGCCTTCTTCTTAGTGTCATCCCCTTCCTATTCATCTGGAAAGGCGAACGAATCCGTGCAGGATCGAAGTTCTGTATTGCGCTCAAGGAGAGAAAACGCGAGATGCAGCTGAAAGCAGAGGGCGAAAGTAGCCGAGACGAACCCGAGAACGGCGGCGTCATCTTTGAGAATCAGACGAAGGAAACGGTCTAGACGAAGCCTAGAATAACTTTACTATTCGGGGTGATGAAATCCATGTTTCCTAGCTAATCCATAAGGTTACAAAATGGTAGTGAAAAGTTATCCGATATACGATTAACGTCTATACGATCACACTCCAAGCGAACAAACACTTCCACTCTCACTCTGCAACAAGAACTTTGAGCTTGGGATATCCAACTGCGTATGCTTTCACCTTTTTACGGTGGATATATCAAACAACCACATTTCTCAAATCCCCGAATCTTCTTGTAGCTGAATAATATCAGCATACAGTGGGGATTGTACCCACTTGTCGCAGACTCTTTGAGTCTCATTCAGATCGCCGTTGAAGTCGGGCATATTCTTTGGCTGCACCAAAATTTGAAGTGCAAGACCCGAAGAGGCGTGCCACGCGATGTGGCAGTGCAGAAGCCATGCGCCGGGGTTGTCGGGACGGAATGCGATAGCAAGAAATCCGTTCCGTTGCACAAATGCTGTATCACGACGTGGCGGGTTATCAAAGTTGAATAGACTTGGACTGGTCGTCTCGTTCCACGCCTGGTCGCTCTGTGCGAGTATCACGAAGTCACTGCCGTGTAGGTGGATTGGATGTGTACTTAAAGATGGAGGTTAGCAAGGCCAAGTGGTGTAGTAGTTGTAGCATAGGAAGTCGGAAGCAGACTTACACTGGTACATTGAGGCTGGCGTCGATAATCAAATAGATATATCCGTCCGTGAAGTCCTCTATTGACAGTCAGTTCGAAGCCATACAAGCCGCATTGTCCGAAGTATAGCATACCCGGTACAACTGTATAGTTGGGATTGGTCAAAGAAGATTCTATGTTTAGAATCGTTGGCTTGCCGAAATCGAGCCACATTGGCTGACTCCCAAGATACCAATGCCGGTAGGGGAAACCTGGAGGGCCCAGAGCGGTATCAACTTCATCCTCAAGCTCCACGTGAAACGTGTCCTCGGTCACGTTATTCTGAGGATGCATGTCTACTACCCAAGGGACGATGGGGTTCAGCCGACTTGCGTCAATGTCAACACAGGTGTCATTCAGCCCCGTTTGTCTCTGCGTCGTAGGCAGCGCGGTGCTGGAAGCGTTGTATCTCAATATGCCTGTTCTGTTGTCAGGTTGATTGGCGGTCGGGAATCCATTGCAATTGATGGCAGGCACAGTTCGCATCCAGTAGTCCGCGGCAGTCTGATTAGCTTCCACGATGACTGTGTATCTTTGCCCTAAAGAGAGACGTCAGTTCCGAAATTATTTGCGAGATATATGATCCCGACTTACCGATGCCTATGACTAGCGACTCCACAGTGAAAGGCTCGACAGCAACCAAGTCGTTGGCGATCACAGTCAAACTGTGTCCGTCAATTGAGAACACGAAACTAGTGCCTATGCCGCCGTTTATCAACTTCAACACATGTTTTGCACCTGAGGTCACCACGGTCTCGTAGTAAGAGCCCTTGTCCTGCGTGCCGTTGTAGTGCCCATGGCCATTCACCACGATGCTATCCGATGTAGGGGGAGGACCAAGCATTTCGCTCTCGTAAGCTAGATATGCTGTATTGTGAACCCAATCGGCGATCATGAAATGGCCCAGGTCAACAGTATAGTTATCGCTGGAGGGACCATAGATGATCAACGGTGCAGCGACACCATCGGGGTACTGCAATTGGAATCAGCTCGAGTCTATAACGTTGTTCATAAAAGATTACTTACTTGAAGTGAGTAATGACTGTGATACCAAGTGTGACCGTACTGCGTCAAGGTGAAATTATACGTAAATGTGTCTCCGGGTGTTATAGGGCACTGCGTAATCCCATTAACACCATCCATCTCATTGGAGCCAAGTTGTCTGATCCCATGCCAGTGAATCGTGGTTCCGTTATCCGGGTCTCGGTTGGTAACATGAACAATGAGCTGGTCGCCCCAGCAAGCCTCGAGCAAAGGGCCTGGATAAGTACCATTGATGTACTTTCCTTCGACTTTGGGGAAACCATCCGGACTTTCCTTTATGGGTGTCAGATACGTATCATGTAGAGTCTAGTGCCTCCATCTGATCGCTTACTTCTGGGTTTGGAGTGATATCAATCCAATACTACGGCAGTGTTAGTAACTGCATTCAGTGACACCATGATACGCAGTGGAGAATCATACTTCACGCTGTATGCCTTTGGGCGTTTTGATTTCATCTTCTCGCAAAGTTAGTGAGGTGTACATGTAACGGCAGTAATGTCGTATCACTAACAATTTGTTTTGACATCAAACTGCGTCAGTGCGGGCTGTGGGTCATTTGGATTTGTGATCCAACAACCGCGGGAGGTTTCAGAGTTACAAAGCACCCATCCTTGTGACTCTAGATCAGGATACTCGCAAACGATCGAAGGTGCGAAAGGTTGTAATAGATTTTCTGTTGGTAACACATGATGATCCGGAGGGTTCAGCGGTAGTTGATGCGTAGCTGACGGTGCAAAGCCATCGAGATGGACAACTTCCAAAATGAATATGAACGTATCTTTGAACCAGCCCATTTTCAGCGCCACAGAGATCAAACACCTTAAGCCTTTCCTGTGTTCCTCAGAAAAGGTCAGGAGACTGAATGGGGTCGGAACTAGGTGACTAGTATTTATACGGAATCTACCCCATTTACTTCGTTCCCTCATCACGAGATGAGAACATGTAAGACTCTCAAGTCGTCCACCGGCGAACGATAGCCACTACTCTTCTAGCTGACCAATCGAATGGGTAGTTGGGCCTCTGCCTCCCTTCGATGTCAAGGGTGTAAGCCAGGCAGTCAGTCCAATCGATCGCCATGATGCTGAAGTGGCTTCGGTGTGGTTCAGGATCAGAGTCAGCTGGCCGCTGACTTATATGATGGAATCATTTGATCCATTTGACTGCGATCGCCGGAACGCGCTGGTAGTTTATGTGAGCTTTGAGCACTTATATGAGGTTAGTTCGGGAAGCATTGACCATTTTGATGTTTATACCGGGCGTTCAATGGAAAGTTTATAAGTCATCGTTCTCGTTCCATTAGATACAGCTATTCGACAACATGAGACGAACAGAGATATTCAAAAGTTGAGAGGAAAGTGGCTCTCGGCAGTAGTCTCGGTGACTTAGTCTAGGACTGTCAGCTATGAGTGGATGTTGCGCCTCATCCGTCACGTTCCACAAAGGACTACTCCTCTGATACACGAAGAACACTATTCACGATGTCAAGTCCGTATCCGATGGACGGTGATACGAGTACAGAACCAATGACTTAGAGAGCTTTGAATGCAGCATCAGCCCGAAGTAGGCAGATTCGTCGAACCCGAGGCTATGGAGCCGGTTGTCTGACGAATCTTATGTCGTGCTCAAGGGTGGTCAGACTCCAACGTCAGAACGCCACCGATTCGAACCCGACCTCGCGCTCAGCACAACGTGTTCTTCTTTCTTTCTTGGCATCGTAGGGCTGAGCTGAGATGCACGCAGTAACAGGGCTTGAGTCATATGACAGTTCATCACGGGTTCATCACGGCTTGCCTTGGATGCAATCCATCAGCGAGACAATTCTATCCCTGATATTTCAGAGGACCCGTTTCTCTGTGACATACAAATTTCTTGTTTATTCCATACTGGCTTATCTACGATTTCGTCTATTGTCTCAGCGAAGGGATCTGTCTATAATTGGTTTTCACAGGGACGTCATATAATCAAGTAAGTAAAAGCTTCCGCTGTTGCTTTCATCTACATTAGATGAGGAGACTAGCCGTGACACTGTCACGGTGCTGAGACTCGAAAGCAAAACGTCAATTGCCGCTGTCATCTTGCGCTCCGGATCCAGCCGGATTGATGTCTAAGCAATATTAACACACATTGGTCAGCACTTGGCTTTCGTCACTGTCATCGTATACCTACCACTGCAATCACAATGCTGTAAACCTCAAGGCCTGAGTCATAAACGATAAATTAAAACCAATCCATCAAGCAATAACAATTGGGTAATTGCATCATAGATACGCAGTATTGGGGAATGGAGGCTTATCTTGGTCGTGGGCAGACCATGGTAGTATAGCTAGGACTAAAGAATGGTTAGTTAGCCAAGGCTATTTACCACCTTATGCAATCTGACGCTTGATCTTATACTCCGCTACAATGCCCGCGACATGAGATGGGGTGTAAGGAGAGCCTAAAGTCGCCATTCCGCGTTCGAGTTAGTATCGTACGACGCTGCGTGACCAAGTTTTTGTCGTAATAGAAAATGCCCGGCCTTTGCAAGACTACCCTTTACTCACCTGGATTGGTCTGGCCATTTTCGTGCGAGCGATTTTGTTACTACTGGAGATGCGCGCCTGTATGTAGCCAAGGTTCATCCAGACGGGTTTGCCATTGAACAGATACTTCAATTTTTTTCTACAGAGCGGGTTGACGCAATGTGTCTAACAATGTGTAGGCGGAACCAACTTAACCTGTGATCACACGCCTCGTTCTTGATTACCCAGACTCACACTGTCACATGTAGGTAACTACACACACATTATCGAATCTATTGGAAATTCATCATAATTTGTAACTTGAATCTGTATCCCCGTACAGGGTTTTCCAGGACTGTATCATAATTCGACTCGTCTCAATTAGTTTGGCTTCTTGTAGAGATCAGTCGTGTGCCTCCAACCCATACAGAACGCTTCGCCCCAATCATTCTTGGTCTTGGACATTTCGTAGAAGTTAGCCATGACCTTCTTGTCATTGTTATACTTCTTTCCCAGTTGGATAGCAAAGCTCATCACCAACAATTGCTTATTGACAAGTGGCAAGCCCATGATGATCTGGAGCAGCTCAGCGCAGGAAGAGATCGTGAGATCGGGGTCCTCGAATGATTTGCTCAGGCGGCTAAGGGCAATCGCGGTAACCTCATCCACGTCGGGAGTCTCCAAGTGGGCCTTCTTCTCGGATTCGACGATATGTCTCTTGGAGTGGGACGCATGGAAGTCTGCGTTCGCCAGAGCCTTGTGGATCATTCTCTTTTTGTCTGCGGCAGGGAGATCTCGTGTGTTCACGTCGGCCACGTAGCAGGGAGCACAGAGCATCCTTTTCTCTGTTGCTTGAATAATTCGCACCCGACCCATGAGCCAGCAAAATTTCTTGCCCTTAGATTTGCTGTAAAGCAGGCACAGAGGGTCTTCGGCTCCGACCTTGTGGGTGCCATCGCTCTTGAACTGGCATGTTCTTAGGCTGACGCAGTTCTCAACGTGCCCGCATGAATACTCGACTTCTGCGATGATCTTGCACATCTTCGGCTCTGGACTTGTTGTAAAGGAGTTTGGTGGAAAGTGACTGATCGCTGTGCCTGCGGTGGAAAAATTGGATATATCTCCGATCGTGTTATGAGATCTGGTGGATTTGTTTGTTAAGGTGTGTTACAGAATGAAATTTGAGGAATAGTTGCAACCTACTCTAATTATTTATAAAAAAATTAGGCTGCATAGGATGTGCCATCAATGAGCCATTTCCTTGTCATCCTCAATGAATGTCTTTGTTTGCCTGTGCTTCCGCATGGCACCATTGAACAATGAGTTATATACAATATTCAATGATGCCTAAATGAGGTGCAGGTACATTATAACAACGGAGAAAGCCTTTCAGACATTCAAGCATCATATGACTTGTGTTCTTTGAATGCCATGCCCATTAAGGAATCTTAAGAGCTACCAGCATTGAATGCTTTGTGCTCAAGAGCACTGAGCACACAAGAGGATGGAATTAGAGCACCATTCAATGTGACCTAATTATACCATCATACAGAATGAAGGCATCAATCAAACACCAACCATAAAGGTGACTATCTTAAAAAGGACTCTCAAAAGATTCATACGTGTACCCTTCAGGCGTATAGCATGGTTCCAAGCTTGGTGTAGGAATGGAGCATTAACAGGCTTTGTAGACAATGAGCCCACACCAGAAAGATTCATGCCAGGCAGGCTCAGGCGTTATAGTGCTCTTAAGAGTTGCGCAGGCGTACATGCTCCGTATAAACGATATGGACATGATGCGTTCTATTCAACAAGGGTGTAGTCACTTCTCGCAATCAATTCAGACGAACAGACCAAGGAAACCGCATAGCACGAAAGTTACCTAGCTGCGACGAGCAGATGAGATAAACTAATCAGTGTAATCACTGCCGGGTACTGAAGTCCCAATTTTCAGAAAAAGGTTGCTAAATGTCACATAAAAGAACATCGGAGACGGAGTCACTGAGACTAATGTAACTTCGGATAAGTAGACTTCTGACTGTCGTTCAATAGAATGCAATATATACTGGAAGATGCAATATGTTATTTGAGACAAGTTGGCTGAGTCACACCACTTTCAGCTCTAATGAGACCACACACATAGCAGCATGTAGTATTTTTGTGACGAAATGACATGTTTTCTTTTGGAGTTTGTGGAAATGAGATAATGATTGGGTTGGAAGGATGAGGAGATGGTAGTCAGATAGTCTCCCAATAAGATCAACACCTAAGCAGCATTAAAATCCCAAGACTGATTGATGTTCTGTTGGCGTGGGACGCGAAGCCTTCGATTTTCCACTTGATTGTTGTAAGAGATGGATCATGATCGGTCAAGAATCTCAAATCACTTACTCAATATTTGGGCGTAATCATGTCCTCCCTCGCACAATTTCTTCGACTAACCTATCCACATAGCTGCATTGAATAACAAAGTGATCATGCAAAAGGCTATTAGCTAGGAGACGCTCGTAAGTTCTTTGAGGCACTGAAGCCCGCCTAGTACTCATGAGGAGACCGACGTATCTGCTAGTAAAGCATTATGCGCTAGTGTCAAGCTGAGGGGAGTAAATACAAATGTAACAGAACTTTGGTAGGAGCTTATCATTATATAGTAAATTTGTATGCTTGTAAGTACGGCGTCATGATTCGGTTTGGGGTCTTTTATAGAGAATCAAGTGTCTGCAGATACATCTATCTATGAGTCAGACTATGCGTCGTCTACTTCTGGCCGCCTGGATTGAAAATGGCATAATCCATAAAATTGCAAATAATGAAATTCCATCAATGGTAACCATAGATAGGTAACTTCAGTAACTAGAGAAGCATACCTTCGGTATTGACATGCGCCTGAGAACCAAATGATAGTACAATGAAAATTCCTTCAAAATGTCACCAACCTCGAGCACTCTAATTTTGAAAACGCAGCGTTCATGCCTGCCTAGTACCGATGCAATAGAGCACTACTATTGAGAAGCTTCCTCTCAGCTAATTGTTTACTCATAAATGAAATGGTCGAAGTTTCTGGAAGACACGTCAACATCTGGTATTCAGAAGACCCAACCCATTGATTGACCGAAGCAATCCATCTCATCCCAACCATCAAACCTAGAAACCCCAGCACACTCATTCGATATTCTACCTCGCACAACACCATGAAACACAAACCCCTGACTTACCCTATACCTAGCGTCTCTGCTCTTCCACCTAATTCCATCTGCACCCAGCGAGCGACGGGTGAAGCACAACAGCCGACCTAGGGCAGTTCCGCCAAGCTACATGTATGCAAGAGCCCTACCTGCTAGCAATCACCGAAGCTATCCCCGTAGCCTCTCTACTGGTATCTCTCTACTGCTAGCTGCCATCGACGTGCATGAGGAGATTAGTTTAGAGGGTACAAGCAGGACGCGGTATTTCCTGATGTCGATCTTGTTGTAACACGCTTAGTACCTAGGCTGATCGTTTAGGTGGTAAGGCTATCTTGGGGAGCGAGATCACGCGGAGAAGCACCACACCAATAGCATCACGCCTGGGGATCCCTCATGGGGAGAGTTTGTCAAGAGTATTGCATCTGCCATGCTATCTACTGCGCTGCAAGACATTCAAGCTCAATCCGCCCAGCGCTTTAGAGCGCAGATGGCTAGATCTGCAAGTGTATTCAAGCAGGGCGAAGCGGGAGGGTAGTGGCATATTTCCACGCGACTATGTCTGCACAAGCTCATATCCGTCTGCAGTGTTGCGCACGAGCCCGTGAACTGGATAAGTAGTCTGGTATGGTTGGTACCTACCGAAGCAGGCAGCGTCCATACCTCCGTTGATCATTATCTGTCTCTGTGGCTTAAGGGTGTAGGATAGCATATCGCTGTCAAAAGAATTTCGTACACATTCGAACGAAAGATATCGACAAAAGCCCCATGGTAAAACTGCAAAAACAGCATCGGGAAAAAGGCAGGGGAGTAAAAAACAAACACGATGCAATAACAAAGCCTGCCTATAAATAAACATCCCGAGTTTGCAGCATGCGGCTTCACGACGCGTCGACCCGCGTTCTCAAACCATGACAGCAAGGAAATCTCATTGGGCGTCGCAATCGCAATGGGAGAGTTCGTCAGAGGAGAGATCAAAGCGCGGCGGGTAAGACGAAGAGCCGACATGCCTTGTTTATCTGAAGCAGAGCAATGCTGCAATGGTGACATCGCGCATCTGTTACCATGCAGGTATTTGGTTGGCTCGCTTACTAGTATCTTTTCCGCTCCGTGTACATCTGTATATATAAATTTGGACAGGTTTACTTCAAGTTCAACCTGTGTAAAGGTTATGATTACTGAGAGCTAGATAGGGACCATCATGTTGCTAATTCATGTATATCGTCAAGTTCGAAGGCGGGGGCGTAAGGATGTTTGTCTGCACTGTCTAGGTGAGGTTGGATGTAGGTCTAAGTGTGTATAGTCCACCTGCCCGCCGTTCGTATCCATGCTGCAAGACACAGACATAAACAATGTACGTAGCGTCGCACGGTGGCCTCTTTGCAATAGAGATGGGTCGTCGGACAACGTCGGAGCTCGCCGTGTCTTGAGCAGTCGAAGGGTTTCCCTTCGCCTCTGATGTTCTCATCGGGTCGTCTTGGTACCTGACTTGCCTGATGGTAGAGTCGAGCGCAAAAGTCAAGCACCACAGCGTGAATGAAACGAATGACGGTATGCGAATTATCGCTTACTCGATTGCTCGCTCATCGGCCGAGACAGCTTCGGAATCAAGCAGGCGGCTCACCGTCCAGTCGTTGCAGGTGGTCATTGAGGCCCACCCAAAACCCCACGCTGGGTCAGTAGGTACCCACCACCTCCAGTATGAGAAAGACCCTGTGCAGTTTACCGTGCACGTCTGAGCGGGCCTCAATCTTCGACCCTCTTGGGAGAAGCAGACAGCACGCTTTGCAGCGGTATATGCGTCTTCTGCGTCCGAGGGTGCAGCACGCCGGCGTAGCTGCCTCGGCTGCTTGTCCTGTCTTGTCGTGCCGCGCCAGACTTGTGGCGGGGCTATACTCTCTGTATTGGGAAGTCCATCGGGCGGCATTGCCCGTGCTCATACTGTCATATGCGCTGTGGCTTGCACGTAAGCTTATATACGATGATCTTGTCTTCATGTACTCTTGTCCCGTCAACAGGGTGGCATCCAGCGCGCGGGGCGCGAATCAGCGGGCGGCATGGTGACCCCTCCAGCATGTTGGCGCGCGGATAAGTTCAGTCTTCAGGAGATCAAGCCGACCCTCCATCTCAAGGGTAGCATTACCACCCCTGACCGCACCGCATTCTCCATCCAGACGATATGCATGGGCAGGGGTCTGGTCTCCATCAAGCTTTGATAAGAGCGGGTGAAGTTCTATATCCACTTCGTCTCCCTTGCCGTGACGCTTCGTGGCGGCGCGAGAAGGCTATGAAGGTGCCTTGACGGTAGAAGTCTAGTAGAGAGCATAGCCGTGGCGGTAGTTTACGATGCTGCTGCTCCTACATCCGTACAAGCCCAAGTACATAGACCTAGCGACAAGACAGGGGCTCTGAGTCTGGATTCTGGAATAACCACATGCCAAGCTGAGATTGTCCTCTGTTCCAGCTTGGGACCAGACTTCCCTTTGCAGACACCTTTGACAAATCATAAAATTCCCGACAGCTGTAACCCACCACGGGCCAATCATTTTACCTTAGGTCCGAATAAACCCTATACCGAATCACACACGTAATAAACACCGACACATCGGTGCGAGCAAGCATTGACGATACTGGGCATCACGGCATGCGAGATCCAGATCCAGTTAGCATCTGGCTATGGTCTTGTAGTAGAGGGCGCTCCGATGGGTGTTCGGCGCCAAGGTGATATTCGATTTTGTACAATCCGAGCTCGTTCCTCTCTCGACAGCCGTTAGCAACTTTAGAAGTACAACATGAATGCCATTCCGTAGCCCAATGCAATCCCAGATTCCCCTTTGTCGCGTAGCTAGTTACGCGCCCCAGCCCCATTTAAATGCTTTTGAACCGTGATAATGCCGAAATGAAGCCTCCTGGGCCACGTTGAATATTTGAACAATGGCACAGCGAAGTGAAGAGTTAACTTGAAAATGATGTTTAAAACATTTCCTTGGTGAAGTCGTGTCCAGACAGCTGCCGCAGCTCAACGCGCGAGTCGCGGAAACGACATGTGCGGCCGTACAGCGCCATCGTCTAATGAGTTCTCACCAACTACATTAGGGCACCACGAAGAGCCATCCGAGCCCTCGGGGGGGGTTGTATAACCCCCTAATCTTTGCCGCGCTCGCGTGAGGTGGGAGGCGGTGGAGGCGGCGGCGGTGCACCACGCTCTCTTTCTTCCGATGCGCCTCTAGAGCGGTATCCTCCCTCTGCTGGCGGCCTGTGGACTCTGGTCTCCGGCATAAATCGGGGCGAGGGTTGGTCTGACAGCAAGGACGAGACCGAATGAGCACTGCTGCGCGGTTGGAGAGACGGCTCGGCGAACGTCGTTTCCCTCGATGTCGAAACGACGGGATGCCCAACGCCGGGCGAGAAGCCGCGATGTGGCCCTAGAATATCCCGTGTCCGACTGGCCGCTCCATATGCCGAGATATCACTTCTCTGCCGTGAATGTCCACGCCGGCCTAGTGGAGGATTCGATATCGTGGAAGTGCTGGCGAACTGTCCGAAGGGCGGAGACCTGGACCGCCTGGAGGGAGGAGGTGGAGCTTGATGGGGCCCCGTTGCTTTTCGTTTCTTTGGCGAATCCACTAGTTGCGCCAAGGAGCAGTTATTAGCCAGACAAGTCTCTCTCTATTTGTTGGACTTGGACTTGGACGAACCAGATGAGGCTCCTTGCTGGCCAGAGCCTGCCTGTGAAGTTGGAGGTTGCCAGTGATGGAAGTATATGGAGGGGGACGGCTGAGTATCCTGCTGCGTGGTTGATACTTGCTGTTGCTGTGCGCCGTGCGAACCGTGAACAGGCCCGGCGGAGGCTGTGCCGCCCTCTCCCGTACTCAACCGAGGCAGCGCCGAGCCCCCCAACCCACCCATCGAACGAGCGCCGGGTCCGCCCATGGTCATCGTCTGAGCCCTTGCTCTAGTCGGCGAGCCGGGGCCTTGGTAGGGAACAAAGCCCACTTGCGGGCCGGATCCGGACACGGGCGTCGGGGGTACGCCACCTGAGCCGCCGTATGAGGCGTATTGTTGAGAGTCTCGTCGATGCTCAGGGGATAATGGTGCCTGGGCCGATGAGGGTTGACTATGGTGGTGCTGCGGCAACAGTTGCTGTTGGAGGAAGTCTAAAGTCGCTTGAGGTAAGATCCCACCACTCATACCCGCGAAGACCACCGGAACCATCGACGGTGGAATACCACGATCAAGTGAGGTGCGAAGCATTTCGTTCTCGATCCTTCTCTGTTCTAAGCGTAAGGATTCTTGCCGAGTCTTCTCTTCTTCCTGTCTTCTACGCTCTTCCTCGGCCTTGGTTAGCAACCAATTCCGCATCGACTCCTCGGAACCCTGCCACTGAGGTGGTGGCGGCAACGGCCCCAGACTCTGGCTATGCGATGAAACCAGAGGTGGCTGAGGTTGTAGTCCTGAGCTTGGAGCAGGTGGTAGTGGATGGCCAGGCGGCGGCGGCGGTTGATTCAGTGCCATGGCTGCCGGCAGTGGCAGACCACGATGAGGCGCCGACATGGACTGAGTTGGCGGACTGCGATGCCGGTGGGAGGTGGCGTTTGGTTTTGGTGGTGCGTCCAAGATCGTCACGGGGGGCGAGGATCGAGGCGGTGTCGGTAAGTCATGGAAAGGCTTGTAGCCGTAATGAAGGGGCTGTTTGACGGTGAGCATCATCTTCGAAGAAAGATGCGAGGATGAGCTAAGATGTACAACAAGGCATAGCTGTGTTCAAGAAGAGACGAGAAGGGTGCAAACAAAAAGCACATGGGTATAGAAGCATTAACAACCTTTGCGTGGGAAAGCTGGAGAGGTCGGCCAGCTTGGTGGTGTGGGATCAGGAAGCAATCGGGGCTTATGATATAGTCTGGTCCGTAAGGCGAGCCTCATCTGAAGATCGGTACCACGCACATGGGTGAAGAAGTATATAATTTCAAAAAGACATGGCACACAGCGATGATTGTCGACGAGGTAGTATTTAGGCCGTTCCAAGCTGGGCAGGCGCCGGCACGGCAGCACTTCAAGAGCCACCCTAGACGCTTGCGAGAGGGGACGCAGATGCAGTCCTTGTTTTCAACGGGAAGGCCAAGACGTACAGTAGTGAGATACAGCTCTGTGTAGATCTTGGAAGACAGGGCACGGCAAATCGAGCTGTGTGAATAAATCCTGCTACCTTGCGGCCGATTTAGGCAATGCCCAAAATGGAAAGTAGGTAGGGTCAAAGGCGACCTGAACTCGAATGGAGATGTGGAGTACACGACGGCCAGGCTTGATTGGAAGCGGTGCAGCCGACGGACGAACTGACACCAGAGCCGCAGTGGCCAGTTGCTGATCAGAGTCGTCGGCAACGAGAGAAGGGAAATGGGGGTATGGCCGGCAGGAGCCCGAGAGCGGAAGAAGTCTTTGTGTAAAGCAGTGAAGACGACGACGACGAGAAATATTGCCCATTCACCAGACTGAACCTGTGGTGTGTGTCTCCCGAGTCATGCCCGCTCGTGGGCAGAGACGGTCGGATGCGGCAGAGGCGCACGAGCAATATGCGAGGAGGTCGACCAGACGCGAAGAGGAAAACGGTCATCAGAGAGAGACTAGCAGACTCGTAAACAGATCATCATAGGAGAAAAAGCACACGGAGCTGTGGCTTGACGGCAGGAGTCAAGACGTGCCGGAGGAGAGGGGCTAGGAGTCGATTAGGAGGGGAAGCTTTTTCGTCTCATTCCTTTAACGACAAGGCTGACCTGTCGAGGACCAGCAAGGTTCTGTCTATCCTTGAGCATCCCTTAGGTTGCTCAGGGTTCCAGGATGAAGAGCCGGCGGCCAGGGTGCGTGGCCCGGCTTTGGGATGGTGTCAGTCGTTGCTTCTTTTTTCGCTTTCTCGAGATACCGCTTTAGAGCTTACCCGGTTTTCGACAGTTGCCAGCTACATGTAGGAAAGGCGCGCGGGCTGATACGGCGCAGGCCTGATCCCCTGGCAAGCGAAGCAAAACACAGCAGCAGGTCAAGACGCGAACGAATCAACTAATGTGGGGGCAAGGGGTGTGAGACTATTACGTGTGGTGAAGAGCAGCCGAGCAGCTCCTACGTGCAGACGGAATAAATAATCATAACAAGTTTAAGTCGTTGGACAAAGTGGAGACGGAGAGAACTAGGAGTTTGGCTTGACGAAGGGATAAGTTCTAGTCCTACATAAGAGCACGCATGTACCTTAGTGTCGGCTAGTGTACACGTGCATATGAAGGAGACATAAACATGAACTACACACATGTAATGATGTACTTAATTCAATGAGAGTAGGTATTTGTCGGAGTCTGGAGAAGCAGACATGTCCTTGTCTGGCAGTTGGTGAGAAGAACACGGCAACCTCTGGGTAGTAATACATAAGGTAAGAGATGGCCACGGGCTGAAACTGGAATCTAGAATGTCTCCGGGAGCACGTTAAGGAACAACGGCGCAAGAGTGCAGGTGGTCCACGAGCCATGGCCATCCATTTCTATAGACTCTAGAATGAAAGGCCGGTGGCTGTTACGGAAGCGCTATCTGTCTCGTTTGCATACGGTCTGTAAGATCGCCACAAGTGCAGAAGACGGGCATCTCTTATTAGTCCATTTTGAGACCCGCTTCATAAGACTCGGCTTAGGAAGGAAGTATCCGTCTACTACATATGTACGCGCAGAGTGAACACTGAACGGGCTGGACGATTGATAAAGTGGCTGAGTAACGGGTGGCATGCAGATGATCTCGGCTACGATACAGTTTACCTACACTGTAAGTTGTATTGCGTACTACTAACTCGAAAGCTCACAAGTCCGAGAGTCTTTCTCTGCAATTGAGAATACAGTGCGGACCATAATCCAGCCGCTTGCATAGGATGGACGAAACAGCTCGAGTGGTGGCTGATGAACGTAACGCCTTGAACCTCCGGCGGGCCTGTCGAGCCTGTCTGTGCAGACGGTTGACACATAAACAGTGCCTTAGGTACCTCTTAGAATCACGATGCATAAAGCCCATGGCTTGTGCAGATACTCCGTCAGTACAATTAGGGATGTATGTAATAGCTGGCCGAGTACATGAAGATAAAGCTTGCTAATTAGCTAGAGTACGGATTAAGTAGAAACTCTTGGACGGGGAATCTGGAACTACAAGAACAGTATGTGGCACGAGCTTCAACTACCTAAACTAAGATGTAATTGATTAAGGCGGAGTCAAGCCGCAACCGCAGAAGTAAGGCATCTGCGCACAGGTTGACTGTTATTTTGAAGAGCTGTTACTCCGTAGCCCGCTTGTGCTATTGGTTCCACGTCTCATAGGAGAATGGGAGATCAGGCCATGCTGAAATTTCCAAGTTGTGGTGTCGTATCTTTGCGTACCACGTCAGGAGGCAGCTTCGCTTCAGTTTGCTCGGGCTGTGAACATACAGACATACTCTGTACATTAGGTAGGGTAGTAGGGTGGCTGGGGTGGCTTGACCGAGAAAGAATACATCGGATGCGTCAGAACATCGGAGCAATTGGGTTGGTGCAGGTGGGTTCACGCTGACACGCGAGCACAGTACACATAAGCCTCCAACGGAACTGGGAGAAGCTTCTGGCCTGACTTTTTCGACGCCTGGTCTGTCTCGCCTGTCTTGTCGTGTGTGTCTTGCCGTGTGCGTGCTCGCTAATTAGGGAGTAGTTCGTTGAGCTGATTGCCGTGGGCCATACACGTACAGTAGTTGCGTGTTTCAAACCGCCGGTTATGATCCAAAAGGCCCCAGTAACATGGGGTCGTTGGTCCTTGGATGATCTAACGGGCTGTGGGGCTCCAGGACTCTTCCAGCCGGGGCTTGGCGTTCGAGAGGTATTTAGTATCTCCAGGATGAAACCCCAAAGCTCGAAGAAACTCAAGCAATGTCCAATAAATGGTGCTTCTACCAACATGAACCAACCCAGATTTTTATACGCCTAGTACTAGGCAGTTCTATCTACATGTAGGAAGCTACCGAGCTCCGTTATCTGCCTACATGTTGCTAAGCCCACGCAGTGATGCGCTTCAGAGATGTAATAATCGATTCGCAAGGGAGAAGGATCTAGGAATCGTTGTAAGCCGCGATCCTTTCTGCACACATGTGCACCACCAAGCACTTGTCGATATGCTGCCCTAATTGAAGCTGACAAGGCCTGGCTTGTTTGGCCTTGATTGCATGGTGAGCCGGACCTTTGGTCTTGTATAAGAGCTCGGGACCGATGTCTCCCTTGCGATCCCGATCTGTTCATCCCGGGCTTTCCTCTTGGACGACCTGTCTGCATCCTGGGTTACTAGACATGCTGTTGGTCCTGTCGTGTCATTGAAGCCTAGGCAATGGAAGGTTAGGGTGCGTATGGGTTGTTCTGTGTATGTGTTACTGTAGCTGTGAGCACATGGATGCCTTGTGTCGGATCGGAACCGGATTAGGCAAGTCACTATGGCCGTTTCGACTAGAGAAGCCCTAAGAGCTAGCCATGTGGTGAAGCCAGGCAGCCGGGATGTTCAAATTGGCGTTTCGAATGAAGGACTGCGCCAGGAGCACCGTTGCCATCCAGCTAATCCTATCTAAATTCCACCATCGCCGCGGCGGACGCTCCCACGACATCGACAAGAGGACTCGTCGGAAGAATTATGTACAGAACATCACCATCCAAGTCCGTGCTCGTCTTGGTAGAATGGTTACGGTGAGATACACAGTGCGTTCCAGAGTCAAGGCCAGATTAAAAAAAATATTCAGGGTTTGTTCTGACCACGGGTCTGGACCGCGAACTGCGGCGACGAGCAATGCCTGCTGTTTTCCTATGCGATATGAGTGACAAGCCTCCCAGCCATCTACCTACGATGACGACAGCCAATATCAGCGAAATGAGCGAAGGGCAGTCGCATGCCTCAACTTGATAGAAAACACATGGGACGTATAATACGAATATGCAAGCCGTGCATCTGCTGGACAGCATGCACGAGTTCCGGCAGGGCTCCGATCCCCCGGTGTTGACCCAGTCTCACCCACCACGGCCTACTAGTTATAGATTATCACCATCTCAGCTAGGCCTGCGTGACGGTTGCTGGTTTGGTCTCACAAGCTGCTGTGCAATTGATCGTTACCTGGATCAGCCTCGTCAGCGTTCCATTGTCATAAACGAAGCTAACCTGAGTACAATAACCACGTCTATGTCGAGCTCGCTGATTGGCGTCTTGACGCGCAGAGCAGGGAAGATTACATGCATAAGCCTAGCATCACGATTCGCGCCAAAACCCTTCATGGTCTGGCCAATTCCCGGATTCGACTCCCATTGCGTCCAAATAGCCCAAGGTGTCTGGAGCGCGGCAAATCCAAGCCGTGAAGTGACACGCTATGCGAAGGGGGTGTCCCCCACTCCCTTTGGCCAGATAGAGACGACGTGGAAGCAGCCAGCAGCGAATCGATAGGATATCTGTGAATGTGGAGCGCTGCACACGCCTTTGAATACGAAGCCGATGCTGGTCTCTTGTCACACGAGGCTCATATAAGTATGAAGAGCTATCGAGGAGTAATTAGTGTGTGAGAATGTGAATACTAAATACAAGCACCCGTGACGTAAGTAGAGGGCCACCCTACAGAATGATCAACACTTATAACAGACTGGCCAAAGACCTTTGGGATCTTCAGATGGGAGCCGTCTCTGGTGCGTGTTGTAACGGTGTGCGTAACGGTGCGTGATGATTTGCATAGACGAACTGATATTGACTAAAGCATGAGATTTGCACCACGAACAAACACTCAGCAGTTGCAACCAGTGCTATCAAATATCAAGTCGAGGGTCAAGGACATCATCGAATGAAGTTGTCGATGCTACGCTGCTGAGCGGTATGCGCACCGTGCAGGGCGAGATCGGGGTTGATATATTACATGTTCAGGTAGGTACATCTGTACAGTAGAAGCAGACGAGGGAAGGCTCGATAGAGTGTTTTGGCGGGCTCAATTGCCCGATTGAGTCATCTTTGAAACAGCACTATCGTCATCTTGTAATCGGCTGCTGCGTCCAGGATCGAGCCGACATTCCTTTCCCTGCCGGCGTCTCTTTCTCTCCCCTTGATGAAGCATTCTGTGTTTACAGTATGTTCGACATCTTGACCACTTTTGAACGAGCCTGGGCACACCTTCTTTTTGTGGGAGATGAGCACGGTAACGTCGACCGACAGGAGGTTGTTGCCGCCCCCCCGCTGCTAGCAGTCTTGGCAGAGACCTACGGCATCTCGCACGCGCCACACCCACATCCTGATATCTTCTACATAAACTGTACAGCCCAGATGCTATCGCCGTCCTCAGGGATTGTCATGAGGGCGACTTCATGATCCTGCAGAGCTTGTCGACTGGCGACTGATAAGCCTGCAAGCTCTCGCCCTTCACGCGTCACGTACTGTACGTAAAAGCGACTACAACCTGCATCTCTGCTGCATCTACTTACATGTAAGTGCATGTAAGTCCCACCCACAACGAAGCGCCGTTGGGGGAATACAAGCTAATCCCAAGGCGTGACTGGGGTTGCACAGTAGGACGCCTGGGAAACGCGAAACTAACTGGTGGTGCATATCGTCCGCCAGCGGCCGAGACCTCGTTCCGGGTCCGAATGGATCCCACCGTTGGCCCATCCTGGTACCTACCTAGACTTACCTATTCTTCATTACCCTTACGAGGCATAATAACATTGCCTGCATTCCGTGGTCTGGAAATTCATTTATACATTGACGTTGACGGATCTGTCCTTCAATGCCCGCATCTTATTACTCGACTGGCAATGATTAACTATGTACCCCGTATATATGCAAATACCAAGCAACAGCAGGGCTGCTATCCTGCAGGCCCAAGCCGCCTGCGTGCCATCTCATCTCCTTCGCACAGGCTGCTACCTTTACCCAACATTTCTATACTATAAAACTTTAGAGTGCGCAACATAAGCCACAGATTGAGCCTCTAATGTCCTCCTTTATATCCAGGGGTTCGCTTCTTCCAGCTCGAGACCCTGAACAGGCAATGCATGCGCAGATACATACATCGTCCTGAATATCCCGGCTTAGCCAGATCGTGGCTGGATGCACACCTGCTTATTAGGTTCCGTGCCCAGAGGAGACAGCAGAAATGTCCTAACTTTCGTACATTACCCGTTCTGTGCGGAATAGTCGGGTCAAACACTAACTTTGTGACTCTATTAGATAGCACCCGATTCGTCCTGCTTCTTGAGACTAATAGTCCACCAAACAGGTCTAAAAGGATTCGATACAGCACCCGCTAGTCAAAAAGGGGGAAGGAAGCAGAAGGAGAACGCCGCCAAGACTAAGAGAAGAGCGGCTGAATCCTGCTTTTCTTACCGGGGTCATCGGTACGCTAGAAATCGCCGCATGGGTGTTCCAGATCCCCATGACGCCTGACGCGTAGCTTGCGTTGCTTCTCAACGCGAGTTGTTTATTGCCTTGTATTGGTTGAAAGTTACCGCATCTCACGCCCTAGTGCGTAAACAGTCGTCCTACATAGGTCGTTGTGGCTGAGGCCGTGTAATACAATGACGGGAATCTACAGTCATTCCCACTTCTCGTGGGCTTGCGGAGATTTTGTCGATCGTCCCGCTTTGGAGCATGGCGGGGCTTGAAGATTCTCACATCTCTCTCGACCCTGAACCAACCATATGTCATTACAGGACGCCAACAGCCACAAATCAACAAGTGACATATCTTGCAATGGACATGCAAGGAATCAACGATGTAAGTATCGTACGATGACCCAGAATATCCAGCCTAGTCTGCTTTTCCAGCTGCCCGCCTAGTCCTGACACGGCTTGTACCGCATGAAAGTCCATCATATCTAGAGTACGTGAGTGCAACGGCTTGACCCTTGAGAGCATGGCATTCAGCACTGATAGATAGGGTTATTAGCATGTCCCAAGAGAACAAGATGCTCACAAGGGGTATCCACCTAGCCCCATCA
The DNA here is from genome assembly GCA_022578705.1 of Xylariaceae sp. FL1019. Classification (NCBI taxonomy): domain Eukaryota; kingdom Fungi; phylum Ascomycota; class Sordariomycetes; order Xylariales; family Xylariaceae; species Xylariaceae sp. FL1019. The sequence continues at coordinate 1,707,685 of MU391923.1, forward strand.
ACCTCCGGAAAGCCGTTACTGTCTTGTATTTCCACAGGACCATGGATCTGGAAAGCATCCCTTTTAGACGACGATCTCAAGCGATTAGTGCGCCGAATGAACTTTCACTACCGCCAATGCGAGAGTTTCTGCATCGTACCAAAGACACACTCAAGCGTCATTCACGGGCAAGGCCGCCGTGCTATACAACTTCCCGCGATCGTGTAAAACAAAGCAGCCCGTTCAGAGATAGTCTGCCCCAACAACCTCCCGTTGGCACATGGCAACTGCGCAACTGCGCAACTGACACATTCCTCAAGCCTTGGGGCAGTTTGAGTCGCCTGTATTCTCATTTGTCGCTTTGGCACTATTCAATGCGCTTTGGTTGAAACCTCGTCGGGTGGATGAAGCCGCTAGAGAGGAGGTTTTGTCAAGAACCTAGCTCCATGGCAGATCGCTCCTCAATAACGTACTGGTAATCATCTAGGTGTGTAAGTCGTCGAACGTTCGGCTTTAACATTTCTCAAAGGGGGATATTATACCAGGTCCATGGCGCTCGCTCACGGGCTGGAAGATTACAATCCATCATCACAGTTCTCTTGTCATGACTTTGGCTTATTTTTCAGATAGAAAACTCAACAACCCAGCCCATACGTGTCTTCTCGTCCCCATTTTGATGCTCAAGGCCACCGTGGCAAGACAGCATGCAGGCCGCCCAAAAGAAGATAGTTAGTTCACACTACCACTTGCATCCTTCCTCAACTAGGCTATCGGCAAATCCTGCACATTCACCGGTGCCTTCACTCCATTCATTGCTATACTGGCGGTCTATTCACCGATTTGGTAATGTGCTAATTGCTCAAGATGGGTCTCAATCGATCAGTCGGGGCTAATTAGCACAGCTACTAACAATTCCTTGACATGAACTAGAATAGGGCTCTACAGTGCTTATCATGCTGCCAGAGGCTTCCATGGATACCTAGCGTACGAGGCGTCGTACCTCCACTCTTCTGTACTCCGTTTTGAGTCCTTACACGAGGCAAGATGTGACCTGTGATCTAGGGGCCGGGTTTGTGACCCTACGACGTACAAAGTCCTTGCACTAAGCCTCTTTTTCCGAGGTTCGAAGTGTTTCTGACTGTGGTAACACTGTCGACTTTGAGAAGTTACCAACGTACAAGCCACACCGGTGGTGGATTCTCTCAGCTAGGCCTTTCCTCGGGCCAGAACAGGACTGCGTCTTGCCGTCTACCGTTAATCCCGGGGCGATCACATGCACACCGATCCGGGATAGACCCGACCGGTACGCCGAATGCAAGCTATACCTTCTAGTCCTTGCAGGGTCATGATCAATGCTTGTTTGCAAAAAAAGTAACTCCTTTCCCTGCTCGCCGGGTCAACATTGACATAGCTATGATGCAATGCCTCTAACATAACGCGTGCCTCGACAGAGCCTGGACAGAACTGGACTCACTCAATTGACTTGGGGGTGGAGCATGAGGCTCCCTTACCCTAGTTCAGGCTGATCGTCAGAGCCTCGGCGAGACGGACGAGACATCCCGATTCCAGGAACGAACCCCGGCATAGCTTCACCCAGTTCATGAGGCACAAATTGCGTGCGTGACTTCCCATGTATCATCTCCAAGAGGAAAGAACCTAAAGGACCTGACAGCACCTTTGGGTGTCGGTTGTCCCCATCGCACTCGTGAGAACAGCTCGCCAAAGGAGCCAGCTAGCCGCCAGGGAGGACGTGCCGTACGCCTTTTGTCATCGCTCTGCTTTGGAATGCGTCGTGATGCACCCGAGCCCATGGTTCTTGGACCGTTCCGTCACACCTTACGGCTTGATCTGGTCCGTGTCAGGCAAGAACTCCGGGGAACTGAAACAAGTGGCTGACGAGTGTTCATTTCCCTTCTTGTAGAGCAATATCCTCCCACGTCCCTTTTTGGTGTCTATGTAATTTCAGCCAGCGCTTCTCGAATCTCTATGCACGCTAGCCTACGTATCAGCAGGCCTCATAGGCAGATTAGGGAAAGAGCAAGCGAAGTACAGATGTACGGATTAATTAGTTTGTAATCAACGCAGCGAAATGCCGCCCGACGCTGGCCATTACTCTTCGCGCCTGGGATGGACCTTGTATGCGAAGCTGTCAGCACGGCCAGATCTGTCCGCCAGCCTGATCGCTGTCTCTGCGCTGTCGGGCATCCAACGACTAATACGAAAGAAGGACTCCCTCGGAGGGATCCGCTCTGCGCCGATGGGAAGTCTCGTAAATTCATACCCTATCTGTCGACTACTTGATGAATCCAGAAGATCCCTCAAATTTTGGGTCTTTCGGCTGGGGTCCTCCTTTAGGCAAGTTAAACCTGATGGAGGTTGAGTTGGTTACGGACTGCGTACATATACAATATATAGTTTACTAATAACTGCAAGGCCCATAGGTGTAGCGTGCTGACCTACATTACATTACATGTATGACTATACATCGTGGCGCAAGTCTCTTGTACGTACTGCGTACAGTAGCAGTGTAATCACGGGGAGGCGACAGACATATGCATATGGTGATGTGACCCTGACTTAATGACGAGTATTTTATATACAGCAAGACGTTTGTTGGGCGAGCATATGTATATGCTATTGCGCAGAGGCCTTTTCTCTTCATAGACACCAAAGCTTCTTCTCTATGAAGAAAAAATGATCTTATAATTCGTACATACTCTGTTTCGGTACAAAATGCAAAGTAAAAGAACATTACAAGTAAAGTCCCAGATTCGCAAGCCCATATCAAAACTACCTTATATAATCCAACATCTATACAAACACTGTGACCATTCGATACCACCTTCGTCCACTTACATATTAATCGCATCTGCAGCAAAACAATAGCGTATGTCATTCATGAGCTCGTACAGTCTACATGCCGGTTTATTTGGCTATATAAAGACATAGCCAGAAAAAGAAAAAGAAAAGGGAAAAAAGAAAAAAGAAAAAAGAACAAAAAGCTTAGACCATATACCAACCTACCGTGCAAATTCACAAGGCAAGACAAAAGATCGTCCATCAATGTTACGAGAGTAAACTCCTTCCTACCTATCCACAAAGCAAGCAGTACTCCGTGTGCGTACAGAAAAAAGCCTCAAACCTGCATCATCGGCACTCCAGACATCGACAAATTGACATGCCTTATGCAGTATGTAAAGTCCATGTCTAGCCATCATGTCGAGTCCTTTTAACAAAAGTCCGTGTGTTCTCCCGAGCTACAGAAAATGCCTCAAGATCACGTCAGACGGAATTATTCTTTCAGAGAACAAAAAGCAACTCAACATTCAGTGGAACACCAGTAGATGAGAGCACTTCTGTGGTTCCAGAGCATTCCTAGAGATTAGTTGCTGCGCTCTAATCAATGAAAACTTACACCTCGTCGAACAAGTCCAATACCATACACTTAATTTCGACATGTCGAAATGTCGAGGTCAATGCAAGCAGAGAGACACATTCCACTTCGTTTCATATTGTTTATTCTTAGTCTTGGGGATATCTACACCTCCCATCTTTGCGTTCCTCGTGTATGCTTTCCTCGTGTATTCCGAACCTAGACGCCGAATTCCTCGGTCCCATTGCTTAGGTAGAAGTTGGTCACCGACCACCCGTTTGTCTGTGCACCCAGGCAGTCGTACCGAAGACGTCTTTGCCTGGGATGAACTCCCACCTTAACCATATCCATAACCCAACCGTGCAGCCAAAATGCAGAATGCGTGCGCGTCCGAGGTGCTTATGATGCACGCTCCGACAAGCGTAGTGAGATAGGCTTGGAAACCAAAGCCTTCCGTGTATTTATACCTGCTGTCTAGACCGAAACTGATAGTTTAAATGCTTCATCTTGAACAAAAAGGAGTAGGGCGTTGAGAGGTAAGGAACGTTCGATGTGAACGGTAAACACATGCCCACTGTAGTCTCATGACACAAATGTCAGTTGGAAAATGGATGAACACTCTTAGTCGACGCCGTAGATAAGGGCGGAGTAGTAAGGGGAGTATCATTCCTGGTCGATATCCGCTCTTCAGATGACTGCGTCTCATCGCCACCCAGAGGGGCAATGTTTGGTCTCAGGCTTCTTTTAGTCAGTACAGACTTAGGCTTGTCACCAGGAGTCAAGGATCCCAATCCTTCACTGTTCTGGCGGCTTTTCAATAGCTTTCTAGGTTGCCGTTTCGCTGACTGCGACTGCGGAACATCGGACGCCTCAGTCGGTGCTAGATTCTTGTTCGAGCCGGTGGCAGCTTCACTGGAGGTACGCCGTGGAATCTTAAGAGTTTCTTGAGACGTGTTTTCCAGCGGCGTATCCTTTTTTGGTAGTAGGAGCGGAGGAGAGTTGCCCGTAAGTTCCTGGCCTGTGATGGTGGGAGGGCTAGGAGCCTGTTGTGCCGGTCGATTGGCTGGCCTCGAGGTATAGGTATCCAGTTTGCGTTGTAAGATATCTGCCTTCACCGGCTTCGCGAGGTAATCGTTCATACCTGCAGCTAAACATTTTTCACGGTCCCCTTGGATAGCCGACGCTGTCATTGCAATAACCAAGATGCTCCTGATTTCCTCGATTGGATCTTGGCGCAGTAGCTTAGTTGCATCGTAACCATCTAGAACAGGCATTTGCACATCCATGAGGATGACATGGTATGGTATGCCTTCTTGAGCCTTCTGCCGGAGTCCTTCGATAGCTTTCTGTCCATTATCGTAGGCATCGACGTGCTTGTAACCAAGCTTGCGTACATACTGAATCGCAATCTTCTGGTTGATGATGTTGTCTTCGGCGATGCAGATCCGCAGCTGATCCTTGGGTACCACAGTCAGATCAACCTTCAGACTCGATACTGATTCCTTGGCAGTATGCTGCGTACCCAGCTGGGGAACATCACGTATTTGTTCGGGCGTTGGAGGTGTGGCGTTGTCTTGAACATCTCCAGCTGAAACCTCTGCCTTGGCTTTGTCGAAAGTAACAGTGAACCAGACAGTCGTGCCGATGTCTTCCTGACTATCCAGCTCGATCTGTCCTTTCATCATTGTCTCAATCAATGACTTGCATATGCTGAGGCCAAGACCACTGCCACCATACTTCCGCGCAGTACTTGCATCTGCTTGACTGAATGGCTTGAAAAGCTTTGCCAGTTGCTTAGAAGGGATGCCAACACCAGTATCTTGTACCCAAAAGGTGAGTGTGGCCTGTTCATTCGTCTCGCTCTCAACTCTAGCACCAATAGTGATTGATCCATCCTCTGTGAACTTCAAGCTGTTGCCGATGAGGTTTCCAAGGACTTGGTGTAAGCGGGTGGGGTCACCATAAATTAGCATGGACGGCAGATTTATGTCCTGGACGATCTTGACGTTCTTCTTGGAAGCCTTCTCCCGGTTGCTGTAAGAAACAGCTCTTACAACTTCGCGTACCATCTCTTCTGGATTGAAAGCGATGATGTAAAGCTTCATCTTATCGGCCTCCATCTTAGAAAAATCAAGAATATCGTTTATTACAGTAAGCAGGAGATCGGCCGATACTCGTATAGAGTCGGCCATTTCGAGTTGGTCTTTGCCAAGCGGGCTGTCTCTGAGTAATTCTGAATTTCCGATAACACCATTCAGAGGAGTGCGTAGCTCGTGCGATACGTTGGCGAGGAAGATGTTCTTGGCCTTAGCAGCCTCTTCAGCGAGTTTGACATTGCGATTGGCTTCGGCTTCGGCTACCTTGGCTTTGGCCTCGGCTTCAATAGCATTTGTCAGTGCTCGCCTTTGCATCTCGATCATTGTATCGTTCTCTTTAGAAGCCTTCTCTAGGCCCTTCATAGCCAGCGCATTGGAGTAGGATATTCCGATTTGATTGACCAGCAGCTGCAGCACTGTCACAATCCTATCTGTGAATGAGCCAGGTTGCCCTTCAAGGTAAAGCACACCAAGAAGGGGCTTCGAGCCGTGGCAGATTGGCATTGCAACGATCGCCTTGCTCTGTGGATTGCGCTGCGACCAAGAGACTGCCACATTGCTGAATCTTTCATCGCTGAGAATATCAGAGGTGAAGACTACCTCGCGGAATCGGGTGCAGTATAGGACGACATTCTCGGCGACTCGAGAAGTGCCGGCCAGAGATCGCCCTGGGGTGTGAGCTATGGCACCTTTTTCGGGATCACCGCTGGCGGCAATACACCAGCTACTTTTTTTGTTCTTGTCATCGTCATCTTGCACTATAATCGCAGCTTGTGTGACAGATCCACCACATGTCTGGAGAATGACATCACACATTGTCTTGAGCAAGACGTCGATTTGTAGTACGGATGAAATGACCTGTGACGAGACGAGTATTGCATGTAGGTCAATCATGTCGAGAGCTGGAAGGCCGGCACCAACTTCTGTTTGGGTCGTCGACCCCCGCCACGCTGCCATACGCGTTGCTTTTGTTTCTTCAATGGCAGGGTGCGGTGTCTGATGGACGTCCTCACCGTTCGCTGTATATGCAATAGTTGCAGAATCTCCGGCGAAGTCTGTCTGGACTGCTGCGTCAGCAGTTCGATGGCTGGGAGTCGGGCCATGCAATAGTAGTACGTGGTCTTCTTCGATGCAGTGAGCCACGCCCAGCGCTCCAATTTGTCTCCAGAGTGATACCGACTCTTTCAATACAGCCATCGCCGATCTCCTTGCTGCCTGTCTGATGAAGAATCCAGCCATTAAATAGTTCCCAAGAGCTTCCTCAAATGTGAAATTGTATTCAGAAGCATGGTCAAGGGCTGCCTCATATTGGCGAATAGCTGCACCATGCTCTCCACGTAGCTCGGCAACTTGGGCATCGAGAAACTTCGACCAAGCCAGGTAATTGACGTTCGAGGCAACTTGCCAGGCTTTAATCTTGTCGTTCAGTTGGTTGATTTGCGTGATTGTTTCTTGGACTTCATGTTGCAGCTCTGAGGCATCGGTTCGCGGATCGACTAGTCTTCGGAGGAGAAGCCCCGAGAGCGTAAGCCCGTAAAACGCCATGACAATCCTGGTGTTGCGAATGGACCAAATCAAATCAAGTTTGTCCATGCATCTGCGTCCAAGTTCGCATGCTTTCTCGTGATGTCCATAGAGGTACAATGGTATTATCTCCATGGTTTCATAGAACAGAGCCGATCTGTCACCGTTGCTGGTGTTTTGTAGAAGCCAGCTCTTGTATGACTCTGAATCGTGTTTATCGTCAGACATGACGCCTGTTTCATCTTTAATTCTCGTCTTCCCTTGCAGCGCTCGACACAGCTGTCGAACAGAGATTAAGAAAGTTCCACCTCTAGTGTCTTGTTGCCAGCCGTCAACTTCCTCGCAGCAATATTGGCAAACACCCTCAAGATCAATGACGTTTTCGCTCGCAAAAAACTTGAGTTGCACCGAGAGACCGTAAGTGAGAATGATTGAAGCGCGATCGCCAGCACTTGCCGCATAGTATACGAGCTCGTCGCATTGACTAACCGTCACACACAGGGGAGTCTGTATGTGACTGATGAAGGCTGCAAAGGCCATGGAGCCACGGGCGAAAGAGGCAGGGTCTTTGAATCTTTCGAGCAATTCAGTGAACTGGGTGCCTAATTCCGCAGCAAATTGGATCATATTGAACCGTGTGATTGCTATCATCGCCAGGTACAAGAATGCCATGCTGGACTGGGGCATTGGTCCCTCACGTAAGTGCATATTCATTAGGGCGATTGACAGATTATAGAAATCGATATCGCTACTCCACCATGCAGCCTGAACGGCGTCACTCAGGATCACACCGGCACTCATCTGTTTAGCTTGGTCTGCATTAGATGGGTTAACAGTCTGAGCCCGACCCAAGGTTTGGATCCTGGTGCAAAGTTGCATGAAAGCTTCATCGCATGATTCGAGAGTTGGCTGTGAGTCGAATGGCACTTCAAGCTGCTGCAAGCTCTGCTTTAGAATGTTGAGGGCCGATATAGCGTTGCCGCTCTGAAATTGGATTCGAGAGTGAAGCAAGCAAGCGGTAGCTCTGTCATCGGCGGATCTGGCATTGTCAAAAATGGCATCCGTGAAGTGTCGAGCTGCCTCGTGATTGCCCATGGAGACGTAGCATTCTGCGGCTCGGAGATGTAACTGCAGCGTTTCATCATAATGCACATCATTGTTTCCTTCCGTCCACGAATCTGGCTGAAGAAGTTGAACAGCATGGCGGTAATACTTAACAGCTGTTGGCTTGGCACCATTCTCGACAGCCGTTGCCGCGCAATCCATGAGATGTTTACGGTATGGGTATCGGTCGGGGATTCGTTGCTTTATCATATCAACAGACTCACAGATATGGGAAGCCGTGGTGTCCTTGGCGTTCAGGGTGTGTCCGAACTTGCTCATGAGAGTTTGGGCGATGACGAAATGCATGCTCTGATTATTGCATTCATTCAGACTCTATGCACGGCAGATTAGTAATATGTTTGGCGCCATATTACGTAGACATAGGAAAAGGAGAAGGAAAAATGGCCTCAAATAACCGAATCGAAAAGGGGGCTTACCGCTGCGGCTTGAAGATATCTATCATGGGCAAAGCGAAACCTGTTGTCCGTCTCCCCCTGGATGATAATACAGGCGCTTACCGCAGCTTGTAGCCCTGCGACAGCCTCCTCTTTGGAGAAGACTGCACGCTGCTGCGTGTTTTCGGCCTCGGTAAATTCATCGTAAATGACACCCAGCTCTCCACTCATGAGTTGACAAACGAGTTCAAAGGAAAAGGAATTGCCTAGCAGCGCTGCCCAGGCTAAAATCCATCGTGATGCTGGGGGCAGTTCCTTGAGTCGACGGGACATGAAGTCACTATCCAGAGCATCATACCCGTGTTCGCTTCTGAACTGCACGAAAAGTCGATCCAGATCATACATCCATCGATTCGCACGGTAGTCGAACCATATACATTTTTGTCGATAGCACGCACTTAGCATCTCCCTCATGTAGAAAGGATTACCAGCGGTTTTGGACTGTACGATAAGGGCAAGAGGAGCGACCTCATCTGTCGACATGCCAAGTGTGAAGGCGATGTACTGCACAATCTCATTCTCGGTCAAAGGCGACAAGGTTATTTTTGTGACCCGGGAAGAACCATTCATCGACGTTTCTATGGACCTTTCAGAGGAGGTTAAATACATCAGGAAACGGTGGGACTTACCTTCGTTTTCTGCCGGGTGCAGGATTTTGTGCAATCTCTCCGGCGCTAATTCTTCAGGTCGATATGTTACAATGAGTACCATTTTGAGTCTTGCGGAAACGACCTGAGTAATCAAGTCCAACGACTCGTCATCTGCAAACTGCAGATCGTCGAGACATAGGCAAATGACGTGATGCGTCGTAAAGATTCGAAGGATGTCCAGAAACGTATGTAACAAACGGATTGTCGCAGTAGATGCACCAGTACGGACATAATCCTCAGAGCTCTGCGCTACTATGCGAGGACTCTTGGCCCGAGGTAATGAAGGAGAGCTGCCTGAAGAATTACTTCGCATGACGGGAAGCCGTGTGAACTGACCACCTGACGAGTTCGTAGCCGTAGACAGAGACCTGTTGAGGGCCTGCTCTGGAGGACCAAAGAGAAATTCTGGTAGCCCGAGGACCTTATGGAGACTTGGCCACATTGGTCCAACGTAGTCTCTGAGAGCTTGGTGGAGAGTAGTATCTGTATTCCTCTCTCCCCAGACTTGTCTGAATAGTGAAGCCACCAGCTTCAATAAAGCACCGAAGGCTGTGCGTCTGGCAGTGTCGAATTTTGCGGATGCACAATATCCTCTTTTCCGAGCATCAGCAAGGACTTGCTGTACCAGAAAACTTTTGCCAAGTCCACCGGCGCCTTCGATTGTGACAATTTCACAATATCCCCTTCTTTTGTATTTGGCAGAGCCAAGCTGTCGAGAAAAATTCGACGAGGCCGCCTCACTGGGTGTGACTCTTGATGCTTGGCGCTCGCTGAAGCTGTCCACGCTGTTTTTGTTGCCGGCGCCGGTGGAAATAGACAGATGTCTGTCGGACGGCTTTGACGAACGATAAGGAGATGACGTAGATGTGACTGAAGATGCATCACCAGATGTCATGTGTGCATCTGCACCGTCGGGTGACTGGTCCTTACCTCGAATACGTTCCACGTCAGTATCACTAGCTGGCATGAATGAACTGCCATGTACAACAACCCCCTCAAGCGAGCTGGAGCGATCGCTAGACACGTCAGCAGTGGCGAGACTGTTGGAGCTTAAAGTAAGGCTTTCCAGGTAAGTTGGACTTTTGCTCTGCCTCGATGGATGAGATCTCGCCACCCGTTCGACTACTTTCAACACTGCTAATTGTTCCTGATCGCGTCCGATCATGACAGTGGGCAACATGAAGTAGGAGGAGACGTCTTTTGAAGCCACAGTCCACAGTCTCAAAGCTTCTTGATCGCCTACCTCAAGTAATCTTCGTATATCCTGCAAATCATGTCTGAGGCCACTGGCAGAGTTGTATCGTTCTGACGTGTTTTTGGATGTACACTTCTGAATGATACGCCCGATGGACTCAGGTACATCGTTCCGAATGTTTGACACTATCGGGATTCGGCGACTCAGCACGCATTGTACAATATCAAGAGGCGTAGCACCGGTGAAAACGGGCTGTTGCGTGAGAAGCATCCAGAACAAAACGCCCAGCGAGTAGATGTCGGTCCGCGTATCTGGCTCAGCGGGCATGCGACCCGTCTGTTCTGGACTGATGTATGCAAGCTTGTTCTTGGCTCCGAGCTCTTTGGAGAGCGTGGACCAGCCAGTGCTGGTAAGGCCATGCTCGAAAGACCGCACACCAGAGCCGAATTTGATGAGCTTCACTTGACCCAGTTCCATATTATAATGGAAGGCATCAGCCCTGATCTCACCATGTGCCGTGCCGTGGCGATGATGTAGGAGCTCCAAGCACTGGGCAGCACCGATGGCAAAGTCGAGAAAATGCGCCAGACTGATTGGGGGGTCGAGTCTGAAGTCATCGCGGCGATGGGCTTCAAGCCTGTCTCCCACCTTGACGGCATAATAAAAGGCAGGGCCCAGATCAAGAGCGCGGGTCAGGTAATTAGGGCCGAGACTCTCATAGATGGAAACTATTACAGGTCCACGATCGCCAGGCTGGGGGGTCAATCGGATGAGGTCTAAAGGTCTGGCAATGTGCTCGCCGTCGGGATCTGCGGTGGCAACAATGTTTCTGGCGGTCTGGTACGCTCTCTCTTCGCGCAGTGGATGGTACGATATGCGTGCGACGACTTCCTGCGGCTCGATGTTCACTGGTTGATCACTGGCAGGAGAGAGGCCCAAGCCAGAAGGTGAAGAATTGACGCGGTCGCTGCCATGATCAGACTTGGGGCCAGGCGAGGTAATGAAGTCGCCGGCCCCAGCGGATAGGATCCGGCTCGAGCTGAGACTGGTGGGCGGACTAGAAAGATACTGTGATGCAGGGGTAGGAGTGTTGTCGGTTTGCAGGGAGACGAAGCGCGTGCCGTAGAACTGCCTGGAAGTAGAAGGCCGAGGTCGTTAGTATATGGTTCCCTATCAAGAGCGGCGAGAACAACTACTTGTGAAAAGGAGGCAACAAGAGAGGCATACCAGTTGTCGTAGCTGGAGTGGAAGGGCCGGTTAGTAGACTCGTCCCACGAATACCCGGCTATCTGTCTCAGGCGCTCGAGGATGCGGGGAGGTGGATCATGCTCGTCCAGCATGGCCACGGGGTTGTCCATGGTGTCTTGCGATGCCGCATGGGATGCGATGCGATGCTCCTCGGCCGGCCAAGATGCCGCAACGAAGAGAGACACAGGCTCGAGGGCGGCTGCAGCTGTGTCAAGAGGTGGTGTTCAAGTACGGGAGCGACAGCGCGGCGATCCTCATGGTGTATGGTGATGGGCAGCAGGCGGTCGTTGGGGCTAATGCGCCATGGTGTGTCCTGATGGACAAGCAGGGGACGGGCGACTTCACACATCAACAGACCAGGCAGTCACGACGGTTCAGGCGCGTTCGAGTGCCAGTGCTGTCTGTCGATGGTGCCGGACTCGACTTGAGACTGAAATTGAGCTGGCCACCAGCCTTAGCTTCTTCCTGTTGGGACTTTACACCAACCCGACTAAGGTAGGTAGGTCTAGCACCACCAACTTCCAAGATCGAGTGGTTTTCAGATTGCAACGGCTTTCATTTCTCGTCACCAGTGATTCTATCGCGGTGCGCAAACTCGCCTTGAACTCTCCTGGGCAAGTTATTAACAACAGTGTACCGGTACCTATTGTTTGCAGAGGTTTAAGCCTGAAAGCTTAAGCAAGCAGACACCAAGTAGAAGGCGACGCCAACACTTGACTGTTGCTAAGGCAGTGATCTACTGTAGGTACAGGCTCTAATTTCCTACCTGGGAAGGCATCATCCCTCCTGCTACGGTACCTGAAAGCGGACTCGGCTGCCATTCTGCAATGTGGTCTTCCTCGTCAGAAAGAGGCTTGGCAGTCATGCAAGTCGCTCATGACGTCAGAGGACGTGTGCATGCACTGTAAGCACGGTCCACGAGTATAATTGAAGATCTGGCTCTACAGTGACGATATGCAGCCTGCACTGGCGACCTGGTCACCGCCTACCAAACGTCGAGTCGAGTCTTGGGAATGTGGATCACAAAGCTTAACGATGCGAACTTCTGCATATTTAGGTACTTGTGCGCACACTCTGTGTTTAAGAACCTTAGCAATGTGTTTACCATTGATTTGCAATTAAGTCCATACATATTCGTATAAACAAATGAACCCGGAATGGAGGGAGAAACAGAAATTGTGCATGAACACTTTACAATACAATTTCAGAATCTATTGTATGGTTATGACTGAATTGTACGATGCAGGCAATTCTATGATAAATGCAATACCAAGGCATAGTCTGAACCAGGCTCTCAAGCCCAGAGTCAATGTTCAGTTGTTCACCAGATGCACAATACGGATATCTACTAAGAGCTAGATTTTACCTTCTGGTGTAACCACGTTGCCGGTCAATCAAAGGGCTCAATGTCATCATCTGGGTCACATGGGTTCGAGTTGTTTGTATTTTTTTTGGATCAAAAGATCAGTTAGACCATCTACTGTGCTCATTGTATGGGTAGTCTTGACTCTATGTCTATCCTTTTATCATCTTGTCTACCGTTGCGAATCGGTCAGTCAGATGTCTTCCCATGCCTCATTACCACAAGATATCATCAACCCAGAAACACCCTGACCTAACATTGTATCGCATCAACATTCGTTGGCCCCATAGCCTTGGGACCATGTCTCATTAAACTCCATGAAAGCCACCACTGGGTTGCAAATCATCAATCCAAATCAATGGCTTAGGCGCTCATGCTCTCTCTCAATATGCATCCAAATCTCTGAAGCTCTCTACTTGGCCTTGGAAGGGGCTCTCGTGTGGGTAGCAATCTTCTTGGACTCAACTCCGATCCCACCCTGGTCCAGACGGCGCTCGACGTTCTGCCTGGTGTTGACAAAGTCGGGGTAGTTCAGCGTCAACTCAACAGCCCCAGTGACAATGTTGTCGGCAGCCTCAACACCCAACATGAAAGAGTGATCTTGGTTACCGACTTCGTATCGCCAGCTGCCGAAGCGGCCACGAGACCAGATGTCCATGTCCTGAAGCTTGGGAAGGAGCTCCTTCAAGACACCCTCACGCTCCAGCGCAGGAGTGGGGTAACCATGGTCAAACTTGCGGTGGTACGTCGAGACAATCTCATCCTCAGGCTTAATCATGTCGGTGTTGATGAGGCCCTGGATACAGTCCTTGAGGATGTTTGCCTCGTCAACAGGCTTCATAGAAGACTGTGATACCTCGAGCATGATAGACCAGTAAGGTCCCTCCTTGGCCTCGCTGCTTGATGGCTTGCTGCCATTGGCAAGAGCGATTGTGGGGAGCTTGACGTCAGCGGCAGGTTGGTTGTATGGGGAGTAGTTGGAGAAGATGGTGGCACGGTAGAAGGGACAGTTGTCCTCAGGGTAGTATAGCTACGCACAGTAATTAGCGGGATGGACTTGGACTCGAACACTGGTACACCACTTACCCAGCACTTGTCACCAATGCGCTCAGGGCGCTCCCCACGCAGCCCAACACCGATGACGTGGGTTGACGAGTAGTATAGGCCCTTGCTGAGGGAGACGAGCTCCTGGTTACCCATCGACTCGACCAACTGGTCAACATTCATGGTGGAGATCAGCTTGTTGTAGCCGATCGTGCTGCCATCTGCCAGAGTGACAATTTTCTTCTCGGCATCGACCTTGGTAACGGTGCCCTTCTTGCCAAACCGCTTCTTCTCCTTGGGCAGAGTCTCGGCGACAGCGATCCAGATACCACCGGTTCCATCACGAGCAGGGAAACGGAAAGTGGCGTTGGGGCCCCAGTTTCCAGCAACCTTGCCGAGAACAGTGTTCTTGACAACAGTCTTGACGTCAGGAGCGGCGACACGCTCACCAAGCCAGGCACATTGCATCTGAGGTTGCTCGTTAGTACCGCGAACAGCCAAGTGAATTTATAATGGGCGTGCTAACCTTGATTGGTGGGACGGCCCAGACCTTGTAGTTGTAGGGTCTCATGAAGATGTTGGTGATGCCCTCTCCCATCATCCGTACGTTCCACTCATCGAAGTTCTGGGGTTTGGTAGTGGCGGTGCGGGCTGCGAGAGCAGCATCGATTACACCATCCAGACACATGGCCTGGTCCTCCTTCGGCAGGACAGAGATGTTGTTTTGGAACGGGTAGGGTACCCAAAGGCCCTTGTAGCGGACATATGAGATACGCTGGTGCGTGTACCAGTCGTCCTCCTTGGGGAGAGCCTCGTTGATACAGTCGTCAAAGTACTTGTAGTGAGAGAAGATAACGTGACCACCGACATCGTAAAGCTGTTCAGATACTTGTATTAGCGACAGCAACGTCTCGTGTTCATCACAGAATCATCACTTACGAAACCTTCGGGGGTGGTGTCGGTCGATGCCAAACCTCCAGCCTTGTCGCCAGAGTCGAGGATCAGCCACGAAGGGCCATTCTGTCCACATTGTTAGCTTTGTTGCACATTTTGTGACCCGCTCCTTTTTTTCTCTGTCGCTGTTTGTAGAAGCGGTGTATAGGAGCGTTTACCAGTTGTTGGAGTCGCTTGGCGGCGCCCAGACCGGTTGGGCCCATGCCAATGACAAGGACGTCTACGTTCTCGGATGCCATGGTGAACTGAAGTGTGAGGCCTGTGTGAAAAGGTGTATGACAATGGGAGATGGAACGAGAAGTTCTAGAGCACTTGGAAATTCACCGTGTATCAAGAAAAAAGAGAGCAGGAGCTCTTATTATTAGGGGCTCTGGGGCTTGGGGTTTTTGGTTTTGGGGGGGTGGAAAGCGGAGGGGCAGCATTTGCCAATCCCAGGATTTGGTGGGGCGCCGATAATTCATGGCCCCTGCCGACGACCTGTTCATGACGCGCTATGCAGAATGGGGACTGTCGAGCGAGTTCTATTGCGTTGTATCTTCACTATTCAGCATCCAGACTCGCTGGATAGCCAGAAGTCCTCTCCCCTTTACCCCATCTGGCATAGACACCACTGGCTGTAGTTGTTGCCATTCCAGGATGCTATCGACCTCAAGTGGAGATAGCAGAGATATCCAGATCGGCACTGCTTCACTCTGCATATTGCGGTGTGGGTAAACCACGATTCAGACAACAGCATGCCTCTCGGACCCCTCTCAGAGCCTTCTGTCGCCACAGTGACCATCTCGACCGTTACTCTAAAGTACTGTTCATGAGGCCTCCAGCAGGAACTGCGGAAGCAAATAAGAGGATGTGAAGAATCAGTCTGTGGTCAACCAAGTGCCCCGACGGGTGCCATGCACTTAACAAATAAGGGGGAGGGATATCAGAGTCGAAGAGAGATGTCGACGTTGCACTCGGTTTTTATTATCTGCACCTGTGCCTTACCGATGAACAACCCTGAGGCCACACAAGCACGAGTGAGGGGCAGTCCTCACCAACAACGCCTATTGGAGGCGACATGTGAAAACAAGAAAGCCCTTGTCGTTAAACACCAAATCGTCCAATCACTCACAAACGGCAATTTTAGGATTAAGATTGCTTCATGAAACTCATCTTGACTTCGCAGCTGTCGAGGGCAGTGCAATCAATATTCAGCGGCCTGGCCCATCTGCGTACGTGTGTTCCCAGCGCCACTTGCGCTAACAAATGTGATCACGACATTTCACCCTTCCTTCTTCCTGAGTCGCTCCCGCCATCCTTGCGAACTACCAAGTCCACCGCTAGCCCTTTAGTACGTCTGTAGGCGAGTAGGTACCTAACTCGTTCTGCTCTGGGCCGTTGTAGTACCTTGGCATCTTGGCACGTCCCGACGTAGCACGCTGCATCGCACCAACCGGATGGGCCTTGGACAAGTCGTGGAACAGCTTGGATTGATTCTTGGGGGTCTCGCTTTCAATATTGGTGTCGTAGCGCAGCTTCAAATTTCGGATAGGGTCGAGGAATTGGATTTGTGTATTTTCTAGAGCTACTTTTTACAGTTAGACGCAGATCTCTTGAGCAGTTATTCAACCCGCGCCTCCAGATAAGGCTCCGGGCCTCTTGTCAAGGTGGCAAGGTAGTGAGTTATCATGACCGCTGTTGGCTTCAAGTATGCTGCTTCAAGGGTGCCCTTGGGTCCTGGGGACGACGGGACACTCCATAGCTAGGGGAATGGTAAACTCTATTCAGACTTCGATACAGCAACACACATCAGGGAGCCAGTGTTTGCTGCTTTGCTAAGCTCATTGATAAGTCATCCCATCCCACCCGTCAAAGAGCCTCCCATTACCCCTGATCGTCAAGTGTGTTTAGTAGCGCACTGGTGCCCTTTCAGCTCGGCGCTTGTTGGTACGTGGCCAGAGATCTCCAAATTCATTCCGAGTCTAATAGATATCCCTGACTGGTATATGTGCTTGCTTACAGTACACGGGCTTGTTGTCAGGGCTCGCCAGGAGCATCTCATTGCTCCGTCTGTCTGTAGGACGTGTTGACTTCGTTTGTTATTTGTTCACCTGCTATAATTCCAAATCTCGACCAGCAAACACCAAATCATGGACATTACAACTAGGGTTACGGCAGACGACAGGTGTGCAAGAGTGGGTTCGGAAGCTGATGATGCGATACTTGTTAGTACAGGTCGACCCCCTGTTAGATTTAGCTGGTAATTCACTCGCAGGGGCAGGGCTACCCGGCTTTTACGTGGGTCGTGATTTTCAACGCTTGCAGGGCTTTCGTCCAAGGCGCCGGCGAGGGTGACGAGGGTGATTTTGCTGTGTTTTCGTCGAAGTACCGCGCTACGAAATACCTAACCGGGCGGGGCGGCCAGGGCTGCGCGAGGCCCGCCCAAAACAGTGGGGGGAAATACTTAACAAGGTCAATCTAATAGGGGGTCGACCTGTATGTAGGGTTTTGAATTTAAGACTCCCGTCTTTCACGCCACGGATGGTTCCGCCGCGCAAGAGATCAGCAGATCGACAAAATAGCACACTTTTCGTATACTTATAGTCGTTTCAAGTTGATTCCATGACCCATTCAACCACCCACTTGAAAACTGGTAGGCGAGAGGCGAAGCAGATTTTAGCCAAATGCGGTTTGCGCGCTTGTTTCAGAGCTAATTGTTCCACTTAATCAGCAGAGATGGCCATCACAGCTCGACAATATGTCTTCCACCAGCCAGCCTCGCCAGCCGCCAGTAGTTCTTGGGTCTGTGGCCAAGGAATAGTCAATCTCGAGATGTCAACGTCATTTCCAATTGGTTAGATCCTAATGTAGATTGGCAATTCTGTACCAGCTCAATGGTAGCTTTACAGCTAGAACTTAGGTTGATAGGCGTGTACTCCAAAAAGCTCCAACTCCTTGACATTGATTCGGCCTCTTACGTGTAAGAGAGTGATCAGCAACTGCTGCCACCAAACTAGTCGACATCGAGATAAACATCCATCAGCCTGTGGCGAGATTCGAAGTTTCCATTGACGACAGGAGAGTCTTGAATTTGAGACATGCAATCCTTATGGGGATCCGTCATGGCAATGACCCTGGGGTGCGCCAAAATGCATTGTCATTCTACCAAGAGTTTCTCCAAGCGTAACTTGAAGAATAGAGGCTTAGCTAAATAACAGATATGTTGATAAACTTAGTCGTCAACAACTTAAACACTTTGATTTAATCTAACAGCTATAATATTTGACTTATTTGCAGTTTTCAGTGCTCGACGGTCGGTCGCTTTTATCTAATTCACTTTTAGAGAGAAGACCCTACGGACTTGTAAGATGACAACCCAAATCTGACCTCGGCTTTTTGAATGTGATGACTCATCAGACATACCCATGAAGCGACGACATGGAAGCTCATGGTATCCGCGCAGGGCCAGTCTAACCAATTCCAACGATAGACAGAGAGATGGGAGCGAGAGAATCCACGCTTGCCTCGTGTAGTTGCACTACTTAACAAGCAATCTATCTCTCAAATCGCAAGCACTGGCAAGACTTACCTGTAGAATTTTATATACAATATAGTGCATATAGTGGTGAGAGCCTAAAATGGACGAATTAAGTGAAGCATACCATGTCAAGTTAGCAACTCCGAAAGGCCAAAGTTCGGATGATTCAAGTGATTGCAGGCTGACTTACCACCTGGATACGATCCTGTTAGTCTTGTTCTCACATGATTCAATGATGTACTCTGCCTATGATAAGAGATGAAGTAGGAGAATACAACATATCATGGGAAGTGGTGAATTGGAGATTTTCTCTTACTTTTGTAATGAGAGTCATGCCTAATACATGTGTGGCCATGTGCGTCAGGCTTTGAGTGTACAGACGGTAGGTCGGCGCAAAGAGAAGATAGAGGTCCTTGAGGCAGATCTCGCAACACCAACATGCAGAACCTTACCCGGAGGATCCTGGCTCGCGACAGGCTTAAGGGAGCTTTGAGTTTGTCTTCCGTCCCTTCATATCTACCTTAGGTAGTTCATACACCATATTTGGTTAAGCTCGGTGTGCTTTGAGCTACCTAGGTAGATGCTTTACCATCTGAGTATTGCATGCTACCAGCTATCATGATTCGAGGTCCGTTTTAGAAAGGGTTATAGGACGGGAAAGAGTGGTTGAAAGCACGTGCGTTATGTATACGCCCTCAGGCGTCTGTTGGTTCTTGAGTAGGATTCCAGGATTCCTAAGTTCTATTCATGGGTCAATTCTAGGTTTCCTCTTGTCGCATAAGGGTTGCCCTCACGAATAAGCAGGCCAGAGGCGAGGCAGGCAACGGCCTGAGTATCTTCATGGGCTACTAAACACGCCACCATGAGTCTCGTACCTCAACTCATGGGCCGTTAATTAGCAAAAACAGGGATGTAATCGCCCTAGCGGCTGTACATCATTTTTGGTGTAATTTGGTAGTGAAAGCATGTATACATTCTATTTTGCATATTTTCGATATTCAGTCCCGGCATCGCTGTAGCCGTCTCAACCTCTCAAGTGATGATAGCCGTTTTTAACCCCTTTGACCACCACCCACCAGGGTGTGTGTGCCTTCAGGCCTGAAAACGCGATTCCCGTCACTTTTCAACATTCAGCATTAAACAGCACAAGTTAAGTGTTCGATTCTTGTCAATGTCGGTCATTTTTACCATTTTGGAGTTATCGTCAATTGAGTGAGGATGGCTGACGGACCTTCACTTATACCTTACCTTGATTTCCACGCGCTAACACTCGCCACTATCGTCATGGGAAAGGGTTTTTGATGAAAATAAGAGCGACGGCGAGGTCCGTGACAGCCTCACGATCATGGCAATATCAATTATAACGATGGTTTGTTTACGGGGTCGATGGAAACAGCAAAAGATTGACGCTTTGTCAGCACTAGTACAGTGATTTTCAGGGGTGACGGACGCACGGATATACCGATACATAAATCACCTGATGCCTCAATCCGAGCCGGCCGAGGTACATCTATCATAGTAAGATCTACAGCAAGATTACATGTACACTGTCCATTTGGGGTTAGAGGGGCCGATCAGGTCATATTTTGCTAATTAACGGCCCATGAGTTGAGGTACGAGACTCATGGTGGCGTGTTTAGTAGCCCATGAAGATACTACGAAATGCCTCCCCGACTTACTCGCTGCTCGAAATTTCTGAGCAACAAAGCAGTTTCGCGCATTGAAGTTGATATATTCGTCCCACGCTCATCCGTATCAGTTCCCCATTCGCCATTTGCATCCGCGCCACTCCCGTCCAAGCTGCAGCTGCTCCTGTAGTAGTGTTCTGCGCCACCCTGATTCGTTCTCGCACTGTATTTCCTCGCGCGCAGTGGATTGCTGCTGCCTACCTAACTACCGTAGTGCTCCGATCGTGCAAAGAGCTCACAGGCTAAGTGCGGCTAGCGGCCACGCGTGCAGTGATTTGCGGCAGTTCGAGGCTAGACGGGTGTCTGTCCTCTTTTCCGGCCTGGAAACTGTACTCGTCCACTTTTGCGCCGAACGCCCGCCTATCACGCACTACCTCCCATCGTAGCGTGTCGTCCAACTTTAGGTGTACAACACCGCCGCTCATCACTTTCACTACACAGCCTGGAGATCACCGAAATCAATCTGCCCCATTTACTTTCCTCCTCCTACCTGGTCTCGCCTTGTCATTCGTTCTTTCAAAACCCGCGAGCTTCGGTCTTCGTCACCTTTCCACTCCTCCATCCTCCACCACCCTTCGTTAATCACCGCAATGGCCGACGAGAAGGAGCGTGTCTCGGGCGAGAGCCCTCGTGAGCCCAAGGGCCCTCTGCTCCCGACAACGACCGCTGAAGCTTCCGAAAAAACACAATCTCCCAAGCCAGCTCTGCATCCCGCCCTCTATGTTATGTACGTCTGAACACGCCGACGGAGCTCTCAACTGACCGGCTTTTGTGCTGACTGCCACCGCTCCAATCTAGCTCTTGGATCAGTATCTCGTCGTCCGTCATCCTCTTCAACAAATGGATCCTAGACACCCTCGAGTTTCGTAAGCGACAACGATTATGGCATTCCCCCGAGCGCTTCTCTGACCGTGCTCAGGCTACCCGGTGGTCTTAACCACTTACCATCTGTCGTTTGCGACCGTCGCTACGCAGTTAATGGCCCGCTATACTACACTCCTTGATGGCCGTAAATCTGTCAAGATGACTGGTCGTGTCTACCTGAGGGCCATTGTCCCCATCGGCTTCTTCTTCAGCTTGAGTCTCATCTGTGGTAACTTGACCTACTTGTATCTCAGTGTTGCCTTTATACAAATGATCAAGGTATGGTACAGACGAGCAAGCAATCGCGATGTGGATGATTGTTAACAGTGTGTATCAAGGCTACAACCCCTGTCGCTGTCCTCCTGTCCAGCTGGACTATGGGTATTGCCCCAGTCAACCTGAAGCAACTTGCCAATGTGTCCGCCATTGTTGTCGGTGTCGTTATTGCATCTTTTGGAGAAATCAAATTCGTCTGGACTGGTTTCTTCTTCCAGCTGGGAGGTGTCCTGTTCGAGGCCATTCGCTTGAATCTGGTTCAGGCTCTGCTCAGCTCTGCCGAATACAAGATGGATCCCTTGGTCTCATTGTACTACTTTGCCCCCATCTGCGCCGCCATGAACGGTGTTGTCGCGCTTATCTGGGAAGTGCCTCACGTCACTTTGGATCAAGTTTACAATGTGGGCTTGTTCACGTTCTTCTTGAACGGTCTCTGCGCTTTCCTACTGAACGTCTCTGTGGTCTTCCTGGTAAGTGATCTGGACTTTGTGGTATTTTTGGGGGAAACAAGCTGACGGTAAATCTAGATCGGCAAGACCTCGGCAGTGATTATGACTCTCTGCGGTGTTCTTAAGGATGTCCTCTTGGTGCTTGCTTCCATGGCCATCTGGTCCACTCCCATCTCCGGTCTTCAGACCTTCGGCTATACCATCGCTCTGGGCGGCATGATCTACTACAAGCTTGGTGCCACTGCGATCAAGGGCTACGCGACCGAAGCCGGAAGACATTGGGCCGAATTCGGTGCCACCCGCCCTGCTCTTCGCAAAGTAGTCATTGTCTGTGGCCTTCTGTTATTTGTCTTCGTTCTGTTTGGTGGTCTGGCTCCAGCCTATGACTACAATCCGCGCGACTACCTCAACACTGCTGCTGGAAAGCTAGGCGTGTCTCAGTCGAGAAACTGAAATTGATACGACGACGATATATGATGCGACGAGGACATTATGTTCCTCTCGGCCGAGATGAGATATGGTCACCAGAACAAAAAACCATGGATTGCGCACAGAATAACCGGACTGGAGTTGTGTACTGAGTACGGACGGATACACTGGATTTGATTTTAGGGACTACCCATGCCTGGAGTAAGACACAGAGCAAAAGTCCCGACCAGCCTGGCCGCATTGTGTACGAATATAGATGTCAAATCACGGAGTCAAGAGTACAAGGAGATTAGGTTCCACCATTGCATGCGTCGCAAGAAGGTAGACATGGGCTTTATAAAGATTCAGGGTGATTTTTGTTAGATTGAAATCATCAGACGTAGAACAATCAATAATGATGGGCTAGTCCCCTCCTTAAAAGCGATTCCCATGTGCTGACTCGTTTCAGATTTGTACATTGAGACAGTGTACAATAGGCAGCTCCGCTCAATCTTGTTAGGTGTAGGCAAGGCGAGACCATTGAATTGACTTTATCGCAAAATATATATGTGGGAAAGGTTTCTGTTGTATTTGTTACCCTGCCGGAAACACGTTTCAAGTAGTTAAGATGCCGAGCTCTTGGGATTATGATTGACCCAGGCAAAGAACAAAAGCCGTGCCATGACAGCAACGTATTCTCGTGTTCAGAGTTTCTCACGGGATGCGACTGGGGGTTTGTCCGGACTCTTTGGAAGTGGTAGCACGAAGCTTATGGGTACACGTAGGCCGGAGTGAGAGATCGTCCCATGTTGAGACCTCGTACTCAGGATGTCGTACATGGCTGCTCGGTCACCAAATGGATTTATATGAAGACTAAAGAGGTGGCCGTGATTCAGACTGTGTTGTTCTAGCCATGCGACTGGGTCGTTGTGAGTGCTCTTATACGTGTTCTCCGACTACATCGATGAAGAATAGGAGTGCGATTGAAGCTTGGTTTTGGGGTCGTAAAATTTGTCTCTTTAAATATCTTACGGTTTTACCATAATACGCGTGCCGTTCGTTCCAGTGGCGATTTCCGTTCTTTCTCACTTTCATCATTCTCAGACAGCGTAGAATAGGGATGGCTAGCGAGATAGTGTTTTGAAGGACACAGCCCCCAGAGAATCACTTTTTTAACATGTTTTCTCTTTATTTTGCCCTATACTGCAGACTTCATTGTCATTTGCAGCTAATGTTGATTCATGATTTGCATGCCGAATGTACATGCTTTCCGACCCGGACGCGACCAGAACCCCTTCCTTTCCAGTTCCCGAATTGCTCAATTTCGCGCCTTCACCCCGGAAACAGACAGACCAGACCGAACGCACGGAAGGCAGATGACGTTAGAGGAGGTAAGTGTGTAGTTCAAAAGCCTAGGTTGAATAGTCAGAATCAATGCTTGCTCTCATTGCTTCTCGCCGATGATAGCAGGTGGCGGTGGAAAGGTGGGAGAACATACGGAGGGGAGTAAAGAACCATCTGTTTTTGCCGCTGGTGTAGCGCTCCTCGAGAACCTTTTTGACGTTCTTCTTGGCGTCCTCGCGCTGGCTGACCTCCTTGAAGGTCTCGGCGGTGAGGGCTCCCTTGAGACCCTCGAGCTCGAGTGTGTAACGGGTGGGCATTAAGTGGTTGTAGTTGATGGCCTTGACGAAAGGCTTAATCTTGGAGCGCTTCTCCTGGCGCGTCTTGGACATGCGGCGGGTGACCTTAGCGGGGTATCGCTCGATGCCGGCTACCAGAGCATGACCGAAGGGGTGTGCCTTGTTGCCGCTGTCGACGGGCTGGATGATGACAACCTGCAGCAGAGAAGAGCAATGTCAGAACGGGGTTCGCATGGCATTGGCTCGGATGCAGTGTATCGGGCGGCGTAGGGAAGCTCGTATTTCCTGTCTTGTTTCGTATTCCCATCTCCATACTACATTGCGATGTTGTTCTGGTCGTCGTGAATTTCGAAACATCCCCATTCCCATCTCTACCCATGTTCCACCTCGTTCGTCGCCGATCCAATGTGTAATGCAACGCAAGAGAAGGTCAGCAAACGTACCTTCTTGCCGGCATAGCGGCCGCGGGTGATGATGGCGACACGGCCAACCTTGAGGAACTTCATGTTGGCGGGCTGGGGTGGGTGTTGGTGGTTAGTATTGTCGTCGTCAAAATCGAGGAAGATTAGGAATAGCAGCTGCAAGTACAAAAATTGGTGGGTGTACTGGGCCGAGATTTTGCCTAGGTGGGGTGGGTGAATTTCTGTGTGGTGTTGTGTGCTCAGCCCGACGGCAGCTGCGTGGTTGGCGAGGCCCGCCGTGACCGATGAGCCCCGCTAAGCTGACATGTCTTCCAGCCAGCCTGTAGGTATGCATTTATGCACTTGAAATACCTCTCTAGCTGCGCTATAGCAAACCTAGCGGGGCCAGCGCTCTGATTGATGCATACTCGACGAACCTCCAATCAAATTACCTACGGGTTCGGCATCGCGCGCTCTGCTTGAGCTCTCATTGCCAATACACGACTAGCCAACGTCGCGTTTTCTGTTCATGCTTCTGAATCCGAATGGTGGTACCTTCTTCGACATCCAGCGAAGCTAATTGAAACTCGATCAATATCAACTGCTAATGATGGCTCCTACAACATACATTATCTCACGGGTCGCTGACCCTATCTTCGCCGTAGCCATTGGCTTAGGAGCTGCCACTCTTCGGATTAACCGCGAAGAGAAAGAGAAAGGCAGAACAACTCAACAATCAATACAGTCGCTGAGGAGGTATGATGAATTTGAGCCCGTTTCATCTGAGTTGAATATTAGTCTAACTCAGTTTTAGTCGCTTTCTTTACTCTACAGGCCTGGCCAAAAGCCATTAAACAGCCTCACAATCTTGAAGAGAAGACGAGCATGTGTCTTTGCACTTAAAAGAATAGTTCATTGGTCTCATGTCTTGATCTGAGTAAACCTGAAACGCCTTGCAGCCACTATCAACGAGACGACCCTCAAATAATGATGGTCTTGCCACCATATTACGGCTTGCTTCCCCTTCTACAGCGACGCCTTTTCAAGAATATTAATTGATAGAAGGTTTACGAAGTAAAAGCTGGTCCATACTCTCTCTTCATCGCCTCCCGTACCGTCTCACCGCACAGTTTTGCTGTTGGGTTGGTACTCACAGTTAGCCCCTTAGCTATATCATTTCCATATCTTCCTCCCAACGAGAAGTCTCGCGACGCCGCCGTCTCGAAGTCAATCTTGGTCCATGTCTCCTCTTTCCGGCCATCCATGGCCACGGTTGTATCAGGCCGAAACTGCTTAGCGGTCATGTAATATATCGCAGCTCTCTGCGTATGAGCCAACGATAATGTTTTCCCGGCTACTGGTGAGATGGGGCTGAAGGGTGTTCTCGGGGTCAACAACGCAATAGCCTCGTCCAAATCCGAGAGTGCAGTGGCCGCAGCTTTGGATATCTCGTCTTGCGTGGCCTCTTTCACCAGTGCCCTAGGGTCCTTGCTACCCAGCAAAATCATCTTGTCACCATAAAGTCTCCTGAGGGCCTGGGCTCTGTTATTTCGGGCACTGGCATAGGTGGGATGCTGTGAAATCAACTGTCCAAGTTGCGTTACGCATTCCCGATAGTCAGCCGCTGGTACGGTCTCCGTTTGCGGCTTCGGGCCTGCGAGTTGCATTTCCAGCTGCTGGATAGATGAAACGATGCTTCTTTCTTTCTCGGCAACTCGCTCATATATGGTCATGTCCGGTATATTAGGATCTTTGGGTAACGTGGAGTCGACGACGATCACTGCCGAGGGATCCGCTTCCGGATCTTTGATCTTTTCCAGAACGTTGAAGTCGCGCCGGCTGAGGGATGATTGTGGTGTCATGACTGGGTATTCGACAGAAAACCGATGGTCCACAACAATGTAATAAGGACCCTAGCAGAATGCGATTGGACTTCAACACGAACCAATAGTATGGAGCGCCAGGTGAATAACGGTGGAATGCAGTAGGAGTAGAGGATCGCTGAACAGTCAAAGGCAGTTGTATGTTTTCTTATCCACAAACACACTTATCAGTCTTCGGACGAAGAGCCTGCTTTGCTCATGGCAGAGCAGACCCTTGCAGTCATCACCCCACGTTCTGGTATGAATGATTCCTGACTAGTACACGGCAGTCTCGGATGGGCCGAACAAATGAATGACAATGCATTTCTCCTACTGTAGCCGCACTCGAGTCAACTGACATTGACATGGAATGTGGGTGGCGTCGGAAATGCTGCGCGGCATTGGGCGGCTAGTTTCGGCCCAGTGAACTCTTCTGCTACTATGGAAGCTTCAGTCGATGTACCATGTCTCGTAATTTCATGTGAGAATGACAATGGCATCCGCCGTGTCAGTTGGATGCAAAGGCAAACGCTGTTGTTCAAACAAAGCGGCACGTCACAGGGCTGTTGTCCCTGTTCATTACAATCCGTCGCCGGCCGCTTCTCAGACGCGGAATTCAAGCCGGAGTCATGGCCTCCCACATCACCTCCCTCGTTATCCGCCTTCCGGGCATCCAATGTAAGCCTGCTTGACCTGGTCAGCAGTGTGGCAAGCATTATTCATATTTTAAAGATGTCACTCAAGGTTGTGAGTCTGGGAGACAAGCGCAGCCTTTTCTATCTTTACGCCCTAACTCATTGTCTCGTTTTTCATATAGCGGAAATTCAGATTCTGACTACATTACCTATTTGAGCATTTAATACAATACCAACTTGTGCCTATTGCTTTCCCCTCCTATTACTCGATCATACAACGCCCATATCCAAATCATGGCTCCATCAGCTATCACGGACTCTCCTCCTAGGCAGTTCTCGACGACGCTGCCGGCACATGCAGACGACTACGCCGTGCAAGCCGGCGTACCAGATTTCCACGGATACGACCATGTCACCTGGTGGGTGGGCAATGCAAAGCAAGCTGCATCGTATTACAATACGCTCTTCGGCTTTCAGACTATAGCATATCGAGGATTAGAGACAGGCAGCCGATATCTCACATCATATGTCGTGGCCAACCACGATGTACGCTTCGTATTCACGTCTCCGACCCGTTCATATGCACACCTACCTGCCGATGAGCCAATCTCAAAGGACGAGCACTCTCTCCTTAAAGAGATACATGATCATATAGAGCGTCATGGCGACGCCGTGAAAGACGTCGCTTTTGAAGTCGACGACGTAAAAGCAGTATATAATCATGCCATCTCCGGAGCAGACGGTATTGGCATCTCAGTTCAGCCCCCTCGTATGTTCCGCGGTCAGGGCGATGAGGGTGAAGTAGAGACAGCCGTCATTCGCACATACGGAGACACAACCCACACATTGATCTCACGGCACGACTACACAGGCCCCTTCCTCCCAGGATTCGTAGCTCGAAACCCGCCTCCATCATCAGTTTCATTACCACCGATCGACCTGGTCCGCATCGATCACTGCGTAGGGAACCAAGGTTGGGACGAGATGGTCGCCGCGTGCGACTTCTACGAGCGCTGTTTATCCTTCCACCGCTTCTGGAGCGTCGACGATAAGACCATATGCACCGAGTTCTCGGCACTGAACAGCATCGTCATGAGCAGTGCGAACGCCGTGGTCAAGATGCCCATCAACGAACCAGCACCCGGGAAAAAGAAGTCACAGATTGAGGAATACGTTATTTTCAACTCCGGCGCAGGCGTGCAGCACATCGCGCTGCTGACTGATGATATTATTGCCACCGTCACCGCCATGCGTGCCCGTGGTGTAGAGTTCATCTCCGTCCCATCGACATACTACGAGACAATGCGGCATCGTCTCAAGACAGAGAAGAGGGGTTGGGAACTCGGCCAAAACTTAGAAACGCTTGAGAGCCTAAGTATACTTATTGACTACGACGAGGGCGGCTATCTCCTTCAGCTATTCACCAAGCCTCTCATGGACCGACCCACTGTTTTCGTCGAGATTATCGAGAGACATGGTTTCGAGGGCTTTGGCGCTGGTAACTTCAAGAGCCTGTTTGAGGCGATTGAGCGAGAGCAGGCTGAAAGGGGTAATTTGTAAAGTGAGCCTATCCAGAAACAAACACAATGCAACTTGTGGCGGTTTCGAGGAGTCTTTGGTTTTTGTTAAGTATTGGCCGCCTGTACGATACTTCTCGACCCAGGTCAGGGCAACATCAGCTATTATCAGGGCTTTGTTTCGCTCACCTCGAGTTTATGACAGATTATGAAAGCGAGATGAATAACAATGAACAGAAGGAATATCCGTGCATCGTCTCCGTGCTTTTTGTAAATGGGTTGGTTGTACGATGCAAGGCAATTGAGCACTGGCAATGAAAATACCAAACGTGATGGCCCTCCTTCATGTGCTGTGAGTTGGAATTGCCAATTCACTTATTTACAGTCAGCCAAATAAAAACCTGGTTGACTTCTGCTCAAATAATAACGACCATAGCACAAGAGGCAGTGAATTACGTAATGTTTTAATTGTCATTTCTTCATTTTTGTCTACCATACAGAACATGCAGGTTGTGCTTATTGCTTTGATCATCATGCAAAATCCATTCTTGTTTTCCAGATGTATCTACCTGTCGATGTATCCTTTCAGACCAGCTCTTTTGGGGAAACCACCCACAATCTGGAAGATATTCTCCCGAGCCAAACGCCAGAGTCAGTGCCTCAAGAACTCGTGTGCATGCTATGCCAATGCTGGATGGAAGAGAGCCACTCTCTTACTTCTTTTCTTCTATTAGTGTGTGGTGTGATTATGTTCAGCGGAGATGTGGTGCTCCGATCTGACGGGGTTGTTGTACACTATCGTACCTAGGATCAAAAGATGTGGACGCGAAGCGCTCTACGATGGGTCGTCATGCTAAGAATCGACTTCCATAGCCGTTCCGTTCATCTCTCCGTTCCCGTTCTCGTGTGGTGGTGCACCACGCGTGTCGCTCTGGCAGCCGGGGCAATTATGTAGGACCTCATGCGCAAAGAGGTCGCAGTCGATGCAGAAGTGATTCCCGCAGACTTCGCAGGCATAGCGGCCGGACTCGCTTAAGCCTTTAACCGCTGATCTGTCACCGACGGAAGAGGGAAAGGGCGTAAGACACGAGTAGCAGGATCGGGACCGTCGGGCTTCAGTCCACGGAACCTCGACCCAATTCCGCAGTGGGAATAGATGGTGGTACGAGCGTGCTAGATGTGTGGAGAAGATGAGCGTGAGGCCGCACCCTGGACACTCAGCTGGCAAGCGACAGACTCGAGTGCCGCAACGCGTGCATTCGTAGCCTTCCCTCGTAGCGCGATGGTGGCATGCACAGAATTGCGTGGTTCCGGACTCTGAGAGTTTGAGAGGAGGGAACCCCATTTGCAGTAGGCTGGCGTTGCTTTGTTCCTTCGTTCGCGTGACAGGTGGTGTGGTGACAGAAAGGAGCAAATCTCTGAAATTCTGCTCGTGTAAGGCGACATTATAGCCCGACGTATCACCACCGTTCGTCTTGGAGCATAGTTCTTCGCAGATAGCAACTTGCGCTGCGAGTCCCACGATCGAGACGCGTATCCTATCTTTGACTAGCGAGTGTAAGGTATCGCGGATATCGCCTGGGTCACTTGACATCAATGCGCCATAGACTATCAGGACTTCTCGCGTGCCATGGGTAGGTGTGTGACTGTGCAGACGAAGGTGATTAGTAAATTGAACTTTGTCACTGTAGCGAGGTGCAATGACCCAGAAACATACTAGAGAGCGCCACGACACATCTCCAGCGCGTTCTGTAGACTTGGGTTGCCCTGCGGTTCCTGTTTGACCCAGCCCTTCAGCTTCTCAAGGTGGTCTGCAGGATTCCCGCTCATATCGCTGATTCGCACAGCAACACCATCACGCATGCCGATCACAGCGAGCTGGGAGATGGGGTTCTGCTCGAAGTACTCTCGGACGAACTCGGCGGCGTAGGCCATACTAAGCTCGTGTCTGGTGGGCAGTAGGTCTTTCTCCATCATCGCAAAGGACATGTCGAGGACGAGAACTAGATGCCGTATGATGCCGCGCTGTAATGGCGTGGTGTCTCTGAGTAGTCGGGCTCGTTTCTCGGCTTCAACAAGCCCCTCGATTGTGCCCTTGAGAGTCCCGTCGGCGCCCTCGACCACATCATCCCAAGATCTCTGTATATCCTCCCATGCTCGTTTACCGCCCTTCTTTGGTTTTTGGCCTTTCGACTTGGATCTTGTCTCGAGAGAGCCGCTTGTGCCTCGGTGGCCGAACTCGTCATCGGAGGCGTCGTCTGCATGATAATCGCCGTCCGAGTCTGCCATCTTTACTGATAGGTGTGGGTGAAATGGCGGAGTAGAGCGAGAGGCGGGGCGATGGAGGGGCTGAAGTCACCACAGCGAGAAGCTGTGATCTTCAATACGTCGGGGTTTTTCTAGGCATCGGTGTGTGCAGCTCTAGAAGACGAGAACAAAGGGGAGGAAAGTAGCAGCGTGGAAATTCATAGGCCGAAGTGGGGAGGGTGACCTTGGATCAGATAGCCCTAGATACTTGCGCCCCTACCTACAATCATGTCAGGTAGTTATCGCAGCCCAAGTCAGGCAGTAGCATATGTTGACTGGTGCTGGTGATATACAAAATGCAGGGATGACAGAACAATGACGACGGTATTGAATGAGGAAGATGGCGAGGCTACGGAGTTTGAATGGGGCGCTCTATTCTACATGGCAGCCTTGTCAGTTGCACTATGAAAAAGGCAGTCGACCAATCACATCCGCTTCGAACATTCCTTCCGTCTTTCCGCCTTTCCGCCTTTCCGTATTACCAGCTTCTTGCATCACGCAGCAATCCTATATATAGATTCATTTCACCTCCGTTGCTGCTCGGGCTTCCTTCACTCTTATGGGCTTGTGCGCGCATCTGTACATGGTTTCTGCAGTGGAGACAGGGTACACAAAGAGTCACAATGGAAGTAGCAGTTGCAATCACAAACAAGGAATGTGAGTCCATCACTCAACAAAGATGCCGGGCTATTTGACAGTCGTTTAATTTCTATCTCATACGACATCATATACATTAGTCGAGCGCTTCTTGGGTATACTTTCATCGTGAATAAGCTTTCCATCAGCAGGCCAACACATGCACACAATTCCATCATGTTTTGTACGAGCAAGAATCCATCTCGCCTACTTCCGCATCCACAACAAGTCGTTGCGTCATATTGCGTTATGATCATCGGGCTGCTCCTGAAAATGTTCCTCTTTAGGTGTGAAAAAAGCCGTGTGCGCAAAAATTAAAGTGTCGAAGTGGCTGTGTGTGTGCTTGTTTTTCAAAGACAACATTACTCAACGAGCATGTAGCCTGAGATATCAAAAACAAACGGGTATTATACCGCTAAACCAGAGCCCCAACGCCGTTATTCAAATGAGGGACAAAAAGGATTAAGGGTATCCAGGCTGCGCGCTAGGCCAGTCATCCTCGGTGATGCTCGACCAGAATACCCAGACCATAACCACGGCGAGGAGCGTGAAGAGCGTCTCAAACAGTGCCCCGTCAATCTTGCCAGAGGTACCATTGCAGATGTATGGGCTGACAACGTAGTTGAAGATCTGACCCAGGGCAAAAAGAACGGCAGCTCCAGTGAGGTAGAGCATTGGTCGCACCTCGCCAAGCACGCGCAGAACTAGAATACCTTCCAGGACATAGAAGGCGACCAGGAAGATGAGCGGTACCAGTTGGTACAGGACATAGAGAGCGATGTTTCGGTGCTGAGGTAGATCGTAACTGCTGTCGAACTTGCCGGTCCAACTGAATCCGGTGTCCAAGGTGATGTAGCCAGTGCCAACGAAGAGGGCAGCCGCCGAGAGGAGCATGAGCCCTAAAGAGACAGGCGTACCGTCGTCCAAAACCTGGTATCCCACAACAGCGTTCAGGAGAAGTATCCACGTTGTCGCAATGATTGCACCGAGATGTATGCCTGTGAAAGCCTATCCAGCTCTGTCAGTCTTTGGTGATCTGCCTATACTGCTAGGTATAACGTACGATTCTCGCTGTTGAGTTGAGAGGGAACCCGCCAACGGTGAAAATTTCGGCTATTTCGATTATAATGAAGCCAACCAAGAACAACTGCATTTCCCTATCATTTATGTTAACACTAGTTCACAGGAGACAAGCGAACAGTGCTGACTCACCTCCGACCAACGGCCGCCCTCTTTTGTTCAGATCGCAGAAGCAGAAATGCCGAGACTGCAATAGCAATGCCACAAAGGATGATCGACCCCAAATTTGCCAAGTGCTGGTCATTTTTCAACGGAATGCCAGTCAAGGTGCAGCCACCAAAGTCCCCAATTTGATTGTGGGCTTTCGTAAGAACCTGTTTCTGGATGTGAGTAACAGTATTGCTTTCGTCAAGGCCGCTGGGGAGGAGCATACATTGCAAATGGGAAGAGTCGAGTCTTTGCAAAAGTTCTAAACATCGGCATCCTACGGTCAGCTTCTTTTACTGTCTTCAAGATCACCTGCTGCGCATCGCTTGCGCGGACTCCATGCATACCTCAAAGTTCCCAAACTGAGTGCTGCCCATTGTACCGTAAGGGCGGGCAACAACCCGCTGGCCCAACTGCAAAATGTAGAGTGCTTCAAGTGGAAACTGAGCAGATTGCGGGCGAACAATGGAACGATCCGGCGCAAGGTATTATGCTTGGAGTCGATTCGATGAGCGGATTGAATGATTGTCCAATTCACCAAGTCACTTGTCTGTCTAATCGTCCTCTATACGCTAATATTTGGCGGTGCGGTGAAGGGTGCGACAGTGCGTGTGCCGCCGGTGTGCAGCAGCTGGAATGCAAGCCTCGTGCGAAACGATGTCTCGTATAATGACTGAAAGCGGGATGGTTGGTCGCCGGCGGTCGGTCAAGCTGCGTCGAGGTTCGAACAGGAAATTGGGTCGTGGCTGCCGCTCACTGCCTGCAAACAGAGACAGATGTCGCAGTCGGGAGTCGCCAATCCAATTAAGCCAGAGTCACGATTTGTTTCCCACGTAGCGCCTTTCAGCTTCGACGTCGACGCTCCAGAGCGATTGAATGTCCTCCGCGGTCGGCAAACGAGGGTTGTGGTGATGTTGGCACGCTGTGCAGCTTTCGTGGCAGAAAGTCTGGGTTGGAGGTAAAGGGAGAGACGGCGGAGTGGAGGGCGTTGCCAGGTGATTTGACGACCTAGCAAATATCTACCACGCCCTAGCAACTCCCCCAAGCAGAATCAAGCCAAGGCAAAGTCAATGGCCCGCCGTGGGTGCAACCTTGATCGGGTGGCAGGGGTTGGTTGTGTTGGCGACGACGTAGAAATAGGAATCTGGCAATTGTCAGTGGCTGGAGGGTGAAATGAGTAGCCCCACTCCGCCAAGCAAGGTACCGATGCTTGCTATTGAGCTATATCTGGCCGACCCCCAATTGGCATCTGTGAGTCAAACGAAATGAAATAAATGACTCTCTTCCCCTCCTCCTCCTCCTCCTTCTTTCTACCATGCGCGAGCGCGCTTAATATGTATGCGACCTGATCTCTAAGTCTGATCATGGGGCGTCAAGAGCCGAGTAGCTCGGGCAATTGCACACCCTATTGCAAGGCCCCGTTGCAGTGACTGTACTATTCTGGTTCACAGATCGGATAGGCAATTAAGCTTTACCTAATCAGCTCATGATTGTCGATATGCACGCTTCCCTGGATCCTGCATGCCTGATGACTTGTACTGCTGTAATAATCCGTAAACAGACTTATCTCAGATTTAGACCAGTTGTGGCTGAGAGCCCCCAAAACACATATTTACGCTAAAGCGGGCCCACTACCTTATCCCAGCCAATTACAGCCTACCACTTATTATATATTATAACTAATTTAAAGACTTGATATTAATATAATTGCGTAGCTGTTTATACTAAAATAATCGCATTTTTATTAAAATTACTTTAGTATTATAACTTTATACGTATATAGTTTTTATTAACTATTTATTACGTATTAATATAATATGATTTCGCGATTTTTTTAATGCAAAAATTATTATTATTTAATTATTACTCGTAAAAATATAATATTTATAATATCGTTTAGTTATAAATCTTTATTTAATTTTTCGAACTTTATAATATTGTTTAACTTTTTTTTTCCTTTTATTTTTAAAGCTAAGCTTTTTAAACTTTTTAAATAAAAACAAAAATTAACGTTTCGTATATTTATCGTAATTCTTTTTAATTTTAACGCTTTTTTTTTATTTAACGCTTTTAATATTAATAAAAATAATAATTAAAATAATAATAAAAACGAAAACGATAATAACGATAAAATACGCGATAATATTATTATTAAAACTTAATGATTTTAAAATAAATTTCGCCGTTATAAAAACGCTTATTATATTTATAATCCCGATACCGAAACTTAGTTTTATAACTTTAATGCTTTTATCGTTATTTAAATTTAACGAAATCGATATACCGTAAATTTTAATAACGCTTTATTTTAAAATAACGTTTAATACGTTTTTAAAAACTAAAGTATTATTGTTAACCCGTTTAAAGTTTATATTATTAGTTAAATAATTTGTAAAAAAATAATATAACTGTTTAAAAAGGACATTTTTAATAATTTTAATATTTAAAAATATATTTTTTAAAACTTTACGATTATTATTAAAATTTATAATACGGTTTAGCTTTTAAATACGTTTTATAGCGTTTAAAAAGTACTATAATATATTATATTAAAATTTATACGATTTATTTCCTAAATCCTTTAAAACTAACGTATATTTAATATTAAAATAACCGAAATTAACGCCGATATCTATATTAATAACAAAATATACCTTTTATCGTCGATTATAATATAAAGCTATATTTATAATAATATAATATTTTTTTACTAAGTTTTAAGTTTATATTTTTTAGTAAATAACACGTTTTATTATATTATTAAAACAGTTTTTAGTTTCGGAGTTATTACTTTATATAAAAACCTTAATAATTTATTTAATAAAATATCGGTTATAGCTTGCCGTAATATTAAACTAATCGTTTATAATCCGAATATAGTCGTAATATATAATAATTTTAATTTTATAAATAAAATTAAAAAACTCGCTAGCGATAAGTAAAATTAGTTTATAAACTTAATTACTATATATATCGTTGCTTGCTTTTTTTTAAACGGCCTTTTGTTATAAAACTCGCTTTATTTATAATAAAAGTTTATTAAATAAATAATTTTAACGTATTTAATACCTCGTAAACTATTTTTTAACTAAATTTTAAAGTTTTTAGTTTAATACTTTATTAAATAGCTTTTTAAGCTCGACGGCGTTTTTAAATTTTTTAAAATCAAGCAAGTTATATATAAAAAAAGCCTTTATTTATAAATCGGTGCTATTTTTAAAAATAAAAAAGTTATTAATAATATATATTATAAAATATTATTTAATGTTGGGTTAACTTATTACCGTACAGTATGCAGTTGTGCTACGTAGACATACAGATTTTGGTTAATAATTGTTGATTTATAAGAGAGCGTAAAAGCGGTTTCCGTAGGTAGTTATTTATTTTAGACTGGTAGGGCGGTATATTATATAATTAATAGCTGCTTCGCAGTTGATAGTCCTATTACCGTAGGCAATGGCCTTATATACTAACTAGCTAGCGTATTTAGTGTGCTATAGTACGTATTAATATTAGCAGTTTTTCTATTTTAGTATATAAAGCTACCGCTGACTATTTAGTATAATAGTATATAGCTTTATATTATTATATTGCTTTATATTTTATATATATATATAAAGTAATATTAACGTGTTTTTGTTAGTTTTTTTTGTTTTTATATCTATATTATACGGAGTGTTATAGCATTTTAAATATGTAAACCCTAAAAACGCCATTTTTGCTGTTATTTTTAAAACCGAGTTAATAGCGAAAATACTATATTCGGTTTCGGCTGTTATTATTATTTCGTCGATTTCTTTTGCTCGATTAATTTTTTAATTTTAATAATAATTTTATTATTATTTACTAGCTTTTTAAATGCCTTATTAAGCGTGGTTTTTGTTATAGTATTAGCGGGGTTATTATTTCCGTTAATTTATCGCATTTCGTTAATTTTGCCTTTTTTATATAATTTTTAAAAAGCTATAATATTTATTATAAAGCGTTTTTTAGCGGTAATACCCAATTTAGTAATAACTTCGTATAAAAAGTACAAATCGGTATATATTACGATAAAGACATTTATTATATACGTTTTGTTTTTACGTACGTAGTTAATCGCTTTTATAATTTAGTTAATAATAGCAGTTATATAATACCTTATATCGAATCCGTATATTATTTCGTATATTTTAAACGCGAGAACTAATTTCGTAACTTTTTTATATTTAGTTAAAAACTAATAAATAATATTGCCTATTAATTTAGTAATAGGATATTATATATAGTATATAACTAGATACTCGTTTGCGAAAATAATAATATAGCTTATTTAAAAGCTAAAATCTTTATTATTAGTAAACAAAGTATCGACGTAAATAAATATCTTTAAGTTATTTAGGTTAAGGTTAACGTAAGCAAGTTTACGAATTAAATTATTTATTTACTATTATAATCGCTTATTTAAAGCCTTATAATTACTTTTTTTAAATGCTATAGTTTATACAGTACGGAAAAGATTAAAGCTTGCTTTAAGTTAGCAAATATTCGTTAAGTACGCGTTATAAGTACGTTGTTTAACGTATTTTTTATAGCAGTCGTTATTAATAGCAGTAATAAAAGATAATTTTTTGTTTTAACCTTTTTATTATACGTAAATAAAGTTATCGTTACGGAGTATAACGTAGTATTTATTAAAGTTAAATGCCTAAAAGGTTATAAAGATAGTATTAGGTTTTGAGTTAAAATATAGGGCGTCTTGCTTTTTTTAAGCAAAAGAAGGTATTATTAGTTAATACGTATTATTAGTTTAAAAGTTAATAATAGCAAAGTTATTACTATTAATACGTTCGGAATCGGTAATAAATAAGTACGGGTTATATTTAAAGGTCGTTATTTTTAAAGTCTTTATATAGTAATTATAGTACGTTGTTTATTAAAATAGTTTTACTTCGGTAATGCCGTATAAAGGCTTTACGACTTTTATAATAAAGCCTTTAAAATACCGAAACTCTAACTTTTTAAAAAAGCGTGCGTAAATGCGTTTTATTAAGGCGTTTTTAAATTATATATATACTTAAGTAATATTTTAAAGTGCTATTTATATTCCGAGCGCTTTTATTAAAATAGAGGCGAGCGTATTTAATAAGCGTTAAAATATACGCTAAATGGTTAAAAACTGTGTTAATATTTTTTGCTTTTTAATATCGTTATATTTTTAAATAACAAAACGGCTTTTTTCGTATAGTTTGTTATTTTTATTTACTTTAATTTTATATATAACTCGGGATTTAAAAATACAAAATCTACTATAAACTTTAAGGTCGTACGAAGTAATTTATAGTACGCCGTTTTTTAATAGTTTTTTTAATTTAAAAACGTCGCTAGCTTTAAAAGAGTTATTAAATGCTGTAATAGTTTCTTTATTACGATAATAACGTAATAGCTTAATCGCTGTTTTTTTTTTAGCGGTAATTATAATTTTAATATCGTTATTAAAACGTTTTTAAACTATAAAGGCGTTTAAGTTTATAAACTTTTAATAATTAGTAAAACTCGGGATTTTAAGCTTATTTTTACTGCTTTTAAAGCGTTTACGGCTGCGTTTTAAGGCTATATAGTATAGGTTATGCGGTTAAGGCGGGTTTATTTGTTTAGTAAGCTTAAAAAAGTAAGGGAGGTCGTTATCGTAAAGGTTATAATCGTATATAATACGTTTATTATTAAGGATATCGGGTATTTCCTTTTTTTAGTTTTTACAATAAAAAGGCTTAACGTGCGTAGATCTAAATTTTGTAAGGCCGTTAATATTAATAGTTAAGTCGTAGCCGTTGATATTTAGTAATTTATAGGGTTTTATTTATTTTTTATTTTTTTTATAAACACGTATTTTATGGCTTATAAAGAGCGCTAAGGTGTTTATAACGTTCGGGCCGTTGTATATATTAAGGGCGTTACGGATTTGCCTTATTACTTTAGTGGTTTTTAACGCTTTTATAGCTAAGTTAAAGGCTTTTATACGCTATAACGTA
The DNA here is from genome assembly GCA_022578705.1 of Xylariaceae sp. FL1019. NCBI lineage: Eukaryota > Fungi > Ascomycota > Sordariomycetes > Xylariales > Xylariaceae > Xylariaceae sp. FL1019. The sequence goes on from MU391923.1 coordinate 1,746,108, forward strand.
ATAGGAGTAGGCGGTAAATTGTAGTTTATACGTAAATAGGCTTTAAAAACTAAAAAGGTTAAGACTAAGCCGTTAGGGCTAATAGTATTGTTAACGGCTTTTATAGCTATTTGTAATATAGTTTTAAAGCTATAAACGGTTTATAATTTAGTGTTAATAATTTTTTACGCGCGTTAAAAAGGTTTATAAGCTTGCTTTAATTTGCCTATATTCTAATAGGCTTTAATTAGTATTTTTTTAACTATAATGCTTATAATATAGGCTTTGTTACGGAATTTTCGTAACGTAAAATTAGTTTTTACGTTATATATAAAAACGTTTAAAAGGCCGATATAAGTATTAATTTAAACTTTTTAAAAAGTCTTTTACGTATTTTTAATAGTTATAGAAAATAAAAATACGGCATTTTAAAAAAAGGTCGCGGTATCGATAAAATAGAAAATAGCTTTGCTATTTAAATATATTATATTAACGAAAACTTTATAATTAAAGTTTATATTGTTTTTTAAAGTAAATTTAAAACGTTTAGGCGTTATATTATAAAATTAATAAGCGGTATATATTTTGCCTATTTATTAAAGAACTTTAAAATCGACGTCGTTATAGCTTGTTATAATTAGTAAACGGTATAATTTTACGGCGTAAAAGTGGTTAAAGCGGTAATAAAGACTTTGAAATTTGTTTTCGGTTATATTAATAAATATCTCCTTAGTTTTATTTAAGTAAAACTATAAATAGCTTTATTTCTTAACGATTTTAGCTATAAAGTTGCCGTTTTTATATTATAATAAATTACGCGTATTATCGAAATAAACACCGAGTCGGTTTATGTTTTTTAAAAATAAAAGGAATAAAGTTTTTAAAGGCATAATATAAAAATCGATATTTCCGAAAACGGTAGGGACTTTTAAAATGCCGGTAAATACGATAGCGTTATTATTTTTAAACTTTATTTTAATTTTTTTTTTATAAAGCGGTTTAGTGTTATTTTTAGGTCGATATTAAGTAAAGTACGCGCTTAGGCCTTATTAACGGTAAAAACTTTCGCGGCGTTTATATTAAGTATAATGTTTTAATATTGCTTAGTACCGTAGCGTATAAGCATAAAATATAATTAAGGTATATGGATTAATTTATCGTTATAGGGGTTTTTACGAGTTAAATAATGTTTATATATTTGCGAAATTATATACGTAATTACGTATACGTTAGTATTATAGTTTTTGTTTTTTAAAGGTGCTTTAATCGCTAAGGTGCGTTTATAATAATTATTAACGAACGTATTATCGTTATTAGGCTTAATTTTATTAAAATAAATATAGTATTAGGTTATTAACCTGTTTATTTTTATAAGCATTTGTTATTTGTTAAAAATACGCTTTTGCTTTTTTAAAGTATATTTATATATACGGTAGTTAGGTTTTTAGTATATAAAGTAAAGGCGTGTACGGTTGCCGTAGCGATTAAAAGAGTTATTTTGGCGATTATAGCTTTATAGCGTAAAGTTGCTTTGTAATAAGTTAGAAAATCGATTATAATAATTACTAGAGTTACCGCTATAGTAATTATAGTTATTATAATTGTTATAATTACCCCGTTTACGGCTTTTAGTATTTAAGGTATATTTACGGTTTGCGTAATAAACGTTAGCGTAGTTATTGTCGAACTTTTCGCCGTAATATGCGGTAAAATTATATTAAAAGCTTTATAAATTAATAGCGCTTTATAATAACGATTTTAAACGTAAAAAGAGCTTTTTAATAGTTATAGAAAGTGTTTAAAGGGCGAAGGCAAATTTAGGTCGATTTTAATATGCTTTTATGACTGTGTTTTTAAATACGGCTTTGCCTATATATTACGCGCCGAGTGCGCGTTAATATGTTTGTAATTTATTAAAAAGCAGTTAAAAAGCCTTTATAGGCTTTTTTTTAGGGTTATTACGCTAAATTTTATCGAATAAAGTCGAGGTTTAGTTATTTAAATAATGACTTTTATTGATTTTAATATTAAAATACGTATTTATTATTATATATATTGTTTTAAAACTGTAGTAAGGCTTAATATTATGAACAAAGTATATTTAGGCTTTATTTATAAAGATATTAAAAAATAATTATAAAGTTAGTTAATAGGTATTTTTAGTGCGTAGGCGATATTTAATATTATTTTAACTTTATTTTTTAATATATCGTACGCATTATTTATATATAATAGGGACTTTTATTATTATTTAATGAATTTATTAAAAAAGTTACCGTTAATTTTGGCTAAGATTATTTTTAAAGGCGGTAGTATTTAATATATAGCAATTATTTTTTAATAGCAATTATTAACGGCTTTTTGATTTTATTAAAACGTATACGCAAAAAGGTAAGTTAACGATAATAATTATAACTCTTTAGGGATATTTAATAAACGTATTTAAAAGCCGTTAAAATACGTGCTACCACCGGCTGTAGTAGTTTTGCCTGTAATAAAGGCTAGGTAGGTAACGTTACGTACGTTTTAACCTATATATATCGCGTTTTGTGCATTTTGGGTAACGTTTCGTAAAATGCGGTATTTATGCCGTATATTTTGCGTAAATTACGTTACGCCGTTATTTATAACGTTTATGCTATTAGCCTTTAAAGTAAAAGCATTATGGGTATTAAGGCCTATTATAAAAGGGTTTATATTTATAATAGGAATTATTTCCGTATTGCCGTGCTATTTGTTTGCTATAAAATTAAGCGCGGATTTATTAATATTTAGTTTTAATATCGTTTTTATTAAAAAATATGCCTTTAATTCCCCGAAATATAAAAAATTAACGCTTTTAGCGGGTAAAATATGCTAGTTTTTTAAGGGCATATTAATAATAGCTATAGTATATTATTACCGTTTGGCTTTTTTTTTAGTAGTTTTTTCGGTTTCGAGTTTATTGTTATGCTTTTTTATAAAGCGGTATCGATAAATAATCGTATTTAAAATAAACTTAAAAGTCGTAGGCTTAATTATAGCCTTTTTTTCGATATTTGCTTTCGTTTAAAGGTTCTTTTAGTCTTTAATAACTATATTAAAAAGCGCGGTAGTAAGGTTTCGTTTATTAAAGTTAAAGAAAACGCCGTTATGTCGTAAAAAGTTTTTAAAAAATATAACGAAATTATTAAATATATTAAATATTTTAAGATTTTAGTTATAAAAATTAAAGCAAAACTTATTAGCAAGTTTATTATTATAAAAGTAATCGAAGTTATATTAGTATATTAGAGTAATTATGGCTATATATAAATGGATTTAATTATTATTAATATCGACGGTAGTGTAGCCGAATAGGCTAAGGTCGATAAAATTTGCGTAAACGGTTAAAATAAACAAATTTTAAAAAAAACGGGTAACGCGAAGGTTAATTGAAAGTATTTGTTTTCGTTTATTATTTAATTATAGTAGATTATTTGCTTTTTTTAATAAGTTTTTACTAAAGTTATTGTTTAGTACTATTTTAACGATATTGCGTATTATATAATTGTTAAATTTGGCGAAAAATGCGTGCTAAAAACGCTATATATAATGCGTTAACGTATAGGGTTAAATATTTAATTTTGAAGTTTTATGCGTTATTAAGAGTTAAATCGTATTACCTTTAACGGTTGATTTTTGAATCGTTATTGGGCGGGTGTTATTTTAAAGGGCTGTTTTTGGAATTATTAATTAATAAATGCTATTTTTAAGGGTTGTTTTTAAAATTCTTAATTAACGGGTGCTACCTTTAAAGGTTACGGAAGAAATTTTAAACAAAGTGTTATAAAGTAAGTACTACGGATTGCCGAATGTTTTATCGGAAAGGTTATTTAAGAGTGGGATTTTAAAAATTTTTAAATATGTGTTTTTAGGTAAAGCGGGCTAAATTTAGAAAAAAGTTATTTAGGATTTGGAAATTTTTTAGGAACTTTTAGGTAAGTTATATAGTATTTAGTAACGAAAGTGCGGCTAAGGTAAGTGGCTTAGGGAATATGACGGATATAACGGTAACGAGAATAGGATAATATAATTAAAAGGTTAATAATAGGATATATAACTTTAATATTTAATTAGCGATAGGCAGTCCGTAGTAATAAGCGAAAGGCGTTATTAGGTTGTATAATAGGACGTTTGAATTTAACGTTGACGAAATATTGTAATTATAGTAATAAGCCGTAATTAGTTTACGGTAGGATAGCTGGCGTTGTATATTATTTAGGTCGTTCGATAAGGCGAAGGATTTAAAGTATGCGGGCAGGTTTTACGTATAGTAATTTAATTCGAAAAAGTTTGTTATATTAGGTGCGCGAAATGACTTAAAATAAACTTTTTTTTTTGCTAATTTGTGCTTACGAATAAAATAATAAGCATTAATTAATATTGGGTTAATTTATTACCGTATAGTATATAGTTATATTATATAGATATATAGATTTTGGTTAATAATTGTTAATTTATAAGAAAGCGTAAAAGCGGTTTCCGTAAGTAGTTATTTACTTTAGACTGGTAGGGCGGTATATTATATGACTAATAGCTGCTTTGCAGTTAATGGTCCTATTACTATAGGCAGTGGCCTTATGTGCTAATTAGCTAGCGTATTTGGTATACTATAGCACGTACCAATATTTAATATATTATAATATACTAATTCGTTATTAAAAATATACCGCTTTTATAAAAAGCTGTTTTAATATCGCTTAAAGTTTAAAAATTACTTTAACCGTTTTTTTTTTTATTTTTGGCGATTAAAAAACAATTTCCTATATTTAACGTATTAAATAATTATAGTTTAAAGCAAATAAGCCGTAAAAAAAAAAAAGTAAATAGTTTTTATTTTTGCCTTTTTTTATATCGAATTAAATTATATCGAAATATTATTCTGTATATTTTAAAACACTAAAAATAAAAAAATACGCTTTAATATTATTATTTCCGTTAACGTTAAATTTTTTTAACGCAGTAAAAATATTAATAAAAAAAACGTTAAATATTATTAAACCTTTCCCTTATTTATATATAAGTTTATTATTCGCTTTTTAACTTTTGTTCTTTAAAGCTTTTAAGATATAAATTATTTAAAAAAAAAAGGACAAAAACATTAACGTTTTAATAATTTAAAAATTAATTAGCGATATCGACCTTATTATTTTTAACGTTATTTTAAATAACGTTTAAAAAAAATCTTTATATATAAAAGCTAAATTAAAAAATATCTTAACGTTAACGAAACTAATATTAATATAAAGTTTTAAAACCATTATTACTTTATATAATTTATAAAAATATTATTTATTATTTATAAAACTATTCGTTATAAAAATAAACGTGCTATAATACTTTTTTTTTTTATTATTAACTAATTAATATAAATTATAATATTTTTTGCGATATTATTTTTTAGTTCTTAATCTTTTTTTAAAATAGTCGGTCGTTTAATTACGGATTTAAAATGCTTTATTTTATTTAGCTTTTTTATAAAAATATCTTTAATAAAAACGCCCGTAACGCTATTTTTTAAAAAAGTCTTATTTGCTATATTACGGCTAAAAATAAATATAAATCGATTAATTTTATATTTAAATATATTAACGCCAAATACGCCTTAAATATTAAAAATAACAAAAACTTAATTTATAATATTTATTTAACGTTTTTTTAACTTGTTTTAAACGGTAATTACTTCGTTATTATTCGCAAATCCGTTAAAACCGCATTCGGCGTTAATATTAAAAGTACATATATATTAAAAAATGCCACTACCGATATTATTTTATATGCGTTAAAGCTTTTTAAAAATAATATAGCTTAACGCAAATAATAACGAAATTTTAACGCATTTAACGCTTAAAATATATATAAATACGGCTAAAAAATAATACTTAATAAATATTATAAATTTAACGTCGTTATATTTAAATAAAATAAATCTAAATAATATTTCGTTATCGATATCGCTAAAAATAATACGCAAAATAAAATCGTTAATTAAAAAAACAAAAACTAACGACTTTTTAAGCATAATAAAGCAAATAATTTTTAAAAAATAGGCCTAAAAAACCTTAATATATTAAAATAAACGTACTAAAATAAACGTACTAAAGCACTTTATAGCAATATATACTACACTACTAAAAATATTAATAAACAATAATTATTAAACCATGCCTTTTTCTTTTATAATAACATATTATAGCACGCTATTTTATTATTACCGGCATTTACCCTAAAAGTTAATCTAGTCTATTTAACGTATTATAACATTAATATAACACTAAATAAAACTATCGCTAATATAATTATTATTTAACCCCTATATTAATTTAACCCTATTTAATTTGCAACTATTATTATATATATTATAATACGCTAAATAAATTAAATTAATTTTTAAAATAGGCTTTTATAATTATTAAATAAAATGCTATAATATTAGCTAAAATTATTATTAACCTTTTTATCGTTTACTTTTATTATAATTTTCCCTTTTCCGTTTATTATTACTATTACGCTATATTACTACTATTATTATTATATCGTATCGCATTATATCGTACTGCCGTCCGTACTGCTATTATTATTATTATTATTATTATTATTATTATTATTATTATTATTATTATTATTATTATTATTATTATTATTATTATTATTATTATTACTATTACTATGCTTATTAATCCGTACGAAGTCCCGGTTTTGCCTTCGTTATTACTATTATAACCACCGCCACCTACCTTCTTACCGCCACTACTACTATTTCCGCCTCTTTAATATAAATTCTTTATTTAATTTATAGCATACTATAATATATTAACTAATTTAAAATAAAAATAATAATATATAAAACTATTAAAAAGATTTATAAAAATACTTGCCGTTGCTTTATTTTTAAACCTTTTGCTTTTTTTTTCGTTTTTTTATTAAACCGACCTGTTGTTCGCCTTTTTTACTATAAACCTAATAACGCCCGTCGTAACGACTTTAACCTTTTTATTAACGCCTCGAACGCTAATCGCAACTTTAAAACAGCTTTGTTATAAATTTTAAAGCCTTTAGCTTTTATAAAATATTTTTGCTATTATAATAATAAAAATATATAAAACGTATACGTTACCGGTTTACCCGGTTAAGTTTATATTAGTTATATTTATAACAATTAAAATAAAAACTATAACTATATATATTTTTTTTTATTTTTTAATCGTAAAATAGTACTAATATAATAATAATTATTAAAACTCTTGCCTTTACTTTTAAACTTAAACTTAAATAAATAATATTTACTAGCTTTTTAAGTATTAACTTAAAAGCATAATACCGTACTATAATTAAAAACCAGCGGGCTAACGTTAAATTATGTTTAAAAAAAAATTACGTATATTTAAAAAAATAATAGCTAAAAAAAGTAATATAAAGCTAAAAATACGTACTTTCGGGTTATTTATTAAAAAAGCCGAAATAAAAAAGCTTAAAACTAAATAAAAAAATAACGACGATAATAATAACGATATAATTAATAAAATAATAAGTCACTTTAATAAATATTTTAACCTACTAAACCCGGTATATAAATAATAGTCGTTAATAATAGCTTGTTTTATTAAATTACTTTAATTTTTAACTAAATAAATAAATATAATATACTAATAAAATAAAAAAAGGTATATTATAATACGTCGAACTCGTATAACACCTATTTAGTTAAACTAATATAAAAAAAGGCGTACGGTAGTACGCTTAATTAATATTATTATATACTACTTTATATTATTCCCTTAAATCTTGGCTTAATTACACTATAAACTATTTATTATTTTATTAATACGTCGATAATATATTTTCATCTTACATACTATAGCACGCTATTCCGATAAGCTTAAATCATTACGTTAATAAATCGTAATAAAAGTTTCTCCGGTTAATAAAACTACTTTAATACGCTTAAACTCGGGTATTTTTAAAGCTAATACTATTAAAACAACTTTTTATTTTTTTTTAAAAACACGTTATTTATAAAACCTTTTTTATTTAATAACTAGCTTAAAGAATATATCGTAGTATTTTTTAGCGAATACTTTACTTTTAATTTCGAAATATTCCTACTACGTAATTTTTAATATATTAACGACAAACCTATCGAAGTTTAAAAACTTTATAATTAGGCTAATTCGAGTCCTTTTACTACTTAAAAACTAACGTACTATAACATATTAAAATCGGGCTTTTATAAATATTTCGCCAATAACGTTATAACGGATATCGGTTACAAAGCTTTAAGCTTTTTTTATATACTAAGCAAAAATTAATTAAAAAGCAATAAAAACAACCGAATTAAGCGATAGCTTTTTGCTATTAATTTTAGCTTTAAATATAAAAGCCGGAACGTCGTTGAGCTTATAATTATAACGGTTATAATAAACGTTAAAATTTATAACACGTTTATACTTTAATTCGAAATCGTTAAGCTTTTAAAAATATTTTAAAGCTTTTTTATAAAAGCAAATAAAATTAAAAAAAGCGTAAATACTAAAATTAAACTTAGCTTTTTTTTTAATATTTTGCTTATTAAATTTGATTTTATTAACGCCTAGTAAAATATAGTCCAAATAATGCGGCTTTATATATATTTACTTTTAATAAATATCGTAAAAAGCGTTAAAATTAATAATACTAATATCGCTAATACCGTTATTTATACTATTATCGTCGACTTTAATAAAAAACATTTTACGTAAACTATTAAATATTTAAAACTAAAAGGTCTAACTACGTAATTTTTTACAATTACGGCCGTAAAAAAATGCGGCAATATATTATTAAACGAAGTCCTTTTTTTTAAAATAATTAAAAATTTAATAAAAAGCGAAAATATATATAATACTTTATCCTTTAATTTTACGCATTACGTAACCTTAACGTTACTAAAAGTTTATAATATTAAACTTAATCGATAAACTATATTAAACTACGTATATAACGTTAAAAAAATAAAAACCTATACTAAAAGTAATAATAATTAAAGCGACTCGCGATATTAAATTAATCTATATATAATCGTTATAAATACGCTTTTTATTTATTTAATAAACGTTTACGTCGTAACAAACGATAATTTATTTAATTAAAGCGATATTAAAACCGCAATAAGTTTTTAAATATTCGATAAAATAATAGCGAATAACTTAAAATTAAAGCTTCGAGTTTACGTAAATAATCGTTTTAAATAAAGCAAAAACGTTAATATAGTTTGCATTTTTTAAAAAGAACTCGAAACGGCGATAGTTTTTAATATATTCTCGAAATAAAGGCTAAATAACAATAAATATTTTAAAACGATTAACCGACGTTTTTATAATTTTTAAATAAAAAATATTAAAGCTTATTTGCTTAAAAATAAAGTTTTAATATTTATTTTTAAAAATAGCTATATAATTAAACTAAAGCATACGACGTAAAAACAACGATCGTAATATATAAAAAAACGTATAATTAGATTTAAAGTCCTTTTAAACCTAAACGACGTAAAGTTTATTAATAGCAAATATACTAATACTATTATAAAAATTAACCGAGCGTAATATAGTTTTAAAGCTAAAACTAATAGTTTATTCGGGGCTAAAAAAAATATAAATATAATTGCCGGCTTAAACTTTATCCTAAATACGCAAATTTTATATAAATAATTAAACAAGTTTTATTAGTTTTATATACTATAGTATTTTTATTTTAAAATAAATATCCGCGTTAATAAAAACCGGGTTAAAACCAATAACGTTATTTTTAATATCGGCTAATTAAGCCTCGCCTAATTAGGTTAAAAATACGATTTATACCGTAATAAAGTTAATAATAGCTATATAAACGTATAAAACTACGCTTTTATTATATCTTATAATAGCAATAAATACGGTATTACTATAATCGAAAATAAAACGTTTAATAGTTTAAACTTATTTATTGCAGGCTTTTTTAGCATTTATAATACTGCAAATAATAGTACTAACAAAAAAGCTTTATAAAACAAAATACGCGTTATTTAACGTATATTTATAAAGCTAAATATAACGTTTATAAAAAAAAGTTAAATTAAAACTAATAGTAAAGTTATTAATAATTTTAACGATATTTTTATTATTAAAATTAATAACGAAATTAAATATAATAAAAGCTATATCGGAAATAATGCTTTTAAATCTAAAAAATATAAAAAATCAAGCGCTGTTTTCGCTAATATCTTTAAAACGTATTAAATATACCGATAAAGGGGTTTATAAAACGCTTATTTAATTATTATATTACGTAATAATAAAACGTTATTTATATTTATAACTTAACGCGTACGAGTTATACGTAAAACTAAAATAACTACTTGTTTTTTTTAAAAATTATAGCTAGTTTTATAACTAACTTTTTTATATATTAATAAAAAAGAAATTAGCTCGCTTATTTTAAATAACGACAGCGGCAATTATAATAAAGTCTTTAATTAACGTATAAATATATTTTTAAAAATAAATATTTATTTTCTTATTAAATAGTGTTTTTTTAACATTTTTTATTCGACGTTTAATATAAAAAACTACTAAATATATTTTTTAAATTTTTAAAAGTTTAAAAAAACCAAATTAAAGCCGATTTTACGATTTGCTTTTTTATATATTAGGATTAAATTAATATATTTTAAAAAAATAGAAAAAATATCTTTAAAAATAATAAATTAATTCTAATACTGCTAATATTTTTTTTAGTTTAATTAAATATTATCTATTATAATTTAAATATATATATACGATTTATATCGTTTTTAAAACAATACCGGATTTAACTTATTTAAAACATATTTATAACGTTTAAAAAAATAAAAAAAAATAACGTTAAAAATCTTTTTTTTTATAAACATTTTAATACTATTTTAATTTAATTATTTTTAAAAATAATAAGTTTTTATAAAAACAAAGCATTAAATTTTTATATAAATGCCTACTTGTTTTTTACTTTTAATTTAAAAGAATATTTTTTATTTATCGCATTATATTAAAATATATATTTTTATAATTAAAAATTAATTAGCTATTTTTAAGCGTTAAGCTTTTATTTTTATTTAATTTTTATTTAACTATAATATATAATAATATAAAAGCTATTTTTTTTATTTATATAAAGCGCGTAAACGCTTAAAGCCTTTTTTCGCATCGAGTCTTTAAACGTTTTTTATAAATAATTTAAATAGGCTTATATATTTTAACTACCGAGCTATAATAAATGGAGTATATAACCGTGCTTTTAAAGGCCGGAGGCCCACTTTTACCAATCACCTATAAAAACGTCTAATTACTAAAATAAGGACAGACGGTTATCAACGCCACGCGTGTCATGTATCTGCTTGGCCTACTAAACACGGCACCAAGCCCTTCGTTCCTCAGGGCTTAGGCTATTAACTAGCAAAAAATGTCAGGTATCGCAACGCTAGGTCCTGATCGGGATAGATATATCAATATAGGCCTTAAATAATAAGGGACGGATGTATACTATCCGACGTACTGTCGGTAGGGCGTACTGCGATATATAACGTACAGCCGTATAGCCGCTGTTTAGATATATAATGTGCAGAGTTTATATCATTAAATAGGCTAGACCATGCCAAGCATGCTTTAAACCGAGGTACAAGATCTATCACTGAAAATAGGCTGGCGCAGAGGTACCGCGCTTATGCGATACCTGACATTTTTTGCTAGTTAATAGCCCAAGCCCTAAGGAACGAAGGGCTTGGTGCCGTGTTTAGTAGGCCAAGCAGATACATGTATGTAAGCGAGGTAAGATGTATGTATGTATTTGAGTGACGAATGAGTAGATCCTACAGTAAAACGAAGAATAGCCGTACAGGTCGAGCAGTTCGCAGATACATGACTTGTCTAGTTCTGCACATTGACACAAAGCTTAATTGCCTCAAGTCATAGACACTCCTACTAGCAACGTTCTCGGCCTCACGGCACTTCTTGTATCAGTTGCAGTGCCCGTAATTCGGCTTACAGGAGGCGCGCGAGATATGAAACGTCCAGGGATTGAAAGGCTCGGGATCTTGGATGATACAGGCCTACATCTTGGCAGAATCCATCACCAAAACCTGTTATTACCTTATCTACGTCCTCAACCCGTATGAATTGAAGTTGTTCTCTAGTTGTTTGCCCACAGGTCATGGACTTGTTCTTGGCTTGCTTACCAAATAGAACAAAGCCAATTCATCTTTTCTGGTTCTCTTAGCCTCCCGAATAAATCTGAGGTTCTGATATATGACTTGCCTTGCGGTCACTAACCACCCCTCAACACCATCATACCACTTATTCAATACTGTACTTGATATTATGAAGCGGAAGCCCCAACAGTGACTGACTGGAGACAAGTATCTCCATCGAGGTAAACATGAGTGACGGGATGACTTGCGTTTTCCATAGCTCAGCCTCAACTCCACGAATACTTACGTACATGATAGGTACGGATGTACGTATGGCTTTGCCACTGGGAGCACCAGCCACATACGTGTAATTTGTTAGTGATAGAGCTTGAACGAATATGGCAGAATAAGTACTTGTGAGCGTTGATCACATGGCAAACCATGTGACACAGATGTCGGATTCAGAATAAAGCAATTGGCCATTCGACACTCAACTTTTGACAACGTGTACAATGCGCTCCATCGTTGGGTACATACCTGATACCTTAAAGCGCCTCGGAGGCCACGCCGGTGTTCAGCCACACCGACCTTTTTCGAAGCAGGCTTCGGCAGAGTGGCGATCAAGTTGCTATTAATGGCATCAGAGCCGAACTCAGGGATTACCTTTGCTAAATCTAAGACAAATCATATCGTCCAGATTAAACTCAATCTGCATCTTATCTTCTTTTCAAGAAGTCAAATGTCAGACGTAGAGCTGGTGCCGTAAGACAAACCTTTGATATCCACCATTGAATTAAGTGTGGCTCGATACGTGGACGCATTGCAGCTGATTAGAGCCCTTAAGTGGTTTACTAATTGAGTCTAAACGATGGTTTACCACAGTGGGTTGCATCCTCCTATACCACAACTCATCTCAGACGCGGTAACGTTCCCGATTTCAAGGTTATAACATGCAGAAGAGCTTATCACGTAATTCCATCGACGGATTACATATACGTATGAGAATTATATAGTGACGAGCGTTCAGAAGCTGAACCGATTCATCTCCCCGTGCCAATGGCTGTACTCTATGTCCTTTCATTAGCCTGAGTATAAGACGGTAATGTCTAGAGTAGAGCTATCGCCTACCATAAGCATACATTCAGTATTCAAACTCCGTGATCGGCTCCTATATGTATTGATATCCACTTCTCAGGTGCATATCCAGCGCTCCTCGGAGTATTTGTATCAATTTTGATGAGCTTTCGTTTTCTTCGAAACAGGCATACTGCCCGTCATCTCAGGTTTACTTCAGCTCTGAAGCCATACCAAGGTAGTTTCTTGATGGCACGAACTTCTCTTTTGATAGGTATCGAGGGTCCTTTGATCCGTGTTTCGAGCCTTTGCATTCCTGACAGTGTCTCGCTATTTTGTTGTCAGAGTGGTGGGTGGCACTTCGGCACTATATATCAACGTGACAGCCCCAACGGTGATAGCTCGAGGCTGCGCCTGGGGCAGGCTGAGATCAACCATCAGCAGATCTGTTTTAGAAACCTGTTTGGTTTATCCATGTGATCAAAATCTTCAGGGCTCTGTTCAGGGTCCTGCTACCCCAAGGTGAGGGGGCCAGCTAGCAATGCTGTATTACATAATTGTTCGAGCAGGTCAAATCTTGAAGCTCTTGGTGATCAAGCTGAACAATGAACCTCGACCAGAGGTTCTACTGGCGAACTGACGAACTGATATTCCGTATTGGCAAATGCTGACCGCCTGACGAGCAAGAAGGCGATGACGCAATAACTTAGAACCGGTGGTCCCTTGAACAGGACGGAAAGTTGACTCGCGCATATCAAGGGCCGAAGCAAGGGTATCGCAAGCTCGGCAAGCCAGAGAGATAACACGGTTCACCGCAAATCCGCTAATCGCCCCCGTTTGCCTACGGTAGATTGGCCTTTCGATTGTAACAGATCTTGTCCGCATCAAGGGCAGAAAGGGAATCCAAGGTGCTCTCGTGGGGCCTGAGTCAAGTCGGGGCGTGCCCCGGGCGTGGGGAGAGCGGGCTTGGTGGGTTCAACTCATGAGGCATGTTTGGGGCTGACTTATGTAATACCTATCGAAATATCTCTGGCTTGAAGCGTCGACCCGTCCGCTCGCCGTCCTTACTTGCTGGTAATGCCCAGTCGTGTCAATCACTGATGGCCCATTGATTTCTTTGCTTTCTGTGTCCAAGGAGGCAGAAGGCTGGAATAAAGCAGATGGATTGGCGGTCACTACCAGAAATGTTCCTAGGCATTGCTGATCGCACCCCACACAGTCCGTGGGACAGTTTTTAAATTTCGTTATCTATCGAAAACAATGGTTCGGTACAGAGAGAGTCGGCATTTTCTGGCATGGACTGAAAGTACTCGATCCGCATAAGGCAGGGTCTTCAGGGCCGTCTCCCCATACTGTACGCTGGAGGCCGAACAGAGTGCTGGACTCGACGCAAAGCCGACGCTCATAGGAGAGATTTGGAGCTGAAGACGAGGCCGTGTGGTAGTAGTGGGTGAGAATAGGGGATGCACGGGCTGTGGTAGCGAAGAACACTGCCGTGTTGCCATGTTGTCTTTCCTTGTCGCAACTTGACAGAGCAACTCGAAAACCTTTGCAGTTGTACAGATTACATCTTCGCCATTTCCTTCTCATCGTACTCTTCGTGCATCGCATTTTCGCCCCCGTCTCTGCCTCGTTCATCATTGCAAACTCAATGCATCAATGTTGTAGATATTCCGTCTCACCGTCGCATTGCTGCATTACTCGCTCGTTTTCATCTTAGACCGCTGTCGTTTTTAGCTGTACTCGTACGTGTAAGAGCAGCCTTTATCGCCTAACCACGGTACTGTGCATCCTCACTCAACCCGGCTGCACGACCCGTCCCACTCGCTGCTGCAACGTGCATTGGTGATGGTCATCGGGCCAGCTCAACAGCTGATTGTATCTAGCCCGGAGAACGCATCGTGCCTCCACCCTCCCTTCCTTCACCTCCCCTTCGCATCCCCATATCTTGCAGACGGGCGCTGCTGCTTGACAGCCCCAGCCTCTTCAAAATTCCTCCCTCACACTCCAGCCGTCTGCCGTCCAACATCCCCCTCCGCACCCTAGCTTCCCGCCCCGACCACGGTCAGTCGACGTCATTGCTGGACGACCATAGGCAGCAACAGCACGACCGTCGTTCCGACGACGACGACGCTGACGACTACGACGAGTGGACCGACACCGGCGACCTCGCCGAGCAGCTGGCGGACGACGAGGATCCTCTCCGCAAGACCCTCGCCGACACTTCCATCCACGACGACCTCCTCGCCCGCGGCGGCGTGAAGAACAGCAAGCGCGTGCAGTTCAGACGCTCCGTCGACGAGCACAGCTATCCGCACTCCAGGTCCAACTCGGGTGTCATCGACAAAGAGGCCATCCAGATCCCAGACGTCCTCCCACGCCGCATCGGTCCCGCAGAACGCCTCATCGCCGCCATCATGCCGGGCACGGGGCTTCACGGCTTCACGGGCAAGGCCCTTGTGTATGCCTGCCTACCTCTATCCCACATGTCGAATTGCAAACTAACAGCTTCACAGCTATTTCACGAGTATCTTTGTATCATTAGGCGTATTTCTATTTGGATATGATCAGGGTGTCATGTCAGGTATCATCACGTACGTTGCGATATCATGTCTTCATGCTACCGTGCCACGAGAACTAACTTAACCCCTAGAGGTCCATACTTCCGAGCTTACTTCAATGACCCTTCCCGAGCCGAAGTCGGTACTATGGTCGCCATTTTAGAGATTGGAGCTCTGATATCCTCGCTTGCTGTTGGCAAAATCGGAGATGTGATTGGTCGTCGAAAGACCATCCTCTACGGGTCCATCATATTTTTCGTTGGTGGCGCTCTGCAGACTTTTGCAGCAAACATGCCAATGATGATGCTGGGCAGAATCGTTGCCGGTCTAGGCGTTGGTTCACTGTCCACTATCGTGCCCGTCTATCAGTCTGAGATCTCGCCGCCGCATAATCGAGGCAAGCTTGCGTGCATAGAGTTCTCGGGAAACATCATTGGTTATACAACCTCTGTTTGGGTGGACTATTTCTGTGGCTACATCCAGAGCGACTATTCCTGGCGTATCCCACTACTCATGCAATGTGTAATGGGGGCGTTGCTGGGCATCGGTAGCTTGGTCATTGTGGAATCCCCAAGGTAAAAACACGGCCTGCGACGAAGAGTCCAAAGTTACTAACACCACTATAGATGGCTGCTTGACAATGATCACGACGAGGAAGGAATTGTTGTCATCGCGAATCTCTACGGCGGTGGCGATATCCACAACTCCAAAGCTCGGGAAGAGTACCGTGAGATCAAGATGAACGTTCTTCTCCAGCGAATGGAGGGCGAGCGCACATACTCTGAAATGTTCCGACGCTACAAGACCCGGGTCTTCATCGCCATGTCAGCGCAGGCTCTAGCCCAGCTCAATGGCATCAACGTCATCTCATACTATGCGCCCTACGTCTTCGAGTCGGCTGGCTGGGTTGGACACGACGCTATCAAGATGACCGGCATTAATGGCATCACTTATCTCCTTTCTACGATTCCACCTTGGTACATTGTTGATCGGTGGGGACGGCGTATCATTCTTTTGACGGGTGCCATCGCCATGGCTTTGTCCCTGTCCGCCGTATCCTACTTTATACATTTAGATATAGAGTCCACGCCGACCTTGGTTGTCATCTTCGTCATGATCTACAACGCGGCGTTCGGTTATTCGTGGGGCCCGATCCCCTGGCTGTACCCACCAGAGATTCTGCCGCTCAGCATTCGGTCCAAGGGCGCGAGTTTGTCGACGGCGGCCAATTGGGCATTCAATTGGCTCGTGGGAGAAATGACACCTATTCTCCAGGAGTGGATCGAATGGCGGCTTTACCTCATCCACGCATTCTTCTGTGTGGTCAGCTTCGTTGTTGGTGAGTGGCATTCCGCGGGAAAAGAGCATTAATATCCCGTCAACTAACCTGGTGTAGTGTATTTCATTTATCCTGAGACGTGCGGTGTACGACTAGAGGAGATGGACTCGTTGTTTGGAGACGCCAGTACCGCCATCGGAACTCCAGGCGTGAGATCCGAAACTGGTTCCATCCGGGTTGGATCTCCGGTTCCGTCGCTGGATCTGCGAGGCCGGCCTCTCGGACCCGATAGCAGTATTCCACCGCTAGATATCGACCCGCCGCACGTGAACATCGTGGATGGCAAGCCACGGCTCCGGTCCGAGAGTCGCAGCTCACGCGGCCGCGTTGGTGAGTGGTTGACGCGGATGACAGGCCAGACTCGCGGTTCTAGCAGTAGCCCGGCGAGCAACGCCAGGTATGCGCCAATCGACCAGCGAGACGATTGATAGACCCAGGACTGAGTCTGCTGTTCGAATACGAGGAGGGGGGCGATAGATCTATATAGACAGGAAGGCTGGAGTTTGGTGGCCATGGCGATCTGCGATATCTGCCGCATCATTACCGTCTCGTGAGTACATTAAGAGATCTGAGCGAGCGTCAAGATCTGGAGAGGACATGTTTGTTGGTTCAATATATCATATCAGCGTCTTCCTGTTTTGCATATGGGAACTAGAGCACAGCGGCCACGCTGCGCCGAGGACGGCCAGGTTGGATTACACGCTCAAATTCAGGAGCACCTATTCGCTAATGGACATACACCAGGTTTTCTGGCTACATACCTAGGCGTTGACAGTTGGTCGGTACATGTAGGGCACTACCGTTTCCGTGGCTTGACTATCATGCATTGGCGGATTTACTCTTCTTAGATGGTTTTGAGATCATTACCTGCGGTCGAAACTACTATCTCAAGCACGCAAACAGTGGCAGTGACTTAACTTGATTATAGAATTCATTCTTGTAGATGAACCACACCATATTCTAGGCTTAGACCAGGCTTACAGTGTCGCTAAAAGCTACCAACTATTACACCTTTGTCTCATATTTATTGGAAGACGCTCAAGAGGTACCCGACTGTTGAGAGGTTTACGTGGCCTGGGGCGAGACTGGAGAGATGTTGACCACTTGCAATGCGGCGAAATGATATATTTGACTCAAGTTCGATGCTTTCCGACCTACCTAGTTACGATTTGGTTTCAATAATCAATCTGATTGTCGGCTGTCTAGCTACATATACTACCTGTTGTTGAATGAGACCTGGGCCACAGTTTGTTGCCGAGTTGCTGACATTGACTTCAAAGAGGTGTTGTCGTAGCTGAATGAATGCATGTGGGTGGCGGTTGCTAGTTGGTCCCCATTTGGGGGCTAGCTTGGGAATCCGGTGGTGGAAAAAGGGGAAGCAACGGACAAGGGCGGGACACAACTCAATAGGTGCGCCACCAGCCAGCACCAGCAGCGCACGCCCTAGGTGGTAGGTCGTACAGGGTTCACCTGGACTGACACGAGATAATCTCATTGATGAATTGTGGCCAGACTGCGCAGACGGACCCATTGGACCTCCTCAGCTCAGATGTCCTGAGTCTGCTCCTATTCACCACCACCATCATCACCGTTGTCCATTGACACATTCACCCCTTCGTCGCCTTCTTCCTTCTTCCTCTTCTTCTTTTGCCGGGGGAGAGACGCTCTGATGCAGCTCCAGAGCTCTTGAGTCTTGTTTGAATATCTTCTGACCCTCGTTAATCTACGTATACTACTATTACCTTGACTATTCTTCGGGTCCTCCCGTTTTCATTGCCGACTACCTAACCTCCCTCGACTTTTCCATAATCCACCTTCCATCACGTCACATCTTTCTTCCACCGCCGACACTCCATCCCTTCCGAATGGCCGCGAAGCCCGTCGCGGTCGCCTCGGGCGCCGACCCGAGCGCTGATGCCGCCCGCAGACGTAATGTACCCGGCTCTGCGGCTCCTGGGCCTGTAGTCTCCAGCCCTGAGCTCGACGAGAAAAAAGTCCACGGCGCCAAGAAGGTTCGCAAGATCCTACTGCTATTAGGATTGAGCCACCCAAACTGACACTGCTCCAGAGCCCTTCTGTTCTCCAGATCCTTGACGAATGGGAGTTCATCATCGCCCCCTTGGTCCTCACAGCCTTCGCATTCTTCACTCGCCTCTATAAGATTGGCCTTAGCCCCATCGTAACCTGGGATGTAAGTTGCTCTGCCATACAGATCTATAAGTGTCGATCGCTAATGGTGCTCTATAGGAAGCCCAGTTCGTGAACCCCCGCAGATACCTCGACCTCGAAACATCCTGCTGACCCTGTCTCTCCCTCGAACTATAGTTTTGGCAAATTCGGATCGCATTATATCAAGCGCGAGCTATTCTTCGACGTGTTAGTCTGCTACCCAAGCCCTTGCAACGCAACCCACCACTGATCCATCACAGTCACCCTCCCTTAGGCAAGATTCTTGTCGGTCTCTCCGGTGTGTTGGCTGGCTACAATGGATCCTTCGAGTTCAAGTCTGGCGAGACATACCCCGAGGGGCTTGATTACACCTTCATGCGCGCCTTCAACGCTTTCTGGGGCATCCTTTGTGTGCCCCTGGCCTACTACACCGCACGAGAGCTGCAATTGAAGCGCCCTGCTGTCTGGCTTGTCGCCCTCATGGTGCTGTGCGAAAACTCCTACACGACAATCAGCCGTTTCATCCTTCTCGATTCCATGCTGCTGTTCGGTACTGTAGCCACCGTGTTCTGTTGGTCCAAGTTTCATCGTCAACAGAGGTACAGCTTCGAGCCCGAGTGGTTCTTTTGGCTCTTCATGACTGGCCTAAGCATTGGTTTCGTTTGCAGTATCAAGCTGGTTGGTCTTTTTGTGACCGCCATGGTTGGTCTCTACACCATCGAAGATCTATGGAACAAGTACGGCAACAGAAAGATCTCCTACCCGGAGCTCGCTGCCCATGTCAGTGCTCGTGTGATAGGTCTGATTGTCATTCCCTTCCTGATCTACTTGCTCTCATTTGCCCTCCACTTCGCCATCTTGACCAGAAGCGGCCCTGGCGATGCGCAGATGAGCTCTCTGTTCCAGGCGAACCTCGAAGGAAGCGAGATTGGCCGAAACTCCCCTCTTGAGGTAGCTCTCGGCTCCAAGGTGACGCTCAAGAACATGGGCTACGGTGGTGGCCTCCTCCACAGTCACGTTCAGAGTACGTATACAGAACATACTGCCAATATTACGAACGAGTCTTAACTAACAACAATCTAGCTTATCCCGATGGTTCAAACCAACAGCAAATTACTTGCTACCATCATAAGGATGCCAACAATGAGTGGTGGTTTTACCCCAACCGCTCAGAGCTGGCCTGGAGTCCTGACTCCGAATCCGAACCTCGCTTCGTGGCTAACGGCGACACCGTTCGTTTGATCCATACGCAGACTGGACGTAACCTCCACAGTCACGACATAGCCGCCCCTGTCACCAAGAGCCAAAAAGAGGTTTCTTGCTATGGCAACTTGACTATTGGCGATGACAAGGATCATTGGCAGGTGGAGATCGTTAAGGATGTGTCTTCGCGTGACAAGACGAAGCTGCGTACACTGACTACTGCTTTCCGGCTCAAGAATGCTGTCATGGGTTGCTATCTGAGAGCTGCCAATGTCAATCTTCCTCAATGGGGTTTCAAGCAAATTGAGGTCACCTGCGATAAGAAGAACAACCCCAAGGACACATTCACTCATTGGAACGTAGAGAACCATGTGAACGACAAACGTAAGTGAAACCGCCCTTCGACTTCTCTCTAGCTTACTAATAACGGGAACAGTCCCTCCTGGAGACCCAGGCAAATATAAGTCGCCTTTCTTCCATGACTTCATCCATCTTAATGTTGCTATGATGACATCCAACAACGCGCTTGTCCCTGATCCCGATAAGCAAGACGATCTCGCTTCCCAGTGGTGGCAGTGGCCCATCTTGAATGTCGGTCTGCGCATGTGTGGATGGGATGACAAGATTGTGAAGTACTTCCTGCTCGGTAACCCCTTTGTCTACTGGGCTACGACTGCTTCGCTTGGTCTTGTTGGTCTCGTGACTTTGTGGCATATCCTCAGATGGCAGCGAGGATTCAGAGACCTCAAGCAGCACGACATCGACCAGATCCACTACGCAGGTATTTACCCTGTTATTGGATGGTTTCTTCATTACTTGCCATTTGTGGTCATGGCTCGTGTTACTTACGTACACCACTACTACCCTGCCCTCTACTTCGCCATCCTATCTCTCGGGTTCCTCCTCGACTTCTCGCTAGGCAGCCTCAAGAAGTCGATCCAGTGGGGTATATACAGTGTTTTGTATGCTGTTATCATTGGTCTTTACGTCTACTTCATGCCTCTCTGCTGGGGCATGACCGACAGCAACCAGCAGTATAAGTACATGAAATGGTTCGACACCTGGAGAATCTCGGATTGAGAATCTTAATGTGAGGAATGGAAATGGGAATGGAGACGAGATTCATGTACGATTCTCTACGACACGAAGACGATGTCTTGTGGATATCGTCTTATCTAGCATTTACTGGAGTCGGGTCGCGGGTGACGACACGACTGGGTCGCCAAACTGTGGCGGCATGCGGTTAAGGAACCGCGGGCACTTCTAGACGGGGGTTTCTTTCCTCTCACATGTAATAATGATCGATAGCCAAAAACCTGGGGGCATGGAACAATGTAACAAAAGCTCTCTCGTATCATCCCTCACTGTCACCCATTCAGTTGATGCCACGTAACGATTGACGTCTGGTTGGAGACTACCTAGTAGATGGGTTCGTATCACAAACGGAGCGCCTTTTCGTATCAGCGAATAAGCCCCCTCGCTGTGAAGATAATAAGTACTCGACACGCAGCAGGTAGCTTATCGAGCATATGGATTATGATAGTCTGATAAGACTGGCAGCAAACTTTACATACAAGGTGACGCATGGAAGCAAGGCATGTAGGTAAACCGAAGTATTTCTCTGCAGCTATACATTGGAAACAAGGTCAACATATAATGAATATATGACCAAAAACAGCAGATATGGCAGCCATAGTACTGGGCATTTTACTGATCACTCATAGAATGAAGCTGAAAAAGTGCTGCAATTGTGGTATTCGTGCATGCTATGGTGGTGAAAATCAACTAATAGAACGCGTATAAATTCTCCTCATATAGTCCCCATGCATGCTGACTAAGCACGACCACCACACCTATCTCAACATTTGCCTATTGAACCAGCTGGGTACCTAGTCTGGGTTATATTTGCGCAATGGGATGTGCAGAGCCTTCTGCTGTAAGACATATAATATGGACGATATCATATCGGCCACGTAATGAAGAAGGTAAGATCGTCGTGGTTGAGAGTTCAGTTCTGAGTCTTGACCATGCGACTTGTAATGAATGGCTGTGGTAGGACGGTATAAAGAACGGATGGTGCCTGTTTTCTGAATGACTGCTTTCTTGGTGGTTTCTTTGTTGCTTACTGTTGAAGTTTAAGGTATTCTGACTTAGTCGATAAGCAGGAGGATGAAGAAATGTGTTTTGGTGTCTTCCGGGGTCTGGGTCTCACATATGCAAAGAGGCGAGGTGGTGCTGGTATCTATTTTCTCAGGAAGATTTCAACCCTGAAAGACATGGCACTCGTGTGATGACGATTCACGTATGGACAAGCGTGAAGGTGTGTTCCCATGACGTTAGGCTAGTGACAGAGCCTCGTAGTCACGTCGAATTTTAGATTCATAGCATCTCCGTTTCCGAGGCTTAGATGAGGTCTAGTGTACCATACTTTGCATGTCGTACATAATTACAGTTTACCACTTTGCAGAAAAATATTTCCAAGTCAAGACTTAAACAGCAGTGATATCGCATGTGCGTATTGGATGCTGATGATGGCGTCGCACCTAGTTCTTCCATCCGATTCGCCCTGCGCGGCCGCAGGAGGACGTATCGGATTTCTTGGGCGTAGAGACTTGGACCAGTCCTTCTTTTGATCTCGACCTGAGGTATTACCCGGTCTTTGAACAGTTGAGATCGCCTTCACTGGCCTGCGCTGGGGCAGCCGATGATGCTGGTTCCAATCGTCTCGATCGCCCCTTTCGGACTCCAAGGCATTTGGCCGAGCGAGAAAAACTTCAGGTAGAGATTTGGAATGGGTGTATTGGACGGATAGCTTGCTGAGACGTGCCGCTAAGTCAACTGTGGGCTCGTCTATGTTGATGTTGACAACCACTTGATACCAATGTTCAACCTAGCGCAGAACCGGCCACAGAATAGGTCAATGTAAACGAGCAGTGAAGAGGGTGTTTCACAGATTTGCATAGATTAAACACGCTGGAAAGGTCCTGGGTTTTCGCTTCTTCGATTTGGACATGTTTTTAGGCTGATTGGGGGTTGACATCTGGAATTCATAGCATGCTGCGGCTCACAAAATTTCATACTCAGCATAGTTCATTTTCAACACATCTTTCAATAGTTCAGCTACCAAGTTCGAATTTTCTAAATCCAGATAAGGCTTACTCAATGATTCAAAGGAAGCATCTCGCACGCTTCGCAACTAAAAGATTCTCCCTATGCCTTGCGCCAAGTTGAACGTCTAGGCGTTGCTTTGTAGATGTAGATAATAACGAGAGCTGATCTCGCCACCGTTCTCAATTGTCTGACCGGAATATGTCTTACAAACCTCTATCGAGTTATTCCAAGCGGTGATATCTCCTTTGACTTGCATAAGCTTCATGAATACCTTGATCAACCTTAAAAACATCTATTTTCTCATTACGTTAAACCAAATTTGTCAGTAGCTGATGATCATTGGCAAAGATATTGTGAGGTGTTTTGTATGTTGAACTACAAGAAAATACAATCTGTCTGGCGCGCAAGCGTAGAAACGATTCGAAGAATGCTAGCAACACACACTGCACAGACCGTACTTCTACACCTTTTAGAGTGTTATGACAGGATACTAAACTGATGACAGAAAGACGAAGCCGTATCACCCTGCCGGATCTATACTACAACTCAAGATTTTCCGGCACATCCAATTCCTGTGGGAAATAAAGGCCCGAAACTTACTTGGAAAGTTATGTGAACAGAACATCCGACAAACTTGCAGCAATGGGATGTCTTCCACACCACATTATTATAAGTAACCATCTAGATCTCTCAAACTTCACCGTTCCAAACCCATCTAGCCGTGAAGTTTCTGCTTAGCATGCCACAGTGCAAATTGACAGTCGAGATTATTA
Source organism: Xylariaceae sp. FL1019 (assembly GCA_022578705.1). NCBI lineage: Eukaryota > Fungi > Ascomycota > Sordariomycetes > Xylariales > Xylariaceae > Xylariaceae sp. FL1019. The sequence goes on from MU391923.1 coordinate 1,770,513, forward strand.
TGGACCCTCCTCTTCTATTCAATCCTCGGACTTCCCAGTCGCTCCTCAAGATTGAATATCTCTCGACCAGCACATAGCCATAGCACAAAACGACGACCAAGACCACCTAGAATCAACTCGTGTCGTAAGCTCTTCGCAACAATATACACACCAAACAAACTAACTAACGATCACAACAATCCCCGGGTCTTTAGCCAAAAATTTAAACATTCAAACTTATCACATCTTCTTATTCTCCTTTGCCTACGCTAAACATAGATAAGTGTAGACGCTGATGACTGCTGAAAGTAGTAGTAGTAGACATTATTACTCAGGGTATCATTATCAACCATGACCACCAGACATACGTACTTTCCCTCGTCGTATGCTTATATATACACTTACAACGAGTCGGAAATCCAACGTCCCTGCAATCGGCCAAACCAACTACTTTCTCGTGATTGGAGCCAAGAATATGCATTCCTTATGACTACGGTGAGGAGGATCACAGCTCGGCTTGTCCTCGTCGTATTCTCTTCCCCGTAGCATCACCGGTAGCCCTGTCTCTGGCGTGACAAGCGTATTAGCAGCAGCCTCCAGCCGCGGACTTCCCGCCAGCCGTTGTGAGATTCACACCTCTCGCCCCAGCGGTGCCAGGTCCTGGCCCCTTGACGCCAGACCTGCGATCGTTGAGGTCGTATCTCCCCGCCATGATCCTTTCGTAGATGCGCTCGGCGATGCGCATGAAAGCGGCCTCGACATTCTCACCGCTCTTAGCACTGGTCTCGACGTACTGGAGCACATTGTTCTTCTTCGCCCATTCCGCCGCCTCGGCAAAGGTCACTTCACGCTTGTCGCTGTTGTCGGCGTCGCCGGATTCGGACTGCACGCAGTCCAGCTTGTTGCCAACCAGTATGACGACGATGTCCGGCTCGGCGATGGCGCGCAGATCATTCAGCCAGTCGGTGGCGTGTACGAAAGTTGCGCGCCTCGTGATATCGAAGACGAGCAGCGCGCCGGAGGCACCACGGAAGTAGCTCCGCGTCACGGATTTACTAATGGGGTATGCCAGTCAGCGGGCGGGAACCAGGAACAGCTCTATACTCTCTGGGTTTGAGTAGTACCGCAACACTGAAATACTCACTAGATTTCCTGGCCGGCGGTATCCCATAGCGAAAGCTTCATGTGCTTTTGTTCTCCCTCGTCGGCTCCTTTCTTGCTATCAGCGGCTGGAGTACTCGGGGCATTCACTAGTGTGGAAGCTGTCGAAGCAGTTTCCTCGGCCGAAGCTATGGCATTTTGTTTTGTTTTGGAATACGGAGGCCCTACGGGGACTATGCGCGATCCGAACTCGACGCCGATGGTGACATCGTGCTGGGGGCTGAAGCGGCCTTCGCATAAGCGGATGGTGAGTGAGGATTTCCCGCAGCCTGAGTCGCCAATACAGACAAGTTTCGCTATGTAGCTCCACGGGGGTGAGGACATGACGATGGGCAGTGAGATGGTGGGAGGGCGTTCGGTCCAAGTTCGGAGCGGATCAGGAGACGGTTTGCCGGGAGGATCGCTCACGTGAGGATTGTATTCTCTACTCAAAAAACAGCAGGCTATTATGATTGGGATTCTCAAAGAGGTGCAATAAGCTATCGTGGCCTCGTAGCTATGTGCCGCCTTTCTTCAGGCACCTAAGGGTCAAGCTCACAGGCGAAGAAGCTGGGTCGACTGAGCCAGCAGCAGCTGGGAATTGGGGCAGAATGGAAGCAAGACAAAAGGAGCACCGGGTGATCAAGGTCTATGATCTATGTAAATGGCAACGAAGCGCCAGAGGTTGGCTGACCTGCAAGGATTGTTATACAGCAAAGGCCGTGACTGGGCAGTGGTAGACAGACGAGGAGGAGGAGCTGTGTAAGACGTGAGACAGTGAATAGGTCACACTGATGATGATATGGATTGACAGGCACGGATACGGAAAGCGGTTCTGGCAGCCAAGAGCGAGACAGTCTGAGATGGTGTCTACACTGCCTATTCACACTGTATGTATAGACGATGGAAGCCGCCTCGGCCTCGTTGCCCTCAGGAGTCAAGACCGGAGTCCAGGAGTCCATGACTCCATATCAATGCTTTCGACTAACAGAGGAAGAGCTCAAAAGAGAGAGCCAGGTGCTTCTGATAGGTAGGTAGTCACTTGCACCTTTTCTGAGACAAGAACCAAAAGGTCCTGTCTTGAACCTGTAATCCGTATTGAAGCAGTAGATAGAAGGGTGGGGGTCATGAGACTGGCTGTTGAAGAACACTTTCCGGCCTTTGGAAACTCACCACCTACCAACTTTGACCTTGACCTTGGTCTTTTGAGGCTGTCCAGATATCGTGACGGGACCAAGCATGCCACACTCCCGTGGCCAGGTGCGTTGCGGCGGCATGCAGGTCAGGCCGGAGCTCTGTCCGACCGCGCCTGATCCACTGGCACAGTCTGATTAGGGCCCCGGTCGGTGGATGACCTCACTGTCTCGTGACATTGAAAACTTCCAAGTTGCCTGCTGCTTCAGAACTGCTTGTGTGGGGGACCTCATTCAAGATATCTCCCAAGCGGTACCTAGAAGTGTCGATAGCTACGGATACAGCAGCTCTCACTCTGTTCATCGTTGTGCGATATGCACAATTCGGTTGCCCCCTTAGCAAACAACTCTAAAGATTAGGTATCCAACAGATCTTTGAGTGGCCAGTGGAAGAATGAACACTCGCAAAGACCTGACGGGCAAGTATCAGACGCACAAAAGTGACTGCTGCAGGGTCTCGATTAGTGGCCAGGCAGGTGCCTAATCAGTGGGGTCTGATGGGGCGGTCAGTGAGCAGACGAGGCAGAGGAGCGAGTGCCGTCAGGGGATCTATGGCGGGCTTCAGGGGGGCAAGCTTTAGGCAAGGTACCTGGGGCATGTGTGGGCTTGTGCGGGTTAGAGAGGTACCTCCAGCTTTCTCCAGCTGTTCAGCGCTTGACGTCCCGAGGCCGAATGGAGCTTGGGCGAGAATGGGACCTCAGACAGCAGCCAACCTTGGCCGCTTCCGTTCACACTGATCCGCCGCCGTTGTCGCTTCACTTCGTTCAATGCTCGTGAGCAACAACCATCGTCTTTTCTTATCTTGCGTATCTTGTGCAGGTGCCGTGTGAATGAAGCCTTGTCCTGGGATCCGGCGGTATGACTGACTGACTGACTGATAAGTTCTTGCCTGACTAGATCCTTACCTACTACCTCACGCATTGCTCAGCTCTCGTCCTATCTAATCCCACCGATGTTTGCCTTGGTCAGCTTCTTTCTACCTTTCGCCAAAGCATCCTTGTGCCAACACCAACCAACACGGGCTGCATCTCTTGACTGCGCATCCCATTAAGCATCCTTACAAAGTACACACACGATCAAAGACAGCTACTTTCCAACCAGTCAAGTTCCATAATCCTGTAGATTTGATTTTGCAACACCGTCCCTTTCCTACAACACAGTTACCAACATCAATCTGTGTACCCATCTCCCGCCACCCGGGTTCCACGCCGTCGGGCATCTTCCAACTGTCTGCGCTTCTCACTCATCGCCGGTCTTGGGCACACGCCTCCGCCCGCCCCCTTTCTCTTCCCACCGCCGGCTGGAGCCTTCCTCCTCCAAAATATCGCATACTTCAACATGTTTTCTGAATGTAAGTCTTGTGAAGGCCCGTATCGATCTCACCCCAGTCTATGACTCTGACGCCTGCTCTCCGATCTGCATAGATGCCTCCCGCTTTCTCTCCCAGTCCCAGTCTCGCATTTCCAACTTTGCCGGACAGCCGGACAGCAACGACTCTCCCCACCGTCAGACCTCAGATGCGCCAACCCTGAGATATTCAAGACAGCCACCGCGCTCTTCTTACCAGGCTCGCCTAGGTAATCCTTATCAACCGTCCCAGTCCAGGTTCGGCAGCTTCACCACCCGATATACCACTGCTCCCGATGCTCCGTTGTTCCATAGTGCCTTGAACGAGTTTCGGGAGGATGACGACGAGGATGATGTGAGAGAGGCTGCCGACTTCCGTGCGCTGCAACACTCACGCCGTGTTTTGATGTCCAGTCGCCTCGAGGACAGCTCCGCTTCCGAGAATGACGCAAGCCGCGCCTCGCTTGACCAGAGCGGCGAACGCGATAGCAGGCTGTATGACGACACAGATCGTCACATGGGAATCAAGAGCAGCTGGAATGGAGAGTCGAGCTTCAAGAGCAGACAAGACAAGCGCAAGGCACATGAGGACCCGGTCATCTCGGGAGCATCCGGCAAACAGAAGAACTCACGGCGGAACTCTGACAGTGACGAGAGTGCAAAGATGGTAGATGTTGGCCTGGAATCGACCGTCATGGACAATTCCGTGCCTGAAGACCTGTTGCAGGAACTGTCACCCGACTCGTCGCCACCTGCGTTTCAGCAGTTCAAATCGACCAGGAGCCATACGAAGGGCGCACCCGGCCGCAAGGCCTCGAATCTGGAGCGCGACCAGCGTCTAATGCGACAAGCGATCGCTGAAGAGGACGAAGAGGACGACGAGGCGGACAACCTAGTACAGTCGCCTGGAAACATCCCTGCGCCTCCCGCCCCTCGATTGTACGGCGAGATCTTCGTGCACGACCAGTTTTTCGCATGGCTGTTTCTGATCGCATTCGCATCTCTCGTCGCTACTTTCGTTCTGGTATGGTTACATACTTCGGTTCCGACGAAAAGGATTGGTGATACCATCTACACGACGCTGCATTCTTCTTTCTACTTGCTAGCTGTCGATACACTGGTTTCCATCATCGTTGCACTTGTATGGATGGCAGCTCTCAAGTCATTCATCCAGCCCCTAGTCCTACTCATCTTGTTCGGTGTTCCCGTTGTCTTGCTCTCCTTCTCATTGTATCCTCTCATCTCTAGTTTCCAAGGCCGCGAGCATGGATCGAGCTTCCAAGATGTCGTCATGAGATACTCGGCTATAATACCCGGAATCTGCTCCGTTATCTGGGTTTGGCTACTTGTCAAGGGTCGGCACGAAGTCCACAGGGCTATCGACATATTGGAATTCTCCAGTCGCATTCTTGCTGCAAACCCGGCGCTTGTGCTGTTAGGTTTCGGATCCTTGGCTTTTGTGGTAGGATGGACTTGGGTATGGTTGTGGATGTTCACCCGTATCTTCTTGGGAGGATATTTCAATAAGTCACTATCTGCATTCATTATCGGTACCGCGACATGGTGGCTTGCCATATTCTTCTTCTTGATGTATGTCTGGACTCTCTCCGTTACGAGCGGAGTGGTCCGGGCCACAACTGCTGGTACGGTATCCAACTGGTACTTCCATCGCAACCTTCAGACGCTTGCCTCGTCGAACGACATTGTGAAGGGAGCCTTGGGGCACTCCGTGACTACGGTGTTCGGGACCATTTGCGCATCCACTCTGCTGGCACTGGCTGTTCGACTGCCTATTCTCATACTCCCACGGCGCATTGCAGGCGCACTCGAGTTCATCGGATGGCGTCTGGCACCGCGGCCAGTGTCCGTGTTGACTAATCCCCTGGCATTGACCTACGCCTCCATCCACTCTCTTGCTCTGATGGAGTCCGCATCACAGCTGAGCAGAAATCAATTTCTGTCGACGGGACCCACGACCTCACTCACGCCAAGCGCCTTTTCAAGACGCAATCAGACAACTTCCTTGATGCCGTATAGGATGGCTAAGATGCTGCTACATGCAGCACGGTTCGTCATGTCGACAGCTCTTGGCTTTGCGGCGTGGGTCATGACCGCACGGCAATTAGAGGTCACTCTTCCTCAGGGGCCTGGCATACGGGGGAGCGCCTATGCTTACGTCGTGGGCATCGTGGCAAGTATGATTGGTTGGGGTGTACTTGGGGCGATGGAAGGCATTCTCTCCGGAGTCCTTGACGGCGTTCTTATTTGCTATGCTAGTGAGAGAAGGTTGGATCGGGCTACCTACTGCATCGAGGCCGCAAAGTTATTCGAGGACAGAAACTACGATAGGGATATGGTTTAATCATTTAGCGATGGCGTTTCACTGACTTCATTAAGCATTTCAAGGAGCCTGGTCTAAGACTAACAGGTAGTGCCCCAAGCCTCAATTCTCAGACCATCACTTCCATAGTGATAGGGATGATATGGGGTTTATGGGGTAGTACGTAGGTAGTTGGACAACCGATGAAGAATAGAATGTTTGACATACCTATCACTGATCTTGGCACACTTATATTGTTTGCTAACTAGAATCCTTGGATATCGCACTGTTGACAACTGTCCCCTTTTTACGCGTTCCAAGCTTTGACGGTTCGCTTAATAGACGCGTCTAAACATGAGGTGAGGACAACACGCGCTTGTTAGAGTTGGACCGTGGCTTTCAGATGTGAACCTATCTCGCTTATAAGTTAACAATTAGCTCACCGTAAGCGCACCGTTTCAGCAAGGTGTTTTCCCCTCTTGTCATTCCGATCCAGAGTACCTCTTCCTCCCTTTTACAAACATCATTGCACCAACATCGAAGGTGATTCCTGTCTTGCACAGCCATCAGCCATTCACATAACCCGAGTCGTTCTTGGTGTACTTGCTTGCTCACCTCTGTTTATATTTGACAGACCGTTTCTGATCGGTCGACCGATGCCAGGCTTGCGTGACAACGAACCCCTCAGCCTAACAACCGAGATCGGTGACGCAGTTAAGAATAGCACCCAGGTTGTCGTGGCTTCCGATTCCTTGCACTACACCTTTCACACAACCAAGGGAAATCACCACGCAACCATGTCTTCTGCTTCCGATCCCAAGATCGAGAAGGCCGAAACAGCCAAAGACAAAACTGAAGACTCCTTTGTCTCTGTCACTGCCTCAGCACCTGCACCTGCCGCTGCCTCAGCCTCAGCCTCAGCCTTTGACTCTGCTGAGATCGAGGTCGAGGCTAAACCCGACGTCTCTACCGACGTTCCTCCACCTGGCACGAAGACTTTGCTGTGGAATGCCATGCGGTTTCCCTGGAACAACCAGGTCCAGGCCGATGCGATTAACCCTGCCGATGACGCAACGCTTGAGGATGTCGACCTGGACAGCTCACGAGAAAGTAACGATAGCGAGCCTGAATACGGTACGTCTTGTCTTGTTTCCTGATAGTCCCCGCCATCCCCTTGGTACTCGTGTGTGATAGTAGCTGACACCAACTATTGCTGCCAGAGTTCCTCTGTGGTAGCCCTGACCGTGCTGAGAAGAAGAAGCGAAGTGAGAAGGCTCTTGCGAAGCAGTCCTCTAGTGAGTGGCCTAGAATATTTCTTTGTCGGTTTTGTTGCCATCTCTTGTTTTGAAGTAACCCACCCTCTTCGGGGTTGAATGGCAGTGCGTGCATAAGCTTTTATGAAATAGTTTCACTTGCTAACAAGAGGCCAAAAGATGACAGTGACTCCGAGGATGACGAATGGGTTGTCTTGAAGGCAAATGCCAAGCCTGTGAGCTCCGAATCCAACAAGCCTGAAACCAAGACATCGGTGTTCAAGGAGTCTGAGCTCAATGAAGCTCAGTCGGAGAACCCTCCAAGCAAGGAGCACAAGCCTGAGAAACAGACCACAAAAATCGGCATCGCTTCATATAAACCTGCTGGAGCTTTCTGGAGAGAAGATATCGTCGGTTGCTCATCAAGCAAGGCTACACCCACCACGACAGGAGTCAACTCTTACGCCGATTCCAAGGTCACATCCAATCCTCCGGAGTTCGACAGCACCTCATCTGGCAACACTGCTTTCACAAGGCCAAATGCTCCAAAAAGTCATACCCAGCTCAAAACTGGAGCTCGGGTCCTAAAGGCTTCTGAGCAGGCAGACAAGCCCACGGTCGTCAAGTCCCATCCCGGACTGGCTGTCAAGCAATTCGAGCACGGGGAATCCAACCCAGCGCGTTCAGAGTACGTACCTAAAGTGGTTTTCCGAGGACTGGAGGATTTTTCAAAGCCTGAGCAGCGTCCCACGCACAAGGAAGAGCCGAAGCCTAAGGAACTTCCCACCTCAGCTTTCATGTTGACAAAGACGGAGCAAAATCTCGAGACCAAAGCACCGCTGAAGACTCAGGCCGCACAATATAATTGTTTTACGAACCCATACCACATGCCGCATGACCCCTCTGTGGCCCATCACAGTGCCGGACATTCACAACTTCTGTCCAACCAGTCCAAGCAAGAGCTGTCGTTTTGGGACACACTTCCACGTCCTCACGATTCTCGACGGGAGACCGTCATCGCAAACGACTCGATGAAGCCGTTGCGCTTCGGCCAGAGTGCTCAATCGGAGAAAGTCTCCCACGCCCACACTTACCAATCGATGGTAGAGAGGAACAAAGCCCATCTCGCCGAAGTTAGAGCAAAGACCCAGCAGCGATACGAAGAGGAACTGGCCGAAAAGCGCGCCAAGCAGCGAATGCAGTATGAGGAATACAAACAGAGGATTACCGACGAGGCGGTATATCGATCTCTGGCAACGGACCCGGAAACTTCAGACGAGGTAAAGGCACACGCACGAGCGATGATGCTGAACCCCGCAAAGAAGTTCAAGGCATCCTCTTACAAGATGGAGCCCCAGTCGGGATATGGCGTCGACAAGGGCAAGCAGCCAGAGAAGGCCGATGTTTCCTATCACGTCCCTCGAATGAGCACCAAGCAAGAGCGAACATTCGAGCAATCGCTGGAGGAGAATCTGAGGATCGCCGCACTCGAGCGTGCTCGAGCAGAGAATTATCAAGCTTCGGTGGATATCAGAGCCCGAGACAGTCTCATCGAAGGTTTCCGAGCCGAAAACAGAGCACGCACTGCGGAGGTCATGGAGACAGTTGATCAGATCAAAGCTGAAACTGCGAGGATCAGGGCTCAGCGGGAGAAGGAGGAGGCTGAGGATGCGAAGAAGAGAGCTCAGCGGGAGAAGGAGAGCGCTGAAGCTGTTGAGTAGCCGAAGCGCAATGGTGGGCGGCCTGGACCGAAGAGTCCTGAGTATCGCTATCGATACTCTCCAGAGAAGCCGTATGTGCCTGATTCGGACAGGAAGTAGACTGTCGGGCTGTGGTGCTTTTCTTTCCCCTACTACTTTGCTGTTTATGTGTGCTAGGAGCTCTATACAGTCACGAGGCGATGAACGGGCCGGCGGGTGAAGTGAACAGATGGATAGGTGGCCTTCTCATGACCTTCATTCACGATGATCGATGGGTGTTTCTGTACGATAACTAAGGAAAGGTAATAGCTAGGCAGTAACAACTTTGCTACAGAAACATGAAACTTATAAAATCACATATTCAGTTATTCCATGTGGATGGATGAGGCTGTTTCACCAATTGCAAACACGATGGCAGCCAGGTTGTAGACAAACAAGGCCATACACATTCTTCACCTCCTCACCTATCATCGATTGGTTAGAATTCGAAAAACGTTCTACTAGATTCTCCTTATTTAGGCATTATATATACCTAGTTTGAGCGGAAAAATTGTGTGTCAAATATCGATGCGGGTATAGCTAGTCCAGCGGATGGTGTAAGTATTGACCTTTAGTGGTGCATAACTCGTTTTGTCTAGCCAGGTTACTCGCTACTCAGGAAACATTGTATGATTCCTCAAGGACACGAAGCTCGAAACAACGTATGATCACCTAGCTGCCTCGGTCCTCCGCGCAGCGACGGCTAAGAACTGCGATATTCGTGTCCAGGAAAAAGATATTTAGATCAAGAAGAATATTACAGGTTAAATAACTGCAATAACCTTGGCATAAAAGGCAAAAGAGAGTCCCGAATGTGGATCGAACACATGACCTTAGGATTTTGGCTATTGGGGGCTGCAATCCCACGCTCTACCACTGAGCTACCGAGACGCCGTTGGCGTCCGAGGACCTTATTAGATTGGAGGAAAAGTGTCTAAGATGAGTATATATTGGCGGAGTACCGCAGTGGAGAAGGAGTCTATCGACGGTGTGTGGTCACATCAGACTAATGCCGATCTAATGTGGCGTGTTGATTCAGCGATATTATGGTGCCTCGGCATGTGACGAGGTTATCCAATGCAAAGTGTATAAGCCACATTTCTACAAACCAAATCAAGACAAATGACGTGTATCCAGTCACAAAGGTTTTTGAAATATGGCTTCCTGTCATGCAGACGATTTGGCAGTGGCCAAACATGAGAATTGGACGGATTGGAATACAGATGCCTATGGCTGTGGCTCAGCAGGCTGCGTGCCAGAAAATACGTCAGCAGGCTTGGCGGCTAGCTGCTAGGGGCAATATTCCAAATCCAGGTCTGTCAGGTAGGTAGCAGCCCGGAGATGGTTGGAAAAGCACTCAGCTCAGCCACGCTTGTGACAGTTCGATCTTGCGACTTGTGTACGGTCTGTATTGCATCTTGGATGCTGGGTCATCATCGTTCTCGGAGCTATGTGTGTCCGACAGGAACTGCGAGGCCGCCTCCACTGTAGGTGTGGCGGACGTGATGCCGGGCCATGGCCGCTGCCCATGGTATTTGTGGCCACATGCAGTGGGGTAGAAGAATGATACTTGGACTGGCGCGGAGTGTAGCTGCAGTCCGCCGATGAAACTGATGCAACCTGGCGAGGCAAGTTCATCCATGGACGTCGAGACGGCAAGCTGGAAAACGGGGCTGTGCATGCGCTTGCAGATTGCCATTGTAGGTCACTCATCGCATGGCTTCATCTAGAGTATTCCATCACTGCGTTTCCAAATACGTATCTTCAGTGCCTGCACAGAGATAGATAGGGTACCTACATGTATTTAATTGAGGCTTCCTCCGACATGATAAGGGACGGGCAGTCTCTTCGCGCAACAGATCGAGAGCATAGTGAACTCAATACTACCTTAAGTAATCATATCTGATTACGTCAATAGTCACTGCCCAGCAAATAGCGCCATCTGGTGAGCCCCTCCTCCAGAGTCACGAACAGACCCCAACAAGCCCCCCACCACGAGCGTCATTCCATAGGTCGCTATATATATCTTCAAACCTACAACCCGCGTAAACCCCGTCGCCCACTGCACTCCAACTCGGGTGCCAATACACCTGCGAACGGTATATTTTACTCAACTCCGCCTGTTCGAGTCGATCCATTCGGGAGCCAATACCTCACCTCAGCAATCCCCTCAACGCATCCCCATCCAATACGCATGGCCGACTTTGAAGCTCCCTCCGGCCCTCCCCCGCCCCGCGTGCCGGAGGGCTGGGTCGCTCGCTGGAACGACCAGTACAAGGAATGGTAAGTTTTACTCCCAACACCTACACCTCGTCGCAGCCTAGACTGCTGCTGTGCTTACAGTCGCCTTTTCTCGTGTGAACCAACATGCCAACTCACTTATCGACAGGTTCTACGTCAACACTTTCACCAAGAAGTCGCAATGGGAGAAGCCCACTGCACCAGCCGTCAACCCTAACGACGACTCTCCCGGCGGTCCCCCGCCAGGCTACTCGTCCGGCTCAGGTCCCGCACCCTCGGACACGAAGACAAACCCCTTTGCCAATGACCGCACCGGCGGCTCACATCAGGACGAAGATGCCGACGCCCGTCTTGCCCGCCAGCTGCAGGCTGAGGAGGATGCCCGTGCTCGTGCTGCTGGTGGCTCTAGAGGCGCCGCCGACTCGTACCTGAACAGCAGTAGTCCTCGTCCTTCATCTTCTTCCGGATCTTCGTATCCCGACCAACTCCCATCCCGCGACCAGTCCGGATCTCGCGGTCTTCTCGGCAAGATTTTCGGCGGCTCTAGCAAGAATAAGCAACACGGCTACAGCGGTGGTAGCGGATACCCGGGTCAAAGTCAATACCAACACCAGCAAGGCCATTATGGCGGCGGACCGCCCCAACAGCAATACTACGGTGGTGGCCCGCCCCCCGGCCAGTATGGAGGTGGCTATGGCCAGCCATACGGTGGCGGACAATACGGCGGCCCACCTCCTCAGCAAGGCTACTATGGAGGCGGCGGCTACGGCGGAAATTATGGCGGTGGTTACCAGCAACAGTCCCCTAGGAAGTCGGGCGGTGGTCTTGGAACTGCCGGTGGTGCTGCGCTCGGTGTCGGTGCCGGTCTTATCGGCGGTGCGCTCATCGCGGACGCTGTCGATGACCACGAGGACCATGAGGAGCAGCAGGCCTATGATCAGGGCTATGACGATGGTGGTGGTGGTGGCGACGACTTCGGCGGCGGAGACTTCTAAGTGTAACTGGCCTCGTTACGGAAACTCAGCACACGCTGCGTCGCGCTAGGCACATGAATTCTGCACAGGAACCGAGTTGTTGTGTGAGAGGGGCACACATTTGGCGAGGCGTAGAGCAGAGGAGACAGAATGGCATGGCATGACAGTATGGATGAGGGCGAAGGTATCACGACAAAGACTTGAACTTGACAGCTTTTGACTTCGGCAAGTTGCTACGAGTGACGAAAAGCAGAAGGACGATGTGGGCTGGCTTGCGTCCTATTGTTACTTCGGTAAAACTACACACATACACATTCTCACTTACGAAATTCATGATTAGTACTACCTAATTTTGCTAATGTTGCCGTGTGTCTCTTGTCCCGGAGAGACGCCCTGTGCATAGAGAAGAGGCCATCATCATGTGAACTAAACCCCGCGATGGCCATCGAACGTACTTACCGTCTCGACACTTGCCTCTGTGCTCAGACACCCTCTATCTAAGGATAAGCCTTCGCCGTTCCGTTCCAGTCCACCATCACACTTACACACAACCCTCCGAATAATCAACCGGCCACCAGCAGCTATCACACGACGTTTCTACTGCTAATCAGAGTTATAGATAGATTGTCCTGGCTGCATCTGTTCAAGCAACCTGTCGGAGCTATACATGGCACACACCCATGGAAATTTCAAGCTTTGTGGTAACCAGGTTATGCGTGACCACAGCAGCTACTGAAGTACACACATCGACCTATTCCTACATCGCCGCCAGGCAAAAGTCCATGAAAGAGGTACCATGGAAATGGGCCCATCCGGAGCTCCAATTGTGTACAAACAATGCTGTGGACTTTGAGAAACGTACACATCAAGCCCAGGAAAAGTATAACACATATCTTAATTAACACCTCGGCGAAAGGCCCTAAAAATACTCCCAAGCCCCCAGCCTCCAGGTTCACTACCTCTAACCGGAATCGACTGGGCAAACGCTGGCTCGATTGGGGTTGACTGGGTCGATGCTGGAGGCTGTGTCCAAGTCCAGACCTGGTCCGTCTTCTTGCCTATCTCTCTGACTCTAGTTTGTATTCCTGGACCACTGCCTCCATCTGGAATGAGCTCGAGCATCACCATAGTTTTGGCCCTGTCGAAGCCCAAAGCTTTCACAAGAGACTCAGCAGCCATATTTTTCTCATGGTACCGGGCCGTGAATATGACTTGTTTCCCCAAACCCAAGAAGCCCTTAACGTCAAATCGCGGTGAATCAATGTTAGACCGTGAGTTGCTTCTTCCCTCTCTGAGAAAAGCTTCGATTGCCGCTTCAGCGCTCTCTTTAGCGAACCCCTGTTTCCTCGCACCCGAGACAATTGTTATATTCATTTGCCACTCGAAAAGCCAGGGTATCTGTCTTGAGTCTCCGTGCGGTGTCTTCAGTTGGCCCATAAAGCTCAGAATGCCGATGCAGTCTTTTTGTTGTGTCTCCGATGTCAAAGTGGCTCGAGGTTGCCCTTCAAGATCTGATGTTCTAAAGATGCAATACGAGCGGCAGTCTTCATGCATCTCACCCGCAACAAGCTTGTGGAAAGGCACCAGGCTTTCAAAAGAGCCATCATCTGCGCCCTTGGCCACGGTCTTATAAGCCAACTCAGCACGAGTATCGACAGGAAGCAGAGTCAAGCGATGGGTTACCAGTGGCTCAGGCATTGAGCTGCGATCCCACCGGTCGGAGATTGTAGGGGGAGCCAGATTGTGGAGGCGGACATTGCCCTGTCTATCTGGTAAAGGTTTCATGATGAACTTGACCATGATATCCCATTCTTCGCCGCGCCAATTCTTGATTTGCCCGTCGCGCTGTAGTCCTAGCTGGGTCATAAGCTTCGTTACGGCCGTGTCGTTCCGTGGAACATGTGCCACAAAATAAACAAACAGCTGGGGCTGATCTTGGCTGCAAAGTATAGTGCTTTCGCTTGAACCAGCTAGAGAGCGCATGGTTGCCTCACAAGCCTCTCGCGCATAGCCATTACGGCGACTGAAAGGGCATTATTAAGACCACTCCAATCAAGGCAGGGTGATTCAACAAGGCTATCAGCAACGTACCTATCTTTAGTTATACGAATATCAAGGTGCCAGGTGAACTGCCAGGGCTCGCCTTCGTCGCCTCTCATCTGCCCTGTCGGGACGATACTACCCAGCAAGCCGACAACGCCTATGCACTTTCTTTGGTCTTCGAGGAAACCCTCACCTTTCTGTTCTAGCAGGCCAGTGGTCTTTGAAGTGAGTAATATGGCATAAGTTCTTCGATATATGTCATCGGCGCTAGAGACAATCTCATCAAAAGACTTCACCGGGCTGAGTGGATCGTGAGGGTCCTGTTCGATCGCGTCATAAGCTGTTCGCATGTTTGAAGTGAGCGGAACTAGGGTGAGCCGCTTGGTGGTAAGAGTAGAAAACATGATTCAAGTTTGGGTAATTTGCCCTTGCCTGCTCTTGAGTTGTTCGTTCGTCCCAAGTATTTCGTTGAGCCCATGAAATGAAGTGCGAACACATCAAGCGTGCGGAAGCAGATTTGTCGCGATACTCGTTGGAAACAATGATTGTTCTAGGAGGCTCATGTGCTCTAAGAAAGGTAAGACGGAGGAATTCAGCTGAATAGATCTTAATCCAATTGTGGAATAGTTACAAGTCCGTAGTCCACTCCAGTCATCGATGCACCGAAATTACCGTCTAATAGGTTGGAGCTGAGATGCTATAAGCTCCATCATCGCGCAGACACGTCATATTGTGTCGGCTCTCACCTCTTACCCGAATTACGGTGGCTTTCCCTCGAGAAGAAGTTAAACTGATTTTGTCTTCGCCTGAATTCACCGCTTACAAGTTCAAACAAGCCAAATGTACTGTACAGTAAAAACTCCATCTCCTTTAAAGTCATCAAACTAAACTGCTTTCCATCTTTATTTGGCTCAAGTTCCGAAAGCATGGCGACAATCACCATGTCGTGACCGAGTAACAAATCTACGAAAGCTTGTATCGTAGGGCAATTCTGCCACTGGGAAGTTGGGTCCCCCACCTTAGATGTTTTCATACAGTAGATGTAGGACCTTACATGCCAAACGTCTTAGTATTCAAGGTAACTTACAGTTCCCATATTCGCCAAATGCTTCAACTATGTGTTAGATTCTGCTACATGATAGAGATATATACCACTATGCCGACCAGGTGGTAGTGATATATGTAAAAGGCTTCAACCCAAGGCCAAGACGCCTCTCAGTCCCGACTTACACTCCAACCTGGTTAACTTTGCAAACGCAACTCTCTCTGTAAAGTATCATTTAATGTGATATCTACGTTGCACCCGCCAGCCTGCTTCTTAACAAGGATTTTATACCAGCTTTCTCCCTCAACGGAAATGACCTAGAAGAAATAAGTTGCCCCGAATAGGAGACTCTTAGTCACTGATACACCCTCTCTCGCCTCTGATTATACCACACAGCTGCCAAAACTGGGTACAAACTTCTTGATACCCATGAGTTCGCATGTCTATTATCTTCAACTCCCAAATAAATGAGGGGCTCTACTTCTAGGCAGACTGTTAGCAGCTTCTGTCCTCGGCCTGTGAGCTATTCAGAAGTAACCAGAAGTACTGACAAAGAGACGGACTATCTGCCTGCGCAAAATCCACGTATCATGCATCAAGCTAAGCAAGGAGCATTATGGGAAGGACTACCCTAACAGCCCATGTTTGGGTGTTATTTCCAATTTTTATAGCTATCTCAAGTTAACGTCGTTTTTATCGATGCGCTCCCCATAAAGCCGTGACCTAGACACACACGGCGCACTTTCTTGACATCGTTCCTGCGGGCGTTTTTTTAGCTTTACTTCCTCCCACCTTTCTTCCCACCATTCCCAGAGCCAGGCTCCGCAGCCTCGTCCTTACTGCTGCTACTCTGTCCAGCCAGGAAACCCGCCATATCAAAGTTACTACCTGCTCCCGGGTTGCCGCCCGACATGATGCTGTTCATCGGGTTCTTCTGAGCCTGTTCTTCGAACTCGGCGCGAGTCTCGGGATCCACTGTTACGCGAGCATTGTCAGCTACTTTTTCTCTATGCTATTTGAGGCGGGTGTTTAGGAAAAACACGCGAAACGTACTGTTATCTACCATCTTAGGCATCACGACGAACAACACGAGACTGACGAGACCCATGAGGATCATTGGGTTCTTGAGAATGCTCATGATAGAGACTGCGGTGACAGCGCATTAGTATTTGTACGTGTCAGCTCAATAAGAGGGAACTCACAAGATCCACGCTCAGTGAACGGCACCTTGGCACCCAGCGCCTTGACCGGGAACGCACCACTGATCTTGGTGACCTCCTCTCCTTTGTTCTCCCAGTCATTTCCTCGGAACGTCTCCCACACCTTCACGGTCTCGCCTTCGGGCAGCAGATCGACGCGCAGGGGCGCGAAGCCGTATGTCCCGCTGTGAACATCGCCGAGGTAGGAGCCCGGTGTTACGTTCCGGAATACGAAGGTGTTTTGAGTAGTCAGAGGCGCGGAGTATGAGACGCCGAGGGAGTTGAGCGTGGCGTGCGTAGAGGCTGGGAGGGTGTTCGGGTTCAGTAGGTTGGTCTGGGGCGGAATGCTGAGGGTTATTGTCGCTGCGGATATGACTGGTAGGAGAGCGAGAAGCTGCAGAGCTCTTGCGAATGGATTTGACGTCAACATCTTGGGCGACGTGACTATACTTTGTGGGAGCGAGGGCGTTGAGAGATGGAGTCGGAAGCAGTGAAGGTCGCGATGATGCTCGTTGGTGGTGTTATGATGTAAGGTGTGGCTCCACTGTGTCCAATCAATTGATAGCTCCTGTGTCTGGCTTGCCCTTAAGAGGACGCTTATTACCTGCTACTTGTCAGACCTATGCTTCAACTAGAACTTCAGAGAGGCCTTTTTTTTTTTTCTTGTTGCAGCTCCAAGGATGGATTTCTCTGATTCATCAATCTTATAGATGTTCGAAGGTTGTGTACTGAGGTTCCTCGATCGTGCTAATGCATTTGCTTCAGGTCTGATTCCAAAGCACCAAATCACTCGTTCTGGTTCACCCGTCTTATTATTATAAGGTGAAGCAAGCGAGTGGATTGCCATGGTGATCCGAAGAGTATTTAGGTAAACTGTTGATTAAACTACTTGTCTTCTTACTGTTCTACCTTTTACACTATCGGAACCCTCATTATCTCGTCTAAACGACAGTTGGTGCCTCCTCTTTCTTCGCCTCAGGAGCAGCATCTTTCTCGTCTGCATCAGGATTTGCTGCTGCTGCCTTCTTGAACGACTGCTCGAAGTCGGCGATGATATCGTCGATGTGCTCAGTACCAACTGATATACGGATGAGATCTTCGGAGACTCCTGATGTGACACGCTCCTCTTCAGTCAACTGCTCGTGTGTGGTCGTCCAGGGGTGAATCGCCAGCGTCTTGGAGTCACCAACGTTGGCGAGGTTAGAAATGAGCTTGAAGCCATCAACTATCTGGCTTCCAGCGGTACCGCCACCCTTTACACCGAAGCTCAACACGCCACCGAATCCACGCTTCAGGTATTTCTTGGCAACTTCGTGGCTCGAGTGGCTCTCGAGTCCTGGGTATGAAACCCAGCTGACGTATGGCGAGGACTCAAGATACTTGGCCAGAGCGAGGGCATTCTGCGCATGGCGCTCCGCACGCAGACTCAAGGTCTCGATACCAATGAGCAGCTGTTGAGCAGCGAACGGGTTCAGACAGGCACCCAGGTCTCGTAGTACCTCAACTCGCGCGCGGATGATGAACGTGATGGGGCCGAAAGTCTCCCAGAACTTCAATCCGTGGTAGCCTTCCGATGGCTCGACCATCTGCGGGAAGCGCGCAGCATTGGCACCCCAATCGAACTTGCCACTGTCGACGATGACACCGCCAATGGTAGTGCCGTGACCCCCAATCCACTTCGTCGCGGAGTGCACAACGATATCGGCGCCGTGATCGATGGGGCGTACGAAGTAACCCCCTGCGCCAAAAGTGTTGTCGACCACAACGGGGACACCCTTCTCGTGAGCGACTTTGGCAATGGCCTCGAAATCGGGGATGTTATATCTCGGATTGCCAATACTCTCGATGTAGACGGCCTTGGTGCGGTCATCGATAGCGGCAGCGAAATCTTCGGCTCTGTCTCCTTCGATGAACTTGGTCTTGATGCCGAAGCGAGGTAGCATAACCTTCAGCTGGTTATAAGTACCGCCATACAAGTTCGATGTTGATACGATGTTGTCTCCCTCATGTGCAAGGGCTGAGATGGTCATGAACTGTGCGGCTTGGCCTGATGATGCAGCGAGCGCGGCTACACCACCTTCGAGGGCTGCGATTCGCTTCTCGAAGACATCAACCGTAGGCTATATGGCGCTCTTGGCGTCAGCTCTGTCGCTGGTATTCCCTTCTGCCGACGAATCCTTCCAATTGGCCCACACTTACGTTCATAATACGGCTGTAAATGTTGCCGAACTCTTTGAGGCCGAACAGCCTTGCGCCGTGGGCTGAATCATTGAAGCCGAAACTCTAGCCATTTCCGTCAGCGATTGCTATGTGATACGTGGTAGATGTTTGGAGAGCTACTTACAGTGGTTGCATAGATTGGTACGGCTCTCGCATTCGTGGTAGGGTCTATCTCCTGACTGGAGTCTGTTGTTAGCCTTCTTCAACAATCGTGACGAGCTTTACAGCTTTACCGTCTCAGGTCAAAGTCTTGTGAGAGACAGAGGGGAGAAAACGTACCCCGCGTGGAGTTGGAGAGTCTCAAAATTTTTGCTTAGTTCTTCAGCCATTGTGGATTTTAATGACTTGGATCTCAAGATATGACGTCCGATTTTCTATAGAGATTGGGTGCAGCAGTGAAGCTCTGATTTGGCAAAATCCGGGGAACGGAGAGGGACCAGGGGACTAGGAGTGAGCATGTTTCAAGGACAACCCCGTCTCTATATTAGACCTCCAAGTCTTCCTCGATGGCCTAGCTGCTAAGCAAATCGATATTTGTCTCTTGTCACATCTACACTACTCCCGACACAAAGCCGCGCGCTCGCGTCATCGTGGGGGAGGACCCTTATTCGCCCATGGTGTGAAAACATTGACTATTCCTATGTGCTACGTTGGCGGGGTCGAGCACGCCATCGACGCCAACCTTTCCACCTTGAGGCGATACATCTGATTGGTACCTACAGGCTGGTATTCTGGTTGCCCGAAATGGAAAAGGGATATTGACACTGCTCACAAGTGAGGGAATATCGCACGTAAATTTCAAATCTTCTCGTCACGCAGGTGCATAGAGGATACAGAATGAGGGGTAGCGCGCTGGGCTGAACAGTCCTAGAGTTACGTGATGTAGTTATTCAATTGTAGCAACCCCCACACGTGTGTTTGGATGTATGGATGTCAGTCGTTCAATCTTCGTGTTCTTTTCAAACCTATAGCTTCTGCGTCGGTTCGGATACTAGGGAGAGACTTTCCATCGCATCTATAGACCCGTCGTCCCACTCGACGTTGAGTTCGATGAGGGGCACAAAATCGAGGCGCGATCCCTAGCGCGACTGTCCTGCGGGGTTGGCTCACAAAAACTACTGACTGAAAGGCATCAGTGAGAACCGGCATGGCGGAAGTGCTACAACGGCATCGGATCGGCGGACAAGATAGAAGAGGAGCACGGAAGTAATGGACGAGCCGGGCGAGGCGGCCGAGCGCCGTTATTGCCAATTCCAGGTGTATTGCCTGCGAGTTGCTAGCGTAGGCAACGCTTCAAGTCCTAATGAACAATCGTCAACTTGAAGATATCATGATACTTTTATTCTTTCGACTCGTGAGATTACTTTAAATACTGTATATAGGGTTTTGTCTCAGCTCTTGTTCAGCTTGCTGCACAGTCCTTGGGCGCCTGACTGGTCCCAATAAAGCCCTAAGAAGTGAGAGCAAGCGCCTGTCCTCTAAACAAGTTGACTTGTTCCTACCACGAAGAGTATTGGAATAAAGCTTCTCGAGCCATTCGCCTTGTTTCTTTCTCGGGCCTCGCCTGATCCACGACAGCTCAGTTCACCTGGATTTCCCCCGACTCAAAGCCCCTGAATCTGTTCCCCATCTGACTGTCAATATCCTCTTCTCCATGGAGGGTTCCTTGCAATAGTAACACATGTGCTCGTTACGATTGTGCCATTTCGGCAACTCCTATGCCACTTCGGCGGTCTTCGCGACGGGAACTGTTATTGTGTTTTTTGCGTTTGGATTGCGGATTCCGTTCTTAAAAATGTCTTGACCCATGGCCACGGATGTTGTGATCCAAAGGAGAAATTCGAAAACAGCAAATGCGACGTCTGTCCGGGCTGCACTGCAAACACTCGATCGGCAGCGATTCACATAATGGAGGTATACCGCCAGCGAAACAAATCCGCCGAGATAGAAGAGAGGCATAGCAACTTCGATGGCGAATGCAGCATAAGGGTGGTATACTATATTACGGCTGAGTCTTCGATAGAACAATTGTGAGGTATAGTAAATACGTACGCCGTGGAGCGAACCTCGAAACTCCCTCCAGATACCCGATGCTAAGGATCGTAATTGATGCAACGGATAAATACCAGTCGATCTGGGGAGGAGGCGAGGTCATCACATCGACGCGGTACCAGTTTGCGACTACCAAGTCGCTGTCAGCTCTCAACCATTAATGACAGCGTTTCGTCTCACTGTAGCCAGTACATACCGTATGCCGATAGAATCAAAATCAGAAAGGCAAACGTGAATTGAGCGATCCGCAGAGCGGAAATGACGAGTTTCGGAGGTACCCTGATGAAAGTCATGATGTTAAACGAGTGAATATTTCTGACAGAACAACTGTGATACGGGGGAGTCAATGAATAGTCGGAAGCAATAACTATCACTGTCGTTCAATTCGAGATCAGAAAGAGTGAGAAAAAGCAAGCGACAACATAGAGTACAGGAATTGCTTCCGCAAAAGGTGGAGGGTCTGGTTTTGAGACAACCAGCCGGCACCAAACCTTTCATATTAGGCGGTCGATCCAAGGGGAGCGGTAGCATTTTGTTATCAATGCGGTTCGAACGTCCATGGGTAATATCGACCTTAGCCTGAGTGATCGCCCTCCAATAATCTCATCGCGGTTTTGGAGTCGTGATGCGTGTACATCTGAAACGCGCAAGGCGTCGGATCTTCTTATGCAGTGGCTCAGCGTCAAGGCTTGGGGCCAATCAACCACAACCCCATTAATGAGGTTGCAATGCCGAATTGAGATTTATCGGACATTTTACTTGATGCACTGGATCTTCAAGGATCGTGGGAGAGATTTCGTAGGCCACATCTGTTGGACATGCAGATAGATTCATCAGGACCTATTACATCTTTTTTCGATTGGGGGTGTATAGTCGACATCAGGTCAAGAGCCAATGATAGAAGCGGTAATAACGTAGCTATACTACCCAAAAATGAGGATTCCGAGTTTTACATCTCCATAATTTAATCAAATAGACGCGTCGAGAAGTACTCGCACCGCATCGGGGGAGTCGATTGTGGGACACTCAGTAACACCAAAACTTGTGGCAGTACGTACGTATCGTCGTAATGGAGATGGTGTAATGCTAGTTCATTCGATTTGTCTGAAGAGCTGACCCCGGATATGTACTCATTTTTGTTTCTAAGGTGCGTTCTTTGGCGCCACCACCCAGTTGCGCATGCTTTCGAAGTTGTTGAGGTGTATTTTTGTCCAACATTAACTGATTGGCTTGATAAGAGGAGGAAATGTCGATCAAGCCAACGGTATGGGAGGACGTCAGGCTTGAGCACATCTCGACGTTTGCACAAAAGGATCTTTGAGAGAGACTGAAATCAAATCGCGGTCTAGAATGTTCTTTCAACGTCGGTAGATAAGTGGCACGCCATCTGATATCAGGCTCATGAGCACCTAAGTATCAACTGTTCTTCTGCTCGACATCGTTAACTTAGACCATCAGCAAGCCTATACAGAACCGATGTTTTCTGCGAAGCCCATGCCTCTGTGAAATGGTTCAAGCTACCGACCGTACTGTGCTGAGCCTGGTAGATGGTGTCCTTAAGCCAATTGCGTGGTTTAATGCGGAGTCGAGTTTGCGTACATGTAATGAGTGATACTAAGTATCGCCGTGCATTGATGGTGCTTGTGAGGATGGCCTAGGACGGTGACAAATGAACCATTCAAGCAATTGAAAGGTTCTTCTGGCTTACGATCACAAGTCATGTTAGATTTGATTATTATTAGGGGTTAACTCGATCTCGGAAGCCTCGAGTCTTGATTCTCAACTCAACAACTGTTAAATGTTACATGTCTACCAAAATGAGCCATGTAACTTCTAAGACATAGGTAATAGTGGGAAAGTATGTGATATGAGGTATACTTTACAATATGAGGTATACCTTTGTCATCTCTGACCGCCATTTGAAGCCGAGACACATATACGCTCTCTTACAGGCAGAGCGACACGATGCGCAACACTGCCTCGGTTGACCCGGAGCACATACGACGATAGCTGGTACGCGGTGCTAGGTAGCAGCTGCAGGGTAAGTGAAGCCTTTGTGCGTTTTTGACAAGAATCTGCAGTGTGCGTGACTGGTCCAGGGCTGCCAACAATTCGATTCATTCGCGCCTGTTACACTGCATGCAACCTTCAAGCAAGGAAGATGCGATCTCCCGCATGACATCCCGGGCAAACCGGGCGTGTGTCGATGTCACGCACCAGCCGAAAAGCATGTGAAGGCCAGCTCGAGTACTTCGGTACGCGTCTGACGTGCGCGCGACAGCCGATTTGAATAGATGGGTGCATCAGAACAGGTTCAGTCGTAGATAGTAGCTAGCCTTGTCAACGGAGTAAACAAGCTGTATATGCGCAATTAGACAGTTAGCGCTGTGTATAAAGGTAAGAGTCGTACAAGAGACGACTAGGAGAACACACGCATTGTAGTACACAAGGTTATCATCCCCAAAGTCTATCCATTGTCATTGTGGTCATCCTCTGCAGTCTCCACGGCATCGCAGCAGACCCCAGATTGGAATGCCGAGCCAAAGTAAGCCAAAGAAGCCAATGAGGTCGTTGTCCCAAGTCATTCAGCTCCATCGAAATGTCAATCCTCCGAGGTCATCACCCATCCGCACGCTCAAATGGGCTAGGAGCACGAGCGTAGGCGCAGTAATCTGTAGTATCAAGACGAATGTTTGGCATGAGCTAAACGAAGCTAACCAGTATGACCAAGTCGAATGCAGCAAAAGCCTCGGCCTGCGAGCCTGCTAGTGGATCTCTAACGGCCGCTCCGTGCTAGAAGTATGTAGTAGAACACAACCTATCGCAGCATATCACCGAGCGGTCATTAGCTTTCATCATCGCTTCATTGACCAGAGCTGTGGTCTCGTCGTCTGTTTGCCGTCGTCAAAGCTCCATCATCGCCAGATCCATTGATTTGCAACGAGACCGCTCTCCAGCTGACAGCATCTCCAACGAGTAAGTCGATCCATATTCTTCAACAAACAAGAGATCCCTTGCTTGCGGGAAGCTGTTGGAGATCCTCTCCGTACCTGCAGATACCCGTCATAGTACTCCGTACCAGCTCGAGGGGAGGAGACAGAGATGGAAACCAGAAAAGAAAAATGTCGTCGCAAACTTCAGTGCCCAAAGAATGATATTCTCACTGCGCAACGACGATTCCGTATTTCCTTCCCGCTCGTTCCCCTACCAGACCATTTTTGTTGCATCGCATGTTAGACTTTGGAAGCCGTTGTCGCTAAGCAATGGCATTTCGCTGCAGATCTTGGGTAGCTGAGGTAGCTTTGGGACATCTTGTCACACGTCAGCCTTAGTCAACGCGCCATTGGCTCTCTCGCAGCCGGCAACACCTCGACAACCATGGACGCCAAAACCGCTGCCTTCATCAAGGAGATCTCAACGCCGCCGCCGCCAGGCTCGCCCTACGCCGTCCCCATCCCCGGCAGCGAGCGCGAGGGCCGCTCTGCCGTCTACCGCCACTGGCGATTCCACGACAAGCCGCTGCTGACCACCTACAGCCCCGAGTGGCGCACCTACTACGACATCTTCCAGAACACCCTCCAGCGCTACCCCAACGCCAACTGCTTGGGATCGCGGCCCTGGAATCCGGCCACAAAGAAGTGGGAGGCCAAGTATGTCTGGAAGTCATACGCTGAGGTCGCCGAACGCGCCAAGAACTTCGGCTCTGGTATCTACGAGCTTCACCGCCGCATTGGTGTGCCTCCTGGAAACCATGGCGTAGGTCTCTGGAGTCAGAACCGCCCGGAATGGCAAATTGCAGGTAAACTCGAAAGCCTCCTGATTATGCTTAAATTTTACTTTAGGATCACACCACCGCTGACTCCTGTTACCTCCTAGACCTTGGTTTCATGTACCAATCCTTCTTCTCCGTCTCTCTCTACGAGACATTGGGTCCGGACACATCGGAATTCATCATCAAGCACGCCGAACTGTCCTGCGTTGTGACGTCTTTACCTCATATCCCACTACTACTAGCCCTAGCGCCCCGGATACCCGCCCTCAAGCTGATCATATGCATGGATCCCTTGGATGCCGGTGAACAGGAGGGTTATTCGAAAAAAGCCATGCTGAATGCGCTTGCTGAGAAGCACGGCGTGCAGATCTGGTCCATGGCTGATGTGGAAGAGCTGGGCGCAAAGGTGGCACACGCTCCACGCCCTCCTCGACCTGAAGACATCATCACCATCAACTATACCTCTGGCACCACCGGAGATCCCAAAGGCGTAGTCCTCACACATGCCAACTGCGTCGCAGCGGTCTCTAATGCCCGCTCCGCTGGTACATACACGGCTAATGACACCAATATCTCGTATCTCCCTATTGCTCACATCTTCGGAAGACTCGTTGATCAGGTTGCCCTCGCTGAGGGTGCCTGTGTCGGCTACTTCCACGGTGACATGCTCGAATTGGTCGACGATATGAAAATTCTCAGACCCACAGGCTTTCCCTCGGTTCCGCGACTTTTCAACCGTTTCAGCACAGGTATCCGTGCTCAGACGGTCCAGGCTGAAGGTATTCGAGGTGCCCTCTCGCGGAGGGTCATCGAAACCAAGAAGGCGAACATGAAACTTCCTCCCGGAAAGGCAAGCAATAAGCACCTTGTATACGACCGTATCTGGACTCCGAAGGTTCGGGCTGCCGTGGGTCTGGACAGGTGTCGATCCATGGTCAGCGGCAGTGCCTTGCTGGATCCGGAAGTCCAAGTATTCCTCCGAGCTGCCTTTGGCAACAACTTCGGCTCAGGCTACGGCTTGACCGAGTCGTATGCCGCAGCAACCTGTCAAAGCGAAGGCGACTTCTCGATTGGTAATAACGGTGGCCCTATGCCCGGTCTTGAAATATGTCTCGAGTCGCAGCCGGATCTCGAGTATCTGGTTACCGATAAGCCACGTCCGCGTGGAGAGCTTCTCTTGAGAGGCCCCATCATCTTCCGTGAATACCACAAGAACGAAGCTGAGACCAAGAAGGCCCTCGATCCAGACGGATGGTTCCACACTGGCGACATCGCCGAGATCGACGAATTGGGACGTATGAAGATCGTCGACCGCAAAAAGAACGTGCTCAAGCTTTCCCAGGGCGAGTACATTTCACCTGAACGCATCGAGAATGTGTACATGGGTAGCTCTGGGTTGATCGCTATGGCATTTGTCCACGGCGAAGGCTCTCAATCGGCTCTGGTTGGTATCTTTGGTGTGGACCCGGTAGCATTCGGTCCATTCGCAAGCAAGATCTTGAAGAGGACGGTTGATCCCGAAGATCTCGCTGCCATAAAAGCCGCCGCCAAAGACCCGCGGGTTGTCCAAGCTTTCCTGAAGCACCTCGATGCCATTGGCAAGAAGAACAAGTTCAATGGCTACGAGCGCGTACGCAACTGTGTCTTGGATGTCGAGCCATTCTCGATTGAAAACGAGTTGCTGACACCTACGTAAGTGATCAAGAAACCATAAGTTACACCGGTGGGCCCTGCTAACTATTATGCCTAGTCTCAAATTGAAGAGGCCCCAGGCCGCGAGGAAATTCAAAGCCGAAATCGAGCAAATGTACGCCGAGATCAATGAAGAAGCGTCCAAGATAAAACCAAGACTATAGAGGTAGACAGCCGGATCTGGCCATATTAGACGTTTCCTGTACTGTACCTGTGTAAAAAGGCTACTAGCCATACATAGACCTGCTTGAATTGCATAGCACCGAAATTAGCCAATCATTTAAGGTCCCAATTAGCTTTACCTCTTAGCTATCTGATACCTTGTTGCCAGGTTTTATAGATTTAATGTATGCTCTTTTGCTTTTATACACGTGTGTATGAAATAATTTTGTGGAAAATTGCGAGTATTGTTATTTTGTTCTAATCTAGACTCCGGATCAATAGGTGGGCTTTTCTATCTTCCTTTAATTTTCCGGAAATGGCTTTCCTCGCCATTTAGGTGAGCAATCCTCGGGTAATCTATAGGCCAGTGGGAGCATTTGATACTGTTGACTTGAATGAAAACCTGCAAACGTGAACAGTGAATGTTGTCTAGATGCTAGTAAATTGCAATCATGTTTTTATAACGGCACGCTGTATAAATGCCAATTTGCTAAATATGTTCTTATTATTGTGTTATATATTATATGTTCTTAAGTTAAATGCACGTTTTGCTTAAGGTATATATTGATTTTTTCTTTTTGCTTTTATTAATAATTCTTTATAAACTAAAAAATAAATTAAATCTAATATATAATATATAATTTAAATATAAAGTTAATAATATTTCTAAATTATAAATATTAAAAACTTTATTCCGCTTTAATAAATATCATCTTATCCCGGTTTTAATATCAAACCCACTTTTACCCTCGCTCTTAGCTTTATTATGATTTTATGACACCATATTAACAACAGTTTACGCACGCCGCCTCGCCGCAATGTCAAGATGGCGGCGCCGCCGTCGTTTGTCATTTCTTCTGGGAACAATAACAATGTCATTGATCTGACAAGCGACACGGAACCTGATGACGACGCTGCTTCCGGCGGCCGAGAGTCAGCGACGGCGACGTTGCACCCTGCGATCCTCCATGCTCCCTTGCCACCTCCATCCCCCAATGCTCCCTTGATCAGCAGATATCATGATCATCTACAACACCATGGAGAGGCTGTACCGTCTCGACCGATGAAGCGACAACGAACCGATACAACGTCTCCGTTCAATAAGAAGGAAATCGCTTCCAATGTGACGGAGGCATTGACAAAATGCCTGAAAGACCAGGTCTTTCCTCACCTCGAAAGAGCCACTAAGAGCCTCGTGGAAGGCGTATACGATCTAGACAAACTGGGTGCTAAGGCCACCCGGCTCCTGATCGACAATGCGTTCATCCGCCGTTTCCACGATGGGGATGGGCGCCTCGATGCTTCTTTTGAGAGCATAGTAGCATCGCGTTGCCATAGGATCGTCATTGAGCTGTCTATGAGGCCAGTACGTCTACGAGTATGAGGCACTTTGAGAATGACCGGCTGCTGACAGGAGCAGGAATATCGACTATCAACAAGCTCACCAGCTCCAAACACACTGCCAACCAACCACGCCCAAGGCGCTGTGCCAGCGTCTGCGACTGTGCCTTTCAGACCTTCGATCATACCTTCCATCGAGACAGAGCATCGGGCTGACGAACAAATCAAAGACGAGGGCAGTTCCGCAGACGAGAAAAGGGATGTGTCAAGCGACCACCAAGGCGAGGAGTATGATGAAGCCGACGAAGAAGAAGAAGACTATAAGGATGAGGAGGAAGGTGCGGTAGGCATCGAGAGTGTGCACCCTCGACGCGCGCATAGCATCAGACCCCCAAGACTGCCACCAACGCGTCAGATACCCTCGCCGCAAAAACTCCGTGCGATAGCTAAGGCTAAACAATGGCAGTCGGGTAAATCATTCCAGTCCTCACCATTTTCATCGACTCCATCAGCTTTGTCAACCAATCTCCCCTTCCGCCCATATCTGCCCGGGCAAGTGCGGCAACATATCATTCGAGACATTACACACAGTATCCTGTCTCCTGTATTAAGCGACCTCCCCCGTGCTCAAAAATTTCACGTGGACTTTAGTGCTGCAGAGATTGGATTTCTCCAAGCTCTTGCTCGAAAATTGTACGGCAGACCTAGTATCGATGGTGCTCGGTCGACATTACGCGATTTGCGTAATGTCATAAAGAAAGTACCCGACATGAAGTCGCGCCTAATTGGCATCCACCGAACCGGGTACGATGGCTTTGATCCGCCTCCCTTTTCATTGTCAAAGCGATCATCAGCCGACCTGAAGAGCTTCCTAGATGATCTTTACAACAGGAAGCTCAACTCCACTCCTATGTCACTGTCTATTGAGCAGAGCAATTCCGTTAGTCAAAGTGAAATTACCCGCGCCAATCGCATCCCATCTTTGCTTCTGTCCAGAGAAATCGGTGGCAATCGACTTGGAGCGACACGGACATATGTCAATTTAAAAACAGCCTCCAGGAGTAACCTGGA
Organism: Xylariaceae sp. FL1019; assembly: GCA_022578705.1. NCBI lineage: Eukaryota > Fungi > Ascomycota > Sordariomycetes > Xylariales > Xylariaceae > Xylariaceae sp. FL1019. The sequence goes on from MU391923.1 coordinate 1,799,296, forward strand.
AGACTATCTCGAGCCATTGTTGGAATGGACCAACTGTGCCGGCGATATCATGACGGTCAGCTGGGTTTCTAACTCAGAATTCATTTGCGGTGCTACGACACATTCGGACTCTCACAATCAGCAGTACAACAAGCCAGGAAATATCCTATTAGGATCAGCAAGGTCGCAGAGCCTCCAGGCATATCCTGACCACCGGATTGTGCGTCCTTTAGTTTCAACAGGGGATAACGCTCTGGAGTCGATGGTTGCAAGTCAAGACCCGTGGCTTTTCACATCCGTTGTATCCTCCGACTATGATCCGGTCCGCGATCTAGCCTATACATCCAGCTTCGACAAGACTGTGAAGGTTTGGAAGCCCAATGGTTCCTCCATTTCCATGTCAGCTATTGGCACATGGGAGCACGGGGGGCGAGTCAACTTCGTTCTCGCATCGAGGAATCCTGAAGTAGGCGTTGTAGCCACCGCGGCTGATGTGCCAACAGAGGCGGTTAGAGTGTATACAGTTCAAGAATGGGATGTGGTGAGCAGTCCGTATGCGTCTTACTCTTGTACTAGAGTTTTGGATGAAGACTACGTCCCATCCGATAAATGGGCCTACTATCCAGCTGCTATCCGGTGGGGCCTCGCAGACGATGTAAGACATTTACTTTTGATCGGGTATTCTCCAAGAAGCCCAACGGGTGAAGATCACGAAATTCCAGAGGATAAACGGGATACTGGAGAACTATGCCTATGGGACACCAACACGAACTCGATGGTCAAGGTCAACAGTGCTAAGACGCAAAACGTCTTCGAAGTCGCATGGCACCCCAGCCGCGCAAGTTTCGCTGCGGCTACTTCAGCGTCCCAAGTCCTGGAGAAGACGGACCGATCCGCACGGACGCAAATTCGCATTTTTGAGAGGAATATAGACGTCGAAGGATGGTATTTCAGTGCCATGAAGACGTTAGACTGTACGGCTATTGATATCAATGAGCTGTCGATTATGTCCGTCAACCCCATTACCTTACATATGGTGACGATGACTGACAATAAAACAGGCCCAATTCTTTCATGTTTTCCTATGTGGCTGCAGGCTGTACTGATGGAAAAGTGTACGTATGGGATACAAGCGCAAGCGACCTCCCGATGTGTATACTAGAGCACGGTGGTAAGTCTAGCTCTACTGCAAAGAGGTATTATTACGACGGGCTGACTGATACGACCATCCAGAGCCTGTCGAGGAGCTTTTAGGCGAGCGAGAGACAGAAGATGTCGGTGTCAAGTTCACCGCTTGGGCAACTACCGCTGATCGACTCTACACTGGCTCCTCGGATGGTGTATTGAAAGTTTGGAACATACGTCATGGCAAAGGCGAGCTCGTATGCAACCCCTCAGTTTGAGTTTCCCCCTTTTTTGAGTGAACGACAAGTATCATATAGACAATATTTCACGAAATTGTTCTTTCAGAAAGGGGGAAAAACGAAAAGGAGAAAAAGAATGCTTAATTACCACTATGAATGATACATACTAACTTTTGCTATGAATAGGTTAAAGAGTTGCTGGAAGTTGCGGCGCCGATCACTTGTGGTGCATTTTCACCGGACTATTCCAAGCTAGTAATCGGAGACGGCAGCGGCCGAGTCTACCTACTAGCTTTAGAAAACCCCGAGATTGAAGACAAGCCGGCAAGCTCATCGGCGGGCTTTTTAGACGTCCAACTGAACGGAAAGCGGCGTTCTATCCGACGGCCGCGCCCCTTCGCTCCCCATCCGGAGCTACCGCCTCCCGACTCCGATCAGACCCACCTATCTCCGGATCTTATGGAAGGTCAGGCGAGAGCCCGCGAATTCCTAGGCGCTCGGGAGATTGAGATTCATCCAAATCCCGTTATAGGGGCCGTACAGGGCCCGGTATACCGAGGCCCACATTGCCTTGACGCACACGTAGTTCAAGACAAGACCATGCCACTTCTACCAGTGGTTGAACAAAGACAACAAGTGAATCAAGTCCGCCGCCCATTATCTCAAATACCCCGTCAGGCAACGCCTGAACGATCAACATTACACTGGCCCGCTCATGACCTAGACAGCTACGACTATTTCGCCTCTAATAAGCAATACGATTTCCTTGCAGAAGGAGCCGAACTAGACGACCGCTTAATCGAGTTCGACTACGAGACAAGCATACCGGATAGTGACGAGGAAGATGATGTATATAGTGATGGAGAGAACGATGACGTTAACGAGGGAAGCAATAAAGACGGCGGTGAAGGAAACGGCAATGACGAAGACTTAGACGGTCTTATCGAATGGAGTTCAACTCCGGAAATTAGACAGGCAGATCCGCAGCAGAACCAGTGGCAATGGCCACGGCTACCGCCGCTGTTCAATTAGGGCTAGAGTTTATAATAGTGATATTTGCTAGTAATAAGAATTATTTGCTTAGAATGCTTTAAAATAAACTAAAATAAACAATTTATTTTAAATTAATTATAATTTAATGTTATATATATATATATATATATATATATATATATTGTTTTAATCTTTTTATTTTATAAAACATAATTAATACTAAGTATATTATTAATTAACCAATATATAGCTATCACTTACGGCAGTTAACTATAGCCAACTAACGTAAAGTGGTAGCCTTGGTGGCCTGGTTGCCTAGGATTCTAGGAACATTCCCGGCACCAGTACCTCAAGCACCAGCCAAATAGCCTTGAAATAGGGTATATAAGCTGGTACCATAACCATCCGTAGCTCTAGAACCATAATCATAACATCACCATTATTGACACTTGAACCTCACGTACGTACGTGGTGATAATTCACTTAAACACATACAAGTATTAATAAGGTCAAGGCTTATCGATCTTAGTTTCAGATCTATTTGCCATATCATGCTTACTACACGCCTCACTCAGACGCTTGAAATCTAATCACCGCAATCTTTTTCATCAAATTTTATTAAGCACTAATATCCAGGCAAGTTACAGCGCACTGCAAACTGCCAACGGAATACTGATCATAAAAGGCCTAAGACGGACCGGTCAGGATGGCAGAGGCAAAGGGCTATCTATCCATTCCATTACTGCTTCATCTTCTCTCCCCCTTTGCCCCCCGGTACGCAACATCCGCGCAAAAACATTGTGAACCATGTAAAGCCATGGTCTAGAGCAGACGAATATCCCTTATTAGCCTAGCCACCTTCAGTACTAGGGCAGAAGAGTGAGTGTATCATTAGAAACCCCCCTTGAACGCCTGAGATCCATGCAAGAGAGAAGACCTGATCGCCGAGGGCTATGCAACGTGAAGCAAGAGAACAGAGAAGCACATTATGTAGAAACCATGTCCGAGAGAAAAGTCGTGTCCGTGTGAACTGCAGAGCTAGAGATGATCATCATCCCTTTTTCCTAGTTGCTGTACTGATCAGGACCGGGGAAGCTGAAGCCGGGAGGAAAGATAGGCATGCCGTTGGGTCCAGTTGTGATGCCGAAGGGAAGTTGTTCTACTTCGAGCTGGCCAGGGATAGCTTCGCTGGGGTGATTGTCTTGTTGGAAGTTTCTCTTGTTTTGCCAGCGACCGCCAAAGTCATCCTCGTCACCTCCGCGGCTTGATTTCGGACCATGTCTTCCACCTTTGTCTGTCTGCATGCGTCGGCTGATCGCCTTAGACGACACACCAGCACCAATCTCGATGTCGGGCTCTTCGACAACCATGCCCGTCTCGATCGATCGACCACCACTGCCACCATAATCGGCAGTCAACATCCATTTTCGATCAGCTTCAGTCAACTTCGAGATGGGAATGATACTGATGCCAGTCTGATAGTCGCTGCAGTCACGAGGCCCGAAACCAACTCCCCAACGGGTCTGTGCCTTGTTAGTGTGGTGACCTAAGTGTTGCCGAAGGCTGATCACTTACTCTGAATGACCCATTCTGCATGGCTTCCTTGGCAGCGACTGCATCTCTACGCGTGACCATTTTTACGAAAGCGTGGCGTTTGTCAGTGTTAACAATGCAAGTCTGTACCTCGCCGTGGCGGTTGAACATTGAACGAAGTTCAGCCTCGGAACATCTAGAACATCATGTAAGCTGGACCACAGTGTTGAAAATATCAAAGTGTCAATTACTTACGTAACACCTCCAACAAAGAGCGTTCGGCTCAGCACTGTCAGTCGTCAGTACTACATTCGTTTTAAATGGATTGCAATTAGAGCGAACCTTTGATATGACCAGCGGGCACAGTTCTGTCGAAATCAACCCATTTAGGACCTCCAGGCTGTGTGAAGTTCTGGGGAGGTGTCGGACTCCGGCCCCAACGTCCTGGTGGACTACGCTGGCGATATTCACTTCCTCTACCACGTCGATCACGATCGTCCATGCGCCCACCACCTGGTGAATTGTGGCCAAATCCGCCAGTGTCACGACCGCGACCACCGTCGCGCTGATCCCATTGACGTGGAGGAGACCGTGACCGGGATCTGTCCTGATATCTAGCTGGCGACCTGCCCTGATTAAAGTTACGTTCACGCGGTTCATTCGGCCGAAAGCCATCTTGGCCCCATGAATTACCATAGGGCTGTTGACCAGGCTGGTTCTGAGGCTGAGGGGGATATTGCGGAGCCGAGGCTGGTGGAGCTGCATTGTTCTGATTCTGTATCCCAGCAATAATCATGGGAATCTTATCGACTGGGACGCCCTGATCTGCCAGTAATTTGATCAGCATCACTTGTTGCTGGACATTTGGGTCCAAGCCAGCAGCAACGGGAGCCGGTGTAGGAGCCTGTGGCTGTGCGCCAGGCGTGTAACCAGAATAGGCCGGAGGCTGGCTGCTCGCTGCGACCGACGGCAGGAAGGCCTGACTGTGAGCTGGGGCTTGAGCTTGGGGTTGAGGTTGTTGAGGATACTGGTATGGTGTATTCAACGGCTGCGGTGCTGAGAAGGGAGTCGAAGCTACAGCTGGGCTTTGACTTTGTGTGATCGGTAGCTGCACTGGCTGCTGTGCTGGTGGTCTACTATAAGGGTTGGCTGCAGGAGGAACAGAGTTGCTGGCGGGTGCAGCGCTGACGTTCTGGCGAGCGATGTTTGCGAGTGCTTCCATGATGGCATTTGAGGCCTCGGCAGCGGATGGCTTCCCGTCTGCCAAACCCAGCAATCCAGGGCCAGGGGGAGGGCTACCAGCCGGAGTGGTAGACTCAACTATCCAGGTGAACATGTCAGATCCGTGAACTCATCTGAAGAATAAAGACACATCTACAACGCCGAGATGCTTGTCGCTGGAATAAAACCTACCTGTAGGAGCTGGTGCATTCAACTTTTGTTTGAAAGACTCAATCATGGCCAGTGGGAATGTCTGGCCTTTCTCCCAGATGTCAACGAGCTTCTTGATTTTCTCCTGTTCACATGAGTCAGGTAAGTAAGTGAGCATGTTCATAACCTGTAACGACGACCGTCCGGGTTGCCCAACGAAGAAAGGATTATAATTTGTGGTTGATCCATGAGCCAGCAGCGTCTTGGTCCATGAACCAACTGTCGGCGATGGTGTGATCACGGTATACAGAGGACATTGAGCATGTGTGTTGATTAGATTGAGCGTACCTTTTGTTCTGCAGGAGCATTCTGGATTATGTCATTCATCAAAACTGGCAGCAGTTCCGTCACTCTATGGACGCCGGCGGCGAAAGTGCCATCTTGTGCAGAGCTATTGATGGGTTGGTTGTGTTGTTTTGCCTGGTCAACCCACTTGCGAGTTACGGAATCTACGACATAGAGCACGCCGAGCTTGTGAGTGGCTGGAGCCTTCTTGAAGTGAGTGTAGATCTTCTGAATGAGTACAGATTCGGACTAGAGGCACGAGGCCAGGTCAGCATGTAGCATCGGCGTGTAGGATGTCGTTCTATAGTCTTACCTGGACATTGGTGATGCACAGGGCCGTCAATGAGCTAATACGAGATCCGGATACTCCAGGGGGTTTCAGGTTCTGCATGGCATTCAGGCCAGCCTCTAGTTCTGCTACTGCGGACGACATGGTGGCCTTGTGCGCGTGCTATCTCTTCTTCTCTTGACTACTGACGAAGACGCAAAGCACGCAGCAAGACCAAGGACGGGACCGCAAGACCTGCAAATCAAGCGCGCGATGGCGCGTCAATTGTCACCGCGGAAGATGAGCTGAGGTCTCTAGCAAGCAGGCGACTACTGCAATTTGGAATGTACGAGGACAGGTAGTAGCAGCTTTTACGGCGTGCGATGTCAAGTCTACTCTACCAGAGTGAAGTCGTCGCAATGCTGTTGCACAGATGTCCTCGAGCTACGGGAGCCGCAGAGATGGTGCAAGAAACAGACGGTATGTCAGAAAGGCAGCAGCGGCAGAGACACGGTTGGCTAACAGTGTCTGATTGTTTTACTTGGCCCGCGGGCAAAGTCAGAGTGAGACTTGCCGCAGCGATATACTATCGATGGTAGTTGTGGTGATTGGTGCGACCGGAGTCTCCTCGACCTTGGATGGAGAGAGATGCGACGAGTGGCGAAGTGTAGGTCGGTTGCGCGAACGTCTCAGGTGATGCAGATGATGAACCAGAGCGGCGCGCAGGACCCAAGGCCGGTTCTTGTAGCAGCGACGATGTCGCGACGATGGCTTAAGATGTTGTGAAGGTACCGCAGTTAGTTGTTGTTATCGGCGTGATGCAGGTGGTGATGATTACGCAGGCCGGCGAGGCAGGATTAAATGGGGGGAAGGAAAGAGAGGTGGTGAGGGGAGCTCTCGCTTCAGCAGAGAATTTCCAAGGTGGAGTGGGCGGCAGTTCAATGGGGCCGTCCGACCTGGGAAGCCGGCGAGCAGTAGGTACCTACCTAGGTAGTCTCGGTTGTTACCTTAGTGTTACACCTGCCTGTTGTCAGTGAATGAAGGATGGCGCCGACAAATAGGCCCTTTTAAGCCTCCACTAGATGGCCCCAGCCCAGTTGTTCAAATGCCTACATGTAGGTACCTTGACTGCACCTGCACTTCATGGCTTGCTCTAAACAGCGGCGTCTGCTAAAGCCGAGCCACTTCCATCTCTCATCGACGTCTACCAAGCTGCATCCAATGTATGCATTGTGTGCACCGCCTGAATTGAGCTGCTCTGGGAGAGAAATGGTATTGAGGTAGTTATATTCTTCTCTATCAATATTCTATAGAATTGGTACAGTGGCACCGCCATTAGTAGATACAAGTCAAGAAACATCATATTTGCGATACTGTGAGTAGATATGAACATCATTTGCATTTGTGATCCGACACTTCGAGAGACATTTACTTCGACCAAATAATTTCATATGCATAATTTAGCGTGTATATCTACGCTCAAAGAAAATACAGGTCAATGAATATGTGAAATGTATTTCTTGTCCATACCTAGGGCAAATGGCATATAATGGGAGCGATAAGCCATTGATAAGCAACGCCAGGACGAAGTATCCAACAGAATCTCTACGATCAGACCAGAAACTGAGCCGAACGGACACCTACCTTGTGTGGCTAAGAACTCTGAGAAGGAGCGTGGTTGCTCTCTAGGTACTCAATCGAAACACACAGTCTCAATTGATAACTCGAGCGTTGCTACTCAGAACGAAACAGTATAAAGGTTGAAAGAGCGTACTGATTGTGGCAAGAATTGCGGTTCACTTTCCCAAGCTGCAGATGCCCAGTTTCAGAAGCAGCCACATGCAGTTCTGTGGCAGGTAGGTAGGTAGTATTAGGTAGCTAAGGTAAAGTGTACAGGTAGCATTGGACTATTGGGTAAACCAACGCTCGTGAGCTCTGTTCTCTTGGGTGAAGAGAAGTGATATCATCACCAAGCCACTGGATTCTCCCCGCGACGGGCTTCGGCCGTCGAGTACGTGGTGCAAAGATGGCAATCTGATGAGATAGGTATGTCGGGTCCATGAGGTAGGTAGTTGCTGCAGGTCGTGGTGACAGGCCTGCCGAGTCCGACGTGGTGTTCCGCGCAGCTCTGCCATTGGTTGGGGGGTTGAGGTAATCCCCATCCACCCATGGCCCTGGCTCATATTATTTTACTAACCCGTCTTATGAGCTATTTCCAACTTCTTTTTTCCTCTTCCTCTCCCTATGCCCACTGCCAGCCTCCGTGGCCTATAATCTTCGTCAATCCTCCTCTCACCTTACAGGCCTCTTTGCCGGCTTCATCACATTATGGCTTCGTCACTTCGTCTGAGCTCTTCCGCCCTGCGGTCCTCCTTGAGAGCCCCCGGTCTTGCGACCCGGACTACCGCTTTCAACGCTGCGCGATGCTACTCCGCCAAGACTCAGGTACGCCATAGCTCTCCAGAGCACCATCGACCGACCAAGATATCACATTACTGACTTTGGGCGTCTTGCCCGTCTAGACTCTCAAGGAGCGCTTCGCTGAGCTTCTTCCCGAGAAGATCGATGAGATCAAGACCCTCCGAAAGTAGGCTAGCTCACCCCTTTGCCCCTATAGAATATCAAACTCACCACGCATCCAGGGAGCACGGCTCCAAGGTTATCGACAAGGTCACCCTTGACCAGGTCTACGGCGGTGCTCGAGGGATCAAGTCCCTTGTCTGGGAGGGTTCTGTCCTCGACTCCGAGGAAGGAATCCGCTTCCGCGGCAAGACCATCCCAGAGTGCCAGGAGCTTCTTCCCAAGGCCCCTGGTGGCAAGGAGCCTCTTCCCGAAGGTATAACCAGCTCAAACCCTTTTAACAAATGAAACAGGGAGCTAACTATCACAGGTCTTTTCTGGCTTCTTCTGACCGGTGAGGTCCCCTCCGAGCAACAGGTTCGCGACCTGTCCGCGGAGTGGGCTGCCCGTTCCGATGTACCCAAGTTCGTCGAAGAGCTCATCGACCGTTGCCCTACCGATCTCCACCCCATGGCTCAGTTCTCCCTCGCAGTCACTGCTCTCGAACACACCTCTTCCTTCGCCAAGGCCTACGCCAAGGGTGTCAACAAGAAAGACTACTGGGGATACACCTTTGAGGACTCTATGGATTTGATTGCCAAGCTGCCTACCATTGCTGCCCGCATCTACCAGAATGTCTTCAAGGGTGGCAAGGTCGCTGCCATCCAGAAGGATAAGGATTACTCGTTCAACTTTGCCAACCAGCTCGGCTTCGGCGAGAACAAAGACTTCATCGAGCTGATGCGTCTGTACCTGACCATTCACACCGATCACGAGGGTGGCAATGTCAGCGCTCACACCACTCACCTTGTCGGCAGTGCCCTGAGCTCTCCCTTCCTCTCTCTGGCCGCTGGTCTCAACGGTCTTGCTGGCCCTCTCCACGGTCTTGCCAACCAGGAGGTGTTGAACTGGCTCACCGAGATGAAGAAATCGATTGGCGATGATCTCAGCGATAAGAACATCACCGACTACCTCTGGTCTACTCTGAACTCTGGTCGCGTTGTTCCTGGCTACGGCCACGCGGTCTTGCGCAAGACCGACCCCCGCTACATGGCTCAGCGCACCTTCGCCCAGGAGAAGATGCCCAACGACCCAATGTTCCAGCTTGTCAGCCAGGTCTACAAGATTGCTCCCGGTGTCCTGACGGAGCACGGCAAGACCAAGAACCCCTACCCCAACGTCGATGCCCACTCGGGTGTCCTTCTTCAGTACTACGGCCTTACCGAGGCCAACTACTACACCGTCCTCTTCGGTGTGTCCCGCGCCATCGGTGTGCTGCCCCAGCTCATCATCGACCGCGCCGTCGGGGCCCCCATCGAGCGTCCCAAGTCCTTCTCGACCGCCAAGTGGATCGAGATTGCCAACAAGGCGTAAAATGGAAAACGAGACGGTTGATTTGTAATTTTTGTAAGGCTAGGGGAACAGGTTACGCATTATAGACTGGTTAATCGAAAGGGTGGCGCTGTATCAAATTGGGGGCGTTGCTTTAGAATGACCCCGAGGATACCAAAAACTGCTCTTGTACATTAAATATAATGATTGTGGTTTCAGGAGTCCTTTGTTACACTTTGACACCGAGCCCCGAATCCAAATAATCGAAGTTAATCATGCCGTCGATCCCAAGCAAATGCGACGAAATCAAAAGCCACACAGCACTTCTGCCAGCTTTCGTCGAGCAAGGCTGTACAACGCGTATCATCACCATCAGATGCTAACAGTGCTGCAGATGAGGCGAGCTTTCTGCGACGGGTGCTGCAGTCTCCAAGGTAACCACGGCACGACTTTGGTCCATGTCTGAATGGGCACAGCTCCTTATGGTAATCTTGATTGGCGCCGATGTTTCCAGGAGAGGAAATCTCATCATGCCTAAGGTCAGGCCTCTCACATACAAAATAATCTCTATCAAGTGCTGAGATGAGGAATTACAAACAATCTTAAGACCCCGATGCGTATTCGTACAAATGCCCACTGTCGACTGTCTGTTGCCATCGGATGGGTTCCGTATCAGGGGTATTGCTTTGGGGAAAGTCCGGAGGGTGTTGAGCCCGATAGCCTGGCTAATAATGGAGATGAGATGAAAAGCTACCAGGGCTTACTATGCTAGGTCTAGTAATTGTTGAGGAGGAACGAAAAAGGACGGGGAGCAACGCACGCAGGCGAGAGGTACCACTAGAATAGCCGGTCACGAAGATTTTGCATGCCTTTCTCTCGCCTGTCTACATGCCAGGGTCGAATAAACAACTGTAAACTGTAGCGCCGACATACTACAGTAGTGCCCGTACGGCACGGACAGGCCCTTGGATTGAATGTCGAACTGCGACCTAATCCTCGTCGGAGCCATCCGTTGAGATGCAGAGCGTATTCAGATTTGCCATATGATTCTTGAGCGTCATCAGCTTCTAATCTAGTTTTTGCCTATCAGGCTTCCGACTGGGCAGTATGTTCACAAGCTTGGACGTAGATCAACGAGGTAGTTGAACTGTCAACTTCACGAAATTGAAATTAAGATACTTGCGACACAGTAGAAAATGACGTGCGGGGAGAGTAGGAAGAACATGAAATTGGGGGCAACAGGACGGGGGATACCGCATAGAATACAGAATAGCAAGCACATGCTCGGGAGTTTTGACATTCTTTCAACTTTTGACGACCGCGGTTTCGGGAGCCGAGCTTGGGCAGTTCAATCATTCAGTGCAGGGCTGGCCGGCGCTGATGGACCTGCTGGTGCTCGGCGCAGGATAATCGGGGCTCGGGGACCCGAACGGCCAATCAGAAGGCCCACCCTGGCCTCTGGTCTGACTGGCGGCGGTCCACGACTCCACTGAGCGATAACACGACATGCAAGCTGGGAATGGCGCCCTCCAGCGCCAGACTTGCAGGCAGAGTGCTGGACAAGGGGTACGGAGGGCCCAGGCACTGCTCACTGTGCTGGCCGTTCCGTTCCCTCGACATTTATTCCGTCAGCCTCATGATACATCCAACATTCCTCTCTTTCTCTTCTCCTACCCAAGCCAAATCTAGGTAATTGTCCTGCACATCCACCCGGATCTCCCTCTCACCTCTTAGCGACGAAGCACCCGACTGCCTTGGTCAGGCCCCCTCCCCAGTAACGACAACGAGCCATGTCCGCTGCAAGCACCGCCGGTATGACGCCTCCTCTGACGGACAAGAGCCTTGAGAAGAAGCCCGTCAAGTTCTCCAACCTGCTGCTCGGCGCCGGTCTCAATCTCTTCGAGGTCACCACGCTCGGCCAGCCGCTCGAGGTCGTCAAGACCACCATGGCCGCCAACCGAGGCGACAGCTTCGGCACTGCCCTCGGTCGCATCTGGGGTCGCGGTGGTCCGCTTGGATGTAAGCAGAAGCTAATATACGCCCCTCACCCATCAAGTTTCACATTTCTAACCAATATGCTGTCTTCCAGTCTACCAGGGTTTGATTCCTTGGGCCTGGATCGAAGCCTCGACCAAAGGCGCCGTGCTGCTCTTCGTCGCTTCCGAGGCTGAATACTATGCCCGTGTCGCCGGAGCGTCCGACTTCGGCAGCGGTATCATTGGCGGTGTCACCGGTGGTGTCGCTCAGGCTTATGCCACCATGGGCTTCTGCACCTGCATGAAGACGGTCGAGATCACCCAGCACAAGCTGGCTGCCGCCGGCGTCAAGCCCCAGAGCACCTTCGTCACCTTCATGGATATCTACCGAAAGGAGGGTATCCGTGGTATCAACAAGGGCGTCAACGCGGTTGCCATCCGCCAGATGACCAACTGGGGCTCTCGATTTGGTCTGTCGCGTCTTGCCGAGCAAGGTATCCGCCGCGTTACCAACAAGGAGCATGGCGAGAAGCTCAGCGTCGCTGAGAAGATCCTGTCCTCTGCCATCGGTGGTGGTCTTTCCGCCTGGAACCAGCCCATCGAGGTCATCCGAGTGGAGATGCAGAGCAAGAAGGAGGACCCCAACCGACCCAAAAAGATGACGGTCGGAAACACTTTCAAGTACATCTACGAGACCAACGGCGTCAAGGGTCTCTACCGCGGCGTCACCCCCCGTATCGGTTTGGGCGTTTGGCAAACGGTCTGCATGGTGGCCATGGGCGATATGTAAGCTTTGCCCTCAAACTCTTGCTTATGCTGTTTATGGTGATTTAGCTGATCCTAATGTCGCAATAGGGCCAAGGCTTACGTGGAAAAATTGACTGGTGACAGTGTCACCGCGAAACATTAGACGGACGGCGTTTTAGACGGATCTTGCTCGTGCTTCATGGGAATACCAACCAGTTGGCCAGAAGATAGACTTGGGCGTTCTATCAGCCATAGATGGATTTGTTGATGGTGGATATTGGCTTTATCTTACTCACGCCGGAACCTATTCTGGAGTTTGCTACTCATGACTAACTGCTGTTTCATGCGTGTATAGCTTTTGTACTCTGAACTTCGAATAATTCCTATTTGCAACTTGCAAAATTGCCCCTCGCCAGTCGAATTGCGTATCACATTTCCACCTGTATGCTGCACGCCTCGGTACCTTGAAACTGGCAGCTCAGTGTTTAGACTTGCTTTTGCAGATTTTGAATAAGAGCCCGATATCATTTAAGTGAGGTAAGGCTCCTTGTCGCAAGCAGATCCCCCAAATCCTCGTCTCGCCTATAGATAGCATGTCGTCTAAGACAGTTAGCAGATATTACAAACTAGAAATCAGTTGCCCGGCATTCAGGATATCTGTTAGTTGTAGGATTAGACATGTTAAGGGGCGCTCATATTGAAAAGAGCCTTAGAGATCGCTTGATCTAGCTTAGAGGATGTGAAAAAGGAAGTGATAGGCCACTTTGCCACTCCTCTAGACATCATACCAAGGTAAAGCGTACAACGGGCCCGGCTGGCCGCTGAAGCTGAATGTGCTGATGCAAGCTTACCGGGTGATCCAAGGTGATTGGTACATTCGTGGTATCGCAGCTCGCCATTCTCGAAGGTCTAGATTAGTCCGGAGCCTGAGCCGTACTTGATCAGGACTGCGGGACCGTTGCCATCGGGATAAACGTCGAAGTATGTTGCGAATTTCTCTAGAGTCATACTAAGATTAGGAACATTTGGGATGGGGTTGAGAAATCTTCACCGCTTGCCATTGAGTATCCGTCGATGATAGTTAGTAGCATCTGCCATGTTCTCGACAGCGGATGGGGAGTCACTGGCTCCGTACGGCTCGGACCGTCGCCGCGATATACCAAACTTAGGCTAGATGGTCTGCTGGCCAGTATCTCACGGTGTAGCCCCAGATTATACCGCCATAGTCCCCTTGGGCTGTGACGGTGGTGACGACACTGGCTAATTGGAGCGCCACGCCGAGGAGTGATCATGGGCGACGCATTCAAGTCGTGGCTCTCGGTTTTTGAATCGAGTGGCTTGGAGAATGCTGCAATTTGAACTTGAGATCACGTTTACCTTTTGCTTACGGTCTAGTCCTTTACCTTGCTTCAGGATGTTAATATTACAACCTTGGATAATATGCATAGAACTCGAAAAAATGATGAAATGACCAGGTCGACATCGGACCCTAAGTAGCACCACCAGTGCCCATTCTTCTTAAAGAATACGGTCAAGGTCGATGGTTTATACGCAGCAGCCATTTCCAAGAGTCTTGACATTCTAGGCAATAGCATGACAAGTCTCGGCCGTGTTCAGGCTGGCCAGGGACACCTCATTGACTTCATCCTAAGTTCTACGTTGTCGTGTGCCCGCCACTTTTTCCCCAGCTGTAGTCACTGGTGTCATGTGATCCATTACCTACTTTATACGACTAAGTGAAGGAGCTACACGTGTAGTGACTGCCAACCACGCTGAGATATGCGGTTTACAAAACTATTCGAGACCGCTGGGCACCGAACATAATCCCAATCATGAAAAGCAATTCGTAGATGAAGCAAACTTGATGCTCTAGTGGCACGAGCGACTTCCCATCAAGGCAGACAACCCAGGGGAGCCGGTGTTCAGGGCTACCTATAGGTAAGTTTAGCGATCAGCTGCAGCATTATGACCAGGCCATTACTGAATTCAACATGTCTTGCAGATGGTTGAGGTCTCTTCTGAGCCGTTGAAATCATGTTGACCACGGGTTGATCGACGTTCTGTCTGACTATTCAACACACAATTGACGTCGGCTCCGTGGTCACATCTACCATGTATGACCCACTACTCGGACACCCCCCTCAATCGTACAGCAAACCCACAGCCCTCCCACCAAAAACCATACAACTTCACTTATACGGAATGAGGCCAGGAAAAATAGGTAAAATGCCGTATCGCGGGAATCTATGGAGTTTTGCATGGGCTTTATTTTGAATATGGTCTCGTCGTGATTGACACACGCAAAGACTATATCTCAAAGTTTTGGTTGAAGGGATATTTCTCCCATATAAATTGTATGTAAATCGGTATCTTACATAGCTTTTTTTACGAAAATAGGAATAATATATACCTAACGTTTAGAAATTCCGAATATTCCAATGGAGTCATTGCAGCTTTCTATATCAAAATAACCAAACCGTACAATTATTGCGTTAAGGATTACGGATTACCACCTATCAGCCGTATAGCCCGCTGCTACCAGAATTAAGTACGGTACGGTCGACAGTAAGCCGACGTACGTATTCGCTTTTAGTTATAACAAAACTAATATACAATTAATTGCTAAGTAATTACCTGCATAAAAATGTATTTTGATTATTATTCGACCGAGATGTGATCTAGTTATCGGCTGTTGGATATGCCATGTTTTTGAGGGTTTGGTGCAAAAATTGGCTGTACGAGTGAGGGGGGCGTCCGAGCAGTGGGTCATACATGGTACGACTGTGTCTTCAACCCTCTGAGGACTTCCATTTATGTCGAGGTTGGTACATAGGCAATTCCTAACAAGTCATTCCATATGGCGAATATGATAACGGAAGCGGCCAATACTTAACGACGTACCGTTATATTTCGATCACGCTCAATACTTCGCACTGGAAACATGCTAAGCTCACAAGACGTCGGATGATTCCCGAAGCTCGGAAGTGGTATGGAATCTTTTCCCACATACAATAGATAGGACCGAATTGGCTGACGCTATCTAAGTTTCACTTTGGCGACTGGCCGCGGGCAAAATGCTGTGGTACAGCTCGACAACTGTGGGAGAGATGTAAACTAAGATGAATATTGATTCCGGGAAGGGATGAAGGCTCGAAACTGGATGATAGAGGTACACGACGGAGTATTGAATACTTATAAGACTGCTTTGTGAGTGGTGGAACTTGGAAATAGATGTCTGTTATGCGGAAATGTGGTCTGCAAACTGTTTCTCCTCTGCTTCAAGTAAGAGTCGATATTAGAGCTATCCTCGTGAGAATTTCTCAAGCCAGTGGTTCAAAAGATGTCCACGGCATTGACTCGAGAGAGAGAATAGCGGTGCGAGATGCTGATAATGAGAATCATTCGTGTCTTGCTGTCCCCACCTAGGACCAGAAATTTACACAAAAAGTTTACTGCATAAGGCACATACAACAACGAGAATTCGCTGGTCGTCACCGACCCAACTACTAATTCGTCGCTTTCTGGCTTAACTAGGGCAGAGCGGACGGGATGCCGTG
The DNA here is from genome assembly GCA_022578705.1 of Xylariaceae sp. FL1019. Taxonomy (NCBI): domain Eukaryota; kingdom Fungi; phylum Ascomycota; class Sordariomycetes; order Xylariales; family Xylariaceae; species Xylariaceae sp. FL1019. Next base: position 1,815,320 of record MU391923.1, read on the forward strand.
TTCTCCAGAGGCTATGGTCGTATGTGATTTTCCGGAGTATTGCCAAAACTCATATTCCGACGATGATTACTCAGCTCTACACTCTCGTGGGATGCTACAGCACAATCAGAGCACAAGATGAGCTTCACAGGAACCGAGAAGCTATAGTTAGAGAAGAAGGCAGAAACTTACTACCGAATTTTTATTCTTGTTACTCGAGTCAGTGGACAGTGAGAGTTGCGAAAGTTGATGATGGCGGATGGCGATAACGTCATTTATCGCACGAGTCCATTATATAGATAGGGAAATGGGCGGTAGTGGCAGAACTCATTGAAGTCAAAACAAATACCACCTCTGTATATACATCTGGTGAGAGTCTCGGATTCGGCCGTGATACTTATGGTCAGCCCATCTTAACCTGTTTCGCTTTCCCCAGCGAATTGGACGTGATGGAAAGTTTGCGCTTAGGATTTTGATGCATATAGGCAGATACTTGACGCGTGGTTGGCTTAAAAACATGATGACTACCGAATATACCAACGCAGATAGCTCTGAGATTGGAATTTTGCACATCATCTCAATGCTACAGATCATGAATCAACCTCGTGGGCTGAAGCAGTCCGAGTGCCGCAATGACAAATACAACACCAATGGGTTGGCATAGCATATTATATAAACATCATCAACGACCATGACCATCTAAAACGGCACTTATTTGAGCATTTGGCTCACCGTACCTCATTGTATATTATGGCATTAACTTACTATGCGTGATGGCAAATGTCTCAGTTGTTACTGAGGCAGCTGATAGCAACATGAGATCGATACCCACATACAATCCTTTATGTTGACTTCTCATTAAAGTCCGTGATTTGGTTACTCCTATACTATTCGCGACTTCATACCTCATGAGCACTGATCTTGCGTCTGCTTTGATTTTCGCACTGATAAAAGAATTAGCCGGATCTCACGAATCACACGATCAATCAGAAGAAAGCTTTCGAGCTTCTGTTGGGACATTGTACACTTCTAGTATATACTAAACTGGGGCCTTTGTCGCATGCGCTTCCTCTGTCTGGACACAAATGCATTAAGGTTCGGATACGAAGTTTACACTTGCTCATTGACACGGTAAACAGGGCAGACTTTGATGAAACCCCTCGCAGATGAATTTGAAGAGTCCATCTTGATTGATGAGGAGCATTGGGCCTATTAATTTGAGACGCCAAACTCCGTGACGGAACCCCGGATATCGTGGCATTGTCACAAGCTACACTGCCAGAAAATTGGACGTATTTAAAAAATCATATGGTTGGCTCTGGAGTTGCATTTCCTTGTAACAACCCTCTCGGCTTCCCACGAAACAGGCGAACGGAAGAATATGTGTTTTCGCGTGCGGTGACTTGTCAACAACCGTGACATGGCATCCCGGCGTCGGACCTGCTGCCGTACCCGCGATCTCCCGTCTAACAACGCAGGGTCCCGTAGATCCGGCTCGGCCGGTAACAGTATGTCGTGAAAATTGAACACAGCAAGCCGCGTAGTCATTTTTCGTATCCGAACAACCCGCGGATCCCCTTTCCTTTCCACGTTTCAAAGTACGGCGTTCCGTGGTACCTCTCTCACAGGTTTCATGGGGCGGCTGCACTGGTTGCCAATTCGAGCTATCACATGACTTATCAGACTTGGTGGTTGCCCCAGCCAAGAAAAATACCCGAAGAGATCGACATAAAGAAAGGTGTAGAATACACTGCATCATGTGCTAGATCCATCAATTGATGTACACGCACGTATCGAAATCACGGGAATTTTTGCTCCCCCTCATCCTCATGTCGATCAGACTGCATGTGTGCGCTTAAGACATCTGCCACAGCATTTGTGAGGCCAAGAAGTCTCGTCTTACTACAATAACTCCATGGCCGCCCTTGGCAGTGCGCGGGCCATGGGGACTTTTGAGTCTCTCAATTCCCGGAGCTATTAGCTGCATTATCGGCATGTTCAACTGACTGATTGCTGTTGACCGTTACACCATCTACAGACTCGACTGGCGGTCAAGTCTTCAATGCCGAGCTCTTGGAGTCTTGGATGGTATGACTGTCGAGATGGTGGACGCTAACGAGACACAATCGACAATTCACCCACGCCAAGAGGCCACAAGCAACTTGGCACTCTTGACTCTGCAGACCAAGCTGCGATATAGAATACTGTATCTGGAAGTTGCTAAGTAGTGTCTTGGTGACGATTTCACCATACTGCACAGCCTCTTTGGCTTTTCGTGTTTCTGATGCGGGAATTCGGAGTAAATTGACGGAAGGCTTGGACATTCTCAATTGTGTATATGCCATCTGCATGCTTGGCGCGCGATTACCAACGGTCAAGATTATGTAGCTGTTATCTCTTATATACAAATCTGAAATGATAATGGGCTACTTAGGCACAACCTCGTTGTGGTGGTTCTTTTTCAAACGGAAGTTACACAGCCGGCCTCGGCGCTGCTGTGATATGGCACATCATAAAGACACTTTGCTTGGCACCTACCTATGTACAAATCCAATTTCTTGGCTTATTGAGGGGATTGAGACGAGTGGAACAAAGCAAGGCAAAGGCTCATGCTACGGCTCAAGGCCTCTTGCACCACAAGTAGAGGAGTCTTGGCCTCGAGATAGCCCTTATCGGCTCTCGCAACGTTCCACAGCGAGTGTGGGGGAAGCCGATCATCCAAGATCTCGAATTGTCGAAAGATGAAGGCCAAGTCGCCCCGTGGAGACGGCCGTCTGGCTTCAGAGGGCCGAGAAAAAGTAGCCCCGGTGCCGTCGTTGCAGTCCGAGTCGAGACAGTACGCGGCAAAGCCTGGCACGATACGGACGAGTCGCAAGTGGGAAATATGAGTCGATAGTCTGTTTCGGCTCTTCTGGCCTCCATACACTCATACAGAAACGTGGGCTTTGCTACACGCGACTCGATGAAGGGCTAGATTGCCACTTTGACAGCTTCCGGAGATGAATCGATGTTTTGCGGGATTGATACCGACTGAAATCGATGTTTTGTATGTCCGCAGTTACTAAGTGTCGTACTTCCCGGCTGTGTCATGTTTTCTGCTGATCAAATTTGACCATGAGCCTGGAATATCCGAAGATGCCCAACATCCATGTGTGGAGTCTAAAGTTGACCATTCATCAAGTCATCTATATGGAATACCTGGTCTCTTCGACTATGGATACGGTAGCTTAAGTTGATATCGACCGCCATATAGATGATCCTGAATGTGGCGTGGATTATTTGCCCTCACACAAGTCGCTAACATTAGTTGCTACGGGAGGGGAGCCATCTAGCAGTACTAGTCCAACTGCTCACGTACCATGGTCTGACTTCTTCCAGAACAACATGGACTTTTCGTTTACAGATCTTATGAGTAAAAGTCTGGTGTCGTGTGTGGCAAGCTCGAAGCCCTGCATGCAGTAGTGCAGGTAAGGTTAACCATAAGGTTATTTGTTCGGAAACCCAAAATTTTACTAGAATTACCTTACCGTAGCTTTTAAAATTGTTTTAAGCGTAAAAAGCAGGTACGACCTAATAAATAAGTAATTACGGGCTAAAGTAAGTACGTATTATTTTAAACACTTTATATAATAACGGTTTATATATAAAGCTAGTAAGCTTAATAACGGGTTATTTATAATATAAATACGGTAGTTTTATTTAATAAAAAAAAGTTATTAGTATAAAAAATATTAATAAAAAGAATTTTACTATATATTAAATTATAATTAAATTAGGCTTTTTTTTTATAGGTTATAATATTACGTTAATGTAAATACTAAAACGGATTTATTCGCTAAATAAATATATAAAAGCTTTTAAAAAAACTATTGCTTAATATTTTATAATACGTAATTTAACGAATTTTTATTAAAAAAACGAGCTTATAAAATAGCTATATAATAATATTACTTTTTATAATAAATAGTCGGCAATAGTAAAGTTATAGCTTGTAATTATATACGTTTTTTTATTATTTTTTAATCCTTTTTTTATCGGCGGATATTATAATTATTTATAATATTATAAAATAGCTATACCGATTTAATTAATAAAATAATTTTAATTAAAAGTAATTCGGTAATATTAAAGCGTATTTATTTAATTAATAATTTAATAACGATAATAATTAAACAAAAAGGATTCGGGGCGATTATTATTATATATTTTAAAATATTTACTATAAAACGTAATAATAATAACGGTTTAGTTTATGTTTATTATTACGGCTAAAAATATTAATTATAATTTAAAATTTAATTTAATTATTTTTTAAAAAGTTTTTTATAACTTAATATATTTTTTATAAATATATATTTATAATAAAAAGTAATTCGAAAACGTTAAAATTTATTTATTTAATTAATAAACTAGTTAATTATTTATAATTTATTATAAATGGCTTTAATATATTATCGCTGTTTTTTAACGATTATATTTTTTAATTATTTTTCGGTAATAAATTACGGCTTTTTATTTACGTTTATGCTTTTTTAATTATTTTTAAAACGGTTATAATATTATAATTAAATTTATTTATAAAATATAATACGTTTTATTAATTAGTTTAAATTAATTAAATGCTTTAAATAAATAATTTACCGGAAATATTTATAATGTTATAAATTTTTATTAACCGTTAAAATAATAATTGCTTATATTATTATTATTTATAATAATAATATACTATAATATTTAATTTAGATTTTATTATTTAAAGTTTTTACGTATTATCGTAATCGGCTAATATAATTTATTTTTATTTTTTTAATTTTTAAATATTTTAAATAAAGCTTTTTTAACCGTATAAAAAAGCTTTTTACCGAGCTGTTTATTAGCGAAAAAAATATAAATAATTTCGGGAAAAAAAGGAAATTTTTTTTTAAATAAAACCTTATTATAATAAGCTTTTATTACCGAGTTAATAATTTTTAAACTATAAAGTCGTAAATTTTTTATTTTATTAAGTAATTATATTACGTAAAGCCGTAAACGAAAACGTAGTATAATTTATCCCTATTTTTTTAATAATTCGATTAATTTTTATAAATAAACGAATTTGTTTAGGCGTAATTTAAATAAGCGTTAATTTTTAATATTCGCTTATTATATAGGTTTTTTAAATAAAAAATTTGTATTTATAAGGTTAAAAAAAATTATTATTAATTAAAGCTTTAAAGTTTTAAAGCACGTTATTTAAATACCGGCGAAATTAGTTTTTAATATTTAATATTTAATTAGTATTTAGTTATATAAACGCTTTTTATTTTTTAATTACGTAAATAGTTTTTTTTTATTAGTTTTTAATATTTATTTATTATATAGGTTTATTAAATAAAATATTCGTGCTTACGAAATCGGGTTATTTTATGATTTTTGTTTTAAAAAAGCTAAAAAAAACAAATTATTGCGTTATTTTTATACCGAAAAAATAGAAAAAAATTATTATTAATTAAAGGTTTAAAATTTTAAATCTTTAAATGCTAAAAAAGTTAAAAAAAATAGGCTATTTTGTTATTTTTATGCTAAAAAAGTAAAAAAGGGATTATTATTAATAAAGGCTTTAATAAAAAGCGATTTTTAATTTTAACGAAAAGCAATTTAAAAGTATTAAAATTTGCTTATTAAACTAATAAATTGGTTATTTATTTGCAGTTTATTCGTAGTTTATTATAAATGGCTTTAATACGTAATTATAATTTTTATAAATAATGCTTTTTATTATACGCTAGCTTATTATTATTGTTTTAGTTTAAACGGGTTATTGCGTTATCGCCGCAGTTTTGCAAATTAGTTAATTTCGCGAATTAGTTTTACGAGTTATTATTTTTATATATTACCGTTTAATTATTAAAGGCTTTAAAATATATAGTAATAGTTAATCGATTAAATATCGATAGATTTTTAAAATAACGTTTAAGCATTTATGCTTTTTTTTGTTTATATATTTACGTAGTTTATAAATATTCGCTTTACGCTATTAATAGCGATTATTTTATAAAGTATTTTCCCGAGTTGTTATTTTTTTATTTATTACCGCGGCTTTATAAGTTATTATTTTTATATATTACCGCGGTTTCGCGAATTATTATATATTACCGCGGCTTTATAAATTAACTTTTTAAATTAGCTTTATAAAGCTATAAAAGTTAAAAATAATAAGCTATTTCGTTATTTTTATACCGAAAAAGTAAAAAAAGGACTATTATTAACGAAAGCTTTAATAAAAAGCGATTTTTAAGTTTAACGAAAAGCTATTTAAAAATATTAGGATTTGCTTATTAAATTAATAAATTAATTGTTTATTTGCCGTATTTATTATAACTATTTAAGCTTTAATACGCGATTACTATTTTTTTAAGTAGTGCTTTATTGTTATTTTTTTATTTCGAAGGCTTTTGCTTTATTATGCGATTTTTATTTCGGAGGCTTTCGCTTTACCGTACGATCCTTATTTTAAAAGCCTTTATTTTACCGTACGATCTTTATTTCAAAAGCTTTTGTTTTGCCGTACGATTTTTATTTTAAAGGCTTTCGTTTTGCCGTACGATCTTTATTTCGAAGGTTTTCGTTTTACTATATAATCTTTATTTCGAAAACCTTCGTTTTATCGTGCGATCTTTATTTTAAAAGCTTTCGCTTTGTTTATACTTTATAGTATTTCGATAGCTTTTACGATAATAATTACTTTATAAAGTTTTAAAAGCTATAAAGCTTTTTATTATTATTAGTATAAAATATAAGCTTAATTTTAAAACCGTTTTTATTTCGTATTTTATATTTTATAAAAACTTTAAAAGTTTATTTAGTTTAATTTCGATTTTAAACTTACGGCGTTTTAAAAGCTTTTATAGCCCTTTTTTACCGAAAATAAATATTTAGCTAATTATAACGGCGTAATGGCTTTAGTTTATAAAAAAACTTTAGCTTTTTTTTTATAAAGCTTTACGATTTTTTATATTTCGGTTTTTATTTAAAAAACTAGCTATTATTAATAAAAGTAAATAAAATTAAAAAGTTATTATACGCTATTTTATTATTTTTATACCGAAAAAATAAAAAAAAGACTATTATTAACGAAAGCTTTAATAAAAAGCGATTTTTAATTTTAATAAAAGGCGATTCGGAAATATTAAAATCTGCCTATTAAATTAATAAATTAATTGCTTATTCGTAGTTTATTTATAGTTTATTATAATGGCCTTAATACGTAATTACGATCTTTTTAAATAGTGCTTTTTATTATACGCCAGTTTGTTATTATTTCTTTAGTTTAAACGGGCTATTGCGTTATTACTGCGGCTTTACGAATTATTTCTCGTAAATAATTATTTTTTTTATATATTATTACGGCTTCGCGAGTTGTTATTTTTTTTATACTGCCGCGGTTTTGTAAATTATTTTTTGCAAATAGTTGTTTTTTTTAATACTGCCGCGGCTTTGTAAATTATTTTTTATAAATAGTTGTTTTTTTTAATACTGCCGCAGCTTTATAAATTATTTTTCGCGAATAGTTGGTTTTTTTAATATTACTGCGGCTTTGTAAATTATTTTTCGCGAATAATTGTTTTTTTTTATATACTGCCGCGGCTTTATAAATAGTTGTTTTTTTTAATACTACCGCGGTTTTGCGAATAGTTGTTTTTTTTATATATTACCGCGGCTTTACGAGTTGTTATTTTTTTATATTACTGCGGCCTCGTAAATTATTTCTCGCAAATAGTTATTTTTTTAATATTACCGCGGCCTTACGAGTTATTGTTTTTTTAATACTACCGCGGCTTTGCAAATTATTTTTTATAAATAGTTGTTTTTTTTAATACTACCGCAGCCTTATAAATTATTTTTTATAAATAGTTATTTTTTTAATACTACCGCGGTTTTGCAAATTATTGTTTTTTTTAATATTATCGCGGCTTTACGAGTTATTGTTTTTTATATTACTACGGCTTTACGAATAATTGTTTTTTTATATTATTGCGGCTTTGTAAATTATTTTTTGCAAATAGTTATTTTCTTTATATACTGCCGCGGCTTTACGAGTTATTGTTTTTTTTATACTACTGCGGCCTTACGAGTTATTGTTTTTTTTATATATTACTGCGGCTTTATAAGTTATTATTTTTTATATTACTGCGGCTTTATAAATAATTGTTTTTTTATATTACTGCGGCCTTATAGATTATTTTTTATAAGTAATTGTTTTTTTTATATATTACCGCGGCTTTACGAATTGTTGTTTTTTTTATACTACCGCGGTTTTGCGAGTTATTGTTTTTTTTATATATTGCCGTAGCTTCGCGAATTGTTTTTTTTTTATATATTACCGCGGCTTCGCGAATTGTTGTTTTTTTTAATATTACCGCGGCTTCGCGAGTTGTTGTTTTTTATATTACCGCGGCTTTATAAATTATTGTTTTTTATACTACCGCGGTTTTATAAGTAATTGTTTCTCGCAAATAGTTGTTTTTTTTAATACTACCGCGGCTTTACGAGTAGTTGTTTTTTTTATATATTGCCGCGGCTTTGCGAGTTGTTATTTTTTTATATTGCCGCGGCCTTGTAAATTATTTTTCGCAAGTAGTTATTTTTTTAATACTGCCGCGGTTTTACGAATTATTGTTTTTTTTAATATTACCGCGGCCTTGCGAGTTGTTTTTTTTATATATTACCGCGGCTTTGCGAGTTGTTATTTTTTTATACTGCCGCGGCTTTGTAAATTATTTTTTATAAGTAGTTGTTTTTTTAATACTACCGCGGTTTTGCGAGTTGTTGTTTTTCTTATATATTACCGCGGTTTCGTAAATTATTTTTCGCGAATAGTTGTTTTTTTATATATTACCGCGGCTTTACGAGTTATTATATACTACCGCGGCTTTACGAGTTAGCTTTATAAATTAGCTTTATAAAGCTATAGTAATTAAAAATAGCAGGCTATTTTATTAATTTTATGCCGAAAAAGTAAAAAAAGAACTATTACTAATAAAAGCTTTAATAAAAAGCGATTTTTAAATTTAACGAAAGGCTATTTAAAAGTATTAAAATCTATTTATTAAATTAATAAATTAATTGTTTATTTATAGTTTATTTACAGTTTATTATAATAGTTTTAATACGTAATTACGATTTTTATAAATAGTGCTTTTTATTATACGCTAGCTCGTTATTATTGCTTTAATTTAAGCGGGCTATTGCGTTACTGCCGAGGCTTTGCTATTTTATTATATATCGGTAACTTTAAAAAGTATATTAGCTTTTGTTATACGTTATTTTACGGTTATAAAGCTTATTATTATCGCTATTATAGGATATAAACTTGATTTTAAAGATTTACGGCCTTTTAAAAGCTTTTATAGCTTTTTACCCCGTTTTTTATTAAAAATAAATATTTAATTAATTATAACTAACGTAGCGGCTTTTTTAATATCGTTAAAGCGTTTAAAAGGCTTATAAAGGGTTTTTTTTATACGTACGTTATACCGTTTTTATAGTAACTGTTATCCGAAAGGTATAAAAATACTATATATTAAAATAAGCAAACGTTAGTTTGTTTTATTATTATTATTTTTCGTAGTACGGTTTTTTTTATTACGGTGTTTTATAAAAAAATAAAGCCTATCGAACGGAATAAAAGCTGTATTAATTACGCTATTTTTAGAAAAAAATATATTACGCCGAATAAATATAAGTAATAGTTTTTGCGAATTAAATTGATTTATATAAACGAGCAAAATAAAGTTTTATATAACGAGGTTATAAGCCGGATTAAAGCATTTAAAAAATTAAAACTTAATATAAATAAAGCCGAACAAATATTGTAAAAATATCGAAATTACGAGCATTTTGGCTTATTAGATTCCGTTTTTTACGAAATATGCTTTTTTGCTTAAAGAATAAAGTGTGCGTTTTTTTAAACGTTAACGAAATAAATAGCCGATTAGATTTTATATAAACTGTTTTTAAAGTTTTAATTATAAATATTATTCGTATTTATATATTATTTTATATAAATGCGAAATATTTAAAATATAAAAAAGTCGAGTATAAAAACAAAGTTTATTTAGTTTAAAAATAAACTTTTATTCGGTATTTTGCTATTTATAAAGCAATATTATCGGGTAAATTTTATTTTAAAGCGTTTATTTGTTTTTAGTTAAAAAATATATTAAATTTAAAACTAAAGGTTTTAAACGATAAATTACGGAATAAGTTCCGAAGTAATATAATACGTAACGGCGTTTTTAATAATAATAAATATATAGCTTCGATTGTTAGTTTAGATTTAAAACATTGCGGAACGTTTTATATAATTATTAAAAAAAGCGTAATAATTAGAGCTATACGGCTAACGGGCTTATTATTTTAGATTTTTTACGGCGGCTTTTTAAATTTTTTTTTATAAAAGCTATAAATCCGGCTAATAAAATAGTTAAACTAACGGATTAATATAGTTTATTTATAACTATATTAATTGTAAATAAAACGTTTATAAATAGTACGTAGTTAAATAAAAACAGTATAAATAAAAAATAAAAAAGTTAATAAGTTTAAATTAAACTATATATTATCGATTTTTTATTCGGCGGCTTAAAAAAAAAAGCTCGTATTGTTTAGCTTATATAAAGTGGTTTTTTTATACGAAACGGCCTTAATTATTATACGTAATTAAAGCTTAAAAAGTTTTAACGGTATTAAAATAATAAAATTTAAAACTTCAAAGTTTAAGTTAGTAATAGTTTTTTATTAATTTTAATAGTATTAAAACAATAAAACGGCGTATAATAAAAGGCATTATTAAAAAGATCGTAATTATATATTAGGGCTATATATAATAAATTGCGAATAAACTGTAAATAAGTAATTAATTTATTAGTTTAATAAATAAATATTAATATTTTCGAATTGCTTTTTATTAAATTTAAAAATCGCTTTTTATTAAAGCTTTCGTTAGTAATAGTTTTTTTTTTACTTTTTCGGTATAAAAATAACGAAATAGCTTGCTTTTTTTAACCTTTTTAGTATAAAAATCACAAAATAGCCCGATTTTGTAAGCACGAGTTTTTTATTTAGTAAATTTACGTAATAAGCGAATATTAAAAATTAACGCTTATTTAAATTACGCTTAAACGAGTTCGTTTATTTATAACAATTAATCGAAATATATATTATTAATATCGAGTAATAATTTTTTTTATAGTTATAATAAAAAAGCCGTAATTATTAATAGCGTAAAGCGAATATTTATAAACTACGTAAATATATAAATAAAAAAAAATATAAGTGCTTAAACGTTATTTTAGAAATTTTAATATAGGGCGAATATTTATAAACTACGTAAATATATAAACAAAAAAAAGTTTAAATATTTAAACGTTATTTTAGAAATTTTAACGTAAAGCGAATATTTATAAATTACGTAAATATATAAACAAAAAAAAGCATAAATATTTAAACGTTATTTTAAAAATTTTAACGTAAAGCAAATATTTATAAATTACGTAAATATATAAATAAAAAAAAGCTTAAATGCTTAAACGTTATTTTAAAAATTTATTAATATTTAATCGGCTAATTATTATTATATATTTTAGAGCCTTTAGTAGTTAAGCGGCAATATATAAAAATAATAACTTATAAAACCGCGGTAATATATAAAAATAATAACTTACGAAAAGTAATTCGCGAAAATAACTTTTTATTAAAATGCTAATTTTATAAAATATAAGCGCGTAATAATAAAAATAAATATAGTACGGAATATATTACGGTTTAAATTCGCGAAGCCGCGGTAGTATAAAAAAATAATAACTTGCGAGGCTATTTTGCAAAGTTTTTATAGTAGCTATTTTACGTAATTAATTTATAAAATTAATTCGTAAAACCGCGGCGGTAACGTAATAATTTGTTTAAGCTAAAGTAATAATAACGGGCTAGCGTATAGTAAAAAGCATTATTTAAATAGATTATAATTACGTATTAAAGCTATTATAATAAATTATAAATAAATTACGAATAAATAACCAATTTATTAGTTTAATAAATAAATGTTAATATTTTTAAATAACTTTTTATTAAATTTAAAAATCGCTATTTATTAAAGTTTTTGTTAATAATAGTCCTTTTTTTACTTTTTCGGTATAAAAATAACGAAATAGTTTGTTATTTTTAATTTATATAGCTTTATAAAGCAAATTTACAAAGCTAATTTATAAAGCCGCAGTAGTATAAAAAATAATAACTCGTAAGGCCGCAATAGTATAAAAAAATAATAACTCGTAAAGCCGTAATAGTATAAAAAATAAACAATAATTCGCGAAGTTACGGCAGTATTAAAAAAAAAAAACTTACGAAAATAACTTTTTTCTAAAATATTAATTTTATAAAATATAAACGCGTAAAAATAGAGATAAATATAGTACAAAATATGCTACGGTTTAAACTTGTAAAGCCGCGGTAGTATAAAAAATAATAACTTGTAAGGTTGCGGTAGTATTAAAAAAAACAATAATTTATAAAGCTATAGTAATATATAAAAAAAATAACAATTTGCGAGGCCGCGGTAGTATTAAAAAACATAACTTGCGAAAATAATTTTTTCTTAAAATATTAATTTTATAGAATATAAACGCGTAAAAATAAAAATAAATATAGTATAGAGTATATTACGGTTTAAATTTGCAAAGCCGTAGTAGTATTAAAAAATAATAACTTGTGAAAGATAATTTATAAAGTCGCGGTAATATAAAAAAAAAATAACTATTTGCGAGGCCGCGGTAGTATAAAAAAAACAACTGGCGAAACCGCGGTAATATTAAAAAAAACAATAATTCGTAAGGCTGCGGTAGTATAAAAAATAATAACTTACGAGGCCGCGGTAGTATATAAAAAAACAATTATTTACGAAAAATAATTTGCGAAGCCGCGGTAGTAACGTAATAGCCCGCCTAGGTTAAAGCAATAATAACGGGCTAGCGTATAGTAAAAAGTACTATTTAAATAGATCGTGATTACGTATTAAGGCCATTATAATAGACTGCGAATAAATTGCGAATAAGCAATTAATTTATTAGTTTAATAAGTGTTACGGTTAGGTTGCAATTAAAGGCAGGGCTCCAGTATAGGTACTAAGTATATATTAATAATAAAGTAAAAAAAGGAAAAGAAAGCTATATATAAATAGGCCGTAGGTTTATATAAAAAGGTCCTAAAGCAGTAAAAAGTGGCAGAATAAATAAGAAATAACGGCAATATTAAATAGGTCGGTATCGGGTAAATTAGCCAACTAATACGTTATTACTTTTTCGTAAAATCTTACGGAAGGCAAAAAAGTAATATATTTATTGTTATAGCGATTAATAAGTATTAAAAAACGCCTTAATTATTTTAACCGGAATTAAAATCGAATAACGTTTTTTAAATAAAAAAGAAATGCTTTTAAAAAATCGTATAGTTTACCGCTATATTAAAGGCTTTTAAACTTTAATACGGTTTATACGTTATTTTACGCCGTTTATTAATATACCCGTAAAAATATTTATATACGTAAGTTTTTATTTATTAACGTCCTTTATTTATTAATTTTTTAATTTTTCCTAATTTTTTTAATTTTTTTAATTTTATCGTATTTTTTTAATACTAAATTAATACTTACGTTTATATATTCGATTTTAGTTGTAATTATTTAATTTTATTTTTTAATTACGTTACGTTTATTTCGAGTAAATTTAATAAATAATCGCCGTTTTATTATCGTTAAAATAAAAAAGGTTAAAGCGGTTTTTTATAACGGCTTTTAATTATTTATTTAGTTTTTTAAAAAGTTTTACGGCGTTTAAGTATTTATTATAAAAGTTTTTAATTAATCGTATTAAGTTTTTTAAGTTTTTAGCGTATATTTATACGTTATTAAGGTCTTATTTTATTTAATTAATTTAGTATTAAAGTTTACGGTAATATAGCCGTAACGTATAAATTTTTTTAATTTTTTATTTAAATAGCCCGTTAAAGTTAATTTTATTGCTTTTAGGTTTAAATAACTTTTAGTTTAATAACGGGTTGTTTAAATAAAAACAAAATTTGTCGGCGTAATATTAGTCGTTTTATATTTAATAGTTTAAGATTTCGAAATAATAAATATAAAGGCCTATTTTTTTTAATATTTTAAAGTATTATTACGTTAATAAAAAGTTTAATTTATTAATTGGTTTATTTATTTTTTAAAACTGCCGCTTTTAGATAATAAATACTCGGTCGTTAATATTAAAATCTAATTTACGTTAGTATTTGTTTTTTTTTATATTATTATTTTTTTAAAAATGCTTTATAATTTTACAAACTATTATAATAGCGTTAATAATAATTTTCGTTAGTTTTTAAACATTTTATTAGTTTAGTTTATCGTAAAGTGTTATATTTATTTAATTAATAATCCGTTTTTTTTAATTAAAATAGTTAAATATAAAGCATTTAAAAAAGACTTTATATAGTTATATATTAGTTAAATTATAAAGTATATTAGCCGTAGCGTAGTTTATAGCTAATATTAGGCGGTTTTAATTATTTTAGTAATAAAAATAAAATAGTTAAAAACGTTAATCCGTATATTTATTAAAAATTTTTACGTTATTAATTATTTCGTAATATTTTAGCGACGTTAATCGCTAGTTAATATTTAAAATAGCGGATAGTTTTTATTAAAAACTAAAAATAAACTGCGGTTTTTAATCGGAAATTATTAAAAAAGGCAGGCTAAAAACTTAATAAAGACTTTTATAATATATTTAAACGGCGTTTCTAGTTATAGCGTTTTGTTTATACGGAATGCTTTATAGTTATTTTAATAATCGGTTAATAATAACGAAAATATTATCGTATTCGTTTTTAGTTTTAGGCCTAGCTTTAAAATTAACGACGAAATATTAAAACAGTTTTTTAAATACGGAAAATAGTTAAAAAAAACCTAAGGTTTTATTACGTAGTATTTTAATAAATTTATAAATATAGTTTATTACGAAAATAATAATATTTTTAACTATTTTAAGCTATTAATATTATTTCGTAACTAGTTTTTAGGTTTTATTAAAGCTAGAATAAAACGTTGTAATAGTTCTGTATATTTTATAAATAAGCCGTATTTATAAATTATTTACGTTTAATATTATTAGTCGGTTTTTATATATAATAAAGCCGAATAAATATTTTTAATTATTATAAACCTTTATTTTAGCTTTTTTATAATAAATTAATAAGTCGTTATATATACGATTTTATATTAATATTTTATTAATTAATTAAGCGTTAAAGCCCGGCGGTATTAAAAGTACGTTTATTAAAAAAATATAGATCGTTATTAAATAAATTTATATATTTTTAAAAACGGAATCGTTAAACAATTTAAATTTATTAATAAATTTAAAAAGCTATATAATATAAATAGCGTTTTTTTATTGTTTTAAAGTTTTTATTTTTTTTAAGTTATAATAAAATATCGGTAACGAAGTTTTTAAACCTAAGTTTATAAATAATAATAAAATTATATTATAATAGCGTTTTTATTTATTTAGTTTATTAAAAATTTAGTTTTTTAGTTATAATAAAGTATTTTAAAACGTTATAATTAATAATAATTAAAAAAGGTAATTTTTTTATTAACCGATTAATTTAAGTTTTTAAATAAAAAGCGACTTTATTACTGCGAGCATTTTTTTGTTATATATATTATAGTTTAGTTTTATATTAATTATTATTTTCGAAAAAAACGCTATAAAATATTATAGTTTATTATTTTTTAATTATAAAAAAGCCCCGGAATAAACCTTATCGAAAAAATTAGTTTCGATTTTAGTTTGTTATAAATAATTATAATAACGTAATACCGGGGTAGTTATTAGGCAGTTTTTAAAGTTTTAAAAAGCGGCGTTGTATTTTTTATTAAAAACAAACAGTACGTTTTTTCGAATTAAGTTATTTAATAGTTTAGCTTTTTAATTAAAGCCGGAAATAAATTATTTATAAAAGTTATAAAAACTTTAAAAAAAGCGAACCTTTTTAATATTTATAAAAGTCTTTTAGTCTTTAATAACGGCTATTTTATTAAAATCGACTTTAATTCTGTTATAATTAATAATAAATTTTAAATATTTAGTTTTAATAACGTAAAACTTATATTTTTTTAGGTTAGCTTAAAGTTTAGCTTTAACGAAGCGTTTAAAAACTTTTTAAACGTATTTTTAATATTTTTCGACGTTATTTAAAAAAATAAAAATATCGTTAATATAAATATTATAAAAGTCGTTTAAGTAATTAAAAAAGGTTTTATTAATATATTATTAAAATATTACGGGGCTGTTTGTTAGTTTAAACGGCATTATACGATATTTAAATTATTTAAGTTTTGTTTTAAATATAGTAAAGTTTTCCGATCCGTCGGTAATACGTACGTAATAAAAAGCCTATTATATATCGAGTTTTATAAAAATTTTAGCTTTTAAAATTTTTAAAAACGTTTTATTAATATAAAGCAAAAAATATAAATCTTTTTTAATTATAGCGTTAAGTTTTTAATAATTAACGTAAAAACGTAATTTACTTTTTAATTTAAAGGTTATAAATATTAAAAAAGCTTATAAAGTTTTATTAAAAACGATAAAGCTTTTACGAATATTATTTATAATATAATCCCGTATAGCTTTAAGTTTTTTTAGCGATATTTTATATATAAGGTTATAACTAATATCGTTATTGCTTTTATTTTTTAATAATTTGATTTTATAATTATAAAACCTTTTATTAAATAAGTAGTCTAAATCTATTTTATTAAAAGTTTTTAAATATAGCCTGTAAACTTTAAAAACTATATTTTAAACTTTATTCCGTAGTTTTTATAATTCTTTATTAAAAAATAAAAAATTAGCTTTTTTTTTAATTAAGCTTTTTTTATTTTAAATAAAACGTTTAACTTTATTTAAAAAAAATATAAAAACTTTATTTATAAAATAGGTTTTGCGGTTTTTTATATTACGTTTTTAAAATGTTTTAAATACTAAAGCGTTAATAATAACGTAATCGTTTAAAAATCTATATTTATACCATTTAATAGCGTTTTTTTAAAGGACGTAAAGGCTATATTAATCGATATCGTATAACGATATCGGGCGTAATAGTAAGGGTTTATTTAATACGTCGTTATTTTCGGGTTCGATAAATTAGGCCTTTATTTTTTAAATAATATATTAAATAGGGTTATTAAGTATTTTAGCGTATAAAAGTAATTTATACGCGGTTTTTAAAGGCTTTTTACGTAAAATCGCCGCTTTGTCGTAATATATAAAATGTTATATTAAATTAAAAGCTTTATTTTTAAATATAACGTATTTTATTATAAAAAGTAGTAAAGTTTTTTAAAAAAAAAGCTAATAACGCTTTAAGTTTAATAATATATTATAATTAATTAAAAAGATTTTTTCGATAATAATATTTAAAGCTATATTAACGACGAAAAAAAGTTAGTCGAAAAATTTACGTTTTTATATTATAAAATTCGTACGTAGCGCATTTTTTATTATTTGTTTGCTTTAATTATTATAGTTAAAAATGCTTTAAGGAAAAAAGTTTCGATCGTAATCGATATATAATTGTTTTTTTAATCGTTTAGTAAATAGTTTATTTATAAATAAATAGTTTATAGTTTTTATATTAATAAGGGTTTGTTTTACGGAAAAGGACGAATTATTTATTATTATAATATTATAAATAGTAAATTAGTTTTTTTTAAAAGGCGGAAATTAACGTAAGCTAATATAACGTTATTTTTAAATGTTTTATTTCGTTTACGTTATTTTATTAATACTTTTTTTAAAAAAGAGTTTAAACTTTTTAAAGCTAGTTTTTTTTTCGAATCGTTAAAGTCGGAAAAGTTGTCGTTA
Source organism: Xylariaceae sp. FL1019 (assembly GCA_022578705.1). Taxonomy (NCBI): domain Eukaryota; kingdom Fungi; phylum Ascomycota; class Sordariomycetes; order Xylariales; family Xylariaceae; species Xylariaceae sp. FL1019. The sequence continues at coordinate 1,833,262 of MU391923.1, forward strand.
GCGTTTTTAACGGTAATATAACGTATATAAGTATTAATAGCGTTAATATAAATAGCGGCTTTATTAAAGTAATTACGGAAAATATAGCCGGTTTTTTTATAATTAAAGCATTTGTTTTTATATATAAACTATACGATTTGTTTTAAAATTAATTAAAATCGTTTTAAAATTAAAATATTAATAATTAAATAAAGGCGGTTTTATTATACCGGGCAGGAAATAATAGTCGTAGCGCCGCAATTACGGCTTATATTATTAGTGTTATTACGGCCTTTTTTATTGCTTTTATCGTTAACTACGCGTTATTTATAAAAGTTTTCGTTATTACGGTTAAAATTATAGCATAGCGTTTTATAATATTTAGTAAAAGTATTAAAACTAATATTATTATTAAAGCGCTAAATAATAACGAAGTTTTTAATACGGTTTAATAATTTTTTATAAAATTTTTTTTTTTAATTAGCGCGAAAAAATCGACGTTTTTTAATATAACGTACGAAATCGTTACGGAAAATTTAATATTTAAATAAATTAAGTTTTTTTAAAAAAAGTTTTTTTAGTTTTTAATAAGCTTTTTAAACCCGGTTTAGGTTTTTATACTTTATTTTAAAATAATTAATTAAAGCTTTAAAGGTTTTAATTTTATTAAAGTTTTTTTTTTATTAAAATACGGTATAAAGTTATATATAGCGTTATTTATAAAATATAATTAAACGTTAATTATTTTCGCTCGCTTATTAAAGAATTAGTTTTTATTAGCTTTTAATCGATTTAATTAAATTTAAAGCTAAATATTAAAGTTTATTTTATTCTTATCGTAATCGGGGCTTTAAAATTTAGAAATTTTAATTTCGGGCGTGCGGCAAAGTGCGTTATTAGTAATAAACCGTAAATAAGCTAAGGCTTTGCGGTTTTAGATTATAAAATTAATTACTAACTAATTAGCGTCGGCGAGCTTATTTTCGACTTTTTTAAAACAATTTTAAAATATAGTATATTTTAAAGTTAAATTAATAAAGGCTTTTTTATTAAAATTAGCAGCATTTATAAAAGCTTTAGTAATTACGCGGATTTATTTTTTTAAAATATTTAGGCAAAAGTTTAAAGTATTAGCCTAATAATAAAAATCGTTAATTTGTTTTTTATAAACGATAAAAAAAAAATCAATATTTAATTTCTTATTATAAAGCTAAAGCGTTTATTTAATAAGTTTTTTTAAAGTTTTTAAAGTTTATAAAATTATTATATTTAAAAAATGCTTTTTAACCGGCTTTAATTACGGCAAAAAACGAGGCAAAAAAAAATTTGTTTTTACTTTTAATACTATATAGTCCGGCTATAATATCGAACTTTTTTTTTAAGTCTATTATAAACGTTTTAGCAATAACGTTATAGCAATAGTTTTTATAATTTTTAAATAAAAAAACTGTTTTAAAACCGTTAAAAATTTCGTAAAGCCGTCGGTTATTTTTATCGTCGCTTTTTTAGCCTAAGGTTTTAATACGGATAAAAACGTAAATTGGCGTAATATTAGCGATATAAAACAAGCGTCGAAAATTCGAATTATTAAGTTTATTAAATTAGGGGAATAACTTAAAAAGGTTTTTAATATAAAAGCGAACTTGTTTAATAGCTTTAATTTAGGCAGCTTTTTTAGTAATATTGCGGGCTATTTTAATAATTTATTTTGTTTTATTTTATCGGGTTTTAATATTTTAATTTAATTCGGGTTCGGGTTAACTTTATTATTATTAAAGTTAGGTTATAATTAAAAGTAAGGCTTTAATATAAGTACTAAGTATATATTAATAATAAAGTGAAAAAGGGAAAAAAAGCTATATATAGGTAGGCCGTAAGTTTATATAAAAAGGTCCCAAAGCGGTAAAGGGTGGCAGAATAAATAAAAAATAACGGCAGTGCTAGGTAGGTCGGTGCCAGGTAGGTCAGCCAGCCAGTACGTCACTATAAGTAAATATTAATATTTTCGAATTGTTTTTCGTTAAATTTAAAAATCGCTTTTTATCGGAGTTTTCGTTAGTAATAGTCTTTTTTTTACTTTTTCGGTATAAAAATAACGAAATAGCCTGCTTTTTTTAACTTTTTTAATATAAAAATTATAAAATAACCTAACCCCGTAAGTACGAGTTTTTTTTATTTAGTAAATTTATATAATAAATAATTAACTATTAATAGCTAAAGTTAATATTCCGAATTTAGTAAACATTATAAATAAATAAGGGATTTACGTTTGTTTTATTTTAAAAAAAAGCTTAAATTTTTAATTACTATTTTATATAAAATAAGAACTTTTATAAACTTTTTTTTATTTTATATTTAATATTATTAAATAATTTTAATAAATTAAAAAGCTAATATTAAATCTTTTTATAACGCTGTTTAATTTTAAATTTCGTTTAAAATAGGCCTTGATATTATAATCGATAACGTTAAAAGTATCGATGTTTTATTTTAACCTAAAATTAAGGCATTAAAGATTGCGCTAGACTTAAATAGAGCTTTAAAAACTTCGGAAAAGCCTATTTTTACGCTATTATTATATACGCTAACGCTAGTTATAAAATGGCAATTTTTTATCCGTAATTTTTTTTTTATATTTTTACTATTTGTTTATTAAATTAGATTTGATTTTTTTTAAATATTATCCTTTTAATTTTATTTTATTACTTTAAATATTAATACATGCAAGATTTTTTTTATTAATATTACTTTTAATACTTCTTATTGTTTATATTTATTAACTTTTTTATAGCTATTTTTTTATAACGAGGACTATAGTAATATAATTTAATTAATTCGCACGTTTTACTCTAAACTATATAATTAAGTAGTTAAGAAATCGTAATAATAAAGCCTTATAAATATTAATAAAAAGCCGTAGCCTATTATTAGAAAATAGTTAAAAAACGTAGGCGTTAAAAAATAGCGATTATATACTAAAGCTATTTATAATAGATTGCGAATAATTAACTAATTTATTAATTAAATAAATAAATTGTAACGTTTTTAAATTGCTTTTTATTAAAATTATATTATTATCGGTTTTAATTTATAAAAATTAGCTATATTTAATATACTTATATGCGATTTATATTAGAACTTTATATTTATTAATATATATTTAAAGTCGTCGTCGTTAATTAAAAAAAAGCGTTAAAGCTTGTTTATAAAAAGCTTATTATATTTAAAATACGGTAATAATAACCAGTTTACGACATTTGTTATAAAAAAAATAGCTTAAAAACCGCTCGATAGTAATTTATAAAGGCTTTAAAAACACGATATATAATCGTAATAGCTTTAGATTTATATTATAATAATAATAATTATATTGTTTTATAGGAGGATATTTATAATAGGCGGATTAGCTTGTTAATCCGCCGTTATATTTAGTTTAATAACTAAAGTAAAAAAAAAAATATATAGCTTATTAAATTATATAAGATTTTACTGTATAGTTATTTTTTATAGGTTTTATATAGCGTAAACTTTGCTAGGGCTATTACTTTTTAAGCGTTCTGTTTTAAAAAATTCGGTTAATATTAATGCTTTTTATAATATTTTATTATTTTTTAATATAAAAAGCTTTTAATTTTAAGACTTATAGGCCTTAATAAAATAACGGTATTAATATAATAATAACGTTATATAATAAGCTTATATTTATATATAATACCGATAGTCGTTATTAATAATAGTTTATTAAAGCGGCTAGAATATATTTAATAAAAACAAATATAAAAAAAACTTTAAAAGCTTTAAAATATAATGCGATATATATAGTAATAATCGGTATAAAATATTTAAATTTAAACCGGGATTTAATTAGCTATTTTTAGATTTTTAATAAATAATGTTTATATTAAGCGATTAGCTACTTTTTAGCCGTAGTAATAATTTCTATAATAATAAATTAGCTTTTTTTTTTTACGTATTATATTATAATAACCGTAAATTATTAGCCGATTTATATTCGCGTATTAATAATAAGGCTACGTAAGCTTAATTTTAAAAATTATTATTTAATTTTAAATTAAATAATACTTATTTTATACCGAAATTCTATTTACGTACTATTACCGCATTTTTACGCGTAAATTTATAACTTTATTTAAAATAATAGTTAATATATTATAATATAAAGTGCCGTTATTATTATAAGCTTATTTCGTTTTTTATAAAGTTATATAAATTTTTACCGCTTAATATAGGCTTATATTTTATAAAACGGACCTATAACGCCGTATATTTTAAAGTTTAAACCGCTATAATTATTTATAAACTTTTACCTGCTTATATATTTTCGTACCAGCTAATATTGTTTATTATAATTATAGCCCCGAAAAAAAAAGTCCGTACCCTTGTTTAAAAACCTAAAGCAAAATAAAAAGGCGTTAAAATAAAAAAGCGTAAAAAGGCTTTATAAAAAATCCAAAATAAAAAACCGGAAATCCCCCTCGAGCTGGCCATTAATTAAAACGGTATTAAAAAGCTCGTATATTAAATATAAATAAATAAGCCCGTTTTTTTAACTGTTTTTACGGGCGAAAACTTTTTAATTATTAATAGTCCGAAACTGCGTACTTTTTAAGCTTTTAATAAACTTTATATAAAGAAATAAAGTAATATATACGAGATTATTAAAAATAATCGCGTAAATAAAATTTAATATAGTTTAATATAGTTTATTATAGTTTTTAATATTTTAATATAGTTTATTTTTTATTTACTCGATATTAAATTATATTGCGATAAATTTATAAGCGTTAAATAAACCGCCGTAATTAAATACGACCGCCTTTAATAACGCTGTATTATTATAGTTTATATATTTATCCTAAAGGTTAATAAACGTATTTACTCGTTTTATAAAAATATCTAAAATTACAGCCTGTTTATAAAATGCGTTTTCAATAATATAAATTATTTTAAAAATGCTTGCATTTATTATTAATATATTAATAATATTGTTAAGGGCCGCCAGGCTTCACCACATAACAGTCAAAATAGACGTTGTTATAATGAAAAATAATTAATTAAATAAAAGTCTAAATGCTAAAAGCAAAAATATCCGATAGCTTTAATTATATATAAATAAGGGCTTATTATAAATCAGCAAAAGTTTACTAACTTTAACGCGTAATAAATCCCCTCCTATATAAAAAAAAGAAAATGCTTGTTTTTAAATATATAAACCTTAAACCTTAAACTACCGTTTTTTAAATTTATTGCAGCATTTTTCCTTTATACTAACTTAACCTAATCTTTTTTTAATTTATTACTAAGTTTTCGTATTTCGTAAACCTTTTTTAACTTATTGCAAACCTTTACCGCATTATAGCCTTCTTTCGTAGTTTAGTTTTGCTAAAACTAACGTTAGCTCTTTTTGTATTAATAATAAATAAAAGTTTACGTCGGCCAAAACCGCTTGCTATAAGTACTAATTTAAAAGCGCTAAAAATATTAAAAACAAAAACAGCTTTTACGCTAATCGTATTAAATTTATTACATTAAATAATAACGTTTTTTAAAATTAATAATATAACTGTTAGTTTATTTACTTGTTTTTTTAATTTAATAACCTTTTCCGCGATAGCTTTTATTATGCTTTTTGCCTTTATAATATAACGAAAAATCGTTTCGTTTTCGGCGAAAATATTATAAAATACTTTTTCGATTTTATTACCGAGCTTAACTTAAAGCTTTTTAAAAGTAACTTTTTTTATATCGTTTTAGCTATTAATTATAATATCGACGTCGTTTTTAAACGTTATAAAAAAAGCTTTTTAATTATTAAAACGTTTAAAATACTAATTAAGCTTATTTATAATTTCTTTAAACTTAACGTTATTTTAATTTATTATTACTATTTTACTTTAAATAATACATTCGATAAAAAACAAGTTATACCGATTTATTTCGCTAAATATATTAATTAAACGGCTATTTATTTTTCTTAATTTATTTATATAATAAAAAACTAATATAATTACTTTAGCGAATAAATAATATTTTTAAACTTTTGTTTTAAAAAAGCTTTATTTTGCTATTTCGATAATAATTTATATACGTTTATATATAAAACTTTAAAATAGCGTTATAATCGTTATATTTATAAATATTTTGTTGTAGTATTTATTAATTTCTATAAAATATATTATAGCAAAAACGTAATTTTTACTAAATTTTTAGTAAAACTTATATATTGTTTTTATTTTAAAAGATTGTTTTATTTTATTATTATAAAGGCAAAAATAAACGTATAAAAAATTATTTTTTATAAAATAGTTTATAATATAAACAGCGTTATATTCGCTTAAAGTCTTAATTACGTTTTTATTAAATAAAGTTTCGTCGTTATTTTTTATTTACGTGCGTTTATATTATTTACGTTATAAAAAAGTTTAAATAATAATAGCTAAAAAAGCTTTTTTATTCGGTATGTTTTTTTTATCGTTATAATCGCTTTTATTTTTAAATATTCGGCTAAAACTATTATTAAGCGAAAAATAAATTTGCTTTATTATATCGCCGAAAAAATTACCGTTTTTATTATATAGCTTTTTATTAATATAGTTTTCGATATTAAAAATTTTATAAACATTTTTCGTAAAAATAATAAAATCGAGCGAAATTTTATTTAAAAAGTATTCGTAAAACTTACGTTTAGCTTTAGTTATTTTTACGTTTTTGTTAATATTTTATACGTTAGGCTTATTTTTACGGTATTTATATATATTTTCGATTACTTTAATTATTTTTTTATAAAACGCTTAAAATTTATTTAAATCTTTAAACTTATTACTAAATAAAGTTTGTTTATATAAATAATTACGTAGTTTTTTTATTTATATATTATCGAGTAGTTTTTTTTTAAGTTTAGTTATAAAAGTTTTATAAAAATATTAATAATTTATTTTATTTGCGTTATTTTTATAGTTTTTTTTTTATTTTTTAAAGTTATTATTTAAAATTATATTAGTTTTTAGCGTAAAATTATTTTATCCGTCGATATTTATTACTTTATTTTTATAAGGCTTAATAAAAAAAGCTATTATCGCTTTTTTGCTTATTTTCGCTTTTTTTTTTTTAATTATTTATAATAATTAAATTATAATTAAAACAAAACGATATATATAAAAAAGAATAAAAATAGTAATAAAGTTTATTAATACGTAAAAATTTTTAATAAACGTATAAATAAATCTAATTTATTACGTTAATTAAAAAATAGCCTTAATTAGCGCAAAATAAATCTTTAAAAACGTAAAATAAAATTATTTACAGCGTATAATCTTCGTACTAAGGCTTACGAGCATACTATTAAATTTCGTAGGCGTATAATTATATAAAGTACTAAAGAATAATTAACTTACGGAAATATTAATAAAAAAAGAAAAAGATTTTCTTTTAATAATAATATTATAAATAGCTTTATATAAGCTGTTTCTTTTAATACGTTTTACGTTATTTTATTCCCTTTTACGTAATAAAAAACTAAACTCTTTTTAAATAAACTATCGCTTTATAATTCTTTTTAAATAAACCTTTTTTTATTTACTATATATTTTATATAGTTTAAAATAAAAGTTCTATTTTATAATCTTTTGTTATATTTTTAAACTAGTTAAAAAGTCCTTTTTATAATATTTATAATTTCCGATATTAATTTAAGCCCTAAAATATTTATTTTTAACAATTATTAAGCTATTTTTAACGTTAATAAAGGTTTTTATTTAAAGCTTTAATTATAAAATAAATTTTTTATCGAAAAGCTTACTTTTAGTTTTTTCGATAATAATAATAAGCTTATTATCGTAATAACTTATTACCGTTATTTCGTTTAAAATCTATTTGTTATCGTTTATAACTTTATTAATAGCGGTTTTAAAGTTTATACCGAAAATAATAACGTTATACTATTTGCCGATAATTATATTTAAAAATAATAAAATATATTTATCGTCTTTAACGATTTTTTTAATATTATTATAAATAAGTTTATAAATAATCGGTATTATTTTTTCGGTATTAACGTTTTAATATAACTCCCGATAATATAACAAAACGCCGTATAATTTAATAAAACGAGTTTTTATAATAATTATTTAGTTTATAGTTTCGTTATTTTCGTAAATTTTTATATTAATATTATTTAAAATAATATTTTCGTTAATTATTACTATAATATCGTTTATATTAATAATTACTTTATAAATATTATAAACTATTTTAAGCCTAAATTAATGCCCCGTAGCTTTAAAAAACGTTATAACCGTATATTTTAAATTTTATAAAATATAAATATTAAACGTATAGTTTAAAATAACTAATACGGCGTAAAAATTAATATTATTTAAAATTGTTTTTAAAAAATAAAATAAATATTAACGGGCGTAGCGTAAAAAAACGCAAGCGCGTAATAAAGTAATAGTGAATTTTAATTCTTTATATAAAAAAAAAGTAAAAAAAAAAGGAAAAAAATTTTTAAAAAATAAATATAATACTGTTTTTTTTATATATAACGCTTTTATTATTTATTATTTTAATTAATAATTTTTTCTTTTTTTTTAATTATTTATCGTTTGTTTAAAAAAAGTTAGCTTTTATATTATTATAACGGAAATTTTTCCTTTTTTACGTAAAAAATATACAAAATGCTTTTTTTTCTATATTTTTTAGCCCAATCGATAAAATAGCTAGCTTTATACTCGTTTATTAATTCCGACGTTATTTTTTATAATTTTACGGCGTTTTTACTTTTGTTATATTTATTTAGTTATTTTTTTTATTTAATAATATAAATAATATAAAAACATTACGTACGTTATCGGATTTTTTAAGCAGTAATCTTTTTTACTTCTTAATATTTTTTATCTATACCGTCGGTTATTATAACTAATTTAGGCTATTTTTTTTAACGTTTAAATTAATCGCTTTAATTATTTTAATAAAGCTTATAAAACTACGTAACCGAAACTATAAAATTAATTTTTTAACTATTAAAAAAATCGAGTTTATACGTTAATAGTCCGATTTTTTTTAATATTTTAAATAGCCTTACGCGCGCCGGTAACTATTTTTTTTTTAGTTTTTTAATAAATAATAACCTTAATATAACCGAAACTAAACTTCTTTTTTTATATAAAATAACGTCGGCGTATATTTATTATTATATTTATCTTTAACGATTGCGTTAGCTCTATCGGTAATAAATTTTATTTTTAAACGTGCTTTTTATATAATATATTAAAACTATTTAATATAACTTTAGTCCTTTTTTTTTATTTAAAACATTTACTAAACTTTACGGCTTAAAACCGTATATTAATTTGTTTAAAGATTTTCCGATTAACGTAAAAAGCAAATTATTAAAATAATGCTATAACGCCGGGAAAAAACTAACCTATATAATATTAAAGTTCGTAACTATATAAAATCGTATTACGATTTTTATAACTTAGTTTTTCCGTTTTAATACCTTATTTATTTGTAAATAATATATTATTAAAAATAAAAAGTTTACGTTAAAAATATAAAAAATTTCTTTTTATATATTTAATATAAATTTAGCGTTTTTATTGCTAATAATTGTTATAAAAAGTCTTTAATCGCATATTAATAATATACGAAATAATATTATAGCCTAATCCCTTGCTTTATATATTTTATACTTTAAAATAAACAATATTTTCTTACTTTATTTATAAATTACTATATATAGTATATTAAATACTTTTACGCTTTTAACGGTTTAAAATAAGTTTTTAATTAATATTAGCGGCATATCCGTTATAAAATCTATTATTATAATATAAAATAGCTTTAAAATCGTTTTAATTAGTATTAACTTGCTTAAAAAAGGCCTTCGGTTTATTTAATTTGCTTTATAAGCTTAATGATAGCAAATATAATTATAAATAAAATAACGCTTACGTTAAAAATATATATTTTATAAAGCATTTTTTATATAAATTTAGCTAAAATAGTGCTTTTTATTATAAGTAATATTTAAAGCTTTTTATATATATAGTTTAAATAGGCAAAAAGCTTTATTACTATAAAAATTAATATAATATAATAGTTTATTATTAAGTTTATAAAGCTTTATAATTTTTTTTTAATATTATAAAAGCTTCGCGTTTATTTATTTCGTTATTTATTTCGTTAAAATAATATAAACTCGCTTATATTTTAAATTATTTGCGTATTTTGCGATAACTTTTTTACAGAACTTTAAATATAATATCGCCGTTGTAGTACTTTTTTTTATTATTTCCTCGCTAAAATAAGCTTTAAACTTAAAACCTAAAATAAACCTTAAACTAAAATAACCGTATTCGTTAATATTAATAAAATTAGCGTCGAAAACGTTATTTTTATCGTTTTAAATATTATTTAATATATTAATACTTTTTAATGCTTTTAATTATTATTTAGCTAGTTTTTATAATAATTATAATAAGGCATTTAATATAACGTTTAAGTTTTCGGGAATATAATATATATAAAACTAAAACTAAAATAGTTAATTTGCTACGTTTATTAACTTTAAATTTGTTTTATTAAAGTTTATAGTTTATAAAAAAGTATGCGTTACGATTTTTTTCGTTATAACGTAATTAATAAAAATATTAACTAAACTATTACTAAATTAAATCATTTTTTTAAACTTTTTATAAACTTATATAATAGTAATAACTTTGCTTTTTATAAAACTATATCGTTTTTCGACATTATTAATTAGTTTTAATAAAAAATAAATAAACTTAACGTAATTTATTAAAAAATTATAACTAAATATTGCTTTATTATTTTATAATATATTTAATTAAAAAGCTATAAATCCGTATGCTTTTTTATATACGTTAAGCTTTAAAAAAGCAAATATATCGTATTATAGTAATATATTACGTATTGCTTATAAAAATAATTTTAAAAGGCTTATTATACGTTTTTTTTTTTACGTAAATATAAAAGTTATTTTTAACGTATAGCTTTATTTAATAAGTTTTAATATATTTTTAAATAGTTTAATTTTTTTTTTCGATATTACTATTAGTTTTTTTTTTTTTTTTAAACGTAATAATTTTATAATTAAACTATATTATTCCGCGGCGTAGCTAACTTATTATATTAATATAAGTTTTTAATGTTTTAAACGTTGTAAGTATTTTAAACTTTATAAACGCTTTAATACGGTCGTTAATTTTAAAAATATTTTTTTTATCGACGATATAACTTAATAATTAGACCGAAAAAAAACCTATAAATAATTTCTTTATATTAATATATAAACGTGTTTTATTAAAAATATTAAAAATAATAGCCAAATGCTCGAAATACTTTTCTGCTATTTTGCTAAAAATAATAATATCGTTAATATACGTACGGATAAAATATCGGTATTTAAAAAAAAGGCGATCTATAAACCTTTATTTAAACGTTAATAAATTATAAAATTTTATAAAAACTACGTTAAATTTTTTAAACTTTTATAAATTAATAATTACTATTTTATTTTAATATTTGGTTTTAATTAGTAGTTAAAAAAAAAGGCTAAAACGTCGAATAATATAAAAAAATCTTTATTAATTATATCTGCTATAATATTATTTTAGTTTAAAAAAAAATAAACGTTTAATACGATAATTTTATTTAATAGTTTAAAATTTACTACCGGCCGTTTTTTTTTACTCCGTTAATTATACGCTATATAATAAAAACGGGGCAAATAATAAATATCGGCTTATATATAAAGGATAGTTTATTTGTTATATATATTTTATCGTATTTATTATTAAAAAAACGGCGATTTTTAATATTTATAAAATAAAGTTTTATACTTTTTATTTAGTTTTGCTATTTATTAATTAAATCGATACGTATTTTTTAGTTTTTTAGTATAAAAACGATACTTTTATTTTTAAAAACGTTATATTTATCGAGCAAACTTTTAATTTTATTTGCTACTTTTAAGTCATCGGTTATAATAATTATACCTGCTTTTAATTTTATTATTTTAACGTATTTAAAACGAAAATTGCCGTACAATAATGCGTAAATAAAGATATTATTTAAAGTTTTGTTAAAATTCCCGTTTTTTATCGCTAAATAAACTATTATAACATTTTATTATTTTATTTCTGTTTTTTTATTTTAATACGTTAAAATATTTAAAAAGTCGGCAAAATACGCTTGTTTATTATTTTTATATTTATTAATTAAATTTTGTCGTTTATTTTTTAAAATCGTAATAAATTATACGTACGGGTTATATATTAAGACTTTTTTCCTTATATACGCGTTTATCGTTATATTTATAACGCAATCTTTATTTACTATAAAGTAAAAAAGTTTTATAATTTTTTGCCTTATTAAACCTTGTTTATTTTTAATTTCGATATATCGCTTATTTAAAAGTTTAAAAAAATCCGCTTAATAAACGTTTATTATAACCGATTTTATCGGTAAAATTATAATCGTATATTTAACGTTAACCTTTTTTTGCAAAAATTAACGTTTTTTAAATAAAATATCACCTTTTATTTTTATTTTTTTTATCGAGTAAAAAATGCATTCTTTATAAATAAAATCAATTTTAACGCTATAGCTATTAAAAAAATCTATTTTTAATAATATATTAAATTTTAATCGGTTAAACATTTTTATTATAACGTTAAAATATCCGTAAAATGGGATATTAAATATATTCTCGCTAAAATAAAAATCTAAATCGATAACTTTATTAAAAGCTATATAAGCTTTAACGCTTATTAAAAGGATTAAATTTATTTTATAAAAAATAAGGTTTTTAATAAATTACTTCGCGAATTAACGATTAATTAATACGTTAAATACGCCTATATTAATATAAACCTAATACTTTTCGCCGTTAACGTTAATTATCGCTTTTATTTGTAAATACGTTATTTTTTTCTTTTTTTTGTTATATATATTTAATCGAAAGTCTGCCTTAATAACATTTTTTAATTTAAATAGCCTTATATTTTAAAAGCGTTAAATTAGTAGTATTAAGGCGAAATCTATTTTAATAACCTTTTATTAATTTTATAGCATTCGGTTATTATATTTTTTTTTTATACTTTTAATTAAAATGCTAAAATAAAAAGTTATATTATACCGAATATAAATTAGTTATTAAAAAGTATACTCGTTAACGCTTTTTTTATTTAAAAAAATATAAATAAATACGGCGATAAACTTATTATAAACAGTTTTAACTTTAATAATTAAATATTTGTTTACTATTTCCTTTTCGCTTTTATTATAGTAAATATATTTTTAATTAAAAAGCTTATTTTTTTTTTCGTTAGCCTAAAAGTCGTATTTTTAAACCCTTTTTTTATTAATATATATAAAGCTGCCGTCGGGGTTTGCCTTTTTATAACTAAAATAGCGGTAATTACTTTATCGCCGCTTACGTTAACGGTTTTATAATTTAAATTAACCCTTATTAGGTCCTATACGTACGTTAATATAACGAAAACTTAATTTTTTAAATAGAATTTTGCTAATAGCTAGCAAATTTTTACGAAAATTACGTATAAAATAGCGATTTTTATTAAAAGTGCCACGTTTTAAACGATTTTATTAAAGTTTTTTTAACGCTTTACCGTTAATTTTTTTATTTTTAACATTTAACTGCTTATATTTCGTATTGCTTTAATTAGCGTTTATAATAAATTTTTCGTTATAATTTTCGTTAACGAAATAAACTTTTTAATTTTTTAAATCTTTATATTATTACGTTAATACTTTTTGCTTTTTTTTTAAGCGTTTAAAATATTAATTTATAACGTTAGCTTTTTATAGCTTTAAATAAATTATTTATAGCTTAAAAAGCAAATTTAACTAAATATTAATTAATAATACCGTATTATTAAAAAGCTTTTATAATTTTAAATATTTAAATACTTTAAACATAAAAAATTATACGTTATTATTTTTAACGATATTTGCTTTTATATAATAGTTCGCTTTATTATTAAACCATTAATAGGTATTGTTTAGTTTAAATCCGTATTTATTTTTAATTTTAATAATAAACTCGTTAAAGTTTTTAATAAACCGTATTTGTTTTAATTCGGTAAGCTATAAAATCTATTACTCGGCTATTTATCTTTTTAAAAGCTAAAATATACGTTAAATAACTATGCTTTTTTTTTTAATATTTTTAGTATTTAATTTAATACGTTAAATTTATAAGCTAATATCCCGAAAATTAAAAACATTTTTCGTATTTTAAAATATATTTATATTTTAATATTTATCGGCCGAGGCGTTAAACTAAAAATAACCTATATTTTCCGCCTTAAATTATAATATTATCGTAGTAATTAATGCCGTTATAATTAAATTAGGCTTTTAAACAGCTAATATAAAAGTTATTATTATTTAATTTGCTTTCGAAATTAAACTATATAACGTAATCGTCGGCGTTAAAACTTATAAAGCCCTTAATTTATTAATTTTATCGTTTATTTAACCAAATATTTCCGCTAAACGGTTAGTTAATATTTCGATAGCTATAACGACGTAGCGTTTATTTTCGTCGTTAATACTATAATTATTGTTTTTTTAAAAAAACTACTCCGGTTACTTTTTTTTAAAAAAAAGGCCGGCGTATTACGAGCTTATCGTCGATTATTTTAGTTTTAGTAATGATAAAAAAAACGTTAATAGTTCGTTATATAAAAATAATAATAATTTGCTTTATACGATATTTTTTAACTCGTTTAAATTTTCTTTATTAAAAATATAATTAAGCTTTTTACTAAAAAAAAGCTGTTTAACGTAGCGAAATCTATTAAGCTAATATTTTATAAATTTTTCGTTTTTTTTAATTATTACTGCTAGTTTAACGGTTTTTTCGTTAATCCTAAATAAATTGCCGTAAATATTAATTTCGTTAGCGTTTAAATCTTTAATAAAAGTTCGTAAAAAATAAATGCGGATAAAATAAATAACGCGTTTAAATTTAATTATTTCTTTAAAATTACCGATCTCTATAAAAACGGGTAGCTTATTATTATTTCGATAATAATATTTTTAAAATATAATTTATATTTTTAATTATAAATATTATTTACTTTAGAGCGAAAAAAGTAATAATAAAGTTATTAAAATTAATTAAAGCGTAAGCACTATTTATTAAAAGCCGCTAAGCTTTACTACATAATAGTTAAAATAAACGTTTTTATAGTAAAAAATAATTAATTAAATAAAAGTCTAAATATTAAAAACAAAAGTGTTTAATAGCTTTAATTATATATAAATAAGGGCTTACTATAAGTTAGCAAGGGTTCACTGACTTTAGCGCGTAATAAATATAGTTAATTACGAGTTTTATTTAAAAAAGCGAAATATTATTTTTTTTAAACCTATAAGTTATAATTCGGCTTTATACCAGTTTATATTATTTTATAATGCTTTTTACCCGTTTATACTATTTTATAATACTTTTATATTATATTAATTTATTACGGTTAATAGTTAAGGCTTTTAATATACGTAATAATAAGCTCTCCGAGATTTTTAATGCGGTTTTATATAAAGCTTTAAATAGTAATTTAAAAGCTATTAAAAGCCGAATTAATAATAAGCTTAACCGCTATTAGCTGCGATTTATTATTACTTTTATTAAAAAATAAAAACGTTATTAATGTTATAAAGCCGTATAAGCTTTTATAAATCGGTACTGGCTTATATAAAATCGTTTTAATTAATATATAATAATTATATTTATTATAATTTATTATAATTTATTTTGCTTTTAAGTTTTAAGTTTTAAAGTATAAATTAGGGTTATATTTAAAAAAAAAATATACTCGTTAATAAAAACTAGTATTAAAACTGTATATAAAGTTTTTGTTTTTGTTTTTAAAAACTATATATTATATTAAAAGGAAATATAATATTATATAGTATTTATTAGTTTATATAGTTTAATATATAATAAAAAAGCTTGGATTTATTTTAAATCTTAAATAGTTAATTTTATTTATTATTTAAAGATTTTTTTTGTTTTGTTTTTTAATAAGTTCTTTTATAATTATTTACTATAATACTATTATACCTCGGCTATATATTAATTTAAAACTTTATAAAGCTTAAATTATTTAATAATACTAGGCTAAAGTTTTAATTAAATAAATTTGTTTAATTTTAAAAAACGAGTATAAAATATTAATTAATCGTATATAACTTTATATACGGCTTAAAAAATAAAATATCGACTTAAATTAAGCCCGTACCGATAATAACGAAATTATATAAACCTATATAATCGATTTATTTTTTAATTACGGGCTAAATAACGTTAATATTGTTTAAAAATTATAATCGGACGGCTTTTTTATTATAAAAATAAGCGTTAAAAATATTTGCTAAACGTATAAGCTTTAACGCCGAATAATATTTAATTTTATTTTCGAGCGATAAGTAACGTACTGGCTGGCTAACCTACTTAGCACTGCCGTTATCTTTTATTTATTCTGCTACCCCTCACCGCCTTAGGACCTTTTTATATAAACTTACGGGCCACTTATATATAGCTTTTTTTTCCCTTTTTTACTTTACTATTAATATATATTTAGTATTTATACTAAAGCCCTGCCTTTAATTACAACCTAACCGTAATAATAATAAGGTTAACCTAAACCTAAACCTAAATTAAATTAAAATACTAAAACCTAATAAAATAAAATAAACAATTAAAATAGCCTACGACGCCGCCGAAAAGGCTGCCCGAGTCGAGGCTATTAAGCAAGTTCGCTTTTATATTAAAAACCTCTTTAAGTTATTTTTTCGATTTAATAAGCTTAACGATTTGAACTTTTGTCGCTCGTTTTATATTATTAACACCGCGCCGATCCGCGTTTTTATTCGTATTAAAACCCTAAGTTAAAAAAGCGACGATAAAAACGATTAACGATTTTACGAAACTTTCGATAGTTTTAAAGCAGTTTTTTTATTTAAAAACTATAAAAACTACTGTTATAACGTTATTATTAAAACGTTTATAGCAAATTTAGAAAAAAAGTTCGATATTATAGCCGGATTATTTAATATTAAAAATAAAAATAAATACTTTTTTACCTTATTTTCCGCCGTAACCAAAGCCGGTTAAAAAGTATTTTTTAAATATAATAGTTTTATAAATTTTGAAGATTTTAAAAAAGCCTATTAAATAAACGCTTTAATTTTGTAATAAAAAGTTAAATATCGATTTTTTTTTTTATTATTTATAAAAAATAAGTTAACGATTTTTACTATTAAGCTAATATTTTAGACTTTTGTTTAGATATTTTAAAAAAATAGGTTTACGTAATCGCTAAAGCTTTTATAAATGCTATTAATTTTAATAAAAAAGCTTTTACTAATTTAATTTTAAAATATACTATATTTTAAAATCGCTTTAAAAAAATCGAAAATAAACTTATTAACGCTAATTAATTAATAATTAACCTTATAATCTAAAACCGCAAAGCTTTAGCCTATTTACGGTTTATTATTAGTAATATACTTTATTACATACTTAAAATTAAAGTTTTTAAGTTTTAAAGCCTCGATTATAATAAAAACGAAATAAACTTCGATATTTGGTTTTAAATGCAATTAAATCGATTAAAAACTAACGAAAACTAGTTTTTTAACGAGCGAGCGAAAATAATTAACGTTTAATTATATTTTATAAATAACGTTACGCGTAATTTTATACCGTATTTCGACGAAAAAAACAACCCCGATAAAATTAAAACCTTTAAAGCTTTAATTAGCTATTTTAAAATAAAGTATAAAAACCTAAACCGGGTTTAAAAAGCTTATTAAAAATTAGAAAAATTTTCTTTAAAAAAACTTGGCTTATTTAAGTATTAAATTTTCCGCAACGATTTCGTACGCTATATTAAAAAACGTCGATTTTTTTACGCTAACTAAAAAAAAGAATTTTATAAAAAATTATTAAACTACGTTAAAAATTTCGTTATTATTTAACGTTTTAATAATAATATCGGCTTTAATGCTTTTGCTAAATATTATAAAACGTTATGCCATAATTTTAGCCGTAATAATAAAGACTTTTATAAACGATATATAGTTAATAATAAAAGTAATAAAAGAGGCCGTAATAATATTAGCAGTATAGGCCGCGGTTACGGCGTTACGACTGTTATTTTTTACTTAACGTAGTAAAACCGCCTTTATTTAGCTACTAGTACTCCGATTTTAAAACGATCTTAATTAATTTTAAAACAAGTTATATAGTTTATATATAAAAACAAATGCTTTAATTGTAAAAAAACCGGCTATATTTTCCGTAATTGCCTCGATAAAGCCGTTGCTTATATTAGCGCTATCGATATTTATATACGTTATATTACCGTCGAAAACGCCAACGACGACTTCGATTTTAACGATTTAAAAAAAGATTAGCTTTAAGGAATTTAGACTTTTTTTTAAAAAAAGTGTTAATAAAATAACGTAAACGAGATAGGATATTTAAAAACAACGTTATATTAGCTTACGTTAATTTTCGTTTTTTAAAAAAAAACTAGTTTATTATTTATAATATTATAGTAATAAATAATTCGTCCTTTTTTATAAAACAAACCTTTATTAATACAGAAACTATAAATTACTTATTTATAAATAAACTATTCGTTAAACGATTAAAAAAATAATTATATATCGATTATAATCGAAACTTTTTTTTTTAAGGCATTTTTAGTTATAACGGTTAAGGCGAATAAATAATAAAAAATACGTTACGCGCGAACTTTACGATATAAAAACGTGAATTTTTTAATTAACTTTTTTTCGTCGTTAATATAGCTCCGGATATTATTATCGGAAAAACTTTTTTAATTAACTACGATATATTACTAAACCCGAAACGTCGTTAGCTTTTTTTTTTAAAAACCTTATTACTTTTTATAGCAAAATATATTATATTTAAAAATAAAGCTTTTAATTTAATATAATACTTTATATATTACGACGAAATAGCGATTTTACGCAAAAAGCTTTTAAAAACCGCGTACAAGTTATTTTTATACGCTAAAATACTTAACGATTTTGTTTAATATATTATTTAAAAAATAAAGGCCTAATTTATTAAACTTAATAATAACGACGTATTAAATAAACCCTTATTACTACGCTCGACGTTATTATATAATATCGATTAATATAGCTTTTATATTTTTTAAAAAAACGCTATTAAATAGTATAAATATAAACTTTTAAACGATTACGTTATTATTAACGTTTTAATATTTAAAACATTCCGAAAACGTAATATAAAAAACCGTAAAACCTATCCCGTAAATAAGGTTTTTATATTTTTTTAAACGAGGTTAAACGCTTTATTTAAAATAAAAAGGATTTAATTAAAAAAAAGGCTAATTTTTTATTTTTTAACGGAAAATTATAAAAATTACGGAATAAGGCCTAAAATATAGTCTTTAAAGTTTATAAGCTATATTTAAAAACTTTTAATAAAGTGGATTTAAACTATTTATTTAATAAAAAGCTTTACGATTATAAAATCGAATTGTTAAAAAATAAAAGCGGTAATAATATCGGTTATAACCCTATATATAAAATATCGTTAAAAAAACTTAAAACTATATAGGATTATATTACGGATAATATTCGTAAAAGCTTTATTATTTTTAATAAAACTTTATAAACTTTTTTAATATTTATAGCTTTTAAATTAAAAAATAGGTTACGCTTTTACGTCGATTACCGAAAATTTAACGCTATAAATAAAAAAAACTTATACCTTTTATTTCGTATTAATAAAACGCTTTTAAAGATTTTAAAAGCTAAAATTTTTACGAAATTCGATATATAATAAGCTTTTTATTACGTACGTATTATTAATAAATCAAAAAACCTTACTATATTTAAAACAAAGCTTAAACAATTTAAATATTGTATAATGCCGTTCGGATTAACGAATAGCTCTATAATATTTTAACGATATATTAATAAAACCTTTTTCGATTACTTAAACGATTTCTATAGTGCTTATATCGACGATATCTTTATTTTTTTAAACAATATTAAAAAATACTAAAAGTACGTTTAAAAAGTTTTTAAACGTTTCGTTAAAGCTAGATTTTAAGCTAATTTAAAAAAATATAAGTTTTACGTTATTAAAACCAAATATTTAAAATTTATCGTCGGTTATAACGGAATTAAAGTCGATTTCGATAAAATCGCCGTTATTAAAAACTAAAAGATTTTTATAAACGTTAAAAAGGTTTGCTTTTTTTTAAATTTTTATAACTTTTATAAATAGTTTATCCCCGGCTTTAGCCGAAAAGCTAAACTATTAAATAATTTAATTCGAAAAAACGTATTATTTATTTTTAATAAAAAATATAGCACCGTTTTTTAAAACTTTAAAAATTATTTAATAACTACTTTAACACTACGTTATTATAACTATTTACAATAAACCAAAATCGAAACCGATTTTTTCGATAAAGTTTATTTTAAGGCTTTTTCGTAATTAAGAAATAATAAACTATAATATTTTATAGCATTTTTTTCGGAAATAATAACTAACGCAAAACTAAACTATAATATATACGATAAAAAAATGCTTGCGGTAATAAAGTCGCTTTTTATTTAAAAACTTAAATTAATCGGTTAATAAAAAGGGTTACTTTTTTTAATTATTACCGACTACGATGCTTTAAAATATTTTACTATAATTAAAAAGTTAAATCTTCGGTAAACTAAATAAATAAAAACGCTATTATAATATAATTTTGTTATTATTTATAAACCCGGGTTTAAAAATTTCGTTATTAACACTTTATTACGATTTAAAAAAGAAATAAAAACTTTAAAATAACGAAAAAACGCTATTTATATTATACAGCTTTTTAAATCCGTTAATAAATCCGAATTATTTAATAACTCCGCTTTTAAAAATATATAAATCTATTTAATAACGATTTATATTTTTTTAATAAACGTATTTTTAACGCCGCCGGGCTTTAGCGTTTAATTAATTAATAAAATATTAATATAAAATTATATATATAACGATTTATTAATTTATCGCAAAAAAGCTAAAATAAGGGTTTATAATAATTAAAAATATTTATTCGGCTTTATTATATATAAAAACCGATTAACGGTATTAAACGTTAATAATTTATAAATACGGCTTATTTATAAAATATACGGAACTATTATAACGTTTTACCCCGGTTTTAATAAAACCCGAAAACTAATTACAAAATAATATTAATAGCTTAAAATAATTAAAAATATTATTATTTTTATAACAAACTGCGCTTATAAATCTGCTAAAATATTATATAATAAAACTTTAGGTTTTTTTTAACAATTTTCTATACTCGAAAAACCGTTTTAATATTTCGTCGTCGATTTTAAAACTAAGCCTATAATTAAAAACGGATATAATAATACTTTTATTATAATCAACCGATTATTAAAGCAATTATAAAATATTTTATATAAACGAAATGCTATAATTAAAAACGCCGTTTAAATATATTACAAAAGCCTTTACCGAGTTTTCGGCCTACCTTTTTTAATAGTTTTCGATTAAAAACCGTAGTTTATTTTTAATTTTTAATAAAAACTATTTATTATTTTAAATATCGATTAATAATTAACGTCGTTAAAATATTACGAAATAATTAATAACGTAAAAATCTTTAACAAATATATAAACTAACGTTTTTAATTATTTTATTTTTATTACTAAAATAATTAAAACCGTTTAATATTAATTATAAACTATATTACGGTTAACGTATTTTATAATTTAATTAATATATAATTATATAAGGTTTTTTTTAAATATTTTATATTTAATTATTTTAATTAAAAAAAACGGATTATTAATTAAATAAATATAATACTTTACGATAAACTAAACCGATAAAATACTTAAAAATTAATAAAAACTATCGCTAATACTATTATAATAACTTATAAAATTATAAAATATTTTTAAAAAATAATAATATAAAAAAAAAACAAATACCGATATAAACTAAATTTTAATATCGGCGACCGAGTATTTATTATTAAAAAGCGGCAGTTTTAAAAAACAAATAAGCCGATTAATAAATTAAACTTTTTACTAATATAGTAATATTTTAAAATATTAAAAAAAACAGGCCTTTATATTTACCGTTTTAAAGTTTTAAATTATTAAATATAAAATAATTAATACTACGTTAATAGACTTTATTTTTATTTAAACAATTTATTACTAAGCTAAAAGTTATTTAAACCCGAAAATAACGAGGTTAATTTTAACGGACTATTTAAATAAAAAATAAAAAAGATTTATATATTACGGCTATATTACTGCAAGCTTTAATACTAAATTAACTAAGTAAAATAGAACCTTAACGACGTATAAATATACGCTAAAAATTTAAAGAATTTAATATAATTAGTTAAAAACTTTTATAATAAATATTTAAACGCCGCAAAACTTTTTAAAAAACTAAATAAATAGTTAAAAGCTGTTATAAAAAACCGTTTTAATTTTTTTTATTTTAACGATAATAAAACGGCGATTATTTGTTAAACTTATTTAAAACGAACGTAGCGTAATTAAAAAGTAAAATCGAACGACTACGATTAAAATTAAATATATAAACGTAAATATTAACTTAATGCTAAAAAAATACGATAGAATTAAAAAAACTAAGAAAATTAGAAAAAATTAAAAAATTAACGAATAAAAAACGTTAGTAAGTAAAAACCTATATATATAAACATTTTTACGGGTGCATTAAAAAATAGCGTAAAATAACGTATAAACCGTGCTAAAATTTAAAAGCCTTTAATATAGCGATAAACTATACGATTTCCTAAAAGCACCCTTTTTTTATTTAAAAAACGCTATTCGATTTTAACTCCGATCGAAATAATTAAGGCGTTTTTTAATATTTATCGATCGTTATAACGGTAAGCATATTATTTTTTGCCCCCCGCGGGATTTTACGAGGGGGTAGTAACGTATTAGCTGGCTGACCTATTTGGCATTGCCGTTATTTCTTATTTATTCTGCCACCCCTCACCGCCCTAAAACCTCTCTATATAAACCCACGGGCCACCTATATATAGCTTCCTTTTCCCTTTTTTACCTTACTATTAATATACACTTAGTACCTATACTAGAGCCCTACCTCCAATTGCAACCTAACCGTGACACGATAAATAACTATACGGGTTTTTATAAAAAGCGAAAGTTTTATATAAAGTATTATTAAACGTATAAACCGAGGATTTTTTTAAATATATTTGCGTTAACGCGGAATAGTTTTATTATAAAACCGTATTAACGATATATATAAAGAAATATATTTATATAAAGCTATAATTTATAATTTAAATTATTATATATATATTTAAGGCTTTATAAACTATAGTTTTAATTATTAATAGTTTATTAATATATATTTAAAGCTTAATGTATATAATATTAAAATATATTACGTAATTAATATTTATTTTCGCTTTATTATATAGTATTATTATAGTTTTATAACGTATATAGCACGATCGGTATATATATAGTATTTACGTACGGTAAAAGTTTATAGTTTTATTCCCTAGTTTTTTCGCTTTAACTATAAGTTAAAAATAAATATAATAGCTTTAATATATTATTTTTTATTTAATAAAATATAAAATAGCCGTTTTTTTAAATAAATCGATATAACCGTATATAGATTTAATATAGGCTTAAATTAAATTAATAAAACTATATATAGTTTTATAAACTTTAAACCGCGTTTTGTTATTAATTTAAACGGGCTTAAAAAGCTATTAATATAGCGAAATTATTAAATATTCGGTAGTAATATAGCGAATTAAAAACTTAAAAGCTAGTAGTCGAAAATTTAAAATAATAAACTATATTTTTAAAAAGTAAATAATATAGTATATTATAATTAAATTCTGTTTTATATTATTTAGTATTAATAAATATAGGATTTTTTTTATTAAATATATAAAATAATCGGCAATTAATCGTTTAATTATTTTAAAAATCGTATTATATTATTATATATTTATATACTAATTATTTACTATAAATATAAATAATTTATAGATTTTTAAAATACGTATATTATTTGCCGCTAAAATAACCGCTTATATATAATATCGGGTTAATTATATAAATTATTTATTATATTAAATAAAAATACTAGGTTTATTAATTATAAAGCTTAATTTTATTTAATACGGCTAAATATATTTAAAAAAATAACTAAAATAAACGACGTTAATATTAAAGCGTATTTATTTACGTTAATAATATAAATATATAAAAAATTAACCGCGATTTATAAAAAAAGGTTAATTAATAAACCGGTATTTAAAACTAAAAATCTTTATTTTTTAAAATATATACGGTTACGGGATAATTTAAAGCAATATATATTATATAAACGTAAACCGTTTTATATCGAACTTAATAAACTAATATAGGTTTAAAAAAATATTATATATTAATTAAAAACGGTTAAAGTTTTAGTAAATAAATTTTTTAAATATAAAAAGCGGTGCGAAAATCCGTAATATTTTATTAAATTAAAATATAAATAAAATATTAAATACTTTTATATATAATATAAATATAAAATAAAAAATTATTAATATTGTTTTAAATTATATTATTTTTTAAAAATTATTTTTAATAATTTTATAATTAGTTTTAATACGTTAAAAAAGATATTATTATTAAATATATTATTTTCTTTTTTAATAATAACTAATTTATTATATATAAAACTAATATTAAATTTTATATTAATAACCGAATAAAAACGTTTATAAAAATTAATTAACGCCGGCGTTTTAAACTGTTTTTTAGTAATAAAGGCGGTTTAAACGACGGCTTATTTAATAGTTATAAATAAAAGCAAATCGGTATAATAGCGTTTAATAATATAAAATTACGTAAAATTATCGACCGGGGTTTTTAATTTAGTTTATTAAATAGTATTAAATTCCGCTAAAACTATTCCCGGTTTTGTTTTAACCGCTAAAAATAAACGCCGTTTAGCTTTAATCGGTATTAAAAAAATAGGTTTTTATTTAATAACCCGCTTTATTATTTGTTTTTTTCGTATAAAGCTAAATAAAAAAACGTTTTAAGCCGGCGTTTTATTTTTATTTTTAAATATATTTTTTTTTTGCTTTTTAAACCTAAATAAAAACTTATTATCGTTAGATTTTAGTTTTAATATTTAATAATAAAAAAGGTTAATATTAAATAATAAATTAAAGCTATTATTTTTTTTATAGCTTTTTTAATATTAAAAATATAAACAAATTACGATTTAAAAAATATAAACTTAATAATTTAAAAATAATCGCTTTATATTATTAGTTTAATAATGTTATAAATAATAATAAAAAATTATAACGTTATAATTTTAAATGCTTATTTAATATAGTTTATTAAAGCTACGTAATTATTAAAGGTTTTAATAAAAAAAAGGCAAATAAAGTTAATAGTTTTAATTTTTTTAATATTATTATATTTAATATATTTATTTTTTAAATACTATTAAATTTAGTAATAACCGCTATATATAATTAGTTTTATTAAACTATTAATTATTTTAATAGAACTTTTTTTTTTAGCTTTAAATTATAAATTATTAGTTTAAAATTGTTTTACGAAAATAAAGCTATATATAAAGCTTTATTGCATTTTTTTTTCGTTATTAACGCCGTTTAGATTTAACGCAGGGGTAAATATTAACTTAAAAGTAAATATTTAAAAATATTTTATAGGTTTAAATCTAATAGTTAAAAAAAAAAGGATATAAAGTTTATAGCGTTTTTAAACTATTTCGTAATAAAGGCATTTTATTTACAAAAAAAAGCGTTATATCCGGAATAGTTTAAAGTTTATAAATTATTTAATAATAAAGCGCGATAATTAATAACGTAACGAAATATAATAAAAAATAAAATAATAAATAGTAATAAAAAATAAAGTAGTAATAAAAAATAAAGGAATAATAAAAAATAAAAAAGTAATAAAAAATAAAAAAATAATAAAAAATAAAAAAATACGCAAAAATATAGGTTTATACGGGTTTATATAAAGCAGAATTAATTTAAATTTAGTTTTAATAAAGTAAAATTTATATTAGAATTTATTTCGATAAAATGCAAGCTGTAATATAACGAAAATATATCGTTAAAATTAACTAAAGCCCCGTTTTTTGCAAAAAGGGGGTGTACATAATAATAAAAATTAGGTTTCCGAACAGATGACCTTATAGTTAACCGTATGCAGGTCGAGTTCGCCTCGATCGGGCCAAGCACATGGGACGGCAGCCAGGCCTGTTGCTACTTGGCAGTTGACAGCAGTGGGCCACCAAAAATCCTTGGTGTTTGCTGACTCAGGCGCTTGCATCACGCGTCTTTGGACGGAGAGGTACTGTAATTTCGACGAATTTCCTATGTTGAGCGCGGTTGGACAGGCAATGGAAACGATACAGTACGATAGAGGTGATACGAACAAACGACAAGTCGTTCAGGTCAGGTTGTTTCAGATTGCAACATGGACGAAGTGCTGGTTATAAGCTTTGAAGCCGGTTTCATAACAAGAGCCGTGCAGTCCGTGGTACGCATGTATACAACATTCCTAAACTGTACGTAAGGTACTACCTGAATCTGATGGACATGGACCCCGGCCTTCGTCTGGAGAAACGGTGCCAGCGGCGAATCTCCCGGCATTTGCAATGGCATCCTTTTCGCACATTTCGCTATCATCTATCACCTGACTCGGTGATATGTCATATTCCATGTCATGAATTCGACGTCTCCTTATGTCTGAAGCTCAAGCAGAGGTACAGTTTACAGAGTAGAGAGAATGTCAATATTGCAAGCCGCGGAGTGGTCGGATCCCCAGCACACGAGATCGCTGAGAGCCACGATCAGGAAATTTGGCGAGAATCTCGCTCAACTGTACATAGCGCGAGACACTGGTCAATGAGGACACAATGGGAAACCCGACAATAGTATCTCGAATAACTCGACCAGGGCGGACCATGATTGGCTCGCGATGGAAGCTGATGGTGGATGCTGTCGCAATTGAGAGTAGCTGCGGCGGTTCTCGCAGTAGTATCTCGATTGGCCCCAAGGAACGGGCCAAGAAACGCAACACTGTGTTTATACCCGGCTAACGATGCGGTAATTCTGATTATCATCATGCAGGTTGCCCAGTGCCCACCGTGGTCTTCGAAAGGCGTCTCGGGGTGTTCCCACGCTATCCCATCCCATGTCGAGGATAGCGTCCGTTATTCAGTAATAACGCAATTACGCTAAGCAAAATGGGAGAGAGTCAAGACTCAAGAGCCCGAGATGCTAGGGTCCTTGTTGAGCGAAGCCGATTCCAGCATTTCCGTTTTTGCAATTCCTGGCCATGATTGGCTGAGATGGACGTGGGCAAAAATTTGTATGTGGTCGTTTTGTTCGTCGAAGGACGACAGCCAGATGCGCTGCGTGGATAAAGCCAACAAATGTAGCTATGATGACACAGCCAAGCCGGCACATGAGAATCTATTCTGGTGTTCAGACTATATGATGCTAATCTAGGAATTGCCCTGGTCGACCGGTTTGTGTAAGTTGATGCCATCGTGTCCTGACCGCTGGCGTGACTATAGTTTTTTCGTGATACCAAGTTATTGGGAAAGAGTTATTTGAGCGCTTTGGTGTTTGCAATCGATGATTGCTCCGGCGTGCCGTTGCTCATGCTGTATGTAGTTGGTTGACAATGCGCCAATGATCTGACCCACGCACAGGTGACAAAAGATACTATAGAGGGAGTGGTGACAAGATGGAAGAAGACCCTGGTGGCAAAATGCGAAAATCATTCCTGTCGCCATTGGTCGCCCATCTTGCAGATGGAAGCTACCGAACATGCGGAAGCAAAAAAGAACAAGTGGATGAGAAGAATTGCCGCAACACACACAAGACGCTCGTGAGCTGCATGCGACAACCGATGTTGTGGAGTAGCGGCCTGTCCGAGGAGCGAATAGAGTAGATCGGAGAAGGTCGGCACGCTCGCGCCGAACTTTTCGATATGCGCGCTCGCGCATACTGGACTTCTCGATATGCGACGGCGGTGAGAGTCTTTTCACTAATCTGGTCAATTATAAGCGCGTGAAGCCAAGCCATTACTATTAGACGTTTTACGACCGTACGTAACGACCATGTCCAAAAAGGCGCCGGCCCCGGCAACACAGTCCATACGTTGATGCAAGAGCATCCAGGCCTGGCTACCGTAACCCCAGCCGACTGTGAGAAAGGCAATTGAGAGAAAATACCGGTCCTATCATGTATGACGTAGTTGGTCAGCTACGCAGAAAGACGAGGATGAGCATTGCGGCTATAATTCCCTGTATGCCCAACTCGACCACTTGATGGAGCCGAGCTTATAATAGACGAAGGAATGACCAAGTCGTAGGCGTATGCCATCTAAGCTGGGCGTCAAAGATAGTGGTGATGTGAAGTACTACATTGCTGATAACACGACTCAAAGCCTGTCGAGCCTGTCATAGCTGATGCTACAAGGTCTTCCTTTCGGCGGTCGGATTAAGATCAAGTGCAATAGGTAGAACGGATTAGTCGTTTGAAGAAGAGGAATAATACGGAATACAAGCCTCTTAATTCGCCTAGTCCTACTCCACGGCAATGCACTGCAAGCAACGAGACCCTGGGGATAGCTGCCCTCAAAAATGGGCAGACAGTGGGAACTAATTGGCTGCAGACAACAATAACAACAACGAAGACAACTGGCTTTGGTGTTAAAGGATCCCCTCGGCTCTGCAAGGCGTTCCCATTGCTGACTTGTAAGAGCAACTAACAGTGACACTTGACACTCTTTAGGGGGGCACAGGCCAGCGACGAGGCATGTAGGTACGTGGAGAGTGGAAATCTCCACAGAAACGGGCGAAATATGGAAGTCGGAAAATGGCTCATGAAGGCGAGCGCGACAGCGGCATTGGCTGCTCTACTTCTGCAGCAGCTAGAGGCGATGACGGCGAGCGAGATCGTCTCCCGTGGCCTCGGATGGCCGGTCAGGGATTGGATGCAACGGATACGTGTGTGGCTGTTTGAGAAGTTTGGGAATCCCGTGGACAGCGAAAATTCTTGCTCGGTGTCAGACTGTCGAGACTGTCAGTCCTCAACGACTGCTACGCAGCCTCCGAGTCTGTATTCCGTACAGTACGGTCGAGAGGTTGCAGGCCTACTTCTAGCCCAATGGTCTCGCGAGTCGCGATAGCACCCACCATGCCCACAGTGGACTGCTGACTAGGATCTGCCCGGTCGACGGCTGCAGCGCAAACCCATGCTCTCTTACTGAGGTACCAAGGTATGTTACTGGATTGATGCTAGCGACCATGAGCCCCGACGAATGCGCTGCTGGGTAACTGGCGAGGACTGGGCTGAATTGAGCTGGCGGGGGCAGCGGGCAGCGGGCAGCTCAGAGCTTGTCGCACGCAGCGTTGCAGAGGGATGGCGACGGCGCAGAACAGGAACGGAACCTTGTTTTGCTTTGGCACAGCACAGCAAACATTCTCACCTCTCATCCAAAACATCAAGACCATCCCAACAAACAGCATGGCTCGGGCTCTCGGGCATAGTGGCAATCATGCTAAGATGATGGCATAGTTCAATGGCCGTTACAGCTCATTATGTCGACATTTCCTCCATATGGCAGTATACTAAGCAGACAGGGCTGTTCGGGGAATTCTGCGCTGTTACGGTCTGTCGTCATGGGCGAGGGAAAAATGCGAGTGAGTGAGTGATTTACCTACACGTTCCGACCACAGATTCACTCCAGATCAGAGTGGAGACTTGCATATTGGCAAAGTACCCGCTACCTCGCGAGGCCGTGCCAAGTGATATTCGCGCATACTGTATTTTTCTCCGTCGCCTCATTCTTGACTCTTGTAGGGTGTCTCTCGTGTCGTACACAGAAACACTTGGAATATATTGTTGTCCTGTTTCCGATCAAGTACTGGAAGATACCCAGACTCAGACAACTGGGGCCTAGGCAATGAATTGATCATGAAGTCATGCGCATTAACTTTCAATGGCAAAAGCTACCGTTGTCTGGCGCTGGAATACGGTGGTCAGACCTACATGTACGAGACAGAAGACTGAGGCTAGGTTATGTACATATTTCTGTAGAGATGTAGGAAAGATCAATCACATACATACAAGAGAATAACCTTTGTGACAATTAACAGCTTCGAATCAAGAACTTGCGAACCGCTGCTTTGCTATCGATGCTCAGGATGAAGAAATGTGACGGGAGCGTGATGGGGCGATACATTCCATACATGTACACACCATGGCGATGAAACCATATTGTTCGTCTGCCTACATACAGCGACGGGAACCTTAGTGGTTGTGCTGATCGCGGTGCTAGCGCAGGGCATGGAGCCTCCATCAGCAGCAGGTGCTAGCACAGGCAGACTGCACAGGCTTGGCCCGGCCGGGGCACTGTGCGGACATGTCGTGGAGGGAATGAGGGTGTGTTTACGGTGGTGTGTGCGCGCCGGCATGGCCCTTGGGCGCAAGTGTAGAGGAC
The DNA here is from genome assembly GCA_022578705.1 of Xylariaceae sp. FL1019. Classification (NCBI taxonomy): domain Eukaryota; kingdom Fungi; phylum Ascomycota; class Sordariomycetes; order Xylariales; family Xylariaceae; species Xylariaceae sp. FL1019. Next base: position 1,863,941 of record MU391923.1, read on the forward strand.
GGCGTGCAGCAGCGTGCAGAGCTTGGCACCCCCATTTTGGAGAAGAGCTTTGGCGGATCCCGCAATCTCGCGCACCCTCTTTTTAAGCACGAAGCTGCCCTCCCGCAAATTGCAACTTCTTTTTCCTCTCCTTTCTCTCCTACCGCGTTGATGACTTGTCTACCTGCACTCGTCAATCACTCCTAGGCTCAAGGTCCTTGACGCTGGTGCCTGCCGCTCTCCCCCTCCCCCCTCTTTCTCTCCTGTGTACGTCTCCCCGTCCTCTCTGCTCCGTACCAGAAACACTCGCCGTCACCTTGCCGACGGCACATTGTTTTTTTCGCGCACAACTCTCCTCCAACAATCCACACCACGCAGCCCTACAGCAGCACCCGCATTCCTATCTAACAGCCGCCGCGTACAGATTGTCGCTCCTAGACTGTTAATTTCCAAGGCCTATAATTATTCCTATCTGTCCACGCGAGTAGATCTCGGCTGTAGACTAGAACCAACAAGCACTCGCCGCCATGGCCGAGGAACACGGTGCCGCTGCGCCGGCCATCCACACCAACATCGAGTCGGGCCACTTCGACGAGAAGGCCGCCCACGGCAGCCACGCACCCACAACCACCGCCCCTCCCCAGGCCAAGCCGGAGAACGACGACGACGAGGATGAGGACATCGATGCCCTGATCGAGGACCTCGAGTCCCAGGACGGAGGTGACGCATTCGATGAAGACGAGGAGGAGGGCACTCCCGGTGGTGGCCGCACCATCCCCGAGGAGATGCTCCAGACCGATACGCGCCTGGGTCTCACTGATTGTAAGTCAACTGTGTAGCAATCCGGCCATGCCGCCGACGCGTCCTAACACGAACACAGCCGAGGTTACCAACCGTCGTCGCAAGTATGGTCTCAACCAGATGAAGGAGGAGAAGGAGAATCTGATTCTCAAGTTCTTCGTAAGTCCTGGCTGACACGCTGCTTGAACGCACCATGTTAACGCGTGATGTGCGCAGGGTTTCTTCGTTGGTCCTATCCAGTTCGTCATGGAGGCCGCCGCTGTTCTTGCTGCCGGTCTGGAGGATTGGGTCGATTTCGGTGTCATTATCGCTCTGCTTCTTCTTAACGCCGCTGTTGGTTTCATCCAGGAATTCCAGGCTGGTTCCATTGTCGAGGAGTTGAAGAAGACTCTCGCTCTCAAAGCTGTTGTTCTCCGTGACGGTACCCTCAAGGAGGTTGAGGCTCCCTTCGTCGTCCCCGGTGATATCCTCCAGGTTGAGGAGGGTACCATCATTCCCGCTGATGGTCGCATTGTTACCGAAGATGCTTTCCTCCAGGTCGATCAGTCCGCCATCACCGGTGAGTCTCTGGCCGTCGACAAGCACAAGGGCGATCAGTGCTTTGCATCCTCTTCCGTCAAGCGTGGTGAGGCCTTCGTTGTCGTCACCGCCACCGGTGATAATACCTTCGTCGGTCGTGCCGCTGCTCTTGTGTCTCAGGCTTCCGGCGGAACTGGTCACTTCACTGAGGTGCTCAATGGTATTGGTACGGTTTTGCTCGTCCTCGTCATCGCCACTCTCTTGGTTGTCTGGGTTTCCTCTTTCTACCGTTCCAACCCCATTGTCGACATCTTGGCCTTTACTCTCGGTATTACAGTCGTCGGTGTCCCAGTCGGTCTTCCTGCTGTCGTCACCACCACCATGGCTGTCGGTGCTGCCTATCTCGCCAAGAAGAAGGCCATCGTCCAGAAGCTCTCTGCCATTGAGTCTCTGGCTGGTGTCGAAATTCTCTGCTCCGACAAGACCGGTACTCTGACCAAGAACAAGCTGTCTCTCTCTGAGCCCTTCACCGTCGCTGGTGTCGAGCCTGATGACCTCATGCTTACTGCTTGTTTGGCTGCCTCCCGCAAGAAGAAGGGTATCGATGCCATTGACAAGGCTTTCCTCAAGGCCCTCAAATTTTACCCCCGTGCCAAGTCTGTCCTGTCCAAGTACCAGGTTAGGGAGTTCGTCCCCTTCGATCCCGTCTCCAAGAAAGTCACCGCTGTTGTTGTGTCCCCTCAAGGCGAGGTTATCACCTGTGTCAAGGGTGCTCCTCTTTTCGTGCTGAAGACTGTCGAGGAGGACCACCCTATCCCTGAAGAGATTGATCAGGCCTACAAGAACAAGGTTGCTGAGTTCGCCACCCGTGGTTTCCGTTCTCTTGGTGTTGCCCGCAAGCGTGGTGAGGGTGCTTGGGAGATTCTCGGTATCATGCCCTGCTCTGACCCTCCCCGTCACGATACTGCTCGCACTATCAACGAAGCCAAGCGCATGGGTCTCTCTATCAAGATGCTTACTGGTGATGCTGTCGGTATCGCCCGTGAAACCTCGCGTCAACTCGGTCTCGGCACCAACGTCTACAATGCTGAGCGTCTCGGTCTTGGTGGCGGTGGTGACATGCCCGGCTCTGAAGTCTACGATTTCGTTGAGGCCGCTGATGGTTTCGCTGAAGTTTTCCCCCAGCACAAGTACAACGTCGTCGAGATTCTGCAACAGCGTGGTTACCTGGTTGGTATGACTGGTGACGGTGTCAACGATGCCCCGTCTTTGAAGAAGGCTGATACCGGTATCGCTGTCGAGGGCGCCTCTGATGCTGCCCGATCTGCTGCCGATATCGTCTTCTTGGCTCCTGGTCTCGGAGCCATTATTGACGCTCTGAAGACTTCTCGCCAGATTTTCCACCGCATGTACGCCTACGTTGTCTACCGTATCGCCCTGTCTCTCCACTTGGAAATCTTCCTTGGTCTCTGGATTGCCATCTTGAACCGATCGCTTAACATTGAGCTGATTGTCTTCATTGCCATTTTTGCCGATGTTGCTACCCTTGCCATCGCTTACGATAACGCACCGTACTCCATGAGTCCCGTCAAGTGGAATCTTCCTAAGCTCTGGGGCATGTCCGTACTCCTCGGCTTCATCTTGGCTGTCGGTACCTGGATCACTGTCACCACTCTATACGCCAACGGCAAAAATGGCGGTATCGTCCAGAACTTCGGTAACGTCGACGAGGTTCTCTTCCTCGAGATCTCCCTCACCGAGAACTGGCTGATCTTCATCACTCGTGCCAACGGTCCGTTCTGGTCTTCCATCCCCTCGTGGCAGCTTGCCGGCGCTGTGTTGATAGTAGACATTCTCGCTACTGCTTTCTGTATCTGGGGTTTCTTCGAGGACTCCATCACTTCCATTGTCGCCGTCGTCCGTATCTGGATCTTCTCGTTCGGTGTCTTCTGCATCATGGGTGGTGTTTACTACTTCCTTCAGGACAGCACTGGATTCGACAACCTGATGCACGGCAAGTCTCCCAAGGGAAGCCAGAAGCAGCGCTCCCTCGAGGACTTCGGTAAGTTATATCTTGATGATGCGCATAACAATACAATAGACACCCCTGCTAACACGTTTCACAGTCGTCTCACTCCAGCGTGTCTCCACCCAGCACGAGAAGTCGCAGTAAATATGCCCGAACGTGAATCGGCGCGGCATTACCCGTCAGGCCCCGCCTACCGGCCCCCCCTTCTCTGAATGTGTTACATACCTGTACTCTGCCTGTCGGATTCAAGACATCCATCCGTTAGGCTTGGGGGTCCATCACTCTTTATTATTCCCTATTTCTGTAAACTGAACGATGCGGCGGGCAGACTTCGGTCCTATACCCATACGTCTTTTAGACCTTAATCAATAAGAAGAAAGTAAAAACTACTCTTTTACAATGCTCTCCACGTGCATGTTTCTGTCGGGCGCTTCTACTGTGAATTATATAGTATGAGGCATGTAAAGACAACGTAAAGAGGCCTGTCGGGATAGCATCAATACTGACTTAGCTAGTAACAAAAGGTCAATTACCTGCTGAAAAGTCAGTGAAATCAACTCATCCAATCAACATATCCAAAGCGAAAACCCACCATGATACGGTCAAAAGATCATCAATGCCAGTCACTAAGCCTCAACCTCCGCCACGTGGTGAGGAGACCACCAAAACACAGTCAGGAGATCATCAATGCGACTCGTTCACTTTCACTCCAACTCATCCGACTAAGGTATTACTTTAGAAAGTGCCCTGCCGGCAATGGGGTGCTGAGTACTTGGTTATTCTGAGTCTTATCGTCGCATTTACCCATGTGCTATAGCCCAACTACAAGCCATAGATACACAATGTGTCAAAATTCTCAAGTGGTAATCTTTACATGCTACGACTTGTCGTAAATGTGAACATACTCAAGGCATGACTTGGTAAACTGTAGGCATTAGATAGCTAGAATGTCCTGCCGCTACTTATCAGCTCGTTATTCTAAGTTTGCGCTATGCCTTCTTTGAAACAATTTATGATACAAACTTTAAAGCATTTGCAGCCTTTAATTGCAGTATTGCCAAACGAATTGCTTTAGAGTGCGTGGCAATGGGTGTGATTCAATCTGACGAGCTTCCGTTCAGCACTGCACCCGCTGTAGGACCCAGCCCTGTGAATCTGCGGCCTGAACTCTGCACGTACCTCCTCTTCCTCGCTAACTGCAGAGTCCACGGAAACCTCAATGCTCATTGTTTATGATCACCATTCAGCACAATTCTCATTCCGGACAAACACGTCAACGTCGCTGTTTTCAACAATCCAGTCCAGGCAGATCATTTGCTCACTGCGCCTCAGGCGGTGACGTGTGTCCATCATGAACCACAGCATTCCGGGCTACTACTACGGTCAGTGTTTCGACACTCGATTACACTCGACTTACCTAAGCGAGTAACACTCCTTTCAGTCTTGCTCAGAACACTGATGAGCTCAGCATAAAGACCCCGAGAAACGTCGCTACTTCAAGGTCGAGAAGAGCAAGACGGCACCCACCACAGCCGCCTGGTCAGCGGATAATGTGAAGAGGCGGAAGCTCGATGACGCAGAGGCAGCTGCCGCTCTGCGTCGGCTAGACTTGACCAGAAACCGCATCAAGCGTGCAAGGGTACTGAACGAGCCTCTGACCGGTGGCTTCTTTGCCCGCGAACATGGAGAGGTCTGGGATGACCTGCAGCCTGCCTGCTTCGCCACCGGTCTCAAGGAGAAGGGCAGCGTACCACTCGGTGACCCAGGGTTTCGGGGGCAAGTGAAACACATGTATGTTGACGGCCAGGACGATCGCACGGGGATGTGCACAATCTGGGCGAGTATGCGACTCTCCTTCCGAGCACCGTAGTTTACACATTCGCTAAAACTTGGCCGCGACAGCCGTTGACGAGAGAACGCTCTCCACTACATATGTTCCTCGCGATAAAGACAATCGGTACGCAAATCAAGGTGTCAGTACTGGTGCAAGGCGAACAGAAACTGACAACCTATTTATGCGACATAGGCTAGATCGGCGCCTCCTTAAGAATTACCACTTGCCAAACCTGAGCCACGGGGTCGTCTTCACAGAGTTTATAATGCCCGACCTGTCGGACATCAAATACAATGCACACAGTAATCAGATACTGTTCACTTGCAGGAACCCAGGCGTAAGCATCGTGGCACAAAACCCTCGGTTCAAGGCTTTGAGAGCAATGGAGTCAACTAACATCTGATGCGATATGTGAAGCCACCTGATGCCAACATTCTTTGGGCATGCGCTCCTGAAGTCTCGACTACAATGGACGAACGCGTACCGCATTTCAGCCTACCCACAAGTCAGTCTATCTTGCTAGATTTCCTCAGGGAAATGGTACCTGCAATGTCTCCGTATACCTACAACCTCTTTAGACTACTTGGCCAATGTCTCAGGCCAGCCCGCGTCTCCTTTCCAGTCTCCTTCTGAGTTTCAGCAATGATCTGGTGAGCACATCAAGACTAACATAATGCTAGATTTTTTCGAGAGCCTGCCCATTCGAAGCGTCGCAAGCATTGTACGGAGGACGTGCCAGGGAAATTGCGTTTCTCCTGCGCTTGCCAATTCGCCGCTTGTTTGCGCCGTGGGAACAAACTTCGGAGTTGTCCAATGGGCACGCGGCAGCGATCACCTCTCATGGTTGACACCAGAGCCTCAACCGAAGGACAATGGACACAACTTGACGTTTCCCACCAAGTTCCGCGATATCTTCGCAGTTGATTTCCATCCCACCAATAATTCTGTCCTGCGCATCGGTGGACGTCGCGGCGTTTTGGTCTCGGCAGACACGCGTACCCCATGGTCGTCGTGGTCAACTCTTCAGCTGCCATCAGCGATCACCCACATTCGAAACCTCAATAATGAGAATCAGATATTGGTCGCGGGTATGCGGAATTCATTAGGCGTATATGATCTGCGCTTCGTTCGGGAGAGATCAAGAGAAGACGAAGAAAGCCGGCTTGAGATGGATCCTCGGCCCGCGCCTCGATCCAGATCTCACGCTGGGAAGAACAGGAGTCATGCGCCGAAATTCAACTACCCTACAGACAACGACCGCAGGAGGCAGATGGAACGGAAGCACGACGAAGAGGCTTGCCGCCCGGTAGTGCTCTTTGAAGACTACCGCAATAATGCGCATACTGATATCGGTTTCGACTACGACGCGTCAACTGGTCTTGTGGCCGCCGCACAGGACAACAAATTGGGAACTGTCGCACTGTATTCGGTCCGCACTGGCGCAAAAGTCCGGACCCTTGACTTCACAGGCCCGGGATCGACCCCGATGCAACCAAGGTCGATATCGATTATTCGGAGCCTGCAGTTTCAAACCTTCCCTCGAGATCACATGCCTACACTTTTTGTAGGCGTAGGGCCAGATGGGGGCGTTACTGCTTACTCTTTTGGAGTTGATGACTTGGGCGGTGAAGAGTGAGAAGGCGTTGTCACGTGGCAGGGCCATTATGGGGCTAGATCGGACAACGATCGTCAACTGTACGATAATACAAACATACGTTGCTGGCATCTCGAAGCCTACTTGATGCTGGAATGACGATATGAGGAGCTCAGGTGTGAATTGTATGATGGCTCTACGAATGAAGGACAGACTATCAGGCGGCTGCGCGACTTTGTGTCCTGGTCTCGCGCAATAAGAAGTGTTGCGTCAACAGGAGGAACAGACCGAGATAGGCCCATGGTAGTCAAAGACATGCCTTGGTGTGCTCAGGATAAAAATGAAAGACGCTCAGCAGGCGCTATGGCAAACGATAACTCTCGGTTAATGGACATGAGGGTAAGGCCGTGATTCGCTACAATCTTACCATAAGTACCATCCTGTTCTTATTGTCTAAGTACATAGACAATGAGATGCCGAAGCTACTAGTCATGCAATAACAGACCGCTTTGGAGTCTTGCTGTGTCGTTACGATCATCATGGCTGTAACTGTCTCGGTAATTCGCATATTTTCCTCTCTTTGACTTCGGCCGTTGCTGTATGTCATAATAAATTTCCTTCCATTCGCTCAACCCATCTGGTTTAGCTACTCCGTGGGAATAGAACTCTGTAGTAATTGATTCTCTTATACGGTACGATAGTGTGCATCGATTTCATTAATCAGAGTCGGATGCTTTAGTGCCGTTGATTTTCGGGTCGAACTCATCTGAATCGTCGTCTCGTAGAACGGGATCGCTTTCTGAGCCCTGTTGAATGTGGTCCCATTGTTCGTGTTGTTCCTTTGATCGACCATTAGTCGAGATACTAAGCATCTCGATGTCTCACGTACCTTGGTCCTCGAGGCGCCGCTTTCCATAAGAAGGCTCACCATCGTCTTGTTGCGCTCGTCTAATGCAATTGCCAACGGAGTTTCCGGCCAATACTGGTGCCATGCTATGCATCGGTTGCGAGCGTTAACGTCGGCTCCCCTTTGGATGAGCATTCGAGCTGCGGTCTCTCGACCTTTATAGACTGCGTGCGATAACGGTGTGCTTAGATCAGACTGCCCGTCTATATCTATATCTAAGCCGAGGAATAATTCCAGGATATCGCTCAGTCCATACAGGGCAGCCAACGCCAGCGCGCTACAACCGTGTTCATAGTTGCGATCCGGCCTCGCCCCTTGGTCAAGAAGCAATTGCACTATTTCCTTGTTTCCAGCCAGGACGGCGGGGTGAAGTGGTGATCTTTTGCAACCCTCCAGGTCGACTTTAGCACCTTTTTGCAAGAGCAGCTTCACAGTATGCCATTTCCTGATTAAGGCAGCTAATAGTAACGGAGAAAATCCATCGTGGACTTCGTTCAAGTCGATCTCGGCGCCTTTGTCGAAAAGGAGTCGGATCATTGAGATTCTTATATGCTGAAATGAAACTGCATGTAGTAAGAGCGAGCCCTTCGGGAACGTCCATTCTGAGTAGGGAATCTTCTGGAGGAAGATGTCCACTATTCCGGTCTGATTTCTATCAAGGGCATTTGATATGGGCGAGCTCCACGAAAATCTTTGGTTTGGACCTTTGCTAGTCTTGGTCAATGCTAATTCATGCTCGGTACAGTTTTCCAAATGCGTCGCGACAAAATCCTTCAGTCCAAAATGAGATGCGATTTGGACCGGCGTCAAAGTCGCTGGTGCTGAATCCACTAACCAGTTCTGATACCGCTGCGAGTGTGGTGTGTGAGGTTGGTATAGTATCTGGCTGGAGAACATACCTTGGATTGCAGCGCTTGTCTTGGGTCCGTTTGACGACATAAAGGGTATATAGCGACTGGAATCGGGGTTTGACCTCGCGTGTTCCCCCATCGATGGCTGGCGTAATGGTACAGCGGATACTCGATCATTCGCTGTTCGTACTCCCTTGAATTCTTACATCTCCCACTTTCGAAAACGTCCAAAGAGAGATAGGCCACGCAGTAGTCGGCGACTTTGGAGTCCGCATCAGGAAACCAGCGGCCTCCTACTCGGTTATAATACTCTTGGGTAGTGTAATGTACTAGTCGCACAATGTTGCTATTCTCGTCGAAAGTCAGTAGACCACAGCAACACGAAATAACGTCGTTGATGTTGGGGATATCATCCTTGTCAAGGCGTGTCTTGTCCGGCTCGATTGCAAGTGCATGTTGCAGCTGACTTGTTCCCAGAGGCTGTTTCGCATAAGTTACCCACGTCAAAGCTTTCAGAGCAGGTTGCCGCCGACCCAGCGGTTGGCAATTGATACGGTTCATCACATCGTCATAAGCAATGTCGTAGGCGTCAGATCCTTTCGACAATTTTCTCAATGCATTGCGGACAGCGTAGGCGTGATCTCGTCTTTGAGAGATTTGATATGTAATTGTGCAAGTAAAAACCTGGGCATTCTCTATCGTTAGCGAAACGTGACGTGAGAAGAGAAATACGTACATCCCATCGACGCATGCCACGATACTCTCCCTGATCTTGTTCCATAGGTCGACATTGTTACCGATGCTCTCGGCAAACTGGTGCCTATTGGCGTCAATGAACTTGGCGATATCGTGATCACACGCACGTATCTCTTTCCTCATCGCACCGTCGAATCTAGATGTAATCTCCGGTATATCACGCGAAGTTGCGAAGACATCAACTCCGACGTCGGACCAAAGATTCCGGAGCTCAGATATGAAACCTGACCTTACCTCCCTCTCGCACTCGTCAAGTGCGTCAACCACAACAAAGACTTTGGAGTAATCCAGCACAGGATCACGAAGGACTTGAAGGATCTCTTTGAGAGACGGCCGGCTGCGTCGTTGTTTGCAGTCATCGTAGAGGCGCCTAAGGCTTCTGGGAAGATCGGAACGGAACTGTACAAGTTGCTGTAGCAGACTGCCAAATAGATTTTCCAGATTTTGCTCCCCAGTTCGTCGGAAATTGAAGAATATGTGGCAGATTCCGATGGATTCAATATTGCGGTAAAGCTCCTTCAAGTCGTCTATGACGATAGACGTGGTCATCGTCTTACCCGCGCCGTGCAGAAGAAGATTTTTCTTTTCTTATCTGCATTCACCCATTGACGATACTCTTGTGATTCAAGAAGCCATTTGCCGGTGTCCGCTTGACGTCGGCGGATGATATCTGCTTGTTGGGCGGCATAGTCAATAGACGCAAGCCAGTCAATAAGTGTCTGTTGTTCTTGCTGATGGTGCCGTTCGAGTAGATGATTATGTCCTTCTGTCAAATGGGCTTGTCCTCGGATCAGTTGTGCCTGTCCATCAACAAGCCTAGCGATGTTACCCCTATTCAATTCGCCAATGAAGCCGTTCAAGTGGCCAACACTCGAAAGAATCCGGTCTCGAAACTCAGATATATCGTCGGTCCTCAATTGCAGCCTATTCCACACATGTCTAGTCTTCCCCTTCATTCCATCATTAAGCGGCTTTACTGAATGACTCTCGAGCTTCCTTTGAGTATCCTCCAGGAGCTCGTGGCAGTTTCTGAGGATCTCAGAGAGTCGACGCCTCTGCGTATATGACATATCTATTCCATATTCCAGTACTTCGACATCACCAATGGCATGGTCTAGGCATCTTAGTCTGGCGGCGGTTAGTTTGTCTCGGCGTTTAGAGGAAGGCAACTCACTCGTTGGAGATGTGCCGAAATTGGTCTGGAGCTCCGACAAAGCTCTTGCGAACCTTTCTGACCAGCTCAGCGACTGCGAGGAAATCGTCAACGCTGAATCCAAAGCTCATCTTTAGCAATTTAATAGACCAAAGAACATCATCAGTTTGAGATTGAGGAATCCACGGGATTTCTTCACACAGCGACCTTGTGAGGGGCTGCATGCAGTCGAATATGAGAACTAATTGTTTGTAAAGTAGCAGCTTGGCGACTGATAACGACGGTAGGAAGAGCAAGTGCCTCGTGTCACAGGAAGAAACTAGATCTAGAATCCTCAAAAGGTGTAAGTAAAGCACTGCAGATACTGAAGCGGGGTGTCGTACAGAATACGACCTCGCGTAGGCCTCGAGGACATATGAACCGATGGGGCTTCCGAATCGAGGCCTACTAGTCGGCTCGATGCATGGAGATTCTCGAACACAAAGGAGCTTGATCACGTGTGTTGCGTAAACACAGCTCTTTGCGACAACTCGTTATATCATTGCTGGAATCTGCCTTAAAATTGAACTCCAATGATGCTTCCCGCTGAAAAGACATCTGATACGCAAATGGTTTGGGAACAGCAAGACACACAGTCTTAGTATAGTGACATAAAAAGCCTGGGGTTTATGGCTCTATAATCAATTTACATAGCATTTTACGTCTGATAAATGAGGTCTTGTTTATAGTGTCAAGTGCCCCTTCATCAAATGGAATCGACAGCAAGTGGCTTACAAGAGTCAATCAAATGCTCGGTGGGAGCTGTCATGCTATGTGAGAATTGGCCTGAATGATTCAAGAGACAATAGTAGATGAACATGATTGATAAGACAAGCGTCGCGGATTACGATCATATTTCACAATCACCACATTGCATACCATGGACCAAGCCATTCAAGACCTGCCCCAGGAACTCAGAGACCTTGAAGCAAATGACTGTACATACTAAGCCCATACCAAGAAAACCACCTTCCAATTTATCAAGGAATATAATCCAAAGCAGCGACTACGCTTTTTGTGAAGTACAAACATACTTGGGTCACGAGGGGAAACCAGTTCTCTTTCGGTCTCTTCCCTCGGCCGGCCAGATGCAACAGTCGTCAGATGCCCTCACGCAATGCGCACCAGCATCTCATGGAAAGGCAGTTCGACTTGTCTGCGCGCTGCGCTCCTCCCATTGTCTCTTGATGACAGATCTAGCTAGTATTCCCACCAGACCGTGATACTACTGCAAATACTTTAAGACATAGGCGCTGTGTATCTATAGCATATGAACTTCTGAACTCCCCTATCTTCAACCGTGTTGGGTGCAGCGGACAAACTCATTACGGCTTTCCTGTTCACGATCCAATTTCAACTCGTTGACTTCATCTTGAGCATGTCCCGAATGGCATCTGTAGTTCCCTCGGGGTCTTCATGAGTCCAATAATGTCCCCCCTTCATGTAACGGACCCTGACATCTGAGGCATTAGGGATGTATTCTCGCGCGTTCTCGTAGAACTCTCTTGGCTGCGTCGGGCTTTCGTATCCCTGCATAATCATGACTGGGCATTTCCATGCCTGCAGCAGCCTATTCCGTCGAGTGAGCCATTCTGGAGAGTAGGGCATTAGTCCGACCTGTGAAAGAAAAATTTTGTGAGGTAATGAGTTACCTTGGCGAAATGTGCTAGAGTTGAAATATCGAGGAACAGCGGCTGTGATTCCATCATAGGAAAATTCCTGGATAACGCGAGCTATTACCTCGTCTGGAATGGGTAACTTAGCAATCCAGGTATAACCCCAGAGTATGAACCCTATATTATTCTTGTCAGACGCTATACCAAACTCATGAGCGACGTTCAAAATACGTATCTCCGGCCATACTCTTAGGGTCTTTCATGATTCCCGTCCACGGCGCGTTCCGAAACATGGCCTCTTGGGGAGCAAGGATGGGATTGAAGTGATAGAGGTGCTGCTCTCCACGGGCATACCCTATAACTACATCTGGGTGATTCGCAGTGATGAAGTCGGCTTGGCAAGTGCCACGGTCGTGAGACACGAGATAGAATTTCTCTAGTCCGATCTGCATGAGCAGGGTGTATAACTGCTCTGAGACGCCTTCGTGGGTGTAGTTGCCTGGTGTCTTATCAGATTGTCCATAGCCCTTTAGATCTACGCTAATGCAAAAGTAATCGACGGAGAGTGCAGCCATCTGGCTATGCCACTGATACCATGAGTCGGGTACGCCATGGAGAAAGACAATTGGAAGTCCGTCTCGCCTTCCACAAGTGACGTAGTGCCAACGGATGTGTTCATAGTCGCCAGGGGCGGTAACAAAGTGGTGAGTGAAAGTTATTCCCTTAATGATCTCTGTTGCACCGTCTTCGTCGCCGGCACGGGGGAGGACCGAGCCAAACTTCGTCATTGGCTCGATCATATCTTCTTTAGTTGGGTGCGGGGCATGGATGCCCTGTTGGGCTCGCGTGGGGATTTCTGAGTACTCGAAAGGGGGGGGCATTGTGGTTGTATCACGTTGGTAAGTCTTGCTTCGGAGAGATCCCGTGGATTTTGAGGGTGGACACTGGCTCGGTAGTCTGGTTGATAAAGGAGGGAGAGGGCCGGACCGCGGACGTCACTATCACCGTCGTTACGGTTCTTGATAGCTCCGGGAACCCGAAAGCGCCGGGGGTAGTCCGGGGGCAGGGCTGGGGTATCATGTCAAACATGTCTAGCCTACGAGTAAGGTCGCAGCGTTAGCCGAGTGCGAGAGATAATGACCGGACCGTTAACCCTTTGAGGCCATGCAGCTCGTGTATTTCTGTCCCGCCGAGCGTATTCTGTTAGTTCCGTGTCAACCCGACCCGAGTTCTACGGATCTAAACGGTGTTACGCCCAATTTCGGGTTCGATGTAACGTCGTGTAATTTCTGTTCAGGTGCCGACAGGGGGCTGAACCCAAAAGTAATAGAGGACCTTTTCGAACAGAAAACTGTCTCTCAACCACAGGATGCTGCCCGTGGCGGCGTGCTCATGCCACGATCATCGCGGGGCAATTTGGAAGAGCCCTGAAAAATGTACATTCGATCCGTCGCCGTAGTCACATGTCACCAGTGAGAGAGTGTGTGCTAGGTATGAGCACACGGTCGTATTGGCGGTATATATCTTAAAGGTAAAACCAGCCGACTGTTACTTTCTAAGGGACTTTGCTGTTTCAAGTATGGTAAGCCGTTTTTATTTACAAAGGTGAATTTGATGAGCCAAAATACGATATCATTGAGCCCAGACTGAGGTATTCTTGCGGATGATCCGGTCTTCTGGGCCGTTTGCACTCAGATTGTGGTCATTTATAACTTTAAGCAGTTGCAGATTGCTTCGTGAAAGACGGTCAGGATATAGGGGCTCGTGTAGAGTGGTTTCCATTACTGTAAGCCGACAAAGCAAATGAGCGCATTGAACAGGAAACGGTATACTGTTTATACGATGCTACTGATACGTACTGTACCCCCTTGCAGGACATGTCTACACTATTGCCGTCGTCGCTGGCATCGCAGATCTTAGCCCAGCCATCCGGGTTGACTTCCCAGGTTACAACGTGAATATTATAATTTCTCAACTATGAAAATCTCGCCGAAAACAAAGCTGTCTTGCATCGAAGGCTGAAAGATGTGACTTACCTAAGACAGCCGGCCCACCGGTTGAAATTGAAATTGATCAAGGCGTCGACAGAAGTGCCAGACAGGAAAACGGGAAGATATCATGAGCAGATAAAAGATAGGAAGGCACTCTGACGATATATTCACGACGTCGGACCACTAAACTACGCCACGTGACAGTATCAATATGACCAGCGCAGGGAAAGGAATGGCGAGGACGCGGTAAGGACGCGCCAGTACCAAATCACGCCAGAGCTGCCGCGCTCGCGATGTCGGCTTGCATTAAGATCAACACTGCATTCGCCGAGTCTCGTTCTCTGTGGTACCGTGCGCCATAGTCCACAATGTGTGGCAGGCGTCGCAGACCTGCCAAAGCAAGCCTCTTCTTGGATGTGCCGGACGGGAGTCCTGGGTGGACACGGATGAAGTGGGGAGTACCTAGGATGCTGCCGTGGCGTTTGACTTATAGAACAAGATGGAGACCAATGCGCTGTGTTTGAATTTACTAGTATAAGCATAAAAAAGTATGATGAGCGACTGTAAAATCTACGGAAGAGGATAAGGAGAATGACCGCAACTCAACCCAAGAGACCAATACAATATAATTTTCATCTTGCGACCTCTCAATAGCATTGTACCATTGATGTTCTACGTCAAAGTACAAAACCACGTCACCTAGAGTAGCGCCTCGGGTCCCGCGCAGAAACGGACCAGGATGTCTCTTATTGCTAAGCATCAGCTCATAAACTGAGAGGGAACCCATCGTTGGCTACGAACTCGTGCCACCCGGCAGGAAAAGCACCGTTGCTTCTCCAACTCTGTATAAACTCGAACCGGCTGAAGTCGTGTTCCTGTTTCTGCGGAGGGTCTCTCAGCTCAAACGTGCAACGCTGCTTAGGTCCACATGTGCCGCGAGAACATATGCTCTTTCCCTCACATGCCTCGTAGGCAGGCCAGACGGGCAGGGTTCCGTTCAGATTGTCCGGCTTGTTAGGATTTGACGTCTTGGCGAAGTTGGTATAGTAAGTTAACATATAACTAGACATACTTCTATCAGATGCTGTTGGTAATCCGTGGGTGGCAGTGCCGAAAGGTTTCAGAGTGCCAAAGATGTAGGGTAGATCGGTGCCATGGCCCGCAATAGGGCTAAAGTCCGACGTGAAGTTGAAAAAGTAAAGCCAGCTTGGCTGATGCGTCATTTTTTGATGCAGATGGAGTGCCTCCCAGGTCTGTTCGGCAATAACGAGGTCCGCTGTCCAAAGAAAAGACGAGATTTGGGCATTTGTTGTGTTGGTTGCTGGATAATATCTGCCCATGCCATCACGGATCACATCTTCGGAAAGGCTAGTCTGGTTAAGAAACGAAAACAATTTGCCGTTGAATATCCGGGAACTAGTATAGTTGATGGCCCGTTGCTGGAAGTACGTATCTTCGCGCGCGTTGTGACCAGCGAGCATGGGCACTTTCATCTGACGACCCTCGGCGAAGACCTTGGGAACTAGTTCAGGGATCACGTAGTGGTCGATGTTGGCGCTGAACGCGGTTGTGCCAGGGTCAAGCTGGGCCCAAAAGCTAGTGTTCTGGACAACCCAGGCTGGTATGGCTCGGAGGCTTTCAAGTGTAGCACCGGCCCCCACGACCGAGTTAGCCCACCGCTCGCCCCTTTGGCGGGATTGATTGAAGCTCTCCATGTTACCATGTTCCGAATCCCACCAGGCGCCGCTGGAACACATGGCCTTGGCGAACAGCCCTTCACTCAGAGGTGACGCCATGAGAAGTGGGACGGCATGTCCACCAGCCGACTCGCCGAAGACCATGATGTTGTCAGGGTTACCACCGAAGGCACGGATGTTACCCTTGACCCAGCGAAGTGCTTCGATCATGTCTTGAAGACCGAAATTGCCAGAATTACCAACCGGATCCTCGGCATCGAGCCCAGAGTGAGCAAGGAACCCAAAATTCCCAAGGCGATAGTTAATGGAAACGACAACGACGTCTCTCGCTGCCAGATGCACACCTTCTTCCAGGGGAGCGATACCTGAAAGGGCGTTGAACCCGCCGCCGTGTATCCAAAACATAACGGCAAGTCCTTCCGACGCGTATTTGGCGGGAGTCCACACATTAAGGTATAGGCAGTCCTCGGATACAGTGTCGGTTGAGTTGGCTCCGGCAAACTCCCAACATCCGACTGTGGTTGATGTCGCGTTGAGCCGGTGAGCCCAGGGTGCCACCGGCCGCGGAGCACGCCATCGTAGGTCGTCAATGGGAGGTTGGGCATACGGGATGCCCTTGAAGACCGAAATGCCATTGCTGGTAATGTTGCTCGTGAAGACAATGCCGGTTGTTGTTGTGGCTGTAGAGATATTGCCAGTAATATCAGCGTTGAGCTGACCAACGGCGAGAGAGGCCAGACCAGCCAGTCCAAGGACCAAAGAACGATACATCGTATTGATGGTGCCGACTCTCAAGGCGGTCAACTAAGGCAACTTGGTTGAGGCCAGCAACCAAAACGAGGGCTCAAAGACAACATTTATATAGCTGATAGATCAAATCCTGGCTGCGGACAGTGCGGCCAGTCGCAGGGTTCCCACGACACACCGCATTCTGTTTGAAATTCCATGGCAATATACGGCCTGAGCAAGGAAGTGGTTACGAATGAAAGATGGGCCGCCAACAATCACGGCGAACATTGCGAGGCAAAAGAGAATTCACTATCACAGTATGCCGTCGTTCAGAACTTCATCAGCAGCACCAGTTGTCATAAGCGGGCGAAGTTCGAACGCCGCTAAGCCGAAGTAAGCGTAGTAAACGAACCCCCTGCCGATGAATTGGGCAGACCCCTTAACACCTTTCACCGTCGACTTGCCTGCTCTGGAGTGCCCACTGTACTTGGAAACGACACAACGAGATCAGCCTGTTTTCGACTCTTGATGACTTTTGAGAGTAACATACGATAGAGCATCGGATTTCGGGGGGGTTCGCGAGGCCGCTACTTACCCGGTCTTGAACAATCTACCTTGCTAGGCCATCTTCAGTTGCGTTGTACACACGCCTGCGTCGATACTGGGTTTGTTCAATCTTGGCGAGCCCGGTGAGGCCTGCGAATTATCTCATAAAGCATCCCTCTTATGGTGATGTAAACAAGACCTCACAAGGAGCAGCCTCTCACGGCCAAGTCACCGTCGAGCTAAAGCACCGTCGAGTCTACTTTTTGTTGATCACTATCTGCACTTCCGAGTAACGAAAACGCTTCATTATATCACCCGCCAGGTTTTCCTCTCAATGACGGATCAGGTATGGATAGTACCAAGAAGTTCCATAACAAGACGCGCCACGGATGTGCGCACTGCAAGAGACGACGCGTTCGGGTAAGCCACCCCCAGGAAATCGGTGCATCAAAGCAGGCATTACTGAGACGCGGGATCTGTAAAAGTGCGACTTGAGGCTGCCAGTATGCTCAAACTGTTGGAAGAGGGATGAGACTTGCACCTTTCAGTTCCAGGAGGGTGCCTTACCGACACAACATGACTTTACCTCGCGACACCGTAGCATCGACTCCAGAGGCGTGTCAATCAGGCCCTGCATAGCTCATAGAGCCGTGTGTGAGACCCCTGCCGCTGCCGACGTGCAGAGTAACTCGCATTATTCTAAGGTGTTCGATGTGCGCATGCTTCGCCAGCCCCACAACCCTCTTCTCGGTGATGGGATGAGTACGGTGCTCATGGAACATTACGTCGCGTGGACATCGTTTGAACTCCTTTTACTAGTAGACCTGGACTTGACTTGGCGGTTAGAGACAATACGTGCTGCATCTGCTCACCCCTTCCTCCGTCATTCTCTTATGGCCCTGTCCGGTTTGCACCTGTGTCATCACAACATAGCTAATACCTCTGTCTACTACCGCGCCGCCTGCTACCATAATATCAAAGCATCGAGTCTCTTCCGCGAGACCGTGGCGGACCTCCGTACTGGAGACTGGGTTGAGATTGGCAATTTCATCATAAACTCTGTCATCTTTGACTTCGACGTCAGCTTTCTTTCTCAAACGCACGACAGCTCGAGCCCGCCTATCAGCCCGCGTTCCATACTTCATGTCATGCGCGGGCCGCGCATATTGCGCCAACACGCAAGACGACTCATGTTTGTTGAGCCTAGTGCTAAGTTTCTCGCGTCCAGAAAACGCCGGCACCAGTTTCCACCAGATCCAGAAATCATGGCAGCAATTGAGAAGCTGGAGTTACTTTGCTCCGAAAACGGTGGTAACGCGCACGTTAACTTGGTTCGCCTATCTGCCGTTCAAGGGCTAAGGCGATGGGCTATTGCCGTTTTATGTCAGCCTCAGCTATGGGACCATTTCCTGTCCTGGCCGGAAGCAGTCTCCGAGGAGTACATTTTGATGTTAGATAACAAGGATCCAATTGCCAACTTGACTTTTGTGTACTGGTGCGCAATCATGAAGCGAGCGCCAGATAAATACTACTTCGCTGGCAGGATGAAGATCGTGGCCGAAATGGCAATGAAGAATCTAGATTTTCACTTGGATGATTACCTCGAGTGGCCGCGCCGAGAGTTTGAGACAGGTCCGGGCTTTTTATTCGGCTGGATGGTACAGTCGTAGTCGGTCGACCGTAGAATTGAAATGTCATTTGCATCATTGACGGGATCTACTCTCACATTCTCTCTGCTTTGGGGATTAACGCAGGCAATACACGATGAAAACATCAAGCAGCGACCTCTTGAGGCGAATAGTTAAAAAGAGATCATTCCCGACGACCAGAGCTACAGATAAGGGAGTATAAGAGAGCCAGTGTTGTGATTTTAGTGACATCTTAGTGACAGTGTACCATTCAGATATCTTGATAGGGAACAACAGAACTCGTCGAAGGCAGCCTGATCCTTTGTGTGGACGGGTCAGGCAGAAGTGTACCTGTTGGAGCTCTTCAGTGTTTCCGCATACCACCGTGATGCCTTTCCGAGCCGAGTATGGAGATGCCCGCTAAAAGCCGAGTATGGAATGCCATTACTGAACATAGAATTCTACTACACGCTCACGTATTAGTATATTCAAAATCAATATCGGATCCGGCTCGCTTATCCACATCTACCGATACCACGATGTTGAGTACTAGTGACGAAACTGCTTCATGTGATGTTGTTTGCTTGTGCTGGTCCCAGAAGAAAAAGCTTGGGAAACTATCATGGAAACGACATTGTTATCTGAATTGATGAAAGTCATCGTTTATCAAGTTATGTCAAAGAAAGTCCAGTCGGCGCAGATGTTGTCCACTCCAAACTTGTCTGCTCATATGCCGTCGGTCTGAGTGCCATTTTCAACGAAACCTTCACGACGAGTTGGTCAAAGAACTCTTACAGAACTACAAATCCTGCACATAAGTTCGATCCTCGCACACCACTGCACATGATCTCCCTTCTTGCGAACCGCACATCAACGCATAACCATAACCATTTCCTGAACACAGACCAGAGGTAGATGTCCCGTCACAATACCACACTACTGAACGGTTGGCTCTAACACCTCATAGGTTCTCGACAATGTGCCGCCCAATCGAATACGTGTACCCGGGGTGCGGGTGCTACCACTCATCCAGCATCTACTATTGTCGCTTAGAGACTTGCACACTCACGCCTGAGAAGAAGGTGACCATCGTCGTTGCGGGTGCAATGTGCCCAGAGCACAGTTCTGGTCGTTGAACGAAGTGCAGATAGCACTGAAAACACACTCAAATCCAGGCAACCAGTTCAAACCCGCCGGGATAAGAAACGTTAGAGAAATGGCGTTAGTTCTCCTTTGCTGGGATTCTGGGGCTTAGGGCTATCAACTTCTCGTCTTTTCTCCCTTTAGGGGTAAAACGTAAATAACTCATTATGAAACGAGGTTCGGCGTTCCAGGTTTTCTCATCCTCCCTGCCACAAAGGGGCGTGTTACTCCTTGCGTGATAATGTATAGGCGGAATAACCGAGTCAGCATTCTATCGAATTGCCGATCTTACTTCTTTCCGAATCGAGAGAAGACCGACTGGCTCCTTTCTCGTGTGACTTGCTTATTGAACAGACATACACCCTTTATTTGCAATGTTGTCCAGTGAGCCGCAAGAATGATGATATATACATCAAAGATGCTCTCGCCGCTTTGGGATTCTATGGAGAAGCTCTTTACTTGATAATGTGGCCATTGAAGGCTGGTATCAGCAAGGCTGCTGTGGTCAATCTTGTCGTGACTCTAATTGTGTCATTGCTGTGTTAGACTGGTGATCTATACTTGTAGCGAGCAACAAAGCGTGGATGCATTCAACATATTGCAGAATCCCGACTATTCTATAGCATCGGAGTCGTTCAACCACATGACGAGGCCATTTAATCAGCCGGAGCCGGAGCTCCTTAAGCACTGTGTGGTAATCACTTGCAGCACCGATCTCTCTAATAATCACGTTCACAACGGCCTGAGCGAAAATGCCCAATAACTCTTGGAGCACCTTAGCAGCGCGCTGCTACACACATCTGCATCTAGATTCCTTCCATGGTTTAGAATCAAGAGACAGTTCGTCACCGTTTGCTCAATGAGATCGACTACTGCCTCGTACTTTTTAGACTCCGCTTAGGTAGTCGATCGAGTGAGCTAAAACTTGCAGAGACTGGGGAGGTCTCCAGGGCGATCAGCTTCACAGCGTTCCGTTGTTAGCATCCTCCGCTGGGCAAGGGCCGGTGCTAACTTGAGTTGGGTTACTACTTTCTCATCGATGCGCTCACTCACTTGATGGTTCCGTTGAGCATGTCTGCGTGATTCTGAAGCTCTAAAATCTATTTCGGATTCTACACCTAGTAAGAAATCAAATCTGTGAAAGTAAGCAATAGGAGCCCTGGCTCTCTGGTTCTAAAGCTGTATTGATAAGACTATTTATGAAATTGTTACCGGCACAGGTTTTCCTGCCCTGGTCACATTATCGCGGCTCGATGGTTGTGGATCGAGGAGAAAGAAGGAATAATGAGGAACGTACACCCTCAGTCAGTAAACCATCACAGGTCACAGCATTGTTAGACTGTGGTGTATAGCCGGGAGCAAGGCAAGACGTCTTTGTCTTCCGCCACGGTGTTCATGTAATGTGACATCTCCCAAGGTATCATTTTCTTCCCTTGTGCCCAGTAGTGAACGCAGCTTTTCACTTTACGCAGTATGAGAGGTTTAAGCTAAAACAGTTACTGTTCAGTTATCCTATTCTAGCGCGATTTATGTCCTAGCAATAGCAAAGTATCGACCAGTCACTTTCGTGCTTGATCCTTGCCAAGGTTTTCTATTCTCTCCGTTGAAAACCCCTTCGTTCTTTGACATTGCATTTCCACACCTTGAGAATAGTGGTATTTACACTGTTCATCCCTGGACAAAATTACCTACACCTATACACTTCCCAGTATCAAACCAGCACTAGCTCGTAACGCCTGATCCTTCCACTTCATGCCAGAGCCAGCTGTTCAGGTTCCCGAGGTATGTACATGATCCCAACATGATCCCAACAGCTTGATGAACTGAAATACACAGATTGTTTTTGTACATTTCCTCAGTTGCTTGTTTCATATGCTTATGCCCCGGATTGACGACCCTGTGGAAATCCGCGGGGTTGTGGGTAAGTACAAAGTTCCAAAAGCAACGCTCCTAAAACGCCTCATATTTGCAAAGATAGGCCAAAAACCCACACTAGTTCCAGTCTCATGTCCTCGAACGGACGCTGTTACCGGCATCTGAACGAGGTGTGTCGCCGTCCCATTTTAGGTTGTAGGTGCCCCGGAGACTTGGAAAAGCCTGATCGAAAGCTGGCCCTAATGTCCAGTTATCATTATTGCGAAGGTGTCGCTCAAACACGGGATTGATGATGATCTCGTTGCCAATTGGACTCCGGAGTAGGGCGTCGGTCTCCTCGTAGGGCCAGTTGAGCGAGAGCGTTGTGGTGAAAGGGATGAAGAACTCATCGAATGCGAATTCTGCAGGCGACCAATCCCGTGCAATTTTGTCACGCATCGCAGGGAACGGCAGGTTATCCATCCACGCTGGATGCGGTACTTCAATCTGCGCTTGAACAGGCCGTGCTAACGGTGGCATCAGTTCCCAATTTTCTGCAGTTGGGCTGACCTGCCATCGCATCACTAAAAACATAATATAGAGAACGGCAACCTTCTCAGGTAGCTTGCTGATAGCGGGGAATGTTCCCAGAACGTCCGTGAAGACCTTGGATAGCGGATGGGCGTACACGCTCTGCTGAGGGTTGAGGAGAGACGAGACGGAAGGGTACCTCGGACCTACGATTTCTGCAGGCGGAACACCCTCAGCGACGCGTTGGTGCCGTTCAAGGAGAAAGTCCAGAAGTATGTTGTCTAAAGGACACGTTGGCTTCAAATTGTTCAACGGATTTTTGGGTATGACCGCCTGTGAAACAGGGTTGGGCATTGCCGACCCAG
Source organism: Xylariaceae sp. FL1019 (assembly GCA_022578705.1). Taxonomy (NCBI): domain Eukaryota; kingdom Fungi; phylum Ascomycota; class Sordariomycetes; order Xylariales; family Xylariaceae; species Xylariaceae sp. FL1019. Next base: position 1,886,503 of record MU391923.1, read on the forward strand.
CATCATAAATGGTCTGTTGTTCACTTGAAGGCTGTGGTGATGATTGTGACGCAACGCTCGCATTTGAACCATCATGATCTGCGGGAGGGACCGCGCCATTCCAAGCATGCTTCATAGGTAAGTGGTGAAAGTTTGGCAAATCTTGAGCACCGTTCACTCCCGTTTGAAGTCTTTTAATATCCTGCGAAGGGTCTAGAAGAAATCCAAGACTGCCCATGTCCAAATGCTGACCCGGAGGCTTGATTTGGTGAGACTCAGATTGAGCCAGCGGCTGGGGAAACGACTGGCCACGCCATGTCAGGTCTGTATTACCGGGTCCGGGTGAGGCAGTACTTCCGGGTGTCGAGACATTCTGCGTAGAGTAGGCTGTAGCAGGCTGAGGTTGCTGGGCGGGCTGCACAGCAGTGAACGATGGGCGTGGAGAGACATATTGCCCTCTCGCTAAGGTGCATGTAATTAGCGCAAGGGTTGGCAAAAATGGTGAGGATTTCATCCTAATCACTTAGGAGCGACGTGGTCTGGCCGAGAGGTTTTCTTTAGACATACCTGGCTGATTAGATAGATAGGGTTGTAGAAGTGAGATGACTGATGCTAGACGGCTTTTAATCTCTTCGTTCTCTCGTTCGACGGCTTCTTTCTCTCGGATTACTCTTTGCAGTTCTTGATAGGGACGTTGTGATGTCAAATCTTCAATCTTCTTCTCAAGAGTCTCGATTTGGTTTTTGGTCCTTTCTCGTATAGCTCTCTGAGCCTCACGATCTAAGTGAACAGATTTAGCTTATAGTCACAGTAACACAGAAAAGACGAAATGCAAAGCTCAATGAGGATGGGTCATCGACCTGACAAGCGTCCGGCGTTGCTGAAGTATCGCACACCGATGCGAGGAGGATTAAAGAGGATGGTGGGACAAGGTGGTTACAAGTGAGGCAAGGGATGGTCAAGCATACCATTCGCACGTTTTTTAGCCAGCTGCTCAGGAGTCAAATTTGCTACGCCCCTTGACCCGGGCCCGGTCCGGCGTTTCTTATTACGCTGATCCTCGGGAAGGGCTGAGACATTGCCACGGGCTCCGAACTGAGATGTTCCGGACTCGGGTGACTGGCCATCGACGGACGAAGACGGCCCACGTTTGTAAGTAGTCGCGGCTGCAGTGCTAGAGAGAGCTCCGGACCCGGCTTCGGCATTGCCGGTGGTGGCCGAGGGATGTATGGGCCTGGATGGATTTGATGCGACTCCGTATCCAGCGGCAGGACGATGGGTGAAGCTAGAATCGGTGGAGGGAAGCATAATCAATACAGGTATATTAGTATACACAACGCCACTCCTATGTATCAATAGCGAGCACGGGATTAACGTCACGTCACGCCAGGTCACGTCCGTTCCGTCTCTGACAGGCCCCGACGCCTTGGATCAGCCCAGCCCACGCGATGGTAAGCTAGGAGGTACCGGCCACGCCCAAGGACACTTCCCCAATAGCAAGCGACGGATCACAGATCACATAGAGCCAAGTGGGCGGCGACACCATGTGCGTGATGGAAGCCGGGGCCGGCGCCGGTTGGCCGGCAGCGTGATTGGGGCGGCGGTGGGAGACACGTCTGGTTGACAGATAGACGAATCTGGCTGACTGGGCCTGGACCAAGATCTGCCGAAGATACTGAGCGTGCTACTGTACTCGGTAGTAGCAACAGCAACGGCTGGTAGGGCTGAGTGGGCCAAATGCCAGTCTCGCCAGTGGCATTTGTCACGGGAGGAACTTGCGTTTGGAGAATCTGATTCAGCAGGATCAGGCGATGGGGATCCAATGGATCGTCAAGACTCAATGGTATCTGATAGGGGTATGTGATCTGGTCAGACGGGGGGAGGGGGGGCAAAAGGTCGTGCGAATTTGCGCAAGTCTACACGAATTGGGGGAAAGGAGGAGGCAGCAGAGTCAGCGCGACGGAGGCTACCAGGTAGTTGGCCTGTAGCCTTACTCGCCACGGCCCCGTCCGGCCGTTGCAGAGGGGGAAGGTGGACACGCGCGAGTCGAAGTTTCGCGGCATGGGGAGAGCTGATGATTCATTGCTTCGGCAGTCCTCTCGTCTCGTTCTCGAGTCAGGAGGAATTGAGATTGGGCCAGTCGGTGGCTTGTTGCGCCTGCGACCTGTCCTTGGAGCCTTTTTCTGTTGCGAAATACAACAGATACAACTGACAGAAGAAAGATACTAAGGTATCTCTATATGTACATGTCCCTAATCCTGGCAAGCAGGCTCTCCAAGTCCATCTGCAGCGACCTGTCTCGCCTGTCTCCGAATGAACCCTGCTGCAGCCACGAGATAAACTCGACTGCGGATGCAGCAATGTGACGATACAGAATACATGCCGGTTGGTATGCACTCATCTGTTACACAGCATGAAGCATCAGACACTGCATAGAGACAGCGACCCATTCATTGGCTATCCTGCTGGTAAAGAACATGGCCAGAACAGCCATCGACCGGGTCGATTGATGCAAGCATCGTATCTAAGGTATCAGTCTAAATGGTGACCTCGGCAGACCGATGACGACCCGCCATCCAAACTCCCGTCAACCTTAAGTATTAGACCTACCGTACCAGCCAGATGTCGCGGTACCTCCAGAATTCATCCCCCGATCTCCGACCTTCGACATCCTCACCAAAACGGGAAAAGCCTATGTAGAGAGAAAAAATCCGACTTTCGAATTTCGCAGTTCCGATTACATCAATGGCTCCTCCTTAGGAAATAATGCAGATCCTCGCACTTCAGGTATCTGTACGATTTTATTCGATTTACGACGAGGCCTTGAAAACGGCCGACGTACCGGTACTTTGCCCCGGACGAGTGGTACACTGGCAAGGTGGAAGGTGGGATGGCATACTTAAGGTACATGTATGATATGATATCTCTTTCCCTTATTTTATTTCTGCCATAAGAGGCCTCAAGGCATCTCGCAATAGACCTAGTCTCATGCTATCACCTGACAGACAACCCTTCTCGTTGTAGTGCTCTTCCCGAACATCTACATATTCTCAGCCTAGTCCATACCATCTCAACCATCTCAATCCGCAGAAGCTTTAGCCAGCGCCTCATGCAAATGAGGCGGGAACCTATATCGCAGCTGACTCGTGTACGTCGTGAGGTCCATGCTGACCTGCTTCATATTATCAAACATCATCCTCTGCGTTCCCTCATTCCCGATGAACTGTCCGTTCATGAGTTTCTCCCGTTGTCTCATACAGCAAGTAATCGTCCACATCAGCAAGTTCGGCACGTTGATGGCCACAGCCTGCGAGAGACCCGCAAACTTGGACGCGTAGTTCCGCACTTTGGCTGCGTCTCCGTGGGAATCTAGCGGCAAGATCTCTAGAGACTTGATTATCTGTAAACAGTTTATTAGCATGTCGCTTACTGTGCTGAGGGGTGAAGTAAAACTCACGTCTAGAGCCTCGGGCCACTGTCCCGATGCCACAAGATCTTTGGTCTCGTTCATGCTTAGCAACATATGGCAAGCTCTTCGGTTCTGGTCCGCGATCTTAGTCGAAAACATGGCGTCCTGATCATACATCGACATCATCGTCGTAGCCAGCTGGATAGGGTCATCAATGGAAGCGAGACTGAGACTGCTTCCAGGTTGAGCCCCGGCTTCTTTGCCTGTAGCGCGTGGCTTGACAGGCATGAGTCGCATTGGATCTTCGCCAATGTCTAGCGAGATGGCCTCACTAAGTGCGCGGCTGACGATGGTGATAACACTGTCATAATCACCAGCGAGGTGGTATAGTAGAACGGCATCCGTTGTTCTTCCATTGTCGTCAGCAAATCGGGCTGCTTGAAGCGTGACCGCCTTGACGAAGTCGTCTTCCTCCCTTAGGCCGATGAGAGGCCCACGTTCTTCAATCAGTCCTACAATGCGTCGTCCGTCAGGTCTGATATCGCCAATCAATTTGCTAAATTCTCTAGTCTCGAGAACCAGTTCTCGTAAGGCAACATGGCACAGCTCGGCTTGCTGGCGGCCAGCCTCGCTACCTATATCAGCATTGAGACAGATCAGAGTGAGGTAATCCACGGCGGAAGCAACGTCGGCAGCTCTAAAGTCTCTTGTATAATAGCCCACCATGCGACCAAAGCTCAATTGCGGTTTCTGGCGAGTATCATATGAGAGTAGAGTGTCCGAAGTTGTCCATGGGTCCGACGGGCGAATGAGGCCATAGTATTCAAGAGCAATAGCAAAGTGAATCGCGTCGACGTAGGAAAAGGTGTACAGGTAGGCGATCGCCTGCTCAAACATCCCAGCAAGGATCTGGAGATAGAAGAACATGCCAAAGTTGCTGTTAGAATCTTCAGAAGGATTCTTGGGGAAGTGCTTCAGGCCAATTTCCCTGATGCTATTACGCAGATCCTGCAGGCCATATGATTCACCAGCGACTTCAGTCGTCTTGTCGTTCTCACGGGCCAGGTTGAACTGTAACCATACCCAATCGTCGACCTCGGTATTTAGGTTGTCGAGGCTGCGGTTGCCGACGTCGCATCGTCCCACCACTTTGTAGCAAGCCATGCGATACGGGTCGATTGAATTCTCGGCAGCATTCCTCGCTCTCTGAGTATACTCATTGTTGCAACGATCCTGCATTTGACGTCGCAATCGGCGGTCCGGACTGGCGCCATATTCGTGAAGATAGGTACCAAAATTACGGTCTATAGTCCTGAATGTTGTGGCATTGCTCTTGACATACTGGACCGCTTCATCCACGTGACCTGATCGTAGTAAGAAGAATATGATTGCCCAAATGAATTCCCCGTTGTGCTCCTGAAGTTCGATATTGTCTGGAACGAGATCCTTGCGGATATATCGTAAGCGAACATATGCCCGTATCTTACTCGCTACATCAGGTCGGCCACCAAGAGCGGCTTCGCGAGGATGCTTGGCAATTACGCTCTCTACTTCAGCAAAGAATTTCTTCTCCAGAAACCGATTGGCTCCATCGAGAATGCGTTTTCGGACTTGCGTCGATCCCACGGACTTATCGTTGAGATCTAGATAGTTGTCCTTGAATTGGCGTTCTCGAGCCGTTCTATCGCCGGTGAAGGTATCGGCCTCAGGGTCTTCACCAACAATAGACATAGCGGCGTGGTAAGCATCAACGAGCTGTTGCGCATGTCTATCACCAGACGTGCTTTCGACCTGTGCTAGCTCGTGTAGAATAGGGTAAGGTGTCTTGTCCAGTCGCGACAGGTTGAGGTTTCGGATACGTTCTGCGAGTTTGACTTGCTTCTCCCTGACGAATCTGTCATCAACAGAGGCATGGGTCTCAGCAGCAACCGGAGTTCCTGTGGCATCCTCGACATCCTTGAATTCCACCTGGTGAGACCCAATCTTGCTGGGTGTACCGAGCACCGATTTTTGCAGAGTCGACCGTCCCAAGGTGCTGCCCTTGACACTAGCGGCAGCGGACCGCGATGCTTTGGGGTTACGTCTGGATCGGCCAAAGCCACCTGTGGTTTCTCGGTTCACCTCAGGCGAACCTTCATCTCTAGTCTTGATGCCGAAATGTTCATAGATGCGTCTTCTCTGGGCTTCCCACTCTGTGGTCATATTATCCTCCAAAAAATTATCGAAGTCTCTAGCTGACCTCTCGAGTCCGTCGGCAATCATGCTCAGAGTCGTTTTCGACTGGAGGTTTGCAAGGTAGGCCTCAACATCGATCTCGTTGTTCGCGGGGGCGCTGGTAGGTCGGTCGATGCGGCTGGCATTGTGAGTACTGAAGAACTTCAAGTCTTTCACGGCAGCTCCTGGGTCGACACCGGACGCGGCAAGCATGTACTGGGCCTTGCCATGTTGAAGAGGGTCACTGTTAGGGCCCAGCTTCCGTATTCGCGTTCGTATGTCACCGAGGTTGAGCTGGAGACTAGGAAGGTGGTCAAGAGGGGATTCGCCCTGAGCTTGCTTCTTGCTCTTGGCTAGGAGGCTGTCGAAGTAGCCCGTCGTGTTGCCCTGAGGCAATACACTACCGTTAGAGGGCGCAGCGGTTGGTTGTTGGCCGGCACCGAGCAGACTAGACGTGCCGATATTTTGGTTAGCTGTCGGAGCTGCGAATCCCAAGCCGGAGGGTTGGGCCTGGGTCTGAGTTGTAGTCGAGCCAAAGAGGCCGAGAGCACCGGGCTTTGGCTGCTGTGCAGCAGCAGCAGCAGAGCCTCCAAAAAGACTGCTCGCTGGCTGTGTCTGTTGCTGTGGTTGCGCTGTGGTAGTCGAGCCAAAAAGTCCGCCGCCCACGGCAGGCGTCTGGGTGTTCTGCGTCGTCGAGCTTCCGAACAAGCCTCCGCCAGTCTGGGTCTGGGGCTGCGCTGCTCCGAATAAGCCCTTGGGTGCGGTGCTCTGGTTTTGTGTCGTGTTCTGCGCGGTGCTGGCGCCGAACAAGCTGGGCGTGGCCGCTGGCTGTTGCTGACCGGCCGTGCTGCCAAAAAGGCTGCTACCTGAAGACACGGGCTGTGCTGACGGTTTGTTGGCGAAGAGCGACATCTTGGGCGCGCGGAGCAGTTCGGAGGTGAGGCTGGCGACGTGGGATGCTGGCGCAGAACTCCAGCAGTCAGGAGTTGCTAGCAATGCTAACAAGGGCGTCAATGTCACAGGGAGCGAAAGAGCTGCCGGGTGGCGGTGGACATTTACGAGGCTGAAAGAAAACAATCAACAAGCGCGGGAAGCTGGACAGGGCCTAGTGGGAGCTGGAGAGCTGGAGAGCTGGAGCTGTTGCGGCGCACAGACCATTGCTACAGCTACGCTGCCATTGTGCACCGTGGTTGGCCTTTCAAAGTTCTTGGCGAAGTACAGTTGTAGGTACCTCAGGTATTATTACAGCTTCCAAACAACTTCTGACAGTTCCTACCTCATGAGGCCGGTACAGAGAGTTTTACCAGTGAATTGGCCTTTACTTCTGATGCTTCACTTTAGTAGACCACGATTTGAAATCTCGACATTATGGCATGTGATCGTGTAATTCGTAGCTTAGCCACCGGCTGAGAACCGAATCTATCTCCGTTTCTATATCCCTAGTCTACGTGCTTCCCATTTTCCCCTAGATGATCCTTCATTCCTCATATTAAAATACCGTCCTGACCGTACCTACGGTGCATAGGTGATAGACCTATCTAGGCCCAGGCAGACGTTGCCGCATCCACCTTGCTTCTATACTCCTGTTGAGTACGGCATTGCTCAAGGAACACATCGTACTTAGCGTCGAGAAGCTTCTTTTCATTCTTGTCGGTTCCAGGCTTTACGAGACGCCCAGGCTTGCTCATGCGGTCCATGATACTCCATAGGTTCTCGGTATTCCCTTCCGCATCGGAGCTTGCCGCCTTGGCACCAAGCATAGCAGCACCGTGTACTACGGCGGCGTGTACGTACCTAGGTATCAGCACCGGCATGTCGCACACCGTCGAGATCAAGTCCATGAGCATGGCGTTCTGGCACTGGCTGCCAGACATGAAGATGGTCTGGATGTTATGCCCCGATTTGTTCATAGCCTCCACGATTTGACGCGTCTGTAATGCGATGAATTCCATCGTTGCGTAGTAATAGAGTGCGAGGCCATCCACGCTCGAGTCAGAACTGAGTCCAATCACCGATCCCTTCATGTTGGGATCCGCCACGGGGGAACGGTTTCCCCAGAGATCGCCGTAGAAGAAGAAATGACGTCCGAGATAAGACACAGTCGGTGCCTTCTGCTTCTCGGCGAGTTCTTGGAGGTGGCTATTGAGATAGTCGTAGATGTTCATTTGCGTGGCTTCTGCGAGCGGCAGAACGTGACTGTGTGCAGGGTGTGTCTCGAGGACGTGGCGTAGGAGCTCGCCAGTAGCAGATTGGCCGCCTTCCGCAAGCCAGAAGCCCGGAAGCAACACGTCGCGATAGGGGCCCCAGACACCATTCACAAAGACGGGCTTCTCAGACATGGCTAGATGGCATGTCGAGGTGCCCGCAACGGCTGCCAGTCGGGTCGAGGCCTGAGCCAGATCGTTCGGAGGGTGTGTCTCGTCCGCCTGTCCATATTGGGTATCTACCTTGGCACCGACGGTACCGATCCAACCGGCATAGGCATCAATGACACCACTGCCAACTGCGATGCCCGCCGGCAAGCCGAGTTGGTTGGCAGCATGCTCGGAGAGTGTGCCTACAAGCTCTCCGGCACTCATGTACTTCCCACTCTAACTTTCATGTTAGCAAATAGACTCTGCTTCGTACGATCATCGAAATGATCATGTAAAAATGGGCTCACCACCCCGTCAACGCCTCCCATACGCTTGAAGTCGTCTTTCACCAGATCTCCCAGACCAATCGTCTCGTAGAAGTCTTCTTGCCACCCCTTGACACTGCCGTCTACGCCCACGGGAACGTAACCCTGCTTGCATACAGTACTGCAGAAGCTGCGGACTTCATTCCCCGTCGCCAAGTGTGTCAGGGCATCTGCCAGATCGTAGAATTTGCAGCGGTCGAATAGCTCGGGGGGCATATTGTTCTTGAGCCAGAGCACCTTCGGGATCTCCATCTCTATGCTCATTTTGCCTCCGACATATCGTAGCAAGTTATGGTTGGTAGCATTGATCTTCTCAGTCTCGTCGACCGGGCGATGATCCAACCATAGAATGACATTCCGGTCGTTACCATCGTTCTCGAAGTCGGGTCCAGTGACAGGGACGGGCTCGTCGGTGTCGTGCGTGAATACACTTAGGGAACAAGTAGCATCGAAGCCAATTCCCTTAATCAGGGAGGGGTCGACGGTCGATTGATGAACGACTTTCTGGACACAGTGGCAGATGCAATGCCAGATGTCTGTCGTCGATTGTTCCTTGCCCGGAGGTTTAGCTTACGGTCTCAGATGCCATGCAGCAAGGGCTGTGAAGGGTACTTACATAGTAGCCGGTCTGAGGCTGCCACAACTTGATGGGCTCTGACGCAAGGGCTTTGATATCGCCTGCGGAATCAATAAGACACGCACGAGCCGAGCCGGTGCCCACGTCGATTCCTATGTAATGATCCTGTTCCGCCATCTCATGTCAGCTCCAGTGGTTCCCAATGTCTAGTTTTTTTGAACCAATTGGTTCCGAAATGATAGTCTGTGGTTCTTTACGCACATTGTTTTCGAGGTGGATTATGTTACGAGTACTATCCATGGCTGATTAGAGGCTTGCTGATAGAGTTTTGCGTATGAAGCACAAAAGAGAACACATGTAAAAACCGTGCTCAGGCAGGAGAGGCCAGCCCGACTAAATACAGCAGTGACCGAACTCTTGGGATTGGCATTGCCCTTGTACAACTTACTCCATGTTGGGAAGTGAACGTCTCCTGGCGCAGCAGCCACAGCGTAATACAGGCAGGCAAATGGGGGTGTGAAGAGCACCGGCGTGACGGACTTAGTGACAAGTCGTCTGATATATCGTAAGACACGAGGCGCAAGCCAGTCCCGATGCCGTTCTATGCAGGGAGGTCTGTGACCCTTGTCTCAGGGGCCTTCTTGGGTCGAGGTGCGGTCGTAGATGATGAAAGTCAACGAGATTTGCAAGCAAGAGGATGCGTGTAGTGTTGGGATGCAGCAGGGGCGTTTAGGGGCTCAATTGGCACGATTTGGACCAGGTAAGCGAGGCAGTCCCAGGGTCTCTGTCTGGCGGTAGGGAGAGAAAGAGTCGAGACAGCAAGGCGAGCACGTCCACCACGGGCTGAGCTGGGGTCTGGGGAGCTTGATGAAGCTATGGCCACAACAGAGGATCGTCACTTTCTTTCTTGGAGGGGTAAGGTGCTGTGTCGTCACAGGTGGGGTAGTAGGCGCTGATGTGGTGGGGGAAGTGATGCGACCGCGCTGACGGAGTGGGATGTGAGTTGGCACCGTCAGACAATGTCCATTCACGAGGCGAACCAACTTTTCAACAGTATCGTGACCGCTCTTGTAGGATCCGTAAGGTACTATCCACGACAACTAGTTTACCTGATCCGCATCATCCGAAGTGGACCTCGTCCGACCAGCGGAGCGCAAGAACAGCGGCACTCGAGCACGCCAAGTCACACTCAGCAGCCGGAAAGCTGAGTTCGCCCACGCAGGACGGGTGTAGGATGCCGCCATGGACACATCTCACGATGATCTGGCACAGTCCCTAAGGTACATATGCAGCCGCTGTTCTAGGGTATTCCGTAGTCCACCATCCACTCCTCTTTGCCTCCGGTGGCAATCGTCATAATTGATCACTTCCAGACCGACTGGAGTTCTCGGAAGACATCCGCATTCAGCGTATTACACGGGAAATGTAGGCGACATCATCACTTACAAATAGCAAACATTTGAGATTTGTTGACGCGGGGAAGAGCGAAAAAAGCATTGACAATCAGTGTTATATTTAAAATCTCATGAGTTGAGACGCATCTTACACAAGCTTAGCTCGAGTAGAAAGCAGCGGGGGTATAAACCGTGAACACCATAAGAAAAAAAAGCAATCAAACCCTATAGCTCAACTCCGGCCAACTAAAGTACTGCACCCATAGTATGCAGCTGTGCTTTGCGGACAGCGTGAAACGTCTCTTTTTGTCACTATCGTCGTAATTGATGAGATGTGAAACCTCATGGCCATGACTTGGTTGTTACGCCTTCCGCCTTTTTCTCCTACGATCCTTCTGACCCTTCAGGAGAGTCCTCCACGAGGATAACGACAGTCAGAGTCGCTGCATACGCCTCGCGAATTGCACATGCCATGCTGAAACACCCCATGGATTAGCCAGTCAGAACATTATCCCATCATTTCATGAGAGGGAATACAAACCAGGTCCGGTTGATATCTGCCACGACAGCATTTAAGCCCCAGTGAGAGCACCAAGCACGTACAAGGACCTCGTTGTCCTTGACACCGAAAGTTTCAACCACCAAGACTCTCTCTACATCATCTTCGTCGACACCATCAACTATGGGATTTCTATGCATTGGCCGATGGTTTCCACTGCTCCCCCCAACCGGTGTTGAGGTGGCACTGTGATCTTTGGATCCGCCGCGGCTTGATGGCTTACTCCAGTCCGTGATTCCTACCACTTGATCGGCTTTGATTGTCGTGAATTCGTAGTCGAAGAAGAGCGGATGAGGACCATCGGAACACGGGCATGCGTGGATGAAACAGACATCGTAGCTAAGCCTCAAGGGCCAGCTGGCTCCATCAATGGCAAATTGAAGGCTGGCATCGAACCACGAAGGCCCGGTATCCAGTTTCTCAGCCAGGGGCTTCAGTTGAAGCATCTCTATGCGCACTGCGTCAACGAAGTCGTCGCTGTAGGGCGTTAGTAACTGGTATTCCTTCACGGGGTAAACTTCAGCGGCGGGGCCGAGAGGATCCGAACGTTCGCTCATAGTCAGTACGTCCTCAGTCGTCATGCGCTCTCGGGGTTTACGTGATCGCACACGTGCAATCTGTGAATGAGTTAGGTCCGCTGAGGGTCGCGCGGGACCGACCCAGCCAGCGACCTCGAGACAGGTAGGTGCCAGCACTTTGCCGACAATGCTTGTCGAGGTCCAGTAGGTATAGCTGTTCCGGTACTGAAACCCACAATGCGGGTTCAAATGAGTGAGCAACGCGAGACGATCCGTCGCCTTATCCGGATCGACATCGATGAGGCTGTTCATCATGAGAAAGGGGAATGTAGGCTACGAATGATCAGTAACGTAGAATAGGAACGAGCATAGAGGCACTCACTCCGGGCAAGACGAGCCCACTGAAGAAAGCCAGAGCGTGCGAACTGATATTAACCAGGCTACCGTCGGCCTCTCTTGCCCTGAGCTCTGCTTCCGTCTCTCCGAGGTTCGGCCACTTCATCATCTGCGCGAAGCGCTTCAGCATTCTATTTTGGCGCTTTCTAAGCTTGAAGCGTAATCGAATCTGCTCCGCTGTGTCGCCGTATTCCTCGATGCGCACGTTGTCTCTCCAGCGCCTCGCGAGCGCCAGATTCCACTGGATCTTTGGAGGTATCTGTCCCATAAGGCGCTCTTTCGCGTAATCTGTGTGCAGTTTGGAGTTTATACGAAGCTCAAGTTCAAGGCTGAGCAGAAGTTGGTAGAAGAAACGCTGGTATTGTGCGTGATTCTCTGGTCCTGTATCATAGATAAACTTCGTGACGACTTGGTTCTTGGCGTTGGTGAAGTCGATCCAGCTAGGCCCAGAGAGACACATGACCAGGTCCATGATTTGTTGCTCCATTCGTTTGTGAGGGTTAGTCTTCCGGTCTGGATCTCTGAGAAAGTGGGTGTATAGCTTCCGGTACATCTGGCCATCGTCGTCGTCCTCGAGCCCGGCCTCTAATTCCTTGAGTCGCTTACAAATTTGGGCTAGTCCGACCTCGCGCGGCTCGACACCCGCATCGCGAAGTGCGATTGCTGGAGGCATGACGCTTGACCGGGTCACCCATGAGTTCAAAGTGACAGTTCCTGGTCGAGAGCCAATGCCGAACGCGTAACTCGGTTGCTCCAGAGTCTCCCATGGGTAGATGGGTGGTCCGGATCCTTGCACCCTTAAAGTCATCAACTGGGTCATGGCGTCGTGTTGGTTGACTGCATCACTTTCGTCGCTTTCATTCCCGGCCGTTGTTGCATACAGACCATAGTAGTGATCTGAAGCATGGGTGATCGGTTTCTTGTGGCCCTTATGCGCCGGCACGCCTCGGCAGATGAGCTCCATAGCGTGTCCAAGCGTCAGCTCTTCCTTGTTGGACATGCCGGAAGGCGGCCATCCTGTGAGCGGACCTGGTTCGTCGACATGGCCGCTGGGCTGCTCTCTGCCCTTCCCCTTGCTGTCACGGGGATCGGGGCGTCGAGGGCGACGTCTCGTACCTGCAGTGCCTGGTCGATGGTCTGGCTTGCGTCGATGCTGTGGGACGGTATCAGTATCGCTTGCGCGCCTCGGCCCGTCGTCTACCTGTCGGAAAAAGTCAATACTTCCATGCGCGAATGATACGACATGCAGTATGCGCATACTGGCTTTCTTGCTCCTTCGGATTTACTGAAAGTACGGAAGAGTCCGCTCAGGAATCCTTTCTTCTTTCTAGGCTCGTCGTCCATGGTCATATGTGCAAGACAATCACCAGGCAAAGCAGACCGGGCGGATCAGCAACCGAAATCTGGTGGATATGTATAGACATTAATTTGCCTCGTGTTCATTCTCGGTGGGGAGGCCAAAACGCGTCAGTGCAGTGGCTTCGTACGGTGTCCATTCAGACTAGGACGGCCCACGGAACGAATGGATTGTTGCGTGTTGAATAAGAGATGCAGAAATGAATACGAGCACATGAATATCAGGCTCTGAATAGGTATTTTCTGCCTGCTTGTGTGTGCTGTAAAAGGTATGTTGGGATTGCAGTGAGCGTGAAAGTGAGCAAGCAGATGTCAGTGAATCAGACAGCGAGGTGCGCGGCTGGCCTGATTTGGTATGCGCCGGTGCAGCTATGTAAAGGTAGCGCGAGTGGCGAGTACCTCACCTACATGTAGGTGATTTGCAAGGTGCAGAGGCTGAGCTGAGGAAACGAATTGAAGGTCTTGATTGAAGGCCAGACGGGTTTGCCTTGCTTGATGCGCCGGAGTCTACCTGCGGATGATGATTTGTTCAGCGGCCTCCAAGGAGATGGATGGGTAATGCGCCATCCAGTTGCCGGACTAGGGAGCTGCATCCAACTTGATAGTAGTGTGTCAAGTGCAGCTTGCTCAACAGTCCACTCAATCATCCGTATTACATGTACAGATTAGTCATGTAGGTGATCATGATTCAACCTATATGCTACATTCTTGCTTGCTTCATCTGTTTGTTGGATGGCATGGCCTGCAGTGTTGCGCCCTGCCTGCGTACATGTCTCGATTGGTCTGATACCTCACATGCCTCAGGCAAGTTACCTACCGTACCTACTTACCTTACCTTCAAGGTTACCTGAGGCCCTGTGCGTGTACCTGCCTACCTACCTCACCTAGTCAGATAAGCAAAGCTCGAGTTTCCAGTGCCATCCTCAGCATCCAGAAATCAAATACCCTTTCAACCCATATGCAAGGCTTACGCGTCATCTTCATTCCTACAGGCTACCAGTGTTCATCAGGGCTTATTCATGTTTCCGGGGTAATGATTATCTCCGCAGTATGGCGAGGATGAATAGTTTGGTATTCAAGTTGACAAGTTGACTCATGCTTTGCTGCGTTGCTGCTTCGCTATTCAAGATACCATGATCATCTAGTTGCTTGACCGGAATTCTCTAGCCTGTCAATGCTGGCAGTTATATACAATATGTCTTCACATTGGTCCAACGAGACTGTCAAAGCGATATGACAGGCCGCGAGAGAGATGTACAATCATAACGTCCGGGCCAGTGCTACGACGAAGTGATCCAAGTGTACCAGAACTCTCAAATGAGCTCTTGAATGAACGCCGAATGAGTGCCGTTAGGTGCCGGCCGCTTTGATTCAGATTCACTGAATGCGTTTCGATACTATATCCATCCTATTAGTCCATACACGTGCACTTGACTCGGGCCCAGATAAGAACTTACCGCGAAAACAAAGTTAAGTATGAGCGCGACTATAAGCGCGATACTGACAGCAAGCGGACCAATCATATTGTCGAAATCCTTACCACTGCGCTCAACGATCATGCCTCGCCTCCGGTGCAACATCAAGTTACCCCATAAACCAGCCATAACAGCAATCACAATGTATGCGATTCCCATACACTCGGCGAGGAAGTTCTCGCCAGCTGCCGTGTAAAGACCGATGGCAAGGGTACCGAGAAGTACACAGATGTGCTGCCATTTGAGAAATGTTCGTTCGTTTGCGAGCCAGATCTTTGGCTCAATCTGCAGCGGTCCTGCGTTCTTGATCCAGACTTCGGGCTTCGTGACACCTTTAGGCAGTTGTGCACGCTGACGTTTTGCCCGCGAATACCGAGAGAGTGAGAAGCCAGGTAACACCGAGGAAAGTGTTCCGTAACCGTTAAGCCTGGATGACGACGCTTCTGCATTTTCGTCTTCTTCTTCTGCCTGCGTATCCTGATCACGAAGTCGACTGGCAGAATTTGGAGGCAATGCCTTGGCGTCTGCAGCAGCGCGCTCTGAAAGATAAGACTTAGCCACAGGCGAGCCGGCTGCGGGTTTGTACGAGGAGCTGTGTTTGAAGCTTGACCCTAGAAGAGTGCCCACAGCTTGAACTTCCTCGGCTTCCCGAGCTCGTCTCTGTTCCTCCTCGTCGTGGGCCCTTTGAGGATCCTTGCGGATGTCCATCTCCAGGTCATTCAACCAGAACGGGAGATTGTTGACATAGTCTTCAAACAACGAAGCCGCGCCGTGTACAAATTTGGAAAATTTGGGTGCCGCGTAAACTAGATGAGAGGCCATCAAGTCGTCGACCCACGCAGGACGTTTCCTACCTTCCTCCTCCTTCAGCTTAATCTCGAGAATGGCATAAGGGAATTTGGACACTTCGCTCTGATTAATGTTCTTGAAGGGGAAAGTCATGTTGCTTTCATCAATGTCTGCGCGATGCCATTCGTTGGGATCTCGGCAGGGACGACTTTCATCTAGCGTATCCTCGCGAATAAAGGCAAGATCGGTGTCGATGGATATTCTTACGCGATCATCGGCCGGTTTCTGGAAAGCCGTGCGTGTGTAGTTGGCACGCAAGACGGGGCCTAGCTTGTGGCCCACTACAAAGTTCTGGATCTCCTCTGCGGTCGCCTTGAAGGAGTCGATCGAGTCACTCTGCTGGCCCTGTCTCTCCATCTTCTGCACTGACTTCTCCATCTTGTAGTCGCCGTCGAGGTATTGCTTGATATATTTGTCCTTGATCGAGAACTTCTTCTCCGCGCTAGTGCCATTCTCGTAGATGATCTTCTGCTCGAGGACAATGTCGGGCTTGGTGCTCAGCTGTCCGTACCAGCGCAGTCGTAGGGAGGAGGCATCGGTCTGGCGGCTGACTTTGCCGTTGTATAGCACGAACTTGGAGTTGTCAAAGTACAGGGAGGTAATCTTGGGGTCGTTGTTGCCGTCGAGCTCCTTGGCGGCTTGTTGGCTGTAGACGAGAGCGGGGAGGTGGCGTAGGATGGCGGTCTTGACCTCGAGCAGGTTGTCGGGGTGGACCCAGAACTTGTGGGCGGTGTAGCGCTCGCCGTTGAGGATCTCCTCGGCCTGGTTGAGGTCGAGGGGCTGCTGCTGCTGCTCGGCGGCGTCGAGGTTCTGGTTGATGGCGTAGTACATGAGGGACAGCTTGTTGAGCAGCGGGGAGTACTCGTGCTCCGAGTTGAAGCCGCGCTGGGCGAGGCTCACGCGCATCATGGGCCGCAACCTGTAGTGGCTGCCGCGCTTCCGGTCATGCTTCTTAACAATCTTGAGGAAGGCGGTGTAGTTGAGGTTGGTGAACTTCTTGAGCTCCTTGAGGTCGTTGAGTATGCGATCGAGGTCTTGGCGCAGTTCGCGCAGGCGGGTGTTGGTGACGGAGCTGGTGATGTCGCCGGGCTTGGAGCTGTCGCCGGGAGGGGCTAGGTCACGCAGCTGGTCGAAGGCGCTGTCGACGCGGTCCTTGAGCGCGGCGGCCGTCTTGGTCTGGAAGTCGGCGACCTTCTCGAGCTGCGTGTTGAAAATCTCGTCGCAGAAACGCTGCTCGTCCTCGGCGCTCCAGGGCACGTCGTCATCGTCATTGACATCCTCGCGCAGCATGCTCTTCAGCTTGCCATAGTCGACGTAGTTATCTTTCCATGGCGCATATGTCGACTCGCGAAGAGTCTTGCCGAAACGCATGATGAATCTGGTTTCCAAAGACAGCAGCTTTGCGGCAGAATACACCTGGCCCTGTCGACGTGGTTACCAAGGGCTGAGACCGTACTCCGTACCTAGTCTCGTACAATCGATCGACTGAGATTTCGCAGGAGGTGGATGGAGGGCTGTGCTGAAGCTCCATTTCGTCACAACGTCAAGTTCTCTTCTACATGCAGGTAGATGGGTACATAGGTACCTAAGAGGGGCTATTACGAGGGTGAGCTTCCCAGCTCTGCCCAGTGTCTGCCCACATGCAGTCTAGGGCTCTTAGCTGCAGGCTTCAGTGGAGTCCAGGCGAGGAAGTGCCTCTACCGAGCTCTGGCCGAGTTGCCCTTGGGAAATTCAGAGGAAAACGCTTGTGGCGATGTTGCAATTGGCCAATCAACCTTCATATCCTTACACGTGGGCGAGGAACATGCCGCCGAACCCACACACACCTGCAAACGTCGAACGTCCATCATGGCAAGCTGGCAAGCTGGCAAGCTGGAAACATCGACTGGCGAAATGGAATTATCTTGCACGCTCCCTTCCGTATCTCAGTATTGCCAAGATGGTACCGAGGCGACATTTCTACCTACGTATAGGGTACTAACAACATTACTGTGTATTTCGTGGTTGAAAGGTACTATGTATGTTGGCGGTACGGCAACAGCGAATATGCGGTAATATCAGTCGACAGAGTCCGGATTGGAGGTACCAATTTTTGCATAAGACTATAGACGGATAATACATCATGACAGCTTTTGCTTCTGCATCCTTTCCATCTCTGGTGGTATCGTAAAGTGATTCGTGATGCATGCACATGTCCGTTCCCAACCAACCTGCGCCAAGAAAAGCATAACAATCACAGTAATATGCAAAACATGGCTATTTCTCAGCCACTTCCCACCTCGTTACATTGTCTTCGCACCAACGACAGCTTCTTTTGCTCTGTGCCTTAAGCAGCAACAGCAGGGGCGGTCTGAGCGGTGGTGCTGAAGATCTCCTGTGCTGTACGCTTGACGATACCACCCGTCACAGGCAGACTGGTCGACTGCTGGAGGTAAAGATCGACCTCACGAGCTGACTGTCGGCCTTCATTGATACCCCTACGCTCGGTTAGTAAGAGTGTTACAGTGTTGAAACGCCTTCGGGGCTTTTCCATCACTTACCAGACAATCAGGGATTGGCCACGGCGACAATCACCGGCAGCGAAGATGCCCGGAACGTTGGTGGCGTAAGAGCCCGCAGGCGTCTTCACGTTCTTGCGTGCGTCCTTCTCGATCTCCTCGCCCAGCACGCGGGCCTCGGGGCCCAAGAATCCCATAGACAGGAGGACGAGGTCGGCAGGGAAGAACTGCTTGGTTTCCTCGTTCTTCTTCATGTCCCAGCCGCCTGATGCCGACTTGGTCCACTCCACGCGCACCGTGTTGATGCCCTTGACACGACCGCTACCGTCGTCGACAAACTCTTCTGACATGATACAGTACTCGCGGGGATCTTTACCCATGTGCTGAGCCACCTCCGTGTGGCCATAGTCAACGCGGTAGATTCGAGGCCACTGCGGCCACGGGTTGTCCCGACCACGCTGAGGCGGCGGCTGCGGCAAGAGCTCGAAGTTGATGACCGATTTGGCACCGTGACGAACCGAGGTACCAATGCAGTCATTACCAGTATCACCACCGCCAATGACCACAACGTGCTTGTCTTTGGCTGAGAGGTAAGCTTCGTCAGCCAGCTCCGAGTCAAGCAGAGACTTGGTGTTTTTGTGCAAAAACTCCATGGCAAAGTGGATGCCGTCTAGATTGCGGCCCTTGATAGGGAGATCTCGGGCGACAGTAGCTCCGGTGGCGATGACAACGGCGTCATTCTGAGCCTTGAGATCGGTCAAGGTAACTTCTTCACCAATCGTGATACCAGTCTTGAACTGGATGCCCTCAGCCGCCATAAAGTCGGTTCTCCGCTTCACGATACGCTTATCGAGCTTCATGTTGGGGATACCGTACATGAGCAGCCCACCAACACGGTCCGCGCGCTCGTAGACGGTAACGCTGTGCCCAGCCTTGTTTAACTGATCAGCGCATGCAAGACCAGAAGGACCTGAGCCAACGATAGCAACGGTCTTGCCCGTTCGAACTTGGGGCGGTTGAGGGACCATCCATCCCATCTCAAAACCACGGTCGATGATGGCGCACTCGATTGACTTGATGCCAACGGGGTCTTCGTTGATTCCGAGAACACAAGCGCCTTCGCAAGGTGCCGGACAGACACGGCCAGTAAACTCGGGGAAGTTGTTCGTCATAAGAAGACGGTTCAGGGCGTCTTGCCATTGATTTTGGAAGACTAGTTCGTTCCATTTCGGAATGATGTTGGAAATTGGGCATCCACTGTCAGACTGACAGAATGGAACACCGCAGTCCATGCAACGAGCAGATTGGTACTTGAGCTCGTCTTCATCCAGGCGCTGAGACAGCTCGGCCCAGTCCTTCGTTCTTGTCTTGGCATTGCGGTACTTTTCGGCACGACGTTGGTACTTCATGAAACCCTTCGTCTTGTCGAGAACAAGCGCCCTTTTCTTGTCAGCTGCGTTATCACCAACTGTCTCCTCAATGTCCTGGAGCTTGGCGGCCTTCTCTCTCTCGTCGGTCTTAGCGACACCAGAGATGATAGGGAGGTTGTATTCGGCACGCTTGGCTTCGGCGGCCTTAGCCGCTTCCTCTTCGAGAACGCGCTTGTAGTCAACGGGAAGAACCTTGACGAAGCGTGGTAGAGCTCGGTTGAAGTCGATAAGTATGCGAGCGGCCAGTTCTGATCCTGTGTAATGGTGGTGGTCCTCGATTAATCCCCGGACGAAAGCGATTTCAGCTGGATCCGTAATGCCGCTGGCCTCAACCATTTCGCCATTGAGCTTTGATTCAAAATCGCCGTGGATATCTAGGACGTATGCAATACCGCCAGACATGCCAGCTGCAAAGTTCCGTCCAGTGCTGCCCAATATGACGACACGGCCACCAGTCATGTACTCACAACCATGGTCACCAATACCCTCGACAACAGCAGTGGCGCCCGAATTGCGCACAGCGAAGCGTTCGGCAGCGATACCACGGAAGAAGCATGTACCTTGGGTAGCTCCGTACAAGCACACGTTACCAATGAGAATGTTCTCTTCAGCCTTGAAGACTGCTGATCGTGGGGGGTAGATGATGAGTCGGCCGCCGGAGAGACCTTTGCCCACATAGTCGTTTGCATCGCCTTCCAGCTCGAGAGTGATGCCAGGTGCGAGGAAGGCACCAAACGACTGCCCAGCAGATCCCTTGATGTTGACATGGACAGTGTCCATGGGAAGGCCGGCTTCACCGTATCGCTTGGAAACGTGGTATGACAGAGAGGTACCCATGGCTCGATCAGTATTGACAATGTCGCATTCGATACGTGAGGGCAAGCCTTTCTCGAGCGTCAATTCGGCCTCTGAAATGAGCTTGTTATCCAGGCGAACGTAGAGGCGATGGTCTTGCTTGCGAACATTGAAGGTGGCGACACCCGGTCGAAGCTTATGAGCCGGTGTGAGGATAAGCGATAGATCGATGTTCTGGGTCTTGTTCGTTCGGAGATCATCGCGGACTTTAAGACATTCGACGTGGCCAACCATTTCATTGATGGTTCGGAAACCAAGCTGGGCCATAATAGCTCGTAGCTCGTTGGCGACGTAGTAGAAGAAGTTAATGACATGCTCAGGGGTCCCAGTAAACTTCTTGCGCAATTCCGGGTCTTGTGTGGCAATACCGACGGGACATGTGTTCAGATGGCATTTTCTCATCATGATACAGCCCATGGCAATCAGGGGGGTGGTAGCGAAGCCCCATTCTTCAGCACCAAGCAGACAAGCCATGGCGACATCGCGACCCGTCCGTAGCTGACCGTCGGTTTGAACAACAACACGCCCACGGAGATCATTTAAGACCAGCGTCTGATGTGTCTCTGCTAGACCCAACTCCCAAGGTAGACCAGCGTACTTGATACCGGTCCATCGGCTGGCACCTGTGCCGCCATCGTGGCCAGAAATCAAGATGTGATCGGCCTTGGCTTTCGCAACACCTGAAGCAACTATACCAACACCAGTCTCGGAAACCAGCTTCACAGATACCCGAGATCGGGGACTAGAGCACTTGAGGTCGTAGATGAGTTGCTTCAAGTCCTCGATCGAGTAGATATCGTGGTGGGGTGGGGGTGAGATGAGCCCAACACCGGGGGTGGAGTGCCTGGTTCGAGCAATCGATTTCGAAACCTTGTGACCCGGAAGCTCACCGCCCTCGCCAGGCTTGGCACCCTGTGCCATCTTGATCTGAAGCTCGTCGGAGTCGGCGAGATAGGCAGATGTGACACCAAATCGTCCCGAAGCAACTTGCTTGATGGCAGATCTCATGGTATCGCCGTTGGCCATGACTTGTGACCTTTCTGGATCCTCACCACCTTCACCGGTGTTAGACTTACCGCCAAGTCGATTCATAGCCACAGCCAAAGTAGAATGAGACTCCATAGAGATAGAGCCGTACGACATAGCACCAGTACAAAAGCGTCGCACAATCTCTGTCCACGGCTCGACTTGATCGATCGGAATTGGCGTGCTGTCTTCGAACTTGAAGTCAAGCATGCCTCGGAGGGTACAAGCTTTGATTTGTTCATACTCGGATCGTGAATACGCTTCGTACGATTTATCATTCTTGGTCCGCACAGCATCCTGAATGTTGGCAATTGATGTGGGGTCGTTGATGTGTGCTTCACCACCATCTCGCCAGTGGTATTCACCCGACTCTGGCAGCCCAGGGACGGCGACGGTGTAACGCGAGGGGAAGCCACGTTCGTGGAAACGGAAGGCCTCCTCCGCAATGAGCTCAAAAGTAATACCTCGGATGCGCGAGGCTGTGCCCCTGAAACAACGTTCGACGACTTCGTCATCTATACCGAGTGCCTCGAAGATCTGAGCGCCCTTGTAACTGGCCAGAGTAGAGATACCCATCTTGCTCATAACTTTGAGAATGCCACCATCGCAAGAGTGCTTGTAGTTGGCGATGAGCTGGTCATCGCTGAGCTTCTTCCGAATCAGGCCCTCGCGATTAAGCTTCAAGATGCATTCCATGGCAAGGTAAGGGTTAATGGCATCTGCACCATAACCGAGGAGAACACACATGTGGTGGACTTCGCGGGCTTCTGCTGTCTCAAGAACAATTGCAGCCATGGATCGCCATTTATTACTCACAAGGTGATGGTGAACCATTCCTGATGCAAGCAAAGCGGAGACAGGAACTCTATCAGCAGATGTCTTGCGGTCAGATAGCACTATAATCCTGTCTTTCGCCACGATTGCGTCTGTAGCCTCTTGACAGATGTGATCGAGATGTTTCAAATAGCCCTCGACGCCTTCTGACTTGGGGTAGGTCAAATCAATCGTCTTGACAGTCCAGCCATTGTGCAACTTGGACATGTTTGTCAAGGCATTGAACTCGGGGATTGATAGAATGGGACTGGGGAGAAGAAGTCTACCACACTGCGAAGAGTCCATCTCGAGCAAGTTACCTTGTGGTCCAACGTAACAGTCCAAAGACATGACAATGGACTCACGGATAGGGTCGATAGGAGGGTTGGTAACTTGAGCGAATAACTGACGGAAATACTCATAGAGCAGTCTAGGTGCATCAGAGAGACAGGCCAAGGGAGCGTCATTACCCATGGAGCCTAGAGCCTCTTTCTCATCAGAAGCCATTGGCGCAAGAAGTAAACTGACTTGCTCATGAGTGTAGCCAAACGCCAGCAGTAGTGGATCCTTCTGAAGAGGCGTCGAGTCAGGTTTAGGGGCAAGATCCACGTTGTGCTCAGACACCTTAGTAAGGACTTTGGGAAGCGAGATGAGCTCATTGTCAATCCAAGACTTGAAGTCGTTTCGGCTTGACACAGCAGCTTTGAGTTCCGAATCGTCAATAAGACGTCCAGCTTGTGTATCAACGAGCAACATCTTGCCAGGCTGCAGACGTCCTTTTTGGACTACTGACTCTGGTTCCACGGGTATAGTACCGACTTCAGAAGCGCAAATAATGCGATCGTCATCCATAATGTAGTATCGACAAGGTCTCAGTCCGTTTCGATCAAGATTCGCACCGCAGAAGCGACCGTCAGCGAACGTGAACAGCGCAGGGCCATCCCAAGGCTCCATCTGGCAAGCAGCCCATTCGTAGAATGCGGCTTTCTTTGGATCCATGGCCGTGTTGCCTTGCCACGCCTCGGGGACCATGAGCATGACAGCTTCGGGCAAAGACAGCACGCCGTTGATGGTGAGAAGCTCGAGCACGTTGTCAAAAGCAGCCGAGTCGGAACCACCATCTTCAACAATAGGGTATAAATGCTCGAGTTCGGCGCCGAAAACATCTGACTGCATAACACCTTCTCGTGCGCGCATCCAATTTTTATTACCACGCAGCGTGTTAATCTCACCTATATCGGCGTTAGATACTGATCAAACACCAGGGCCAAGCTTCGTTTACATACCGTTGTGTGCGGCCCATCGGAGGGGTTGAGCACGATCCCACGAGGGGAAGGTGTTGGTAGAGAAACGAGAATGGACCAGAGCGAAGTGGGCTTGATAGTCGGCATTTACTAGATCGTGGTAATACTGGTATACCTGGACTGGCGCAAGCTGTCCTTTGTAAACTATGTTCTTGTTTGACAGCGAGCACAGATAGAACCAGTTGTGTAGACCAATAGTGTGTGTTGCGCGTTTTCGAAGGACATATAACTGTCTCTCGAAAAGCCTCTCGTCGAACGTCTCCGGGTCCGTCGTTTCAGGAGCATTTCCAGAGCCATACGCAGAGGTCAAGACTACGAAGGGCTGTAGAATTGTAGGCTCGCGCGAGGCAGCAGCAGGGCCAAGAAGAGTAGAGTCTACAGGAGGTTCTCGCCATCCTAAGACCCTGAGCCCTAGCGACTCGGCAATATCTTCCAACTGCCGCTTCGACTCGTGCAACGTCTCTTCATCTGGCTTGAAGAACAGATTGCCCACTGCATATTGTCCCAGGGGAGGTAATTTGATGTCTTGCTCCTTCTCAAAATTCTTGATGAAGAACTTGTGGGGGATCGAGGTCATAACACCAGCACCGTCACCATCTCGCGCATCGGAACCCACTGCGCCACGATGGGTCATGTTGCAAAGCAAATTTCGTGCTGTATTCATTGGTTAACAGTGACAGTTACGTGTCGCCAATAAGAACATACCATCGCTGACAATCTTATGGCTTGCCTTGCCCTTAATGTGGCTGCGTGATGTGTTAATGAGGACGTAAACATCGTGAGCTTGATAGAGCCATACCAGGCGAAACCGACACCGCAAGCATCCTTCTCTAGACTCGGGTCATACAACCCTCTGCATTATTGTTGTCAGCATGATATTGTCAGGTGGAAGTGGACTTGGCAATCGCGTACTGCTTCACTGGGAGGGCCCCAGCCCACGAGCCATTGTTGTCGGTTTGATATTCATAGGGATGATAGGCTTCCGCCTCGGACTCGATGTGGATGTGTCTATCGTCGAAGTCCGCGGATACGCCCATGTCAGGCAAGAGAACTACGGCGTACTTGGACGGTTTCTAGCGGACTAGGGGTCGATGATCGGGTCGCTGGAGCTCTGCTAACGCAGCGACAAGGGATGGGACGAGGAAGCTCAATATTCTGCGGGATTGAGACTGAAGCTTGAAGAGGGATGTTAGTATCGGACGTAAGCTTATAAAAATACACTTCAGATATCTAACAAAGAAAGTTCAGTCCCTTCGAGTGCTGAGTGGGAAAAAACTTTAAGACAAGGACCAAGGCTCTGGAAGTAACCAGTGTGTTTGCACCCAGGATTGGGTTAGCAGTTGAAGCGCAGGCGATATCGACAATCCCAGTGGTATAAAAGCGCGCTGTGGCCGAATAATTGAGCGGTTCACATCGACATAGTGTGGTGACGTGAGAACGGCTAGCATGTGCCAACGCGCACGAGAGATTATCGTGTGCCAGATTGGAATGCAATGCGGGGATTAGCGACCACACGCCAATGCATTTCCGAAGCATGCCACGACTCTTATGTTTGCTAGTCCGCCCCTCTTCATGCGAACTCTGTTGTTCCACGCGCTGTTCCACCTCTCCAGCTGTCCTGAACAGTAGTCAGGACCATACGGTGCAAGCCCTGTCGACTGGGGACGGCGCCAGTAGTTGAACTCAGCCAGCGCCCCAATAGCAACTGCAGGATGGCACAAGAGACCAACTAGCCTTGCTCTATCTCTATCGGTACAGCATTATTTTGGCCGACGTGCATCTTGATTGGAGGTGGTAGATGCGACGTAGCGCACGAAGAGCGTTGGGGAAAGTCGATCAGTGTAGAATGGCCCCTCGTACGTCATGGGCGATTCAGGTGGCAGCACAACCACTGCCTGCCGTAACGCGAAGCGAGCCGGGCGCCCGCTGTTCGGTCGTTCTCCGTAGACATGGTCGGTCGGCGTGCTCCGGGCCAGGCTTCAGACAGTGCGCATTGAGGAGTGCGTGTGTTTGTAGCGAGAAAGGCGTCTGCTGAGGAGAGAAGGCAGATATTGCATGAAGCTGCAGTCTGGATGGTGACAATTGGGTGGGACGTGGGTTGCAGCGTGGGGATCTGTATCAACAGCCAATTGCAGCTTTTTCACACTCCCATCATGCGGCTATCGAAATGCAGGCCCTAGTAGATCCTTGTCTGTCCGAGGCAGCGGCCAGTCCCTTGTCTGCGTATCCCACACAGACAACAAGCTGGGAGACACAACAAACTGGATGGTTGCATTTTGGAGTCCAAGGTTGAGCCATCTGGCCGGAACGCCCACGAGACATCACTCGTGTCGCTTGCTGACCACAGTCCTGGTCAATTCGCGTGATTCGTCCTCGACTGCCAATCGAGACACGACTTCTCTGCTTCTCTCGCCTACGCTCGAAATGTTCGCGACGCTACTGTGATCGATCGGGATAGTTGCTGTAGACTCGCTATGGTGCTCGGTCCTGTCTATCGTCTCGTGGTCCTAGTCCTGGCCCTGACCCCTGGTCCTGGTCCCCGGCTATACAGTTACGCGCAGCAATGAAACTATGATACTTACAAGTGAAGATGCGAATGACCTAGCGAAACCTGCGAAGAAAGCTAGGATGCGTGCGACGCGGTGGATATCTGTGCTTTATCAAGACTGAATCCGTCGCAAGCGAATTTGGCAAAGGAAAGGGAAGAGGGAGAGAGAGGCAAAGTGAGAGAGATGGGGCGACAGACTAGGTTTTATGGTTAGGATGGAGCTACAAGGCCGCGAGGGAGAAGAGCCAAGGACTGACTGACATGAGTGACCAGACTGTGTGTGTCGCTCCGAAGGAGGAGACGAGGGAAAAAAGCATCTACGGGTAGCTGTAGGCATACAGATTACTGGCACTCTGGTGTAGCAGATCGACCCCTCCACGCGCTTCCAGCCTTCACAAGGGCAAAGCGGTTTGGTGGGGGGATGGGGTTCCTGGTGGCCGAGAGACGGCCTATCTGTTCTCGCCCTCTGAGAAACCTTGTGAACACCTTAGAGAGAACCCGGCCAGGGCCCGGCGGTATACGTTTACTACGGTAGGTATAGCCCTAGTAGGTGGCTAACCGACAGAATATCCCGGCACCTGCACAGCAAGCCTCGCTCCAAGTCCCTCTCGCCTCTTACCTTTTAGTTGCGACCAGGGGCAGTTGCGATCCGTCTCTTCAGCTGGATTGCAGAACGGTTACGCTGGAGGAGGGGCGGGCATGGATGGAACTGGAGAGAGGCTCGCAGCAGCAGCGAGTTGCACATGGGGGCACGGTGGGCCCTGGAACTAAGGGACTTTAGATGGCACGCTAGGCACTCCGTAGAGATTCTTGTGAAGAGAGAAAACTTAATGCTTGTGCCCATTGGGCAGAAATCTGATTGCCCAAAATTGGTGACGTTACCCAAGTCTCCATCAGCGTCTTTGGTGTCCTAAAGCGGCTGAGAGTTGGGAATTGCACTACGCTGATTGGCTCTGGCTGGCAGGGCCTGCATGAGTCTATGTAAGTAGTTGCGAGGTTTCGGGGCTATTTCCACTCGTTTGGACCTCCATCCCTCCGACGCCTCTCTCTCTCTCTCTCTCTCTCTCTCTCTCTCTCTCTCTTTCGGCTCTTGGGGATGAGTCTCTGGGCTTGTTGGGGACAAATTGCGTGCGTGTGTCTGTCTGTATGTAAACTGCAGCAAAATACAACCAAGGTATTTCAACCAGGCTAGTACAGTGTTCTAGAGTCCGGGCGACTTATGCAAACGCATGATTCAGACATTAGCCAATCACTTTGGGAGCAATACAAATGTGCAATCGTATTGCTCCAACAAAGTAGTCATTAGTCAGAGTTGCCATGCAACAATAAGTGCCCTACGCTCAGGTTCTGCATCTCTGACCCTTCCACAGAAAGCTACCTACTCTGTTCCTCCTCTGCTCCTACACCTGGTGTTATTTACATGGGATGTTTGGCTACAAACTTTACTCGAGCACATGGTGAGAGTTTTCTATTAATTCCCCTCATTACTAGTGGCACAGGCGGTTGGGGCGGACAGCGGCGATCTCAACCCCGCGTCGAAGCCGATGGATCATTTGGCAATAGACACTCTACCTACATGTCTGTATGTAAGGTACCTACGTAATGTGCCGGTCCGCCTATTCCCCTGGGGTGCACAATGGCCAAAGAGAACATGGACCCAACCCAATGCAAGTGTCACTGCGCATGTCTACTTCAGACAGATGTGCGTCGTGTAGATGTTTGTAGGGCAGACCTGATGTTGTGATGGCCTGCTTTTGTTCTTTAGAACGCGATAGGTCCAGGGCAGTTCTCATGATTGGCCACTTTGAACTCTTGCTAATGAGGTTTGGCAATCGATTTTTGAAGGGATGACGGCCGTTTTCGGAGCCCGCAGACCGGCACTAGGTATTGGCGGAGCTTGTAAACTGTACCGTTTAAGCTGTAGAGTCTGCATCATGATCCTTGTAAGTCGCATGTGGCTTGCAAGAGTCATTGACGAAGTCATCTCGCAGATGGCGCCCGAGACAGCCAAGGCTCGGGTCACCCCACTGCAGGCATGCATCTCCTAGCGCCAAGGGTCGTCTGGCATCGTCATAATTCGAGGTCATAGGTTATAGGAGGCAAACGAAGAGGTGAGAAGGTAAGTTGCCAGTGGCCGAGGCTGTAAATTCCATCCAATCACCGCCAGCTGATTTCTTTCCCGTCCGATGTCGCGTTACTGGGGGCCCTAAGTTCCTTAAGAAGTCAGCCAGTTGCGAACGACGATGGAATTGAGGTAATATCTTGCGTTGGCGGCGTGGGGTATCTTCACAAGCCTAAAGTAGGTAGCTAAAGCAAATGGTCTACTGTATTTGATGTGTATATCCACAACGCAATACCTGCCTTGACCTATATTCTATCGAACAACGATCTGTGATCGTCAAGTGTCTCTTGCCGAGCCGAAATGTCAAGCGTTGATGTTGTATCTGCCCGTGGACAAGATTGCGCTGACAGCTTTCCTCGACTCTCAAGATTCAGCCAAGGCTTTCGAGGTTGACTGCTCATCAGCTTCGTCGTGAAATATCTAGCCCTGATGGAGTACTGGGTCTGGGCTTGAGCGAGATGCGCTACGTTACCAGCAAGCCATGAGCCACGAGCGGCCCTGTGCAGGGAGCACTCCATCTCACAGGATGTACTATGCAGCTACTAGTATGAGAGTGCTCATGCGTCACGTTGCAGTAGACTGTCAGCATGTGCCTGAGCTGATTTTGGTTCGATCCCAATATGATAGCTCACAACTCGGTCTCATCACAGCTAGAGGTCGAAAATACACAAACCCTTACAGCATGGTGTTTCATGGGGCGGTGTGGAATTGCCGTGGGAAAGACAAGTTCATCCCAGAGCACGGCAGAAGGGGGAACTAGCAGACCGACGGCAAGTGACCAAGAGGTAACTACAGTAGACTCTTCAAGCGATATCTCGGCATGCTGAGTTAATTTCCGGGAGGGTAATGCGCTTCCGAAAATTCCCGTACTCTGCGCCTAGATATGCACTCTAATAAATCGCCTCGAGCAAGACTTATAAGTTGCGTGGCCGAAAACGGGCTGCTGGTGCTCAATTTCCCCCATGTGTGGCGGAATAGTTGGCGTGTCAAGGAACGGCATGTTTCGACCGTTTCCCAGCTTGTGTCCGGGGTATTTTTGTTACATGATGAGAACAAGACGAGCGGCGCATATCGGCCGAGGCGCGCACTGACAACTCCGCACAAGCAGAATTGGACGTGGGGATGAATATCATCAGATTCATCAGATTACCTAGCGAGTCGCGAAACAGAACAGTTGGTCACAACCCGGACAAGGAGTTGGGGGTCGAGCTGGGAACAAACCCGTACAGTAGGTACATAGCCCACCTACACTACGAATCTATTCCTTTGCGGTCGGTCGTCAGCGATTCATAAAAGGCATTCCATATAAATTTTGAATGAAAAGTTTTGTCTCCGTAAAACCAGAAACGGGAATGATCACGTGTTAGACATGTTTGACATGCTTGACATGCTTCGACGTGGAAACAGCTGAGAGCCATGAAAAGCATCCCTGCAGCCTCACAGAACTAGTCAACTGGCCGGTGCTATTCACACAGCAAGTGTTTGTTACCGATTCAAGACTTACGCTATGATAACAGCCAGAATTCGGTAACAGCGAAATTGCAAAGAACCCAATTGGTCAACTGGTTCCGTTGATGGGGCTTTCGAATAGTGCCAGAAAAACAATCTTCAATCGCTTTTATGAACGTAACTCTGGTATCTACATAAGGTATAGGTAGTTTGGTTACTGGTATACATTAGCGTACTTAGGGGGTTCTAGGGGACGGTTACCGGGATTGAAATTTTGGTCAAAAATCGTCACGGCCAGGTAATAGTCATTTAATAGTCCTTTAGCCAAAATGGTGCCCGTCCCGGGACGATTTTTAACTTTAAAAGTCGTCCCTAAATTTAAAAACCAATTTCCGTACGGTATAAAAAACGTTAAAATGAATATCGCTATACTAGGTGTTTAAATACTTCGTACTTTATTTCCGGTATATTACTAAATCGCGAAGTTACTAAATTATATATATAGTTATAATTAAAAACTTAGTTATATTATAAAGGCTCGAACAGTAGGTCTACGGGTTATTAGAAATTACGGTATACGAAATTACACATTAATTCATTTATTTAAATTATTATATATTACGCGTGTGGGAAGGAAAGCTATAACGTTTTATATATAGTCGCTAGTAGTATATTCGAAGTAGTTACGAAGGTAAGGAGGGCAAGTACGTTAGAAGGCGTTATAGCGGCTAAAAATCGATTTTCAAGGGCTAAAATCGATTTCCAGCCGCAATTAATTTTTAGTCACAGAACTATTTCGTATAAAAATCGGACTTCCAATTACAATAGCTATACGGAAGTTCGAACGCCTTGCTTCGTATAAATTAAATTAAGCAATTAAATAAATTCCGCTACGTGACTATTACCGTAACCGTTACTTGCAAAAATAGCCATTTTGGTGGGCTATAGCCATTTTTAAAGCGGCCAGTCATCCCGGTAACGGTCCCCCAGAACCCCCTAAGTACGCTAATGTACCTGTAACCTGGGATACTTACTAGGTAAGGTACTACAGTTTACTATGGGGGGGTTACTACATTTAGGTAGAGAAAACGGACCTGACGGGCTCTTGGCAAAGCTTAGTCATCTTATGCCCCGCCAACCTGACGATGCAGTACTTAGGAACAAACATGAGAATCACTTGAACCTCGTTTGTGCTCAAGAATGCGCTTTGACCAGCCGCCGCCACTCATCAAGCTCCCATGTAGGGCCAGGCGCTTCAAATCGGACGAGAACATATGAGCATGCCGAGAAGCCATCGCGGGCACGCCACCGTATCAGACACCTCATCAGCCAAGCGAACCTAGGATACAATGTTCTCGCTACTTCCGGACCTCGCACCGCGAGACGTACGTCCATGTCACGCCCTACCATCTGAAAAACCAACTGGATGGAAAACTGATAGACACAGTCTCATTCGCTATGGTATACGTCATCGCGCAATCCATTCGCGTCAGGCATTCCAAGCGACGCACTGCTCAATAATCCGCACGAGTATCATCAGAATAGTGGAAACAGCCACCACCAGCATGGAGCCAACAGCCATCGCCGGGGCGCTCAACTCATCGAACGTTCTCCGTTGGCCCGTCTGCGCGCTGATGAGCAGAATGTGGAAAGACGCCGACAAAACGTGACCAATTTCGGCAGTGCCTGGCTGAAGCCCCCAGGACTTCCCAAGACGCTACATCAACTACGTGAAGAGCGCCGCGAAGCTGAGGAGCATCAGGAGGCTCTCAGGCGCGAGCAACTGGCGCAAGAACTGGCCGAAGCCGAGGCTGCAGGAGCTGCTGCTGCCGCTGATGGGGACCCCGCTAACATCGACGCTGTCCTGGATGAGGCCTTACAGGGCAGTGCGGCTGACGACGACGGTATGGACGACGTGCAGCTAGACGGTGCTCGAGATCTCGATGACGATATACCCGAGGCCGATGACTTTGGACTCAGTGTGGACGATGACGACGAGGATGAAGAGGATGATGATGATGATGACGACGTCGACCCCGAAGAACGGGAGATGCATGCGGCACATGTACAACAACAACAACTGATGGCGCAGCGTATGCGCCACACCAACGATGCCTTTCGCGAGGACCTAGCCCGTGGACGTGACAGTACGGGTTTCTACGGCGTGGAGGAGGATATTGATGACGAGGACCAGTCGCAGATGCTCGAGGAGGAGGACCTCCTTGGCGACGGTGACGACATGGGCATGGGGGCGAATCTTGACGACGACGTCCCCGAAGCTGAGAGCTTTGGCGGGTACGAGCACACGGATACGGAGGCCGAACTGAGCAGCAGCGCGGATGAATACGACAACGATCACTCGCGCGCGGAGACCAGTTTTGCAGGACAGCAGCGGCCGGCGAGAATCAGGCACAGTCTTGCACGGACCGATGGCACTCGCAACAGCATGGCGATTAGTGACATCCTGTCGCGTGATGGAAGTAGTGTGTTAGGAAGCAGTCCTCAAGTGCCACGGCAGAGATTCAGTCGTCAAGGACGAGGCTAAGCGTATATCCTCGCGAGGGTTTGGTTCCGGCCTTGCTGAACCCTTCGCTTGTGTTCTTGAGACATCGCGTGCATACATAACTGGCGTTACTTCATATTCGAGATACCCTTCCTTGTTTTCTTACTCCTAAAGCCAAAGACACTAATTCCATCGTCACATCCTGTCGCGCGCGTTTCTACTTGGAATTCTCCCATGAATTCGTTGCTAATAACAGCGCTCCCTGTAGCTTAATGATACAATTATTATGACGTTATTCATGAAATAACAACAGAGTATGCTTCGCATTTCCACGTGCCTTCTCCGTATTGCGATGGGTGAATCCTAGAAACGGAGTCGCGACATGGTTTCCTGGGCGTTGAAGGCACCTGAATGTCTGGATTTCCCTCGAGGTAATGCATAATGCATAATGCGCCCAAACGCCTTTGCCCCTTTTTGAACACAGCATCTCCTCACCCCTTTATAGTAGCCCTTTTATCCAGTTTGACACGCCTCTGCAATGATGAAATCGCTTCGTCGAAAGTAGGATGGATATTGCTATTCAGAATAGCCAGACATAGGTAAAGATGAGGATCACGGCGGCGAAGAAGAGCAACCAGAGCCTCCAACCAATACCCGACCGTTGCGCCATCAGCTTCATGCGGTTCATCGTGCCGCGTAGGCGGGTGCCAGTGCTGTCGAACGCATCGTTCATCTTCTCTGCTAACGCACTCGACTCGCGGATCTCGTCGCCGATGGCTATCGTCATCTATACTCGTGGTCTCGTCAGGTCGTGCTCTTAATCAACCAAAATGTCGGGGTTCCAACTCACGCCTTTGAGCATCTGGACCTTCCCCATTATTCCCTGGACCTGCGCATCATTTTGACTCTCGAGTTCGCTGAGTACTGCATCGCTGTACTGGCCCTTGGAGTTCGGCGTTGCCGGCCTGTATGATCTGCTCTCCACCCCTAGATGCTGGTGGCTGCTGTTTCCGCTGTTGTATCCATAGCCGCCAAGTGCCGGACTGGGGCTGCCGCTGGCTTGGCGTCGCGTCGCGTCGCCACCATAGCCTTCGAAGAGTGCGCTTCGTGAATCTCGTTGGTGGAGCGTCGAGTTCCCGAATCTGTCTTGTCAGTGAGCAATCGAGCACATGTCAAGTATTGGAGTGAGAAGATAATGGTTGGCAATGGAAGACGCCAAAGTCATGTTCCGGGCCCCCAAGCTCCCCGCTTGCGAAGAGGTGCCATTCCGGGCTGTCGCACCCTCAACCACAAGTCAGAATGCTTCGGGGAGTGCGAAATCAAGATATGCCCTGATGCATGGGCAAGTGTTTGTGACTTGGGCGACAACCAGAGGGCTATATGGATTCAGACGAGCGACGGGGTCGAGAAGGAATGGAAATCCCACGTACCTTGACGCCATGGCTACATAGGTGATTTCGGGGGAGGGTTGGACGGTCGAAAAGGTCAAATGAATCCAAGATGCCACTCTGTTGCCTCGCGTTGAACGTAGCATACGTAGGCTGTAGCAAATTGAAGATGCGCCGGTCTGGTGACGGGTGGGGCCAGGTGAACCAAAACACCGGTGGCCCTGCGTCATCGTCTGCAATAAAATTCACAATACCTAGAGGTTCCAAGGTTTTCTCAACTGCTAGTAAGTACCTGATATATATCCTGATTATCACACACTCCCAACTCCTTTCTTTAAGCTTCTTGATCCTTTCCACCTCATTTCGCACAACTTCCATCCTTAGTATGATTGTAATTCGGCAAGACTTCGAATGAGTCTCGACTCGCTCTAGAGCTTTGTGCTGCTCACATCTTAATTACTCAAGATACCTTGTGTCGCTTTTGATTTGAACTATTTGGTAGTTGATCAGCCCTCAATGCCGCCTGGAAATATTTTTTGCCTCGTAACAGACGGTTACGAGTGCTTCTGACCATCATAACGATTCTAAAATTTGAATGGATTTTATGCCCATGCTACTTACCTTGACTTTTGGACATGAGTCCTTGGCTAGGTAGTCAAGGTGTGGTAACGAAACTCTCGTCATTTCAATTTTCGGTCGCCCATTCGTACCCTACTAACACCCGTCCCAAGTTCCAGAGCAATTCCGCCACTTGATGGCTGGAATTATTCCAAGAATGCTCAACTTTGTCTGGTATGCTCTGTCTTTAGTTTCAGAAAGGCACCGATTGTCTCCTTCGCGATATCGACAAGTACGGCATCCAGCGGAATTCCCACCAATCGGGTCAAGGCCTTCAATTTGCAAAACTCGCCAAACTTCATAGGACCCGTGATCCCTAATTCAGACCCTTGTTGGCTCGGTTCTGCGCCGAGGAGATGACATATGACGTTAGGTAAGTTACAGTCATCGCTTTTAGATCTAGGTATTGAGCTTTATGAACAAGTATCCCTTCGCTTCAAAAACTATCTTTCTGACCATACCTGCAGAGGAAGTGCTATTGTGCCCGATACAGGTTTATCCTATTTCCTCTTGCTATCTGTTGCTTAGGATTACAAGCGTAGAATGGGATTACATCTCAGACATTAAAGACTGATATGCACGTTGCCTGATATAAATGTAGACTTCAATGCTACCAATAACAAGACATATGTCTCATTAATTTCGACAGCTGATGTGATCGAGCCCTGGACACTGATTCATTTCCCTTCTCACAAAGGCCAAGGACGAAGATTCGACGCAATGTCACTCGCTCCCCACGCTTCTCCACGTTGCATCTAGATCTTGCCACTGGTCTATACTACATCTTGGCACATACCGTTTCAGCCAATCCTGAATTACAACAACGGGAATGCTAAGATCCACCGAAGTGCGAATACTACATCTGCAGACTCGCTTTTCAGATGCCGAGGTGGGTTTGGGGTTACGGCCCATACTGTGACTCGGCGTTGCATTATTCCAGATTCAGGTTATTTTCCCCCGAGACATCAAGGGCCACCGGAAGGCCACGAAACGCTGGAGCCGGGCCTAAGATGGTGAGTCGTGTATCCACTCCATTTAAAAAGGACGACACTGTCGTGATTTGTAGTTGAAGCATCACGCAGTAAGTGACCTTGCGCATCATGTCTGAAATGTTCTTCAAATATTTAATTTTTCGGCTGGCTGTAGCTGCTCAAGCCATAGCAGCACCGACTGCGGCAAAGGCGCCAGTATTCATCTTGGCTGGTGACAGCACTACAGCAGTTCAGTCCATGGATGGGGGCGGCTGGGGAAACGGCTTCATTTCGTTCCTGGAAAGTCCGGCCTGGGGAGTTAATAAAGGTCATAATGGCGCGACAACGGTGAGCTTTGTCGCTGGTGGGGATTGGGCTGTTGTAAAGGGTTACGTCTCCGAAAATGCTGCCAGTTACGATCCCTATGTAACGATTCAGTTCGGGCACAACGATCAGAAAGCAGCGAGTAATATCTCGCTGGCTCAATATCAGACCAACTTGCAAAACCTCGCTACCGATATTCTGAATCTTGGCGGGACACCAGTAAGTCAATGAGATGTATCTATGCGTCGAGAAAATCAAAAGAAACTAACGAGTTCCAAGCTACTTGTAACTCCTATGACTAGACGTTCATTCACATCAGAACATGTGGCCGTGGATGATCTACATGATCAGAGGCTTGCGACCATTGCCGCTGCACAGGCTGTGGGTGTGACTTATCTGGATCTGAACCAAGAGAGTCTCACGTACGTGGACGCTATCGGCGAGGACGCGGCACATGTCTACAATCTAATCCCCACTGATAACACTCATCTCAATGATTATGGTAGCATCGTCTTTGGTCGTATGGTTGCGGACTTGTTAATTGAGAAGAGACGTGATTTGGAGGGGTGGGTTATACCAAATCATACACTGAGCGACGC
The DNA here is from genome assembly GCA_022578705.1 of Xylariaceae sp. FL1019. NCBI lineage: Eukaryota > Fungi > Ascomycota > Sordariomycetes > Xylariales > Xylariaceae > Xylariaceae sp. FL1019. The sequence continues at coordinate 1,922,357 of MU391923.1, forward strand.
CATTGCAAATGGACAGCCAGCGTGATGACTGTCGGTGCTGGCATGGCAGACTTTGCATCACAAGCACATGTTCATTTTGATATACCACTAAGCCCGTGAAAGCGCAACCAATATGCAAAATATTCCTAGCTTTGCATAGGCTTGAGAAGCAGTATCAATGTGACACGTGTTGTCTTCGTTGCAGACCTAGACGTTGCGATATGGTCGGGTTTGGTAATCGGGACACTGGTGGTTGAAGTACAGCAGTTGAATATAGCTCTTGAGATACGAAGTCCGTGCAGACTTTTTGAGTTAGAATGCTACGCTTCATGGTGAAGTGACGACTGGCGTGAATTTTAGATGATTGGTCCGTGTGAATGATAAATGTGTTATAGATGAATCAGCAAAGTCAAGCGACAATATTGCTGCTTCTTCACTTCTAGTTTACAAATTCCCGGGCCCCTTTATTGTAAGCAGGCTGGAGACGTATCTAAGATACCGATGAAGAAACGTGTTGCTCTCGGCACTTCTACCATGTATATGATTCACCGATGTGATGCGACTTAATCGGCGATAATCCATCCTTCTGTCTTCGAAAAGGAACATCGGTAGGTTTTCTCGAATATCTTCTTCGGTAGGGACACCTCGAGACATTTCGACCCCCCAGCGGACGAGAAACATCCGCTGAAGCCCGTCTCGAAGCCCATGAAGCTAAGACGTATGATTTGACCATGATCTACTCTAGACGCCATTTTTGGTGAACGTGGAAACGGAGGATCTTAGATGACAGCCACTTACGAACAATGTCCGCGATTATTTATGATTTGCATAAGAATTTCACCACTACTTTGGATGCTGTCCTCAGCCCAATGCATAGCAGCATTACGCGGGACGTCTTTGCTACGGTAGACAACAATCCTGTGGCAACGTGGCAAGCACTCTTGACCATTATGCTGGACCATTAGTATTACGAAAATTTTTGCCTACTTGTTCGCGGAACAAGACGCTCACAATCATGACGATTGTTCAACGAATTCAGCCACCTATACCTACATGCTACGCGATTGTCATGACGCCAGTAGCCTTATAATGTGCTGTCTCAACCATAATACTTGTTTTGGTTTGAAAAATTATGCGCTTCGCCCGTCCTAATAACACATAGCAAGTTGTATCTCAGGTCGTATGGTAGAGACTTTGCCCCTGCTTCTGCGCTCGACTTTGACACTCGACAAGGACATCAATCCTGTCTGACGAGCTACATCATGAATCGGGGCACAAAGAGTTGGTGTCGCATGGCATACCAGTAGATATCGGTCACTATAGAATATTGATTATATCTTGATCTTATATCCCGCGCCTCCGGGCATAGTTTCTCCAGGCGACGATAGCCAGCTAATCACTACCGGAAGACGCCGCACCACTGCGGCTGAAGGCAATGGACACGTCCGTGACCATTCAGTCATACCTGTAATGTGAGCCTTTTATCACTCACGGCTTCTCTCGTGTGTTTAGTATGTCTTCAAATACGCATTTGAAGCACGAAATAGTTGAATAAGGGAGTGACTTGGATACTAGATAGCTCGCATTGACCGTATGCTGCAGCGCCACCAGTAATGAGGGTGAACGCCATCAGCCGGCTCAATATCGGAGCAGTGATGCGCTCTGATTGGCTGGATACCTCCAGTGCCCCACATTACAAGACTTGTCTTTTATAACATCCAGTTGGGGATCATTCTTTCGCCTTCGGGCATTTGGTCAATTTGAAACGATACAGAGAAGATGTAAGCAGAACTCAAGTTCGATTCCCACATATGACACATACTAACAACCTTTACAGTAGCATGGCCCCTGCACTAAGGATGACACATGTAATCAAAGAGAAGCAAACCATTTTTTTGCCAATTATTTTCTTTTTAATCTTAGGTTTCACCTGGAACTCTTCGATACATTATCGCTGAGTGCGGTGCATCAGGAACACCGATATGGCAGGCATCCCTGATTGCATCGCCATGGGGGAGGCTCTACTTTTGCACCCTCACCTAGGAGTCGCCTACAGTTTACAAGTCTGCCTTCGTTCCACCTCGCGCACGCCCCAACGAAGGCACCTATGGATTTTTGCTAACTACATGTACCTTACTTTTATTCGAATGGTGTCTGCAATGGCTGCCCGAAAACCGTTTTCCTGGGGGTAGAGAAACCTAGACCGCTGGTAGTCTGAGCTCATAAGAGCTGGTGAAGCGACTGCACGTTAGTACTCTACATGCCCGTCCACGCACTTAGCTACCACCTTATCCGTAACGGGGGACTGAGGCTTCAATTTACTGCCCAGTTTGTCAATCGCATGCACCGTCTCAATGGGCCCTGCGCCCGAATTAACCGGTGTAAAAAACAATCTTTACGCCGCATCAGCAAGACCAGCACGTCTCCCATGTCTCAGCAAAAGCGTTTCGCGCCAAGGGGTTCGCCGTCTTCTCATTGGCGGCTTCATCTGCAAGTCAGAATGATCAAGAATGAATCATAATGGATCACTGCAGAGGCCCCACAAAGATGTGTATGTACAGACTGTTCGGTCTCCACCGGATCTGACGTCCATTTCACCTACACGAGGTGTTTGCCCGGCAAGCCTAATTGACTATCAAGGTTGCCGGTTAGGAGAGTTGGATGAAGAGACAGCGACATGTAGGGATCAATAGTCTGGATATGGAGTCGACGAGAGGTTGGGTGAATATGTTCTTTACTGCCTCGCACGGTTGATCCGTCCAACGGGAGCCATTTCGAGTCAGAGTGACTGTTACGCATCGACAAAAACACACCCGCCATTCGCCTCACAGGCAGAACAGGATGATATTGCAACCGTAGTCATGAGAGCTTGAGGAATGCTCATTATGCTCAGCTCAAGTCGTATGGACGAAATCCTAGCAAGTGCTTCAGCTGCGTAGCTGCCTCCCAACATGTCCGGCCAGAGTAGGTAGTGTACATAGGCAGCGACACAATCATGAACTCATCTCGACTCACCAGCGATGGATGATGATGGAACATTGATAGAGAGTGAGCCATCGTGATGTCTACCATGCCAAATGCCTCAACATCATCGAGTATATAATGACTAGAGGGACGGATTCCCACGAAGATAAAATTTGTAAAACATGCGGATATCACCGCAGCTAGCTGGGTGAGTAGTAGTTCAATATGAGGACCCGAGGACTAAACAACACCTCAAAAACACATGATGACACAGCGTTCCCTATATCGATGGTTACAAATGAACATGTTTTCACATATGAGACCAGAGACGTGAGCCGACATCGTCTGAGTGGCAAAGCACACAAGGCTAGAGATTCAATTTCAAAGCTGCCTGAAACTCCATTGTACATCTGTTCCCTGGCTGGCTGTCAAAGGCTAACTCTTAGCTTCTCCAGATTTCATTCCTAGCATGGTTCGCAGAGCCGCCGTCTCCGCTTCCTGGCGCGCGAGGCGCAGGCGAAGGTCGTCCCGGTCCTGTTTCACTTCCTCTAGCTCGGTCTCCAGCTCGACGATGCGATCGATGCGTTTCTGACGATACTTGCGAGCGGCGACGTTATTGCGCTGACGCTTGAGAGCGATGGCGTGGTCGACAGGGGGAGACCGCCGTTTGTTTGACGATGAGCTGGACGACTGTGGCTGCTCGTACGTCTCGGATGGAGATGATATAGGGAATTGGTCCGAGGTACCCGTTGGGATAGAAGTTGCCGACGGCATGGTGGCGTCCTGCAACGAGTTGAAGAGAAAGTTTGATGATTCATCGCCAGAGGGCAGCATGTCTGGACGGCGTTAGTTAAGTTGAGACGAGACAGCTGAGGCTGTGAGGGCCGAAGAGGACTCCCAGTACAATAGGGGATGACTCACCATCCAAATTGACGGGTGGTGACACGTCGCTTCCGAAAAGGGGCGTGTTCTCATGTGACTGCACCCTGAGATCTGGAAGCGCCCAGTTTGTACCCGGTTTTAGTCCGCTCTCAACTCCTTCAACTCCTGATGGACCGTCTAAAAGAATAGCACCCGCTTCTGTTGTCCCTGACGCTACACCCAAACCCAAAAAGTCGATATCGATATTGCCACCAAATCCTAGTCCATAGAGCCAGTCATTTGTCAAGGGGGCAAACGCAGTGGATTGCGGCTGCGGGACCCCAAAGGACGACTGGAAGAGGTCCGACGCAGGTTCGTATGCGGCGGAGGTCTCCCAGCCGAGAGTCGGACTATGTTGGCTGGTAGAGGACGCTGGACTGACACGGTGGACAGAAGGCGAAGATAACGTGCTGGGGCGCGTAGTATGAGGTTGCGGTGGTCTGAGCCATGATGATATAGTAGGATGGCCTCCGTCTGAGGCCGAGAGATCACTGGTTAGACAGTTGAGGGTGATTGTACAGATGCGCCGCTCCTTGTCTCGAACGGCGGAGAAGGAGGGGTTGGGGTAGGTTCCCGGAAGTGGTTGAGGAGAAGAAAGAGAAGAGCGAGGCGAAGGAGGAGGGGGGATATGCCGGTGTTTTGTGCTCAAGAGCCTTTGCCGCTTACCAGCCCATCCAGATTGTACCTGTAGGTACCTTAGGTACATGTAGGTAGCCAGACACGCTTCATGGGCTCTGCACGCATGTGGGCTCCTTGGCTCTCGGCACGGTCCCCATTGAAAGACCTACCGCTCGGCTGGTAATCCGTACGAACCTTAGGTACCTAACGGATGTACACCGACTTTACTGAAAGGTGTAGGTTACACGAGGGGAGGGGGACGGTGGGGGAGATTGGAATCTCTCCGTATTTGACTGGAGTCGAGAATATTCCCAAAAAGAGCTTAGTGCAGAGATGTCAATCTTTCTGCTGCCCGCCTACTCCGCCATGTGCGACAGCTAACGTACATGTAGCATTCCGTCATCCTATGATTACCTACAGTCTTAGGTATAACCTGCGAACCGGACCTAAGGTACCTAATGCTTCACGATAGGAAAGCTCATAGGTAGCCAGCCAAGCCAGCGACTGCGCGCGACGTGATATCGACATCTCAACACCCACTCTCGGCGTCTCCATGAGTTGATGTCTGACGAGAAGCATCCTGCGCCATGATCAATGCAGTGCTGGTGTTCAATGGCCAAGGCCAGCCCCGTCTGACCAAATTTTACACCCAACTGGTACCGTTACCGTCACCCACATGTTGTCAGATATGCGAAATACAACAGCTCACACTGGAGGTTTAGGAAACGAGCATCCAACAGCGCCTCCTCGCCGAGATCTTCAGCCTCGTATCTAACAGACCAAGCGGCGCATGCAATTTTCTCCCATTGCCCCCACTACTCGCAGCAGAGGGCACCTCCCACTCGTCCTCGGAGCAGACCAACGATGTGCCCTCGCTCGTAACCTACCGCAACTACGCGACCCTCTACTTCATCGTCATATCCACATCCACCGAGTCGCCCCTGGCACTACTAGACCTGATACAAGTCTACGTCGAGTCGCTCGACAGACTCTTCGAGCAAGTCTGCGAGCTGGACTTGATCTTCAACTTCGAGACCCTTCATGCCACTCTCAGCGAGATGATTGTGGGCGGTGTCGTCATCGAGACAAATCTTGACAAGATTGTAGCTGGGGTCAAGGCACAGGGCACGGTTGCGAAGAGACCTGTAAACGAGTCTCGGGGCTCCGGGCTCGGTGCCGGGCTGTCAATGGGTGGCAACTTTGTATGGCCCGGAAGGTGATGTTTATTTCACAAAACGAATACTAGCATGATGGAGTTCAACGGCGTTTCGGTCCAGTGGGGTGTTCAAGATGGCATAAAGGCGGCTCGGCATGATTTCGTCGTGGAGATTGCGTTCTGGGCAGGAAATGATACATTTTACACGTCCAAAGCAGGTTATGGTATCTCAGTAATCCGTAACTCCGTCCATGCTATATGTGAATAGTTTTGTGTTGTATTATACAAGGCGACGTCTCTATTTCCCGCTCGGTGACGTCGGCGTATCGGGTCTGCGTCGTTCGTGTCTTTGTGAAGGGGAGAGGGACTCGATAGTACCCCAAAATGCGTTTCGCACCTATATCGTAGTGTCAGTTTCTTCAGGTTCTATAACAACAGGCGAGGTAGAATCGCATACCCCTTGAAAAGGCTGCTTTTCCGTATTCCAATCCATAAACAAGACTGTATAGACTAGGACAACTACAGTGCACGTCCAATCAGCTATCCAAGCCTTGCTTCCCCAGCACGTCAACTATGATGATCCAGCGTAGGTACTCACAGGAGACCGTCCCTAGCTGTGCCAACCTGACGTATTTATCCCAGCGTGGGCGCGCGGTCGCGAGCTTCACGCGGCGCTTGTATCGTCTCTCGTAGCGGAATTGTTCGTTTTGCGAAAGCCTCGCGAAGTCTGGCGGCCAGATCTTCTTTGGGGCGTACTTAGCGTAGGCGGACGGCAGAGGCGCTCTGCCCGCGTTTCGGAGCTTTGGGGGCACGAATGGGCTCGACGCCATCCGTCGCGCTATCGTCGGCAACATGGAATCGGTTGTCGCTATTTCTGTACCTGTCTGCGAGCAATTGATGACACTGATGGCTTTGGTGAACTTCTCCGTCTCTCGATTACCCAGATCTTCAATTCTAGGTTTACGTTGATGTAGATTGTGGCTCTAGGTAGTATGCCTATGCCCCATACGGCTAATGGCATGGCCGTCCAGGGGGTCGCATGTGGCGTTTAGGTACATACCTTGAGTAGGTCCCGTCGTGGGTAGACCAAAAACGCTGGATATTTGGCAGTTTTTTACAGCTCGCAAACATACGCAGAACACAGGGTGGTTTCTGAGAGAAAATGTGCTGTTTTTGAGACAGAAAGAGAACCTCTGATTATGAAGTGTATTAATATTATCGTCTCAAATACGAACCACGAAGATTGACGCCGTGAAACATGAACAACCCATCCATCACCTCGCTCTTCATGCTCTTCATGTTCTTCATGCACGAAGTGACTACTAATGTACGCCTAACTGTCGTAAGTTCTTTCGAATGTAATCCACCAGATGCCGATGTTTGCCGCAACTGCGAGATCCAGCATTTTCAGTCCCTCGTCAAAAATGATCAGCTTGCCCATTTTGGCTCGTTTGCCGCGATTTCCTCCGCCGGCCTTTTCTCTCCCCAAACTTAGGTCAAAGGGAAGTAGGGAACCATCGTCACTGTCCTCGGTACCCTGAGCCTTCGCCACCATCTTCTGGAACTGACTCTGTAGATGGTCTCTCGTTCGTAGTCCACCTTCCGGCATCTTATTGTCTGTAAACAGTTCGTTGGTTGGTAAGTTAAACCGTAGCTCGCTCACCGCCCGGGCCGTCTCTACTTTCTGCTCAGCAGCGTCATTATCCCATCCTTCCACCAAAGGGTTGTAAACACCAGTACCATAGGAAGGGAGCACGTGTCGGCATTTCAAGCTGCGTCCGGCGTTGCCTGTCAAGAATTCGCAACGACCATCCCAGGGACTATAGAACATGTAGCCCCGGGGCTTGAGCCCTGGCGCGGGTTGTGTTATGATTGGTGCTTCACTTCCGTCGAACTCTCCCCCAAAAGATCCAATGGACGCTTGGCTGCTGTGACGCCCATGGCCTGGTCGCTTGACAGGAGAAGGGGAACGGCCTTCGCTTGCGGAACTACGGCTTCGGAAACGCTGTCGGAGGTTGGCTGTGAAAGACGGAGTATACACCATTTTGACCTGGCGTTCAAAAAAGCCAGAGCCCTGCGGGTGCGTGGTGAGCTCTGGAACCTGTAATCTTGTGGCGGACGAGGAACTTCCCGGCCGGATATCGAGGCTGCCACCCAACCCGATATCCGCCCCTGTTGGCATCCCACGGAATTTTGCATAACCCGACGTCTCTAGATGGATCTGAACGGATGGAGATGGCTGATTGTGTCTCTCATCATCTATGAGCTCTGGATTCTCCAGTTGAAAAGAAGCAATCTTCCCAACGTTCCACTGTTGTCCCGAGCTTCGGTCTCTTCTGATCATTGTTAGAGAAAAGGGTACAAAAGGTCGTCGCCTAGTAGGCGAAAGAGGCTCGGCAGGCGCATTCCTTGCACTCGCTGGGTGCATCTGTTGGCGCTGCTGTTCTATACGTCGAGCCGGTAAGGGAGGAGGGTGCTCCTCGGCGCTGGGCAGTGATTGCATTGATGGATAAGGCACGTTTTGCGAATGCGTAACGGAAGGGCCTATCCCATCGCCTCCAACGGGTCTGGGGCCGAGAGGTTTCCTGTGAATGGGTATGTTTTCTGACATTTGATTCGCAGGCGGCGCATTGTAGCCTTGCAGCGCCCCAGTGTCCATGCCAACGATGGGTTTCCGGGAGGGCATTCTAAGGTCATGATTCTCCTTGCCACCAAGGGCTCCTGAGGGGGAATGATCTCTTGAGTTCGAGTCCAATTCCGGCATGGTTGGTATCGGTTTCCGGTGAATTTGAGTCTGCGGGCTCTCTCCACTTGATCTCGGGGAGGAAGAGCTCCTAGACTGGTTTGGCGGAACGAGAGGCTCATCCTCAGGCGTCTGGAAATGCACATAATAGAGCGAACTGGCAATATCCTCGGCTGTCACATTTTTTACCTGGGGCTTCAAGGTCGATAGGATAATGTCTACAAGGACGGTTAGGTTCCAAAATCGTAACAAGGGGGTTGTTGTCGCATACCCCTCGTGCCAGGGACTCTGGATATATAAAGCGTGAGAGCATCTTGTCTTATCTCCGTCGGCTTCTTTGGATACTGGGGAGGATTCGCAGCAAGTTGGTTCAGAGCGGCCAAGGACCGCGCTTCAACGAACTCACTCATGTCAAGAGGCGCACCGAGTTGCAACCGAGTGGTGCTTGACCCGGCGAGGACCTGCGAAAAAGGGTCCGTGAAAGGGTTACGTCGGTGCCTGACTCGACTGGGGGTGACGGGGCCGACACGGAAATCTAAACCGCCGCCTCTGGTGAGCTGATGCGATACTGTGTTATGTTGGAAGGTCTTTTCGTCCAACGGCTCATCACGGTGTCACAACGTGCTCCCGGTAGGTAGCGTAAGACTCTTGTTGTATCGGTGTCGGATGCACAGCGGGTAGAGAGAAAATCCGTGGTCGACCCAACTCGCCAGCCCACTGGGTGCAGATGCTGGATGCAGATGCAGGGAGGAACAGTGTATGGAAGCCACGTAAACAAAGCGCAAATCTCCTGCTCTGATATCACCGCCCTTATTTTCAGGATTTTATTATCCCACTTCCTAGCTCAATCACGCGCAAATCACGGCGCGGTCCTGTTCTGGCACCTCTTGGACTCGTGGCTTCGATCAGTCGTGAATATGGATACCTAGATGCGTCAGCTTTTGAGGCTGTGCGCCAGCTTACGATACAGGCAATCAGTGTTGGCGCAGTTCGATGCCGATATGATCGTCAAGGTTAATTCAATCAATCAATCAATCTGAAGCCCGTGCCCCATTTGAATGTTTTCCAGAATGCTGCTACTCATCGGGTATAAATACAATATTTACCAAGGCGGACTTAATTATAACTAAGCACATGTAAAAATCGAGGCCCATCAACCTCGACCATTGAATGTTGGACTCCGCTTAAACCAGAAAATCCGATCTTCATTGTCCACCTATCTACTACTTCAATTTTCACCAAAGCCTGAGCATCTGACCAGAAGCCGTCGGTCGCATCTACTCGTCGTCGTCATCATCTCCCATATCTTCATCAGAATTCGAGCGAGAGGAATCATTATCATCCTCCTCCTCATCGCCATCATCGTCTTGGTGCTGATTCCCGCGCGGATTGTTCATGAGTTCTGACATACTGCGCACGAGCGGAGTTAGCATCAATGTTAGCTGAGTGCGATGAGAATGTCATTCCCAGAACATACTCATATATCTGTGTCGGTAGACCCTCCGCACTATCAACAATGTCTCTTGGTGCTGTGATGATACCAAACTCGCAGGGATATCCACTGCCTTCAAAACTTTTTCCGTAGAAGCCGATGATACGCTCCTCAAAACTACATACCAGTCGTTCAGTCACATCGTCCCCGTGATTGTTCAACTGTCCCCAAGACTCGTTATTGGCCATCGACATTCTGCAACCGTTGACTACAATTCGGAAAATTAGCAACCCATGATATCTCACGATTATCCTTAGTAGCTGAGTTTTGTAGCAAGACTGGGAAGGAACTTCCACAAGGAGTCGGAGGATGTCATGTGTAACGCGAAGCAAGGTCTGTGATAATCCGAGCTTACATTCGCCATCCCGATTATGCCCGCCAGTTCCAACTTCGACGCGAGAGATTCTGAAAACCTCATCTGGCGACAAAGACTTGTCTTCAGACTGATGCCCTCCGTAACCTGATTAACAGTTAGAAATATGGCCAATACGAGTATTAATGTACAAACCATCCTGATCAGGGAGACCACAGTTCGCGTGACTACCATCGCGGTAGTAGACTACGGCCCCATCTGTAGCAACAGTCAGCAGTCTAGCGATGGAGTTTCGAAGAAGAAAAACGCAGAAAGCGACCTAATGATACAATGGACGCAACACAGATTTTTAGTTGCTGGATAATGGCTATTGAGGGTCAGATTCAAACCATGACTCACCCATAATGGCCCCGACTCGAAGGTCAATCCGACTTGCCGTAGTAAAGCCTGATGGGTCCGTCGAGCTTCGTTTCTTCAGTAATAAGGCCCAGTCTCGTACAGGTTGCCTGTGCTCTTGCCTCCCTACCGACCGTTTTGAAAGCACTAGAGAAGTCCCAGGCACCTTGATGAATGGACGATCGGCAAGGAGTCGCCAAATGTTTCTGCCTTTGTGCCTTTTCCCATTCACTATCGACAGATTCATCAGCATTTAGTCATCAGGATACCCGTCTTGAACAACATAGAGATTTCTGTCATCGCCGCTCGTTCCACCGCTCTCGCCCCCGCTACGAAAGGGAAGGCAGAGCGGCTATCGATCCCAACGTTAACAGACCCCATCACAAATAGTCGAATCTGGATCCTGGTGTACGTGCCTATGGCTCCAATAGCCCAAACAAAGTGTCCATATAGCCACATTTATGAACTCCAGCGTCGTCTGACAAACATGCGTCGGGGGTCAAAGGTGAATAGAGAGATAGAATGAATGTAAAGTGAAAGAAGACTTACTCCCAAGAACATCCAGCTCTGAATCGCTTCCTCGGCCAAGGTCTTCCTCGAGCCTAGCCTGAGATATTATATATTTCGAGGGCGGCGGTGTTATACCGTCATCGAGTTCATCAGCTTTACGTTTCAGAAAATTGACCTCCTTTACCGTTTCGCTAATGAAGCGTACACGCGCGATTCCGGCCATACACATGATTTCGAGCATAGCATCTTCATTTTCGCTGAACGGATCGGAGAGTTAGTCATATACGCTCATGCTAACACAATTTAGGCTGGGGTATAAAGCAGAAAGAGAAACTTCGTACTCTAAGGCGCAGGCCACAGTGATCTCGCTCTCTTGTTCGATCTTCGTCAATGCTTTGTCTCCGGGAAGTCGGAACTGGTGTCTTGTCTTCATGACTAGTGCTCCTCCTAGATCCCACGAGACCCAAGGCTCTTTCGATGGTTGGGCAACGAATGCGGCGCTCCAGGATGTAATAGATTTCGTTTGCCAAGGTTGATACGTCTCGTCAGTGACACCAAACGCATATCTCACTTGGTGAAACAGGCCTGCTTGACCAACACAGCATGCGTCCCTCATTGTGAAACATTGACCGCGGTCATTAGCCACAGTGTCGCCAATCAAACTACGATCAAGCAGACAGCTCGGAACCTCTTCGAGGAATCGAGGCCAAGAATATGTGGTGTGGCTTCCATAGATGCCAAGAGATAGTCCAGAAGGCTTAGAGCGTCCCATTGCACTATGAGCAAAAGTTTTGCCCGAGTCAATTGAATACTCTGTTGGCTGTTAGCTCAACGCTGAGAGCTCCCAGTAGGTAGTGTCATGGCTCTCGTGACCATATATACAACTACCCGAGCAGACCGCCGGCTCTACTATGGGCGTCGTAGATAGATCAAGTAACAGGAAGGGAGAAGGACGGAAAAGGGGAAAGTCAATTGGCAAACTTACGTGTGTCCAATATCATACCAGCAACAACTGGCAGGGAGCCAAGAGTGAAAGGTGCACCATGGGCCAGCAGAGCCTTCTCGAAAAAGTTGTGCATGCCGTCGTACGCGCTTCGCAACTCTGTCACAACTTTCTCGCTCCTGATGATATTGACCCTGGCAATAGTGTCCATGTGTTTAGTGCCGGCATCATGTCGCATGGAAGCCGCTGTTGTTGTATCAACGCCCCATTCTTCGTCGAGTCTGAAAGATCTCCTCCCCATACCGCGAAGGCGGAAGTCCTCGGCGGTCAGGGCTTGCCACATATAAGCCGCCATCCTCAGCTTCACGATAGCTGCGTCCAGGGAGCTGTGAGCACTGCTTATCGCTCCCCGCTTTGTAGGCGGACAGTCAATGAGCAATGGCGAGTCTTTAGCGACCATGATTGCCAGATGCAGTGGTGGCACCTGGAGCAACGGTTGGTATTGAATGGTGATATCATTCGAGCTGTGAATCTGGCCTTTGTGGAACAACTTGAAATTGATCCTGTTGGGTCCTGTGTGAAGCATCACGAGACACCGAAATGATCCATTGGCAATAGGCCAATTCTGCTGAGTTGAGGTTCGCCGGAAAGTGTCTCTCACTTTCACAGCGATGAAGTCCTCCGAGTCTGCAAAGTGGTGACAGGAACCTGTGATAAGGAGACAGCGTTGGTAGACGACCTCGTCATCCTGGACATTAGTCAGGCGGAGCCTTGTATAAGAGTCCGTTGTAGTCGCCATGAGGAAGCAAGATGAGTTCGCGGGCGTATCACTGTCACGTTGCGCATTGTCTTTATATATTCATTTCCTTCTGCTGTTTTCTCGTTAGTTTCAGGCATCACAACCCCTGGTTGACGCTTAGGGAGTCGACCCTTGCCAGGCAGAAGGTGTGGGGATTCGGGAAACTGGAGGTTGAAGCTTTTGGTGTCATTTAGTTCAAATTAGGTTGGTTCGTCTCAGGTCAAATCACAGGTCAGAGTCTGAGAAAGCTGTCAGTGATTATTCCGTGATTCATTCTCCTTCCACTGGAAACAAGTCACTGCTTCTTGAAGAGTACTCAAAGTTGAGTGTGATCTAACCAAGGCCTCCAGGTTGATCGAGAATCGAGCGGTAGGGACTGTCAAATATGAAGTTTCAAAGCTAGCCAATTTCGGCATATCGGGATGGTCTAAAAGCCGAGCAAAAGTACGACGTATAGCTGAGTATCTTGCACCCTAGATGAGTTACATCCTTTTGCAGGACGCACCGTGACCTCGCTTGTTTCTGTCAGAATAACTAACCAGAGATCCAATGCCTTCTAACAGTTTGTATCTCTTATCTGACTACCCGTTACGATTTATACGTAACGTGATGTCGGTGACACCAGTTCATGCCTACCTTTGTACGTAGGAAACGCGGCAGATCGAGTAATACTGTCATTGCTTAGAACTAAAACTCTTAACTTGCAGCAAATCAAGCCATAGCAGGCAATCCGTGCCTGTTACAACGACCGCTGTTTACCCCATTAACGTTGATGTTGATATGACATATTCTACTTTTATGAACCCAGCAGGAAGTCCGGATCTAGCTCACGAAATTTGCCTTCCAGTTTCCTACCTAAGAGCATGACTGCAAGTGGAATGGATCGAGACGTCGAAGTGTTCACCATGTGATATCACGCTGGTCTCTCAAGGATGCCTGTGACCACTGAATCAGTACTCTACATTGCTCTGTGAGGCACACTTCAAAGTGAAGGATTCTCAGAGACTAGCAAAGTGTTAGGAAACTCAACTCAGCTTAAGAGTTATCGCAGGAAGTGTTCACATTAAATCGGGCTGACTCTAGTCGCCCATCAGAAGAGATCAGGCCCTAAATGTGGGAGTGTTTCATAAGCCGACGTCGTTTCGAGCTGCGACAAAGAATGCATACGTTGTCGGTGTGTCAACTGATTGGTCGCTTCGTATATCGGCTGATCATCTCATCATCTCATGGAGAACCTCTCTCTGGCCCATGTCTACCTCTGTACCATGACTAAGGCTACGCATAATGGATTTCTGATAGGTCTTACCAGAACATGGGCTCGACAGGTTACGGTTATACTGGGACTCCTAGAGTGTGAAAGATCCTTTCGGGTGATTGAGCAACCTCACTGGGACTACTCTACTACTTTAGATAATCTCATTACTAGATCCCCGCTTGAGACAGACTCCGTGTTATTACCACTTTACCTGTAGTCTCGAAAGCCAAGTTCGAGTGTTAGCCTTGGTTCTACGCGCGGCCTCCTTTGCCTGACATTTATGTATCAGAAATGCCCTATGTGTACAAATAAGAAGAGTATTTACCTTTTCAACTTTGATATTTGCTAATAATAAAATTTGCCATTAAAAGCTTGGCACCAGCTTTTTCATGGTAACACTCGTTGTCTAGTTCTGTAGAATACTAATCGCACTCCAGCTTCAAGTTCGACCAAAGATATCTTCCTGCCAATGCTGTCATTGACCTTGTCTACAAGAATGTAGAATTAATGACCATCGGCCTCATCATCCTAAGTGTAACTCAAGGCACAATTGGAAATAACTCGATGCTCAATAGTCCGCAGGCATGAAGATTTTCCCGCCCCCCGGATTCTTGATGGGCCCTGCTTACTTTTATCGAACCAGAGGCAATGTTGAGGGAAAGGCCACCGAAGGTGCAAAATTACGGTGCTGCGAGGTCTTGTACAATCCTCTCCTCAAAAGCATGTTCTCCTCCCTGTTCCCGGATCGACTTGGCAGAAGTTGGCACGATTATCCTCAACTGAATCTCCATTTCAAGGCTGTATTGTTCAAGTCGATGTATCTACCTTCACGGCGTTGTTCCGAGACAAAACATCACTTGCCCCCAAGCTCGCATGCCCCTTCCAAACTGATGTATCATCAATACCGATCATCCAAACAAGACTTTCAGATAGATTTGACAGTATTGTTCTCGGCTTGTGCCAAGAGGCAATTGAGATGAGCCGCTGGAACATGGCATCTTTCCCTGACATAGGTTGGGTTCCAGGCTTTTCGGATATCCTGCGCTTTGCTATTGACAGAGCCATTCGTGCTCGATTAGAACGATTAATCAACGACATGCTTCCAGGAAGCGTATGTCGCACGGCTTGCGATCACGCGCTTTGCTACGTCGATATTGGATCTTGTCACTCGTTCGCCCTTTACAGATTTCACGGAGCAAGAGCCAGCTTGGTGATCCATACTGCTTTCACAATGGCTATCGTCTCCGTCGGAGACCGTCTTGCGCCGTCCGCCCCGCGCCAGTTTGGCTTGTTTCCCACGTCCCCTTCAGGTTTTACATGGAAGATAGCAATACCGAACGGAAGTATCCAACAATCAAGTCTCACGCGAAGTTGTCGACGTTTCTCATTGCTTTTAATTCACAACAATCACGTTTCGGACGTAAACTTTGTAACTCATTACGCTCTCAGTTTCCTGGGCCCATTGTAAAACCTACATACCTTAGTCTCTATTTGGCAAAGTTCTACCCGTCCGGTTTATATCCGGTCCGGCGACTTCTCTCCGCCTATGTAGAAGCACAATCGACTGCATTGCTTCTGGTATCGTGGGCGGATCAGAACCTGGATGGCGATGGATCAGTTGAATAATTGGCATTGGCTTGATCGCTACGGAAAGGGATACCATGCGTGGGTTCGCGAGACAGACGGATTCGCGAGACCGCTTGGCTTGGTCGAGGCGAGATTCGACACGGATGGGCGCTACTTTGAGGGAAGAGCTGATGTCAACCCGATTCTGACACTGGGATTGTCGACGCATCTATCAGATCGGAAGCTTCAGGAACACATTCTACTTGCATACACTTTGTTGCGCTTGCGCCACTGCCTGACAAGAGCAAAGGCTGAGCTACGGACTCTTGGAATTGAGCCATGGTTCACAGTGAGAACTTTGGTATCTGCGAAGGATGCCATTGAAGATGCGGCTTCAGCTTTACAGTTTCTCCCAGCTAACAGTCAAATTCATATCGAAGAATTTCATAGTCACGCACAGAATGTCGCTCGTCTCGTCGATCCGACACAATCCCTGAGTCGAGCGATAGTATTTCCGATAGAGTCAAAAGGCGGCACACGGCGCACGTTGAACATTTTGTTTGCCATTGCTCATCAAGTTGTGGATGGGCTTAGTTGCATGAGTTGGATGTTCGACTTCGTCCGCATCATGAATCTGCCGACGGCGCAGATCCAGCAGGGAATAGAATCAGCAGTCTCCAGCACAGATTCCGTTCGCTCGTTACTACCCCCAGCGCAGGAGGATTTATATGCCCCAGTTGCTTCTACAAAGGCTCGTGATAGGTGGTTCTGGGCAATCACTATCATTCTCCGACATGTAAAGAAGCCGATGCCTGAAGCTTTCCCCAATCCCTTACGGAGAGCTGTTCCGTTGTCTAAAGCAAGGCCATTGCCTCAAAAGTATTCGAGTATTCTAGATTACTCCCATACCCCCCCACTGAACACCTTCTTCGCCGCGGCCGAGCTATCCCAGGCTGCAAGTCAGAGGCTGTTCCGCCTCTGCCGGGAAGCAGGAGCTAGCATTGGGGCGGGCGGCTTCGTTTTAGTTGCAATGGTCATGATGGCTCTTCACGAGCGCAAATATCCGGATGAGCCAGCTGAG
The DNA here is from genome assembly GCA_022578705.1 of Xylariaceae sp. FL1019. NCBI lineage: Eukaryota > Fungi > Ascomycota > Sordariomycetes > Xylariales > Xylariaceae > Xylariaceae sp. FL1019. The sequence goes on from MU391923.1 coordinate 1,939,093, forward strand.
ATTTCGCGGCCTTTCATTGGCAGCTTTCCGCTGAATCCTCGACCTTTCATCAATACGAAGTGCCTTGATAGCGTCATGTTAGCATTTTCCGAAGGCATAGTACTGCCATTTCTGCCGGCGAATCTGGATTTAGAAAAGAGATTCAAGCTTCTCGTCCGGCAGGCGAGCAGGCAACTGTCAACATATCAAAAACGAGTTCGTTCTCTGAGCGATAATGACGCAAAGGCTTACATGGGTATTCGTGGTGCTGGACGGCTCATCGCATCAAACTACATTGACGGAGTAGAAAAGTTGCGCGACCTTCTTCCGGCTCATCTCCAGCACGTCATGCCTTCACCACAAGGTGAGTTCCAAGTTCCAATCTGGAAGCTTGGTCGTGGCACTTGTGGTGTTAGCAGTATCGGGAAAATTGACTGGTCTGGGGCTCGCTTTGATTTGGACGCAGACCCTGGAGAGGAAGTAATCGCAAGTACCGAGGGATTTAGAATGGGTGTCCGCGTGCGTGATTACGAGTTCCTTGTTGGCATTTCCAGCGACAACGATATCATAAATGCGAGTGTTAGCTTCGATGGCAATTACATTGACCAAGAACAAGGTCATACGTGGGCTGAGGCGATAGAATCGTTATTAGAGCCAACTTCAGAAGCTGCTCTCAAGTATCGTCTTTAGGATACGGCACTAAGCAGGACTCTACATATTAAATTTACAGTTGCAACTTGCGGCCACAGGTAGCACCAAGCTCCGGCTCCTTGTACTGTAAAGACAGACCTTTTCCGACAACCATTCGTCGCCCATGATCCCCTCGCTAATCCTACGGAGCACTCCATTTAGATTCGCCGTTCGAATTTTTGGAGTTCCTGTGATGTCACCTCTTTTGTTGGTGCCACTACCCTGCTGCTGCGGCCTTTGTCGCATTGTCATATAAGGGACGCATCCCCTTAGAAACGGGAAGGCTTACAGCCCCTGATGGCCTGTATGTTCAGGGCCAGTGTTATCTGTCCTTGGATGATCATTGCTTGATAGACGAAGAAAGCCTCATTGCGGTGAATTCACGAGGAAAAAAGAGTCGGACGGCAGAAAAGTCGAGCGTCGTGTTGTAATATTAGTGTCATGATCTTCCTATGAGCCGAAGTGTCAGAGATACTGAACCACAGTGGCGGACTGGAAGGTAACGGAGTGTGATGTGATCTATAAGCCATGCTGTTACTGACATACGTGGTGTCAGAATGTATACGTTCGCTGCATGTCAACTAGTCACTTTGCATCTCAAAACCAATCAACGTGATGAAAACTCGACGGGCAATGAGACCAGATCAAAACAACAAGAGCTTCGTGGTATATCGTCGTGGGTATGAAGTACTGACATATCCCTCTTCTGTCAATTCTGTATCGCGCAAGGCACATGTCATGTAAATTGTAGTGTTTGGTCCAGAAAATAAATTCGATTAGAATCAAGCACCATAACTTGGAATCGCAATGAGTCCTGCACTATACGGCCCGTTGGTCTTTACACCTATAGTGTGGGCTGAATACGCAGCAACGAACTCAGCCGCCGCTCTCAGGCAAGTCACAGGAGGAGCCTCTAGGGCTTAACGTCTAGGTTATGTAGTATTGCCTGGGCTTTCGCGCGTACAGAGAGCTGAGACCAAGCCACCGCCTCAGAGAGGAAATACTAAATAGTGACTCGTGGTGACGACAACTTCCTGGTGATGTATAGTAGTCATGCTCATGGAGCCAGGTAGATGCGATGTTATCCCAATCTACGATAACGTTAGAGCCCAGCTTCCTGGAATGAGTGGGCAGTTGTCTGAAATTTTGTTTGTTTGATGTTAAGCTCTGGTTGCTGGATTGGTGATATAGTACACTGTCTGCAGTGTACTACTACGCATTGAAGATCTTACCTCGATGCAATGAGAAGCTGATATGAGGTGTTCCTACAGTCATCGAGCTTGAGTGCTGTATATTATGTCTCATGTTCGCACTCAAGAGGACTGGGATGAAACTTAACACCTGGTTTTTTGAATAGACATTAATCATTACATTGTCGATTTGCGACATTGAACAGGACGCTGTATACACACCTATCGAGGGTCAGCATTGAGCCGCATCTAGAGGCGGTCCATTGCGAGATGGCCAGGTTGGCTAGATATCCCCATTCCTGAATCCAGGTCCTCGTGAGTTGAGCATTGTTTGACAGGCGAATGGGGCTTGGAGACGTCTCAATACCAATGTATCACGACCAGAGCCGACGTGAGCTTCTTTAATACGAGTGTGTTAGCTTGGTTGGACGAGGAACCAAAGTGAACGCTCGTTTCCGAACGAGGTAGTAGGTAGACTTGACATTGTTTCTCACCACATAGCAACTTGCAAGTTTCGGACGAATAGTTATTATCTATCTTGGTGTAACCTAGTCTTAGGGCCCTTTCGAGTGAACACGAGTGAAAGTGAGGCTGGCTCGGCTGGTGAACAAATGGCAAGCGATTTGTCTGGTAACTCTTGTGACTCGTCGGCGTTGCTTGCCACCCCCTTTCCGTTATCCCCTGATTGACAATCTGACTGCGTGGTACTCGATCTTATCGTCAAATGGTGGGTAGGTATGTGTTATGTGTTATGTGTTATGTGTACGACCAAGGCATCAGGTTGCAAGGAGAACAGAGGCGACATCGAGGTCGCTGCTGGCGATTGGATGAGAGAGCAATCTGAATTTCAGCGCCGCGTCTGAATCTTACCTGATTCGCTTCCAGCAGGGCTTCTAGCTCCCGCAAGACTCCCGTCTCCAACGTCGACCAGCCACTCAGCTGTTGCGAATGCTTCGGAGGCAGGAACCACGGAAAAGCTGGCAAGGCGTGCTGTGCACTGCAGCAGCGGCGAGTCTTGAGCCTGCTCGCCTGCATCGACCTCAGCTGGCGAGGTCGCCTGATAACTGATTGCCACAACGTTTAGCCAAGCGTTACGCAGTTCGTCATTGCATCTGAAGTTCTGGCACTGTTTGAGATGCTGAGCTCGGATTGGCCCCTTTCCCCCATCCCGTCCTTAGTTAGGTACAGAGTACATTCACCAGCCCACCACACTGCACTGCACTGTCTAAACCGGAAAGAGCACGGCGCGGGCGAGGAGTGCGACGACGAGAGGAAAAAGCAAAGAAGGGGGGAAACATGGAATAGGTAAACACCAAAACAAACACGAGAGGATGCACACCTTCACATATATTTATTGCAGAGTGACAATAGAATACACGTGTACAGTTTACGCGTGTTTGGAACTTGGAAGGCTACCAGTGCTGATAAAGTTGAGATTAACGAGAATTTGCGCTACGGTCCCAACCGCATTGGACGACCCCTTCCACTGCTTCCAAGCCAACCTTTCTAAGTTCTAACCCACCTTAGGCGAAGAAGCCTGCCTCGCCTGCTCATCCGCTGTCTGTCAAGCGGCCTCAAGCCTGTCAAGCCTGTCAAAGCCCGTCACCCGAACCCTCCAGCAGAACTCCAGCAAAACTCCAGCTTCTCAAGCGCAGAGCAAGCGGTCGCCCCAAATAATTTTTTTTCTTCACCTTCTCTCCCCTTTGCGCCGCCCACGCCCACTTCTGCAGGTGAACTAATCCCTTCTCCACAACTGCAACCCGCCCAGTCCTGGTCGGTCAAATTTCGCGAGAGCAAATTCTCAATAGATAGACCCTGACCGACTTGACTTGACTCGACTCGACTGCCTGTCGTCTGTCTTATTATCATTTCTCCTGAGTCCTGGCTGTCGAGACCTCGTGACTCCTTCTCTCGTAGGAAATTAGCGTTCTATTGGTGAAGACTTGTCCCATCTTCATCTGATAAGTCCGCGTTTCCCGCGTCAGCCTTCACTCTGCTGCTCTCTGGAATGGAAGCTTGAGCCCCCTCGTGCAGCTCTCTACGTTACCGACTGTACTCGTATATGGGCACCTGGTGGCTTTGCGATCCCTGCTGCATGCACACCTCCTCCTGTCTCTGACCCAAAGCAATCTGAGGCTTGTGATCCGCGAACGGCGTGATACCACACACTGCACACCTACACACACCAAAGCTCAGGTCTTTTCCTGCATCTGACCGCCCAACCAATCCTGCCTGACCTTCTCCAGGCCTCTTCCGCCAGCCAACCACCTTCTCTCACCAACCCACCAACCCCATCCACGCTCTGCTTCGCCTGCTCGACCCTGTTGTTGCATCTCTTTGTTGTTTTCACTCTCGTCGCTCTTGCTTTCCTGCTGCGCGACCACGACAGCTCCGACTTGTCCCATCTCCCACCCGCACCGCTCCTTCCGATTCCTTCCCGCCCCGAACCGAGGGCGCTTTGTCTTGGATCTGACGCTACCGACCAAGAACCGCCCCCTTGCTACCTCTTGTTCGTCATCGTCGAGGCACACTCCTCCCGACGACGTTGTCCTCGCCATAACTCTCGGACCCCTATCCTTTATACGAGGGAACTGGAGGCTGTGGTAACCCGCAGCAGCAGCGTCTGCCCACGTCCACCTCGGCCAGTCGATCATGAATCACCAAAACGACATGTACTATGACTACCCTTCGACCGCTACGCGCTCGCCAGGCTCCATGAGACAAGGTTACGCTACAGTGAACATAAATTCAGGCTTGGGCGGAAATCGCTTAGGCCAGCGCCCGATAGAGTCCCACGGCCAGCATCTGGGGAACCATGGAGCTTACGGGCATGACGAGCGGCTCGGAGGCGCTTCTGGCTACGACACCATCTCCAGATTTGATCGCATTGCTCCCAACACCATGCATTCGAACTATATACAAGAGAACAGTCAGACTTGGGGCTACAACGGCGGTATTGCCACTATGAATGGACCCATGAATGGTAATGGCCGGCTGGGTGCCAGAGGTGTCAATAGGCGTGCCGCTATCCCTTCCGTAAGTACACCGTTTTTTTTAAGCCATGTGGAAAAGCCGAATGTGTACTGATAATATTCTTGCTGCTAGAGCTGGACCGATCAAGCTAGTGTAGGAATGCCATCAATGCCATCAATGCCTCAAATGTACGATCCCAGTCTTTCTATGAATGGAAATGAGCATGACATGGCGGCAATGGCTTCCGATGCGCGCGGCATGATGAACACACCAGGCTCATCCGATGCTGAGCAGCTTATCCCCACAGCCATCGTCATCAAAAACATCCAGTTCCAATGCAGGAAGGAGATATTGCAAGGCTTGATGGTCTCCATGAACCTCCCACAACCTTATGCCTTCAACTATCATTTCGATAAGGGCGTGTTCAGGGGTCTTGCTTTCGCCAACTTCTCCACTGCTGAAGACACAGCTATCGTGATTCAAAAGATGAACGGCTTCGAGGTGATGGGTCGGAAACTGCGCGTCGAATACAAGAAAATGCTTCCGCAGGACGAACGTGACCGGATTGATCGAGAAAAGCGAGAGAAGCGAGGTCAACTAGAGGAGCAACACCGTGCACCTCTTCCGATGGCTCAGCAAAGCGCTCTCCAGGCGCTTGGTGTCAGCGTGAAACAGCAACCAGGTGGTTCGCCCCTAAGTACGTACTCTTCTTCTTTCTTTGCCTTTCGGTCTATTTCCTCGCTAATAGTCATCGTAGGAGACGTTGATCTGAACGATCCTGCCACTCTCGAATTCTACACCCAACTCGCGGTCTTCAAGAACGACCCAACCCGTGAAGCTTTCATCTTCCCACCAGATATCACGCCGGAGCAACGTCGACAGCTCCATATCCTAGCCCACAATATGGGTCTGGAGCACAGGTCTGTCGGCGAAGCCAGCAACCGACAGATCCAGGTTCTCAAGAGAGCACAAAACTCACCGCCCGTGCACAACCCGAATCAACTCCCAAACAATGTTTCATGGGACGACCACAAGCGCGGCTTGAGTCGTGCGGCGACCTTCGATCTGACTAATCCCCGGATCGATCCAGGCGCCTATCGCACTCAACGCAGACAAGGTCCTACATTGGAGCTACCAAGTGGCAGTCCCGACAATGGAGCAACAAACAATCTGCGCGCTGCGAAAAGCTTCGCCGACCTCCGACAAAACAGCCCTAGCCCTGCACCTTCGGTCTCTAGCTACGGCATGGGAAACGGCCTCGGAGCTCGCTATGGAGATTTCTCTCAGGCGTCGATGTCGACGCCCCCAAACCTAACCCCGACTACTGCGCAAAATGCGGCTTCCAGCACTGATGCACTGCTGTCAAACATGAGCTCATTAAGTCTTGGCTTCGATTCGAACGGTTCTCACATGCGCAACAGAGAGACACCAGGAGCTATCGGAAGTCAAAGACCTAGTGCGAACGGAAGTAACAACCGAAACGCCCCTATCCGTGAGCCTCGTGTACCAGAATGGGGAGAGTCGGGCCAAGGCTTCAGCGGACGCAGCCGTGGTCATATGCAACGAAGCAGTGGTAAGATTTCACACTTCCCTGTTGCCCATATCAGCACCTCGTGCTAATAACACCATGATGTTTAGACTCGTCAGACGGAGGTCGCAATGCGGGCACTTCGCGGTTTCACGGATAGGCTCCTGAAGCTGCAAGGCGTCTTTGCAGACCGTCGACCTAACCAAGCCCAACCCATCGGTTACAAAGGCCGTGCTCGCCCCTCGACAACACGAACTCGACGATAAGACGATTTATGATATAGATTTATTGCCCCTGCCGTGGAACTCAGGTCATCCCTCATACACCTCTTTGCATCCATCAGGATTGGGAAGCGTTCTACCATCGCATGCCATGACTGTTACCCATCGGTGTTGGCTTGATATGATTTTGTAATATGATATATGATTCACCTTGTTTACCTACCCGCGGGTCTCACTTTCCTTTACTATTTCAACAACTCTGGTCTGGCACGGAATTGTACCCACATGATCAAAGATGGAATGGATGGAAGACGACCGCATCGATTCTGAGATGGAACACACGCAATGGAACCGGCGATCTTCAATAATCAAACCCATATGACGACCAGCAAATGACTATCTCTGGATACAACATACAGCAATACATGGGCGACCATTTACGGCATGACGATTCCAACCCTATACCCTCTGGGATGATCATCGCTTTTCTGTCTTTGCACAGATGAGGCTGGTGACCAGACCCATAGAACTCACTGACGACGGCTACGCCTTTATGATGCACATGCATATGGCAGACGGGACACCAGTTGGCCAAACCTACACTGTACCACCCTACTAATGACTGGCTCTTCTAGACCAGAACCTGGGGTCATTTCTCGGTGTCGACCAGCTCGGTGTTCGATTATTTGGACACGAAGAACGAAACGACGAAGATGATGGAAAACAGTATCATGGATTTATCTTTTATGTGGGCGCTTTGTGCCCTGAGCAGTGTGACCAGTGCGAGTAGACTGGCGATGAATTTGAAGAAGGGAGTGAGACGAGGAGCTTTGTATATTCTCGGCCGTGTCCTGTTCTTTCCTACGTTAATGCTTAGGTTGTACTGCCATCTGGAAATACAGCCTGCAATCCTGAGCACATGAGGCTTCCACGGGTATAGCTCCTAGTATGAAAGTGAAATGAGGGCCGGGGATAAGTTGCGAGGATTGCGCAAGGGCTTGTGATAGCACAATACACACTTACTATGAGGGTTGTGCAACTGCAATACAAAAGTACCGATTGTTTTAAGGATATCTCTATCACGTGCCACCTTGCATTTGCACTCTTGTTCATCCGGCATTCAAAACCTCAAAACTTCAAGTATGACATCATTGTGATACACCTGGAATAAGGCAGCGAATGAAACTGCATATGATATACCTATTGATGCAGATAATTATTCTCATTAGGAGTAACTTTGGACATGGCGTCGTTTTATTGAATACTCAGATATGACTTGTTACGCTCGCTATACACGCTTTCTACATACATACATACATGTAGGTATCTTTACAACATCGAAGCACTCAACTTATAACGACGTGATCCTCCACTGGACCTCAGCTCCACCGCAAGACATGGTGCCCTCGACGCCGTCCAGCTGTCCCGTTGCGATAGCTGTGCTTAGGAACTCGGTTATGTCTGTGCTGCCTATGTAGATCTGGTCGCTGGAGGGTGCGATTAGGGGCTGGACTTGCAGTGTGCAGGTTGATATGTTGGGTTGAGTGGTGTTGGAGGATAGGAAGGTGTTGTATTGGTTCGGTGTCCATTCGGCGAGGAAGTAGTCTCCTGGGTTTGAAAGGAAGGTTTGGTGGAGGGATAAGCAGCTTGTGTGGAGGGCTGTTGTGTGGTTTTGTTTGGATTTGGATTTGGTCCTGAATGATTTGGTGGGCTTCGTGGGCTGGTTCGTTGTGACTAGGCTGAGGTTTGTGCAGTAGTTTGTTGACGAGGCGCTGTCGAACCAGGACCAGCATGCTGGGGGGTTTATGGGCGTGGTTGGGAAGGTGTATATTGCGCATGTGGGCGCGGTTGTGGTGTATGCCCGTGGTGATGGGGAGTTGGTGATGAGAGGTTGGCTGAGGATTGTTGGTGGGAGGATGAGAGAGGGGAGGAGGCGGTTGGCGTGCATGGTGGGTTCTTTGTGATGTAGTGACTGTGAGATTTGTTGTTTTGTTTTCTCCTGCTGCTTGGAATTGAGAGTTGGTTTGGCCTGGTTTATATAAGTGAAGGCATCGTGATGAGAGATGGCGGGACGGAACAAGCGCCAGTCCTCACTTATATACATGATTCCATGCTAAACTATACTGGACTCTAGCTATATCAGCTCTGATATAGTTCTTCATCTATAATGACTTACACATACATTTTCCTTCACCATGCCGTCGCGAGGTTGCGAACTCAGGTACGCAGCCGCGGCCCCTATGCACAACCCTCACACAAAAAGACTTCTTCTATGCAGGTCGTCACAGAGGCCATGTGCATGCTTAGCTTATGCGGCCAATGGCGATCTGGCCCAGATTCCGGGGATCCAATCAACGGGAACCGGGGTAGGCCGGGATCTGGAGTCTGCAGGTTCGTCGGCGGCTAACACCGGGGGACTGGTTGGTTGCTCCGTTAGGAATGTGGCCGATAGCGCGGATGTGACGGTGGTGTTGGCGATATTGACGGCGTTGGGCTTGAATAAGGACCATGCGCCTCTGTCTAATATGTATGCACTACTCCTGAATTTCGGACGCTTAGCTGATTTTGGTTGAAAAACGGTGTGTGGTGAGATGTATTGATCGGTGATGCTGCTTCTGAGGTGTTCGTTTGTAGATACAGCGATGGTGTGTTTGACCACGTGCAATGATTTCGTATCTGTTGGATTGTAAGTGTGATACGTTGGAACCTATACGTAAGCGCCAATTCCTTTTACGCTCTTCCTAGAGTCTAGATGTGTGCCTCTCGACTTCCCTTTTCCCCTTCAACTCTGACGAAAGCCAGAGGTCAGTATTTCGCTTTACGGCTCTGATAATATATATAGATATACAAATCATTGACTCTCTGATCTTTTCTATCCGCGACCACAATATCAAGCCTGGCGGGCTTCCGTTCAAATGGATGTAGTCCGACCAGATTGTAGATTGCTCGATAGTAATTGACGTGGAAGCTTCCCCCTTGTATCCTCTAGAAAATATAAATGCGAACAGAGACAATAGCATAAGCTACTGAGGTATACGTACATATTGAATATCCTCTGCGCACAAGAATGGAGACGTAGTTCCTATGGCAGGAGAGTAGAATGATAGCTTCGAGTCCTGCGCCAAATGGAGTAAAATATAGTATGGAAGAATATATAACATGAGACACTCTTTGGCCTGTTACTTGGCAATTCAAGGGACATATTATCTCGATAGGCGAATGCCATCTACCTAAGTTGTCAGCTGTGACTTCATCCATGGCCAATGACTATATCCTATGCCAGACTCACCATTTTCCTCCTGTATTCTTACAATGTGTCGGTATTCGCTTCTCCTAAATGTTGTTTCTATATTGAACTGGCGTGTCTTATACTGTTGTATGCTGATCACACCCTTCGACTGGTATATTCCCGAACAGAAACACTACCAGAGGCATTTGACTTGAAATGTGCTTCATTATCGTTCACCATAGCTGTTCTTGTCGCAACTCGTACCCAGTTCCATTGCCGGAAGACCTATGCACGTACCTGTGGCTCAGCGCCAACTTACAGCACAGTTGTAGGGCTATACCGTCAATCAATGACAAAACCAAAGGTACCATTCGGCTGAAGACCACTTGATATATTGTTTGCTCTGCATAAGATCTTCCCGACGGCGACTGGATGTAAGACGGACCGCGGAAAATGGCGTGGCACAACACAGTAGCATTAGCAGTATCGGCGACCAGGCTGCAGCAATGTCGGGTTCGCCCACTTCAACCCGCATCCAGTTTCAACAGTGTTGGGGTCCATACGGTCACAGAAACCATTTCGCCAGGTTCCCGGCTTGAATGCAACACCTTATGGGAAACCGGGCACGGAATTTTGAGGATGTGGGAGATCAATCCGTCACCGAACCGATGTCAACCACCAGCAGCGGATCCAGGATCCAATTCAAGCGGTACACATGTCGTTGTATACCGCATCTCACCCGGGCAGTACTCCACGTGTATATTCCCACCAACACTCATTGCAAGTATTCTGGCGATCCTTGTACGACTTCTCGACGCAAATGCGAAACTAATCCAGCCATGGCACGCTCTGATGCGTGAGCGCGGGGCACTGGGGCGCGAGTCACTTTGTCTCGAGACCGGTGGCTCACACTCGTTCGTTATGAGCTTCAGATCACTACTAGGCGGGCAAGCTGTCGTTTTCCTCACAAGTTTTCCTGCTGCTTTTATCCGCAATGCTCGGTCCACTCTCGTCAGAAGCAATCGGACTTGATTTGAGAGGTGTCGGTTGTGAGAAGGGTAGAAGCATAGGAACAGTCTGCGCATTTGTTCACCCTCCCTGCTTGTGCATCCAGTCTTATGTGCCGATTTCAACTAGGGATCTCGATCATGAGCCCCTACCAGCTCCTTGGTCAGTGTCCGCAACCTGCCACGCGCTCCATCCTGCTCGCGCCGCCTACAAACGCCTTCTCTGGAATACTATTTGCATCTCGTACCAGACGCATCTACCTAGGCCTAATGAGCTTCGCATCCATACTCTCCGAGTTCCTAGGCATATTCCTCAGCAACGTGCCTTTCCAAGTGGCCCAAACATTCCTCGTATCCCAAGTCAGCATTTGAATTTCTGTACCAATGCTCTCTCTGATGCTACTGTTGGGTCTACTATCCTACTATCCTTCCTCATCAAATGACACAATATGCCAATGAATCCGAACACTATTGCAGGCGCAATGTACTACATTGCTGAACTCCCCGATGCTCTAAAACCTTGGTGGAATGAGTCTAATTAACAGGACAGACCGAAATCGGATGATCGCAGAGCGCGGTGATTTGTACAAGTTTGGAGAAATCGAAACTCCGTCTGGGTATACAAAGACTGGTTTGAATTTTATACATATCAATGGTTTTAGGTCTTGACAAAATCGTATAATGGAAGGCAAGCCTTGATAATACATGCTAATATGCTACCTATACTCGAAATCATCTCCAGTTTTCAGATAATGGTATGATTGTCATGCAAACAAGAGCTTTGAGAAGCAACTCCACACGCTAGATCCCACCGCTGAAAAGGGGTAGATGGCCATCAATGATTTCAAATGCCGCTTATAACGTATGGAACGACTTATTTACAGCCTCCAGGTAGGCCAACCATGTGCTTCATCGGAAAACGAGAGCTTCACGAAAGAACCATGCAAATCCAACTGTCGCAGTTGCGACAGCCCCCTTTTCCATAAACACATTTCATTTAGAAAACAAGTTAAGAAAATGATAAGGAACGAAGCTGAAAAGAAAACTCCAATACAAATCAACACTGATAGAGACTGTGCAGAGCAAGGGAGGGGGAAAAAGGAAAAAGGGGAAAAAGGAGTGAAAAAAGAATGCGCTGTGCGGGATTCGCACCCGCGTCTCTTGCTTGGAAGGCAAGTGTGCTAACTTCTGCACCAACAACGCTGAACATGCAACTAGCTTACTGGCGAAGTCATTCAATGTCCTCATGAACCGCACGCCTGCCCGGCTGTTCACCGGATGTTTGATCCATACTCCAAACCAGGAAAGAAGGAGAGCTGCTCGGAGGCCAGGTGCCCTGTGCCATATGTGGTAGTACCTACGCATTCTCGTGTTTGATTCTCGGGATACTGAGTTTAACTTGTCCATCTTACTTATATATGAGATCCTATACAAGCCATCATCTGGGGTGACTAGACAACTACCAATATGGCACATGCACAGTGTCTCCGGAGCGGCACTCTCTTGAGGGAGACAAATTCGACCATCTTCCCCAACTTCGTTACATCATTCAGGTATCATGATGGCAACACAGAACCGTCCACTCTTGAGTTACCGAACTCGACAAATATGGCCGTGTAGTCAGAAATTACAAAGGAAGCGCAATACTTGTCACACATCGTGGAATTTCGTCCCTTCAGTCAATACAAGGTCCTTATCCCCAAATCATCTCCTTCGAATGCAATATCATCGTCAGAAGAACAAAGACGTACACGGCAAGAAAGACGGGCAAAAAACCCATATACATCACAAGCACCTTGATCTGTCAGCGAAGGTCAGGTTGCAAACATAGGTGACACGGCTCATCAGGTCAACTTTGTCGAGACACAAGGGGAAACCAACCCACCTTCTTGAGTTGAAACACTCAGCCAGCCACAAGGCCAAGTGGCACTTGGTTGCCGTGTTGAGTTAGACTCCTATACAGACTGAACCAACATCAATGCTCTCAGGTTGTAGATACAGTCACTTGATGGCCCCAGGTCGAGCATACCGTTCGCCTTACCACTCGGCCTACAGCAATTTTCGAATCTCTGCACCAAGTAGTGAAAGACAGAGATCAGGGTATCAATGGATATTGTACGGGCCCCAGAACCTGGCCATGCTTATAATTTACAGTAGAGTCTTTTCCACACTGATCTTGGCCGGCTCAAGGTGCTACATCGCAGATCATGCCTTCGCGTCGCGATCTGATTCGCAGTCTTGGACTACTCCAATTGCAGTATACTATAGTGGCGTTTCCTCATGAAAGCTTGACTCTTCTACACATTGCTTCTCATCGCTTTGTACAAGAGTCGTATCTCACCAGACTCGAATAATGTTTAGTTGGAATCTCGTCGCTCGGCGTCTCGATAACGTTCCTCATACTTGAAGACCGCTATACACCAGCCGCCTCTGTGATTGTTTGTAGAGCTTTTTGTGTAATAATATTAGTTTGAACGGGATGTTTGCCACATTTCTGCAACTGACGGCACCTGTCGCATTAAGCAAGGCAATCCTTGGCATTCTCTCGTAAGCAGCGATAGGTTGTGGGTTATACGAAGGTTCATCTGGTGAAGACTTTAACAAGCCCGTCGCCGCCCGCACTAACGACCCATCGGCCGTCTTGACTCCAGACTACAGAGCATACACCCTCGCCTCTCATTGTGCGGTGATTGGTTATCTCTTGTGTGCAACTTCTCTTTTCCAGGGACCAGAAACGAAGACTCGCATCATGGCCAGCAGAGACGAGCTCTTGGCCGTCGGGACTCAGTGCTAAACTAGAAATCGAAGCAGGGTGCGCGAGCATGTTGTATGTGCATTGCCCTAGAGGATGTCAGTTCAAAGACGCTCGGTAGATATGACAGAAGTGGACTTACCGCTATTGGCATCGAAGAACCTGATGAAACGGTCTTCATGCCCTGAAATAATTACACCTTCAACACCGCTGCCAGACGAGCCATTACTACCAGTTGGGCCACTGGTATCGTCGTCGCCCATTCCCGTGACTGAGCTCTGTTCAAGTCCAGCGGTGGTGGCAACAACGGCATTGACAGCCGTGGCCATAGTACCGTCGAAGGTCTCAAGGCTGGCCATGGATCCAAGCTCCTCACCTGTTCTCGTATCGTAGACAATGATGGAAGCGTCGGAGAAACTGACAACAAAGGCACCTCCCGTTGCTGACAGGGGGGTGATACAGGTTGGAGATGCTTTGGATCCATCCGATCGGCGAATGTCATGTATCAGTGTGGAGTGGAACGAAGAGTTAGTAGCCATGCTAGGCTGTGGCGAGCTTGGAAACTGTGAGCCAGAACTCATCGAGTTACCTCTCACTCGACCGCCGCCCGTAGCCCGCCGTCCGGTCGCTGCTGGTTGCGAGGATGCCAGCTGAGGAGAAGCGCTCACCGCCCATATTTTGACTGCGCCATCCGCGCCGCCAGATGCTACGAGAATTCGATCTGGAGGCCCATACTGGTTTGATTGTCCGAATATAGAGCCTAATGTAGCAGGCAGTACGCAGATAGCCCAGACAGCATCGGTATGACCGTCCAAAGTTGCCTTGGGGTCCACCCTGCCGCGTTCCCACATACGAATGGTGGCGTCTTGGCCTCCTGAGAATATCCATCCATCACCCTGGGCTCTACCACCGGTGGAGAAATTAGGAGCCGGGGACCATGCGGTGAGACACAAAACTGCGCCCGCATGCCCACGATGAGTGAAATCAGCTGGTACGTCAAGATCATTGGACTGACTGCCAAGGTGGCTTGGATTTTCCCGGGGCAGATGGAACCTCTTGATTAGGCCATCGTCACCAGCAGTACAAATCTCGGGCTCACCTGGGCTTCCGCCACCCGAGAAGATGACCGTACGGACGGAGTTGAGGTGCCCACGGAGCCCATAGCGAAGTTTGAAGGTATTGTCCGTCTTCTGCGACGTGGAATTCATGGAGAGATCATGTTCGGCACTTCTCCGGCGTGACATGGAGGTTTTCCTGCGATGCGAGGTCGGGCCCCGGTTTGGTGACTTTGGTAGATTCTCAGCAGAAGGAAAAACGTCAGTATCAGGCCGCTGTGTCGACGGCTGTAGGGGTTGCGAAGGCGTAGGATCTGGAAACGCCGCGTCATTGAAATCCCACCCTTCAGCGTCTGTACTTCGCTTGTCGGCGGAGCTCTCAACATTCTCAGCTTTGGAGAAAGGTGTCACTTGAGGAACCTTGGGAAGCTGCTCATCTTGAGATCGGTTCGGAGGTGGATTGCCGGCTCCCTGTTGCCACTCGGTTGCCTGCGAGTACATACCGGCAGAGTTCTCGCTCGACCGAATCATGGGGGCCGATTGGAGCTCGTTGGCCTTTCCCAATTGTTGCATAGGCGGTCCGTTGTGGTTAGAATTCGCAGGCATGCGAGAAGGGGGTTCTTTAGCGTGGTTCGGGTTCATCCTGAGGGCTTGATATGCCGAGTCCAGAGGTTGTTGCCCCAGGGGCACAGCAAAATCACCCTCACGCAAGTCCTCCATCATTGGCAGCGGGGGAGATTCTCGAGGTGGTAAAGGATTTGCAGGTGTAATCAGCAAGTAGGAGAATTCGGCCTGGCACTGATCCAGGAAATTCCTCAGCTCGTCCCGATCGCGTTCTTCATCGCCCTGGAGTCCTTGGAGTCCTTCCGGGCCAGACACGCCATCCTTGGATTTCTCTGGGGCTGCTGTACCCAGTCAGTACTATTTCCAATCAAGTAGGGTACTCTCTTCCACTGACATTTCAATTTCTCCTGAACCAAGGCTGCCCTGTCCAGCTTGGGAGGCTTCTTAACGGAATGATCGTTCTCAGCGGTGCTCTCATCGTGGCTGGCAGGCTGATCTTTGACCTTGCCCTCCAAAATTGTGACATATCGCTTCAGAGCCTTTTGAGTCGAGTCGGCGCGTCTGGCAGCTCCTTCAAGGGCGGCTATCCTAGCTTTCATCTCCTGACGTTCGATCTCCCACGAATTCCGGTCTCGCTCGTGACGATGCCATTCAGTTTGCAGAAATCGCATGACACCTGTACCTATGTTAGATGACCTTCGTCACAGTCACTGAGACCTTTGTCTTTATAGATGACTTGCCTTGCAGCGTGTACTCGGTGGCATGGGGTATATGAGGTTGGTGCATGGAAGGACCTCCGGACAGGTCCTGGCCGATGCCTGGGCCGATGCCGTTAGCACTAGGCCCCATATTTCCAACTTGCTGCCAGTTCATGGTGGCAAGCTATAGGGATGAACTCTTTTGCGGTTGAAAGGGACTGTCTTAGGCCTCACAGCCGTCTTCACCGTCGAGTAGAGGGATGGTCGGTCAAAATCGACATGCGCACGATTGAGCAACACGGAATAAGCAGATGGATGCTTCTCGGAATAGATCAAAACCGCGTGTGAACGCTTCGGCCAAAGACACCGGCTGGGGGGACGAAAGGGTATCGTGGATTATACGTCGGTCGTGATTTGGCCGGCGTGAAGAAGACGGGGGAGAGCAGAAGGCGCAACAGCACTCTGGTCGCAAAAATGCAAAATGAGGTGCGGCTGTATGAAGGGCGAGTTTTGCTGGTGATGATAATGAGTGACGTGGGTGGTGTCGAGATTATGTCGGTGCCCGTGTCGACGCGATGTTGGAATTATGTGACAGGTGAAGCAGCAGAGTGCAGTGCCTGAGCTTCGTCGACGGCGTTTCTCGGTCTTATCTCGTGATGTCGTCGCTGTCGTTGGTGGCGGCAGGCAAGAACAAGTGAAGATGCTGATGCCCAAGAGAATACTAGCAAAAACGTGAAGCAGAGATGTTGTACAGTCCTACTGCAGATGCAAGACGTCTTTGCCGATGCAGACGCACCTAGACTGTAGTCGACGAGAGGATACGTGTGTGATGGGGCGCCAGAAGGACCAACCAGCCCAACAAGCAAGCACCTGCGAGTTCACGCTGCTACAGTAGGTAGTCGTGGCGCACGACGGGGACCCGCAACTGCACCCTCAACTGCACCCGCAGCACTCGAGGAAAGCTCTGCTGCTGCTGCTCCATCTTTCGGCAAGGGCTTGTCTCTCCTCCAATCATCTGCTGTCTTTTGCACCCGTTGGCGGCTTCGAGATTATCTAAGCCTGGAATGGCCTAGTCCTGGTCTAGGCTCAGCTGGTCGTATCCCCTGATTTGCGCATGCATTGTGGGGCCAGCTCTCACTATATTTGCAAAATGCATAACCCTCTGATAACATATTCCTGGCACACTCATATGTACCTACCGAGTACCTGTCTTCCCATCCCGTCCCGCTGAGGGCACATAGCACTGTTCACCGTACCAGGGCCTGTCAAGTTTAAATAGCAGTAGTTAAGATGCAATCTTTGGACAATGCTACTTTCGTATCGGAAGCTGGTTTCGGCGTGGTAAAAACACGACGTTTGCGATTTCCAACGTTTAAATCGCTTTCTAACGGCAATTCGGCAGCAAATTTGCAGTAATATGGTTGTTGTTTCTCTATTCGAAGATATTTTGGCATTAGGAAAGTACGGTATCTCAACTACAGCTGGACTAGCGTTTATTGGATTTGACTGGGGCTGGTACGGCATGTTGCACTGCCTTTCGACTTGTTCATCCCAAGTGTGAAGAAAAATACTAATATGATGTCTAAAAGGCAAGCAAATAGTATGCCAATAGATCATGAAATCTTGAAGGGACTCTTGCGTGTACACTGAAAATTCTCTGCCGAACAGGAGGTCTTGCTTCATGTTGTAGGAAATGCTTACCTTACTGATAAGATACAGGCAGATAACATGCCGCATTGAACCTCGGCTGCGTTCGCCGTTTACATCGGTGTCCATCTCACCATCCGGCTCAGATCTGTGTCTTGTACTAGTCTTGCAGAATCCTCCATGAACCAATTCTGTGATATCATTTTCATGTCATATACTCAGCATCTTGCCGACTGAGTCTATAAGGTGCCTTGTTGATAGTAGCCTTAGATCCTTGGTAATATTATCATTCATCCTACCCATCTCACATTTCCTCTCAATTGAGGGTGCAATAAGCCGCGGCTTACCGACGAATACAGCAGACATGGTGAACAGACCGAAAAGCCTCCTGGACGGTTTAGAGAAGCGTGAGGGAATCGAAAGATTAGAAGATTATCTCAAATGGTGTCATGAAACATGGAAGAATCCAGAGACTCACGTGGGTACACTTTTCTGAAATGAGTGTTGCGTATTTCAGCGCGATCCATCCTTCATAGCCAATCTTGCCCAGAACGAAGCTCGTAGGCAGCAACTGATATGCATCAGGAATGGTCAACATCCATTGTACAAAATCTATCCATAGTCTCCCACTCTGCTGAACAACCTCACCCGAGAATTACCTTCCGCTTCACCGTTCAGCAAATACACGTCAACGGCTTGGGCAATTTACATGGGGGCTGCACTTCCACCATATTCGACGTATGCACCACGTTCCCGCTGCAGATGATGTCGCGGCCGGGTGCCTGGCAATTTGGAGGCGTGAGCCGAACTCTCAATGTTACGTACTTGCGCCCGGTGCCATTAGGAACGACCGTCGACATCGAATGTGAAATCATGCAGGCTGGCCAGCGCCTCAGCAGCTTGAGGGGCGTTATGAGAAAAGTGACTGATGATGGAACCGTTGGTCCTGTGTTGGCTATTTGTGAGCACAATAAGGTGAACGCGGATCCCCCGCCGCAGAAGCTATGATCGCGTCCATTTTACCATCTGTACATATGCATTCATCCTTGTTTAAAAGACGTAGTACGGTTGAAATTAGTAGCGATTTCGATAGAATAGCAGAATATTCTTTTGTGAGGCTTGCCTCAAGGAGACCAAAACATAAGACGAGACCACGTTGATTTGTCAATGAGCGATGTACATGGACATGCCAAACAACGGCGTGTCAACCTTTTAGTGCGTGTCAACAGTCACGCGCTGACATTCATAAAGTGGGTTTCTGTTTGAAGTTAGGAAAGCATTGAGAGGACATATGGTACGCTGGACAGAGGTAAAGAGGGAAGGCCAATATTTGCGGAATTCCCGATCATAGCTTTGGGGAGGTTCTGGATTTCAAGACACAAATTCCAGTCCACTGCATTTGGATTGGAATCCCGTTAATTCCACGTGTTTGAGATCCTCGGACATTGAACCTGCCCTCCCAAAGTAATAGGGAGCAGGTTGGGAAACACCTTAACTTTAGTAAAAATCAGTTGAAACTCCTAGAAGAATGATTCTTTAGTCATTTTGAGTTCACGATAGTTTTAAGCACGTACCGTCTATCATCTGAAGCAAAGTCTACGATAATCCCTTTGCCTCAGTAGAGGTCACCTCAGCTGACTGCAAAGAATCCTGGGTACACGAGCACGTAAAGGGTCTTTCCCAATAGCAGCCAACATTGCTCAACTATATACTGAGCATTCTGGAACACGGTCAAGGAGGTATCCTGCTCCAGGTGAGTCATATCAACAGCAGAGCACCAAGGTCTCAACCGCTACTTGCCAGGGTGGCCCATAGGTAGCATGTAGTGTGATCAGGATACAAAGCTAGCAGGCGTTGATGGCAACAGCCCTAAGTCCTTCCCGACCCTTCCCATCTTTGTCGTCACCCACCGATCTACTTTCGAATCTACCATCGGCTTCTCCACGTCAACAACTTGCACAGTGCAGGCAACCCACCAGTCCAGTACAAAGTAACTGACTGCAGCTTCTCCTATCACCAGCAGCCCCCCAGTCGACCCAATGGTCGAGTGGGTAAGGCGTGCGAGTAGGAAACCAGGTAATGCTGTTCGTTTCCGGTCGCATGTTCGAAGCCGTACCTTGTCACAAAAACCGAACACCTCGATTAAGTCTCTAATATGCCTGAGCGTGCGTGTGACAATGGGTGGATCGGACTCCGCGATTCTTTTGCGTTTTAATTTTATAAAAACTCATTTTGTTTTGCCTGCTGTATACGAGAGAGAGGACGTGAAGTATCTACCAGCAGGAACGATTGTCCTGATAATGCGTGCAGCAAGTAGCCAAAAAGAGACAGGCTATATATAGTACTCCTCGCTATCACATCATCGTTTCTTGGTCATTTCCTACGCTCTTCAGGTGCATTTCAGCCAAGTCACGTTATCTATCCCTTTAGCCCTCGATGATTCGTGGTACGCAACTGTATGATTTTGATGATTACGTCTAGATTAGCTTCAGCTCTGCATCTCGTAAACCCTTGGATGGCTATCATGGTGTATCTGTCTGTGCCCGCTGTCTTCGAGCTCATGGTAGGCGATCCTGTGGGCATCTTTCTTGTAGGCTCCAGCATGATGTGTTTGAGGCAACTCCGTCGAGAGTTCCACGATTGGTCTTTCTTGGCCGGTTGCTTGTTTCTTCTTGCGTGCGTACAGCCACAGGCTTGTCATCGTTATAGAGATGACGCCCAATCCACCGATGACTCCTCCCACAATTTCTCCTGTCTTAGTTGTCGAGTTGGAACTTTGCGTGGCCGGAAGAGTTGCTGCGGGGTCACTCGACGTCGTTATGGGTAGGCCCGACAAATATGCGCTCGTGAATGAAGCTGTTGTTGAGCGTAGAGCAGCTGTACTAGAGTCGGTTGTCTCATAGGTACTCGTGTGATCAGAGGTGAAAGTGTTTGCACTTGTCCGTGCTCCTATAGTTGTAAGGGCAGTGGGTGTGCCTGGATTTCCAAGTTAGTATTGGCATAGTAATAAGTAATAGATCCTCTTGTGAATGTGCTACCTTGGAAAGTGACAACATTCACTTTCTTCTCACAATCGACGTGGTCAGTGTTCTGATTTATGCAATAGTAAATATCTTCGGTGATATTGGCGCATTTCGCCATGCCCATGCCTCCCGCTGTGAGATCGAAGCTAGGCGCCTGATGATATAGAGTCAGCAACAGGTCTCATTGCAAGGGATACAATATAAAGGTCGACTGGCATCAACGGAGCTGTCCAGCCAAGTTGCTCCAGTATTGACCTACCTCCGGGTTCACGCAAAAGGCCGGACAAGATCCGCTTCGCCAGTTCTTATCCGTGCAGCTCCCACGCACAAACTCAGTTGCTCCATTCTTATGTCTCTCTTCTCCCGTAGCCTGACATATGTGATTCGATAGACAAGCATATCCTTGCCCACAACAGGTCGATTCAGAAGAATCATCATCGCAAGGGGTATCTTGGGGCGCGACGGTTCCATCAGGGTAGTAACATATTGACTCGGCTAATCTGAAAAGAAATAATAAAACGAAAGCTGTGATGGACGACGATATGTTCATGATTAGTCTGACCGGAACGCAATAAAAAGTGTTTTTGAATGAGATTGGGTGCCAGCCTGCTCGAGAATTAGACGCGAGAGTTGCGTAGATTACCTTAAATATCATCCGGGAGAGAGGAAAAGACAAGAACATGGCCAAAATTGACATGAAGCATTGAGTTGTGCATAAGATCAATGATGAGAGTTTCATGAAAAAAAATCACATCAAGCAACTTTCCAAGAAGCATAGTACCTCCAGCCCATTTGCGAGGGCATCAAATCGTCGGTAGCCTATCGCCTGACTCATTCTCAATTTGGTTGTTCTACTCGCGCCAGTATCTCTTGGCTGGAGAGTCTGGTAGGCTACCAATCTTGATTTTGAAACTGTCATAAATGATAAGTTTTGCTGAAACTCCAATATCCTGACAGGCAGAGGCGGTAGACAGCTTGGCCAGTGGACATTCGCCAGCCCTATGCGCAGCTAACATCCCTTACTTACACTTGTTCTCCAACTGCGAGTACCGCGCGCTCTTTTCCCTTGGGCGACCATTTACCACGTCGCGTTGGACTAAACTTGCAGCTACAAGCCTAAAATTTTGCGCCTGGGAATCTGATTGTTATTTTCAAATAGGTTTTGAAGGACTCCAATTATATCCTTTTTTCAGAACTGTGAGGAAAGAAAGAAAACATCTTTCGAGTCGTAGAGATTTATAGTAACAACATATAGGTACCTAAACGATCCAATCCTTCGGTAATGTAAGCCTATCGTATATGTAGGTGCAGTTCATACATAGGTAAAGTACACTGACTTGCAAACGAATTGTCGTTGTGGATACCCTAATTTCCCTATATCTCCCCCCCCCCCCATTTTCGAAAATAGGCTTCGTTTTTTTAATATTTAATATAGCTATATCGTTTTTATTACTATTTATCCATTTAAACCGTTATTATTATAGTTAGTACCTTATAAACAAGCCGTAAATTCGATATTTGCGATCGCGTCGTAATTTTTTATATAATTTAAAAAAAAAAGGCTTCTATAGCAAATATAGCAAAAATAACCGGCTGTAATAATCGTACGATATAACGATATAAATAACGATATATATTAACTAATAATCGAAATTAGTTAGTTATATATTAAAGTCGATTTAACGCCGTTAAAATAACGCCGTATATTATAAAGCGAGTTATAAAATACTTTATTTTCGAAGCTGATTTATTTTTCGACGAAATATAATAGTATATTTATAAAATATTTTACGTTAGCGTCGATTTTAATATTATTTCGAAATAATTAAAAAAAGCGAATTAAACTAATAAAAAAAATAAAATAATAATATAATAACGGGACAAAGCCTTACGGGCATATTATATATATAAAATATATACGTATACCGCCGATATATTCGTATTTATTAACGAATTTAGCGTTAATAAACGTAACTAATATTAATAATAAAGCTAAGCTTTAAAAAGCTATATTTTTATTATTATAAAGCTATTAAAACAAAGTATACGATTTAATATATTATTAGCTTTTACGATTGACGGCTTATTATTAAACTCGTTTGCTATATATATTGGATTAATTAATAAAGCAGGCTTTGAAATATAGCTTTAAAATAAAGTGATTTTATAAATAAATCTATTTCTAAAATTTAATTTAATCTTAATAATAAATAACGTATTTTTTTATTATTTACTGGGGATATACGTAATAAAAAACGAATTTAATATTAAAATATAGTTTTTACCGTTATATTTATTTAATTATAACTTTATTAAAACATATTTCGGTAAATTAAAAACTAGTATACGAAGGCATACTAAATAAATAGAGTTTAAATTTAATAACGAAATTAAATTCGAGCGTTTTTTATTTACGTTTATTATAAAAGTCGGGATATATATTAATAATATATAAAGTTATTTTAAATATTATAACGCTAAATATAATTTATAGTATTTATTATATAATAAAATTATTTAATAAAAACACCTTCGCTAAAAATCGAATTCTACGTTTTAAACTTTATATTTTGTTATTAACGATTTAAGCTTTTATAAAAATAAATAAATAAAGTATTATAGGAAATATTAATATTAATCGAGTTTTTTAAAACGGAACGCTTAAAAAGTAATAGCCCTAGCGGATTTTACGTTATATAAAACCTATAAAAAAAAACTATATAATAAATTCGTATATTTATTTAATATATAACGGCAAATAATATAACGGCGTAATAGCTTACGTAAGTTTAATTCTTAATTAGCTTTATTATTTCCGTATAGGTTTAATTTTTAATTAGCCTTATTATCCCTATAGAAATTTAATTCCTAATTAGCTTTATTATTTCCGTACGGGTTTAATTCTTAATTAGCTTCGTTATTTTCGTTATTATCGGCTTAGCCGTCCTTCGAAAAGTTTATTATAAAGTCTCCGAAAAAAGTGCTCGAAAATGCTATCGAAAAGGACGAAAATACGTTAATATTATAACGTTATTAAATAAATATATTATCCGATTTTAATATTTTAAAAAAGTATGCTATCCGATTTTAATATTTTAAAAAAATATGCTATCCGACTTTAATATTTTAAAAAAGTATATATAATTAATAAAGGCTGGCGAAGATGTAAAAAAAGGGCGAAAACAAAGACAAGGAGTTTTTTTTTTCGCCGCGCCGCGTTATAAAGGAAGCGGTTACTTATAGCGTAAAGGAGGCGGTTATTTACGCTGTAGAAAAAGCGGTTATTTATAACGTAAAAAAGGCGGCTATTTACGCCGTAAAAAAGGCGGTTATTTATAACGTAGAGAAGGCGGTTACTTATAACGTAATAAAAGCGGTTAACTATAAAAAAAAACCTGCCGCAAAACCGATATTTATATTAATACGCGCGAAAATAGCTACTTATACCGTAAAAAAGGCGGTTACTTACGTTATAATAAAGGCGGTTATTTATATTAGCGTCGTTTATAGCTTTATTTATAAATAATGCCGCTATTAAGCTTGTAATCCCGAAAAAAAAACCTGCTACGGGACTAATATTTAAATTAACGCGTGTAAAAGATCTAATATTATTTACCCGACGAAATATTTGTTATTTAAAAATAAAAACAAATAATACGGAATTAACTATTAAAGTTAAAAATATTCCCGTCGAATTAAAAAATCGTAAACCTAAACGTATACGGAAAAACAATAATTTAAGTTTTAATAATTTTTAAATCGATAAAAAGCGTTAGTTTAATAAAAATACGTTCGCAAACTTTATATAAAGCGCTTAGCCTAATATTCGGATTTTTATAAGCGATAATATCGACGATACTAATAACGAAAAGCTTAAAAATATGCAATAAAACGAAGAAGGCATTTTAAAAAGCATTTTAAAAAGTATTTTAAAAAGCATTTTAAAGGGCATTTTAAAAAGTATCCGGAAAGGTATTTTAAAGGGTATCTAAAAGGGTATCCGGGAGGGCGTTAAGGAAAGCGTTAAGGAAAGCGTTAAGGAAAGCGTTAAAAAAAGCGTTAAAGAAGGCGTTAAAGAGGGCGTTAAAGACCCGATTTTGCCTATTTAAAAAAGTACTCGTTATGTAAGCATTAATACAAACGATACCGACGTAAGTATTAAAGTTAAGGATATTTTCGTTAAATTGAAAAATCGTAAATTTAAACGCGTTCGGAAAAATAAAAATAAAAATAGGCATATTACGAAAAATAAAAAGCTTTTATTTTGCCGGCTAACGCTATAAAAAAGGGCTATTATTATCGCTAACGTTATACGTAGCCTTATCCGTAAATAGAAAAAGGCAAGCCTTATTTTAATAAATAACGATTAACGAGCGGTAGTTATTATTAAAAAAAAGGGACGGGGACAGGGACGGAAAACTTTATATAAACTATTAACATTATTTTTAGCGGTAGTAATAGCAATAATAACATTATTAATAATCGAAGTTTAGTATAATAATTAATTAAGCCGTTAAATAACTATTTTAAAAATATAATAATAAGCAAAACCTATAAACGGTATTAATAAAGTCGTTATTATAAATATAAACCGTTTTAATAATATTTATAATAACGACAGTAAATAGTTTATATAATTTAATAATAAAAAGCGATAAAAAAGTAATAATAAAAGCTTTTATATAGTTTTTAATTACGGAAAAAATAAAAAGCGGCGTTAAAATTAACTAAATCTAGCGCGTTAAAAACTAACGATTTACGTTATAATCGGCTAGGCCTATTAAATATATAAAATGGCATATTCGAATCCCTACGTTATTACTATAATATAGCATTTTTTATTTAATTTAATAATTACTTATCCGATTTTTATAATAAATAGCCCCTTTATAACGTAAATTTTATACAATTATTTAAGCCTTTTAATTTAATAATAACATGCTTCGATTATAACGAAAAAATAAAAGGTTTGATTTTTTTTAAAAGCATATAAATAAAAGTTCCGTTACTACTTTTTGCGATTTTTTAGTTATTCCTTTTTATATTTAGTACTGCTTTATATTTTTTTTTTTTTATTATTATATATCCGGTTTATATATAGGAATAATCGGCGAGAAAAAAATAGGGTTATCGGTAAAAATTAAGTATTAAATAAACAAAAAGCTTAAAAAAAGGTTCGAAATAAATATTAAGTTTTTATTAACAGTATACGCTTAAAAAATAAGCTATAAAACGTAATTATTACTTTAAATCGTCGTTTAATGCCTTATATTTATAATTATTTTAATTATTTTTAAATTAAAGCAGTTATTAATTTAATAAATATTAATAACTTCGTTTTAAAGCCGTAAAAGCATTTAATATAATTAAAAATCGTTAATAATTACGTTTATAATAACAATAACAATTTATTCGTTATTTATAACGTTATCGAATATTATAGTTACGTTAAAAATAAGACCTTTATATATAAAGCTTTATTTTAAAAAAAAAAGCCTAAATCTTAACTTATCCCTATAATTAACGGCTTTAAAACACGATACCGTCGTTTTTTTTTAGCATAATTGCCTGCTATTTTTATAAATAGTTTATATATAACCGTTAATATATGCCTCTTTTCCTATTATATAGTAAAAAAGCCTTTAATATTATTAAAGCAAATATTAAATAGTTTTATCGCTTTTTATAAAGCCTTAACGTCGTTATTTATAAACGTTTTTAACCGTATAAACTATTTAATTAACGCCGTTTTATTTACTATATCGTTTTTAAACAGGTTTAATAAAAGAAATAAATTACGTATAAGCAAATTTAACGTACTACTATACGTATTCTTTAATAATAAAAGTAGCAATTAATTACTAAAATTAAATAAAACGTATATATTGCTTTAATTAATTAATATATTAAACCCGTAGTTATTTAAAATTGTTTTAGCTTAAAATAAGCCCGGTAGGCTTTATAAATATAGCATTTATACCAATATTTAAAACATATCCGCGCTTAATATAAACGTAAACTAATTATTAATCGTTTAATAAAATATATCCGAGGCCTTTTTTTTGCTTTTTTTTAACTTTTATAATACTATTTAATTACCGTCGTTTAGTAAATTATCGTCGTTAATTAGCTATTTTATAATAAGCGATATTAAAAATATAGTTTTTATAGTATAGTTTATTTTAATAACGTACGTTTACGTTAAAATATTTATTTATATTAACGTATAACGTCGTTTTTAATATTTATAATACTAATAATTAACGGCGTTTAATTTTATATTTAGATATTAACGGCTTAATTAATATTTATATCGTTTCGTTAAAACAATATATTAATAATATTAGTTTTTATCGTTAACGTTTAATATACGGGGTATAAATAAATGCTAATTAGCTATAGTTTATAATATTAAAATTGATTTATATTTTAATAATAAAAGCTAAAATATTTAATATTAAAAAGGCGTATGCTAAAATAGTATATAAAAAGTTTTAGCGTAATAACTACGTTAATTCGGTATATTATTAAGTTTAAATAATATTATAAATAATAGTTTATTAAACGGGTTATTTATATTACCGGCGTTAAAAAATCGTTAACTTTAAGCCAATACGCTTTATATATTAACCCGTTATATACGTTAATTTAATACCGAAAAACAATGCGAATATATATAAAAAAACGCTTAAAAATAGTCGTTTTAAACGTTATTAGCGGTTTAAACTTATTAATAAAAAATATAAATAGCTTTATATTAAAGAATACCGTTCGTAAGCTTTTTTTAAGCTATTTGTAAGTATTTAACGTATAATTAATATTAATAAATATAAACATATTCGGAGCCGGGAAGTTTTTAATAAAAAAAGGGCTATTTTTCCCTTTTTTTATATTAAAGCTTGCGGTTATTATAGATTTTTTCTATATATAAATATATATACCGTTTAATTTATTATCGATTTATTTATAAATTTTAATTTTTAAATAAAGTTTATTAGTTATATTATTTAAGCGTTATAAACTTTTAAATAGCCTTATAATTTAATTAATATAAAGGCTTAATTTATTATATATTTTTTTTAAACTACCGATTTTTTTAATTACGGCTTTAACGAGTTTTTATTTAATATTTTATTTTATAATATATTTATATTTAATAAAAGGCATAAATAGTAATAATAAAAATATAATAATCCGATTAATTATAATAATAATATAATTTTCGTTATTATTACTTTTATTTTAAAAGGCGTTAATTAATAATTTAACATTTAAAAAAGGCACGGTTAATTTAACGTTATTAATATCGATAAATTAAATATTATTAACGTTAATATCGCTAATATTATTAGCTTTAAGTTTGGTATTTTCTTTATTAATAAAAAAAACATCGTCGGTATTAGAAAAAATATTTTTAGCGTTAAAAAAGGCATTTTCGGCGTTAAAAAAAGCATTTTCGGCGTTAAGAAAAATATTTTCGGCGTTAAAAAAAGCGTCGTTATTATTACGAAAAAACTCGTTATTATTAATTAAAATATAGCGTAATTTAAACAATACGGTCGATTTTTTTACGCGTTCGCCTTTTACTATTAAACGTTTAATAAACTATTTATACGATAATATTGCTTTTTTTTTGTTTTTACTTTTTACGGTATTTTAAAAAACGACTTTAAATATAGTTTTGCCGTATTTTAAAGCTATAAAAGCTTTTAAAATAATCGTTACTTTGCTTTTTTTTTTTAAAACGGCATATTATTACGGGGTTTATTAAAATCGATTTAACGAAATAAAATAAGTTTAATATTATCGAAAGCGTATAAAAAGCTAATTTTTTTATAATAGTTCGATCGTTTATATTTTTTAAAAATAAAGATTATACGTTTTATTTACTATTTTTTAATTAATATCGAACGTAACGGTTTCGATAGCAAATTAAATAGTAATAATAATAAAAAATTAAACGTTAAATTAAAGTTAATTTAATCGCTCGAATAAAGTTTGTAATAATTTAAATATCGTTATTTTATTATAGTTTATTTAATATATTTACCGCTATTTATTTAAAAAATTTAATAGTAAATAAGCCGTTAAATGTAATATTAGTATTACTATAAGCGTTAAAAACGATATATAAACTATTAAAATAAATATATCGATTATTAATAATATAGATAATTTAAATAGTTATAAAATAACTAACGAGTTATAAATGGCTATATTAAATGTTAAAAAAACAAAGCCTACTTTCGAAAATGGGGGGGGGGGGAGACACAGGGAAATTAGGGTATCCACAACGACAATTCGTTTGCAAGTCAGTGTACTAGGTATCCCAGCGTGCCCCCTGAATGTAATTTCGCGCAGCAGCGGCTGCTGGTTTGGGGCCAGCGCCTAAGTACAGGTGCCTATTACCCTTGTCCGTCCTGTACCACCCTATATCCCGAATCCAACGCCCAATCGCCCAGATGCGCAAACGATTTCAGACGGAAGGACAGACAATTCGTTTTGCAAAACATCTGCTTGCAAAGAATTGAAGACTTCAATGTCTTCATGACAAGTACTGCAATATGGTCGCCATTAGACGTCGTGTCTTGCTCCCCTTCGCTATCGCGATAGTCCTCACTTTAACTTACTATACATCGTGGACCGATCACTGGCGCTCTCGGAATGAGCCTCACCACCCTGTAGAGTCGTTCGACGACCCGGAGTACTTCTGGAGAAAGATTCCTACGCGCTATCCAGCGCAGTCCATTCGCCCGTTGCCCACAGGGAGGCCGCTGAGTCTCCCCCTGATCCAGCATCAATTCCCAAGCAAAGAGAAAGACGAAGTCAAAAGAGTCCGCCTTCAGCGACAGGCCTCAGTGAAGCAGGCGTTCAGCCGTTGTTGGAATGCATACCGCGATCATTCGTGGCTTCAAGATGAGCTTGCCCCGATTAGTGGAGGCTCGAAGAACACCTTCGGCGGCTGGTCTGTAGCTACCCAAATTGTGTCACCTGACTTGATTAGAGATCACGTTGGCTGACTTGAAATGATAGGGCCGCCACGCTTGTTGACAGTCTAGATACATTATGGATAATGGGCATGCACGATGAGTTTGAAAGAGCGGTGGCAGCTTCCACCAATATCAGCTTCGAAAAGAGCTCTTTAGAGCAAGTGAACGCCTTCGAGACCACCATTAGATATCTCGGCGGCTTCCTAGGGGCTTACGACCTGAGCGGCGATGCGAGATTGCTACAGAAAGCGCGACAGGTAGGAGAGATGCTATATGTCGCTTTCGACACACCAAATCGCATGCCCATCACACGCTGGGATTTCAATAGTGCTGCTCAGGGAGGAAAGCAGGAGGCTTCCAAATGGGCTCTTGTTGCTGAGATAGGGTCTCTCTGCATGGAGTTCACCCGACTGTCTCTGTTAACCGGAGATTCCAAGTGGTTCGATGCCACGGAGCGGATCACTGAAGTTCTTCACGCTCAACAGAGTATGACGAAACTCCCCGGAAGTCAGTACCGAACCCTACAGTTGAGGAGAGTATGATGAGCGCACCTTGAAAGTGATTTACTAACAGGTACAAATTTAAGTGTGGCCAATCAGTGTGAATCCCAAAGACCTAAGATTCTACGATGACAATGCTTTTGGACTCGGCGCAATGTCAGACTCGACCTTTGAATATCTGCCCAAGATGACTGCTCTTACGGGTGGCCTATTGCCGAACTACGAGGAGATGTATAGGTGAGTAAGCGAGTTTTTTCCATGCCACATTTGCTTTCTTTCCCTATATGCTCGCCTGTCTCAACTGAATCAGCTGACATTGCTTATCCTCCGCAGTTATGCGATGGATACTGCCAAGGCGCATAATCTCTATCGCCCTATGACCCCCGAAAACGCGGATATCTTGATCTCAGCCACTGTCCACGTTGAGACCAAAGGCAACGACGAGGTGCCAGTACTTGACCTCGGCGGGCAACACCTCGTCTGCTTTGTGGGCGGCATGCTCGCCATAGGCGCAAAGCTCTATCGGCGCCCAGTAGATATGGTAACAGCGCGCCAGATAACCGATGGGTGTATCTACACATATCAGGCAATGCCGCATGGGATCATGCCCGAAACATTCAGCATGTCGCCTTGCCCGTCCACGTCCGATTCATCACCGCCAACGGCGTCGGCATGCCCCTGGAATGAGACCTTGTGGAAACAAGCACTACTAGCTCGCGCTGAGGTGGATATAACAGGTTTGGATGAAGAGGCAGTTGAAAAACATGCCAATCGCATCATAGCCGAAAAGAGGCTGCCCAAGGGATTCACTTCGATACCGGATACGCGGTATATATTACGGCCCGAGGCAATTGAGAGCGTGTTTGTGATGTATCGCGTCTCGGGCGACCCGGCATACCTTGAGCATGGCTGGTCCATGTTCGAGGCCATACAATCGGCTACGCAGACCGAATTGGCAAATGCAGCACTGGCAGACGTAACTGTCGGAAAGGGGCAGAAGCCCCCACAAATGGATTCCATGGAGAGTTTCTGGCTGGGTGAGACACTTAAATACTTTTATTTACTGTTTAGTGAGCCAGGACTTGTTAGCTTAGATGAATTTGTATTCAACACCGAAGCACACCCGCTCAGGCGATTGGTACGATAAGTCTTGATAGCAATTCTAGACCAGTTGTGCAAATGTTGCTTGAAGCATCTATTAGCCTTTTGCTGCTCATCGTGATCGACTCAATAGACAGTGTTCCTCTTCCGTGTTCGAAGTGATCGTGAGTGCTTGATATGGAAGTTCGTGTTCTTTATCAAAGTTATACATCGATCGATACAAGCGCCGCAGTCAGCACAGCATCGGAAGTACTGCGTATAGATTTCGGAAGACCGTACAGTAATTCCTGATATCTGAAGGATACTAAATCATCAATCCCCAAAACTTACAAACTAGATCGAACTCAAAGATATGGTCGGCTCTGTTATGGAATCCCCCTGCCATGCATGCTGACCGAATAATCCTCAAACAGCTGCACGAGAAAATCCAATCAATTTCACCATGTGAGGCCTATGCAGTACCAATCTGGCCATCAGCTATCGCCACTCTATCCTTCAACCACCAACAGATCGGCCACAGCACTCACGTTTTCAATTGATCCAACAACAAGACGAAGGCTTCGGTAGAAGCGATAATGGAGTGAACTCACCTATCTGGCTAATTTGCAACAACAGTTAAACTAAAATGCCGGACTCGCCTGAGCCAACTGACTACATCTCAAATGACCAACATGCATCATTGAACGTCGATACATTGTCGGCGATAGATATCGACTTGTCGGTGTGAGGTGGAACAAGACCATCATGAATGTGGTAAAAGGGTTTTCTAACCCAACAAAACGCGCCACGCGTGTCACTTGAAAAGACTGGTTGCATGTTCTATAAGACTAAGGACATTGCAAAACGTGGAAAACATAACCAACCTCGAACACGACAAGCACGTGTCCAAGTCCGTATTGAGCATAGAGGGAAATACAATATGAAATAAGCAATGGGTAGTTCAAGCAGCGACATCCTGAATAGAGACATGGATTTCAAATGTATTGGGTATACGACAAACTTATAGCCTTTATGTTATTACCTATACGTTCAGAAATCGTACAACAAGCTCTCTTACCCAGCAACACAACCGCGTGGCTGAAACAACGCCTCAATACAGAGATGTCGATGAGCCAACAGGTTATATTCAACTATCGCGAATGATCTCCTAGTTTATGACAGGATATCCGATATCCGATAGGGCCAGCTCCCGTCATCCTCTTTCCACGCTTCAGCACCTATCAGATCTGTGTAACGCCAGTATGGCGCTTTTCAGATGCGGCCTTAAATGGGCTACGGTTCGGAGCAACGCAGTTTGTCATATAACTGCGATACCCCGAACATGTAGTGAATCCATGATATATATAATATGCCTAGTGTGATGCAACGATCTATCAAGTAACTTCCTTATATATATGTTCTTTACACGTGTTGCTGCTTGCGTCTAGTCTCCAGAGTGGATCAATCACCAAGTTCTCAGTATAATGAGTATATTGGCGGAACACTATTATTGAGACGTTAAGTTGTCCGAGGATCTGGGAGCGACACTGGTCGCCCGGGTCGCGTGTGTGGGTAGTCGGCTATCTTCCATTTGACATGCATTATTCAATGAGCGAAGCGAATACATGTCGAACACTATGCCACGGTGGTCTATGTACCTCTGAGGGGAAATTTTGGACAATATGGGGTTGATCAATGGTGACATGGGTCAGAGATCCCCAATCCTACTTCTTCACCTTTGTAACGGCAGGGACTTCCCAGTTGGCTGTCTCATCAGCACCAGCTCCTGCTTATCTACACGCTGCCAACAGCGGATCATAGGTAATTAAGCCAAGATTCGAATCCATGTTCTGGGTGCAGCCATGGAGCGCTCATTGTCCTACGCTAGATCGAGTGCATAGAGAATGCCGAGTGCATTAGGTAGAAAATGTCGAGTGCATACATATTACATGCAATCGAGACAACAGTAGGGTGAGTACATAGCCGTGGCCATGGCCTGCTGAGCCGCATTGATACCGTTACACCACCTTGACTAATGGTCCGGCCAGCGTTCTTGTTTTGCAAATTGCTCTGTCGAGTGGCACGCTGCCTCTCACTTCGAACCAGTCATGATGATGATGGACCCCAGTCCATTCATTTCATGAGCCGCTTGAACCTGTGTACTTAGGCACGAGAAGATTTGGAAGAAGAGTGCTTGGAATTTTGGACGACAACTCTCACGAGCGGGAGGATGTAAATGCTGAAGTATCGGAAGAATATTGTTCTAAGGGACGATCACGTTGAACATTAGTACAAAATGGAATAAATAAAAGGAAACACTAGGTAGCTCTAATCATGACTGTTGAAGGGAATATCGACACCCGTATGAAGGTTCTGTTACGAACAAGTAGTGTCAGCTGATAATACTTGAGGTACCTTTAGATCTGGCCTCGGCAGCGTTGGAGAAACCAGAAGAGGGGTGCCCTTGATCCGTGTGCTGTGGGCACTGGTCCACGGTGTTTGCAGTCCAAGGTGAGGTACATTGAATCTAGCGTCATGGGCCGCTTGGGATTCTACAATAAATTGAGCCGCACATTTTGCGGCAGCACCGCCACAGTGTTGGTTCCGTTGTCCTTTTCCAGACACGTGGACGTCAACGGTCATCGTTGCACAGACCCCTATGTGATTGTTCAGCTCAAGTCACTCGGTCCCTAGAGCCATGGCTCATTCCTGATCTAGTCATCGGTTTGATTCTGATGTACTACGTCTGAGATAGGATTTCCAGAAATACCAGGTTCAAAGCCGCTATCATAGTTGTAGGAAGCTCAGATGAAATAGCAGATTCGCGACCTGACAACGACATCCTCGGGCAAGCGAACAAATTGAACGATACCATCGTAACACGCTTGCCGAAGAGGTGAAGCGGCATGCGGCAACTTAGAAAATGAGGTTGTGTCGCATTCCATGTTGTCGGCGTTCGTTGATGGCTGACACGCCTCTATCCTCTTGTCTGACTCTCTCGTTGCTGTCCGATCAAAAGATGGGGGAGTCAATTTGGCTGAGCGGCCTGAATCACATCCGGCATTGTGCAATAGGCGCCACGCTCCTGTCCGCGCACTGCTTGCCTGGTTTGACAGGCTCGTCAAACTGGTGCATTATGATTATCTCTTCATCCTCAAGACTGAAAGACGAAGAGACAGCAGGGCGGCTGTGGCTATACAGTACGAAGTGGCTATCGAGAGGCCTGTCTTGCCTGTGTTGAGTATGTAGTGAATGGATGTCTTCGCCCCCAAGCCGCTTATGCAGATCTGGGAGCCATGGAATCGACTGGGCTCACCCCTCAGAGAAGAGATCTTGGGTCTTTTGGGTAGGTATCCCTGGTGGTACCTAGGTTCTGTGACTACGTTGAAGCTCTTTCAAGCCAAGCATGTCATCCCTACTCATGTCACCGATTCAACCCCGACGGGCCATCATCACTTACCCGCTTCTCTGTGTCAGAGCCCATGTCTATCTGTCCATCTGGCTCGTCGAATAGCTACCGGGCCAGGGGTGGTAACGGGCGAGACGAGCAAGCCTGACATCGAATGGTATTGTGAATGCGACGACAACCTCGATCGAGTAGTGCTACCTCTAAAAGATTTCTCCAGGCCTCGTGGTACGGCGTCATGTAGCCCTCGATTGTCAGCTTAGAACCGAAAGGAGTTGTGTGCTGCAATTACATGTTCCACTGGTATCTACCTCCATGTACTTACGCATAGAATGTACCCAACGCAGTGAGGTGAAGCATTGCAAGGTATTGTACAAGATTTGAAGGCGGAAATGATAAAGGTGATATGTGTCAGGGCTTCGATGAAGAATTATACTTACATGTGCCTACATACAACACCCCATACCTTTGCTAACGGCTCACTTTCTGCACCGCGCATCATGCCGACGATGCCCTGCAGGGATGGGACCACTACCTAGTACCTTAGACATCCTATGGTACTATCAAGATAGCGCATAGGTACCTAGGCAAACTGTACATACATGTATATGGAATGGCTCCTCCCGACTGGAGTCATGTTTGCGCCTCGTGTGCCTTAGGTACCGATTCAGAGTTTATTGTACCGCTCAACCAAACGATCTGCAGTGAGTGTGTATTGCCCGAAGGTGATGATTGACTTAGTGCCCAAGTACATACATGTATACAGAGCACTCCATTAGTAGGTACCTCATGCAGGTAATGGGCCGTACAGTAGGTATGCAAGTCAAGATGGCTGTGGTGGTGTGCACAGAGGATGAGGCCAGCCACACCAACCAGTCACCAGCCACCAGCCACCAGTCACCCATACAAGCTTGGAAGTCCACCCTGGGCACTGAGATAAATGGAACCACCTGCCGCATCCATGCCGACAAGAGCAGAACAAGAGAACCCGGGCCTAGCGGGGCTCCCTTGACCACGGCTGTTGATTGGACCGATTGATCCCCAATGCGGTGCGTGGGCAGAGGGAGGACTGCGGCTTGCACGGATTGACAACTGGCACCCGTGCATTATGTACACTACGATGGGATCTCGTCCATGATCTTTGCAGGTCATTTTCGGTCAACGTTCTTCAGCATGCCTACAAATATCGGGCTCTCGCCCACCGTTTTCAGAAGAACAATGAGTCGGCCAGAAACTCGTCGAGTCTCTTCTCATCCATCAATACCTATCTATAGTCTTCTACTCTCAAGCCGAAAGGCAACCGTCTAAGTCCTCGACCAAGTCTCACCATGCCCAACACAACTGCCTCCTTGACATATGGGTGAGCATCTTCCCTCTCTGCCGTCTTCGAAGTCTCTCATATTGGTCTTCCTTCCCGGGTCGAGGAGTGAACGTTCACTCTCATTGTCCCCCTCTCAGTAAACCATAACCATAGCCCTCGCCGTCCAGGCTCAGTAGTTCTGGCCGTCATAAGTCGATGACTCTTGCCCTCGCCCACACCCTTCCCCCATGCCCTCTATTACCTCTATGTCCCTTCTTCCACCCCATCTTCAGGCCGTTCACTACACCACAGCCTAACACATGCCATGGCAGGTCGACCCCTAAGAAGTCCTCTCACAAATACTCCTCGTCGACCGACAAGAAGACTCTCGCCGATGAACGACTCCGTTCATACACATCGAGCCGTCATGGAGCCGAGCCCTTCACTTCATACTCGGCACAGGGCACATCCTCTAGCAGGCGCCTAGCTGAAGTAGAGAGGAGTGTCCAAGCCAGCATGACGCAGTATCAGACTGGGAAACACTCTGGTGCCTAGTATCTGCGGTCCATGATTGGTATGTTGCCGTCTTTATACGTTGCATACTTTGTTGAAAGCTGACGTGGCAAGTAGTTATGATTGAATGATATGTATGCTTAAGAGTATGTGGCTATGATCCAGTGACGTTCTCTTCTCGGGTTCGGCCTAGATCAAGCGGTATGGAATTTCTCGGGCACAAGCGAAGGCGCAATGGTATAGGAATAAACGTCATCTGGAAAACGGATGTGGTAAGTATGGTCTTGTAGTGGTTGAGGTCTCAATGCAAAGATTGATAATGCTCAGCCATCTCTTAGTGAGACCAAGTTGGATAACGAGCAATGGGCAGGCTCTCGTTACATTAAGGTACATTGATTAGCAAATTAAGTAGTATAAAGTAGTAGTACACTAACCGTTTCTGGCATACCCACATGTTTCTTGCATCCCGTCCAGGGTATCATGGTTCTCAACGCCGGCCCCGATGCATCCCACAAGTCCGTATTCGTATGGACTTTGATATCGAAGTTCACTTCGGTCCGTTTGATCATAAACTGTCCGTAAGT
Source organism: Xylariaceae sp. FL1019 (assembly GCA_022578705.1). Taxonomy (NCBI): domain Eukaryota; kingdom Fungi; phylum Ascomycota; class Sordariomycetes; order Xylariales; family Xylariaceae; species Xylariaceae sp. FL1019. Next base: position 1,976,022 of record MU391923.1, read on the forward strand.
CGTAGAACATAAGGTAGATCGCCCGGATCCTGAGCCGTAGCGAGTCGAATGACCGACCCCTGAGACACAGATCTCATGCTCGAACTCGATGAGAGACTCGCGGGGTACGGTCTCCTGGACTGAGCAAAGCTATTCGCACTGCTTGCACTAGGCGATCTTGAAGCCATTGTACCTGCGGTCTTGCTCTTAGGAGTCGTGGGGGCTGTGCGATACTGAATCCTCGTATTCGAATTCCGGATACCCAATCCCAACCTGGATTGCCTTCGCTGCGAATGCGAGCGTTTGACGCTGATGGAGCTAGCAATGCTGCGCGACGGCGTAGTCGGAGCTGAGTCCTGTGGAGCGTCGTCGTCAATGTGCCCATCAAGCCCGAAATAACTTGGATCGTGCCCTTGAACTTCGTATAGGACAGATGGATCCAGCGGCTGCATGTTTCTGAGCACCTCGGCAAAGAGGTACATGAGCTCTCTGAAAGTCGCATTGGGCATGGGTCGACCAGAGAAACGATCTTGTTCATAAAGTCTCAGAAAATCGGAGAGTTCCTCTGATTCAGATAGTACCTCTAGCTCGGTGAGATGATGAATGTACTGTCTCATTGTCATAGTCGGCATACGCTGTAATAACTCCAGGGCGTCCGCATTGAGCGTGGGCGCCTCTGAAAGAGGATCAGCTTCCGGGTCGGGTGGAGCCAGTGAGACAGCCTTGGCCTCGATCAGGTTCGGAAGCTCTGATATGACGGTGGTATACTGCAGATTTGCCAGGTCTGGCGACGCTGGCGAACCCCACCCTGAGTGTTCGATATGTCCCCAGACAGGCCGGACTGACGGTAATGCGATACCCATTTGGTCCTCTACAGTAGCTGGTGGTTTCGACCTGAACAGCTGTCGCGACCTACGACGATCGATCTCTTCCGGGACGTCCGACTGCTCCCTACCGGCGACGCTACCTGCTTCCGACGAGACGACGTCTGGGGCCATGACCTTAGGGCGAGCTTCCAATGCGATGGCTGCGCTCCGGCTGAGACTGACGACGATCATGTCTTTGACGTCTTTAGTGACATCGCCCTTTCTGATGGGCAGCCAAGCTCTCGGTATTCCTGCGAGTACGCTACGGGTCACATAAATCCGTAGAGCGTATACGAAGAGAACGATGATAACCGTGAGGACATAGATAATGCCGATGACGATGAGGTTGATGACCTGGTGGGTGGTCCTGAGGGCTTGTAACGTGAAATCGGCGGGAACGACAAGTAGCAGTATAGCCAAGATTAGACATAATAAGGCATAGATAGAATTGTAGGCAATGCGGAAGAAAAGACTGGTTGGCATGATGCGAGCGAGGGCAATCAGGTATTATCGTAAAGGAGTATCGAGTCGGGTTGCATGATTAGGTAGGTCGGTAGCTAGGATTTGCGGATGGATGGTCGTTTGATAAGGTCGGACTGCTGATTGACGAGTCGAAGTCGGTCGCAAGACCTGATGTTGATTAAAAGATGCGCTTGCCCATTCTGATGTTCTCATGCGAGAAACATGAGGGGGGCATCGCACGTCTGCGGCGCTGATGAGGTGCACAATAGGACGAAGGGGAGCAGGGGAAGGTTGCCACGCGGGAACTTGGACGTCAACATTTAGTTGCATTAGCGCCCGGATTTCTTAGGTAAGCCTCACGTGTGCACATCCAATATCCGGTACCTCGGGGCGCTGTGGGTCCCAATAGACCTACCCCTGGCGCTTCTGTTCACCGACGAGGTCCAAATCATAAATGTGACCAAAATGACGAGGACTTGGGCAATTGGAAAATAGGACAATGCATTTGCGATATGCTGCACGAGTCACACAGGTTGATCGTGAGAACACAATGACAGACGTCAAAAACCATAGGGGCCATGTCTTCATTCCCCATTCCTTTACTCATTATGCGCCAGCAATGCCACATTACTAATACACCCAGCCTTTTAGGTTAATAAAATCGTCGTCAAGATCGAGGCACCACCAGAGCAGCCGTAGGTACTAGTCTGCTTGCTGCATCTGGGGGCTCTCTGCATCTTGTTCCACGACACTCTCCTCCTTCTTTTCAGCCGCCTCCCGGGCTAATCTCATGTCGGCACGTGTCAATCTCAGATCACTGCTATATGGTGCAAATGCTGTCACCAGAGCGTTGAGATCATCTTTCAATGCCACCAGAAGCTTTTCCACTTCTGGACACTCTCGACTCTTGCTCGCGTCTGTCCAGTGCGCGGGGAACTCGTCTCGGAACCTCTCCAGTTTCTTAATCACGGCAGTAAGTGTCCGGACGATGGAGGGCACATCTCGTTGAACGTTGCCGTACTTGTCTTCGGCCAAGCTGTAGACAGCCAACTGTGAAAGAGCATATGCTGCATTCACGTAGACACTGAGCTCTGCATACGGTGAGCCGATTACTGCTTTGGTCAATCGTCGCGCGAAGGTACTCTGAAAGAGAGGACCAATGACAGGTAAAGTGAGGACCTGTGTTGCCAGGGCGCCGAGTCTGCCCTGCAATGCCTCGGGCTTGAGCGCAGCCTGTTGCTCTTTCGTTATTAGCCTGTCCGTAACATCGGCGGCTCTCTTCTTCAGTTCTGGACCGTAATCTTCAGCAAGTGTCCTCCCTGGCGATGTGACGACTTTCGAAACCGTTCTCTTCACAAATGCAGTCTTGGAGCTGGCTCGTGGTATGAGAACATCGTCTGTTCTTATCGGCTGTGCGATACGTTCGTGACGCTGCGTAGCTTCTGCAGCCGGCACTGCAGAGGCCGCAGGAGCGGGTGGCTTTCCGTAATCGTCAATCCTGCGCTCCAAACCTCTGATAACGTCGATGCATATTCCGTAGACCTGAGGCCACATAGGGCCCTCTTTGCGATCAATATCATCGAAAATGGCCATCCTCCTCGCTTCGTAGTCGCGTGCGATGAGTGCAAGCTCCCACATTGCGAAAGCCTAGATTGTCAGTTGAACTGATCAACTCGGGAAACAGGGATGATGATCGCTTACGGAAACCCTCTCCTTTCTGCTCTTGAGCCCGTTAAGTAAACTGCCGTTCGGGTCCTTCGACTCGGTTGTCAATGGCTGGCCATTCTTCAGGGGTTCACGCGAGAGTTGCACGCGGAACGCGACGTCTGCGAACTGCCAAAGTAGAGACAATAGGAAAGATGCCCAAATGGTGCGCAGAAGCATCCAGAAGCTCCATGGCCCCCCACTATAGGGAGGTAGATTGGACTTTGGGAGCTCGCTGTGCCACCATCGGAAGAACCACATGGACCATGACCACGAAGACTTTCTGAGGAAGTGGTACAAAATGACATAGTTGAAGAGCCCCGAAGCAATGGCAAACATGCCGGACCGAAGAACCGTGACAGGTATCCACCCGGCGCATTCTATCCAGGCTTCTGATTTGGCACCTTCATCCGCAGTCTTAGCCCTCACGGTCCCTAGAACCATGCTGTCACGGTCATAAGCAATGTGGACGATGCTTTGCACAACACCCAAAACTGTGAGAGATACGGTGTAGAAGACCGCCTGCTCATTGAGACGGGCGCGCCCGCTGGCGTGCGTGATCCATCGAAGGTCAGATTCCTCGGGAGTAGAGAGAAGATATGTCTGGCTGAAAACCCAGGCGGATATGCCGTAGATGAGGACGGTCAGAAAGTTCCGGAAAGGGAGGCCGGTATTGGCGATGGTCTCAAACGACGAGGCAGAGGACCGAATGCCCATATGCGAGTGGGCGATTCGGAGGATGATGATGGGAAGGACAGAGGCGAAGATGCCAAGGGCTCGTATGCCAGGGAGACCCAGAGGGAACCATGACCAGATAACTAGAACAGCATCAGTAATCCCGAAATATAAAACAAGCGACAGTTAAGGATGGCATACGGGACTGCCACGAAGATAGGGTCAGGGCCTCGAGATATGCGATGGCGAGTATGATGGCGGCAGTTCCGGCGAAACGTCTCTGCAGAGCTGGCTGGAGGAAGTCCTTGTAGGGCGCCCGTCGCGCAGCAACTGCAGACGGCATTGTGAATGTCACGCCGGGGGAGAAAGGAGGGAAAGGAGTGTAGGGAAAAGAAATGCAAAGACTATTAGAGCATTATCTGCATTAGCGGAGATAGAGCGATGCATCGACGCCCGCCGTCGAGTGGTGGGATGCGGAGGTTGGAGCGAGCAGGGCGAGGTGTGTCGTCGTCTAGGTCAACCAAAGTAAATAAAAAGACCATTGATATTGGTGCACTGTCATTTGGCTATTGGTGCACTGTTGCAGCTGAAGTCAGCCGCCACCACCTAACTACAGTCACCTAACCCAACCAACTCTCCCACCAAATTGGCTAAGTCCGTCACCACTCCAGTCAGCCCACCACCGTCACCCTCCCACCGTCACCCTCCAAGTCATCCCACCATTACCACCTCCACCACCACCACATTCAACCCTACTTTTCACCACCACGCCGTCGCCCTGAAGCAATTCCGACCTCATTTTTGACCTCCAAGGCATCAAAAACCCCCATTTTTACCACTTGCACGCCATTTGCAGCCCGCGAATTGCCTAAGGACCACGCGCGGTGCCGTAGAAGCACTTTTGGCCCGTCAGAAGGCCCTACGGGGTCAATATAATACTGCAGAGTAAGGCCGACGCCATCAACGGTCTGCGGTTATAAAAAAGTCACTCAGAGATGACTGAAGTGGTCAGTCAGGTAGGAAAGGTGACGAAAATGACGTTATTTGGCTGCAAAAGGCTTCAAAACGCGTGAAAACAACGTTTTTTCAATACAGATAATTGACTAACTTAACGCTTTTTTTAATGTAACACATATCAAAAACCACGTCAAATTGACGGGTTCGGCAGTCAAATGGTGATATTGTTGCGATAATGCAGATTGGTAAGTTTTACCAGCCAGAAATTAAAAAGTTGCATAGGGGTAGCAATTAGGTGATTGGCAGCTGGAGCCACCTGAACAGTGCACCAATAGCCAAACAACAGTGCACCAATATCAACGGTCAATAAAAAAGTTGCATTAGAAGACGCACTTCTGCATCACGGCGGTGTCATCCGCCGCTGCGTCGGGCGCGCTACCAGGTAGAACGGTCAGGAATACAGGGGCTTGGGTCGCATTATGGGGCCTCGAGGACGGGAGCTCTGGAGGGGCATCTCGGGGCATCTCGAAGCTGTTTTGGCAGCACATTTGTAGCCACAATGGCTCACTTGACGAGTGTTCTCCTACCCGAAACAGACTAGCGAGCAGTGGACCTATCCTTGAGTTGGTGCCTGTCCATGTGGCGCAGGGCAACCGACGTCAACGGGCAGCGAGCGGGCAGTGGACCTCTGCTCTTATCGTCGCTTCCCTCGGCTGCCTTCCTTTGCTCGACGACCTACTCACCAATCGTTCACTTCTGAGACGTTGTACTTCGATTGACACCGTACACTGCGGCTTTGGTGCTTTCTTTCTCTTTGTTGTCGCATCTGCCAGTAGATTTAGATTTTGCCAATTAAATTCGAACAGTCCCTCCACATCCGCCGACTCGCTCTATCTCATTCTCTTACGTGTTACCGCACCCCACGTTCGTTCACCATGTCCTTCGACCAGCTCTCCTCTATGGAGTCCGGCAACGGTGGCGGCAGCCAGAGACAAGATAATGGTGCATATTCCGACGATCCAGAATTCTCGCGCAATGCCCAACGCCTGATGAACAAGCTCTTCCACCTTCAAGGCAACATCTCTAAGCTGCGATCCGACATTGGCCTCCTCGGTACGAAGCGGGACAACCCACGGCTACGAGAGCGTGTTGCTGGCTCTCTCGAGGAGACTACGGCTGAATTCAAGGAAGTCGGAGAGGGTGTCAAGCAGATCCAGGCTCGGGAAGATGTCACTGTCAGTAGTCACACTTCTCCAGGTCCACTCTTACTAATTGAGGTATATCACAGCCTACGCAAAAATACTCCCAACAGAAGCTATCACGCGAATTCAAAGCAGCACTAGCCGAATTCCAATCCCTCCAACGAACAGCCATCGACAAACAGCGGGCCTCCGTCAGCGCCGCGAAGGCCGCAAACGAACAGGAGCATGCCGGCGAGTCGAGTTACAACGAAGGCCAAGTGGGTGAGCAACAGATGCTACTCGAGCGCCAAGAGGTGCATCTCGCCGCACAGGACGAAGTAGACTTCCAAGATGCGCTCATTGTCGAGCGCGAGGAGGAGATCCGACACATCGAAGAAGGCGTTCAGGATCTCAATGTGCTCTTCCACCAGGTAGCGCAGATTGTGAGCGAGCAGGGCGAGCAGATCACTTACATCGATGAGAACGTTACGAACGTGCGGGATGACACGCGGGGTGCCGACATTGAACTGAGGAGCGCTGCGAGGTACCAGAAGAACGCCAGGACGAAGGCCTGCTGTTTGTTGCTGGTCATTGCTGTTATTGTGACTATCGTACTTTTGGCTGTACTTCTCGGTTGATCGAGTTTGCTGCATGAGTGGAATCTAATATTAGTGTAAAAACGGGTGGCATCTGTTTGGGTGTTTGGAGTTCGGGAACCACTGGGTGAGGATATTTTGCGCTTTTGACCAACTGCAACATTGAATATATTTCTTATCCTTCATCTACATCCGAGACGTGACTTGTGATGTCCACAAGTCGCTCATATAGTACAGATCTGTTTTACAGTATATACACGCTATCTTTCAGCCAGCTTAAACTCTACATGAGTGTTGCATCCAGCATAATGCTCGGTTACGCACGCTCATTGACGTTTCTCGTTCTTCTGACCAACCGCCTGGCCTCGCTGAGGCAATATCAAGTCCGTCTCAACGCCCCGACACCTCTCCACGGGTTTCGCCTCGATAGGAATTGCCTTGTCGACGACTTTCTTGAAAAGCATATTCGAAGTAGTAGAAGAAATCCAGTAGAGATGTAGCGCAGCAGGCAGGCCAGCAGTAACAGGCCCAATCATGAGGGATACACCCAATAAGCCCATGAAGAATGTTCCCCCAATTCTGTTATTCAGGGTAGCTTTTTCGCCAGTGGGCTTGGAACCACGGGCCAAGCTAAGTTTGTCCCAAAACATTTCCTCACCCGGTACAAGATTCCGCAGGAGTAGGAAGGATAAGATGAAGGGAAGGATGTGATATGGATCCGCGGCTGTGAGATCGGTGAACCAGAGGAAGCCTTCTACGCTTAGGCTGGGGTCTACGACCTTTGATGCCGTTTCTATGGCTGAAGAGATAACGCTTGGATCTGATACTGATGAATCGATCGCTGTGCTAGCTGTCGAGGTAGCCTGGTCTCCGGTGGTAGAGCCTGTGAAGAGAGAACTAAGCAGGCCCGATGGACCACCACAAAGCCGTCGTAGACTATCGATGGCTAGGAGCCAAAAGGGAAAGCCGAGGAAATTCAGGTACAGTCTCCATCCCTGGAGGCCGAGTCTCTGATGGATCCTCTTTTCTACTTCCGCATGCCTAGCCTTGATCTCTTTCATGATCTGGTTCCGTGGTGTTCCGTCCTTGCGCACTGTTCGGTCTATCTGCTCGACCCAGATCTGCTTCAAAGGAATGGTCTCTGTACGGCGCTGGATGACGCGCCGTGAGTGTATGGTAAACGGCAGACGAGTAGTTGCGCCTACGGTGAAGGCTATCAGAGGGATTGTTATAAACCACGGCAAATGTGTGATTGAGTGGATGCCCATCATGAGATCTTGAGTTGCTTCAATGCTGTGTGTGACAGCCGGACCCAGAGAGAAGGCTCTACGGCCATTGGGCGGTGGAATGGGACTACGGGCATGGTGTCCGAGACCTATGTGGCGTGTTGAGTGCAAAAGAAGGTGAGTTGATGGTTGTAGTCCTCGAAGTGAGGATAGACCACGGACAGAACTCATCCTTGGCCAGCGAATGGAAATGAACGACTATCGTCTATTTGGACAAAGTCTGATCGCATGGTCGAGGTGCATTTCGCATTGAGATAAAAAGGTATGAAGATGAAGTCACTATCTTCAATGCATTTTGGTAGTCTCCGAAGTCACCGCACCTTCGGCAATGGAAGCCAGCAAATTAATATGATATTCCGAGGTCCTGTCTCACTGTCTCGATGAGAAAACTGACAACTCCTCGATCTGATGTCGAATGCATGGTCCGTGCTGCCGGCAGCCACTTACAGGGTATGCTGTATGGTGGTTGTGCTGCATCTCTTGGATACATGATGTACGGAATACTGGGGCTTTCGAGTTGAAAGACACCTAGTCATTCAATACCTAAGCTACTCAGATTAGGTGGATATTGCAGTCAATGCTCGTGATCATGTTAAATTGGTTAAGACGGAGCTGCTAAGACAGACATCCTTTCGTGAACTGTCGACCACGGGAGAGGCACGGGACGAAGCAAGATCACCTGCAACGGTCACCATCGGTACTAGTGAGAGGTACCTTACGGTAGTACCTAGGTACTCTCGCCCATAAACCCTGCTAGGCGACCTGCAGTCGCTGGAGTAGGCGTACCGCATGGCATCATGGTGTCCCACAGCGGGGTGATGCATGGCGTTAATGTGAGTGCGCCTCTTGTCAAAGTGTCAACAACTAAGGTCTCCGTTCTCCTGCTTGTGACTCGTCAATGAAATCGAGGACAACCGTGTCCATCACAATCGTTTATTCGGCGTCTTGCGTTGTGTTTGCGTCTTCTCCTTTCCTTATCTTCGGTCTTGCCTACATCATTGCCGGAACGCGGTTGAATCGGCCGCTTCTATCGCTTTACAGCTGATTTCCTCGCAGGATGCCAACCTGTGGCTGATCACTTCTGTCCCTCCTGTCCCCCCTCTTCCACCACTCGTGGCCATCGCCAGCTTCTTGGCGTTCGATACCCTCACAACACTCCCCGCGCTGTGTACAAATCGGTCGTCTTGTGTGCAACGAGCTTGTCGCATCTACATTACAATGCAATCCACGACCTGGTTGATCACAGCGGCGGCTCTCGCCTGTGGTGTCCTTGCCATTCCCGCCCTCAGCCTCATCTTAATCAAGGTTCTTGGGTCTTGCGCCGGCTGGTACCTGCGGAAAAAGACTGAGGGTCGTAGAGCGCTTGTCGTTCGAACTACTGAGGAAAGTGAAAGGGCATATCAAACCAAGAAATCAGCAGCACAAACCACTCAAAGCGACGATGAGTGGGAGAACGTAGATGGTGCCGTAGCGGGGTCATCCGGCAACGGAGAGAAGGGAAATAGAGACTGGGATGGCATCGTCGGTTTCTTCCACCCATTCTGCAATGCCGGTGGTGGCGGTGAACGTGTCTTGTGGGCTGCCATACGGGCTACCCAACGCCGATGGCCCAATGCTAAAATCGTCGTCTATACTGGGGATCACGATGTGAACAAGGACGATATGCTGTCTCGCGTCAAGGTAAGTGCAGATTGGCTTGTGATGCCTGGTTGATATTCTTTCCGGTACAGAATGCTAAATTGCTCTCAAGAACACCTTCAGCATCGACCTCCATCCACCTACGATACACTTTATGTACCTTTCGACTCGCCACTGGGTACTTGCGACCACCTACCCATACGCAACACTGCTGTTTCAGTCTCTAGGCTCGATGATCCTCGGTTGGGATGCTTTCTCTCTCGTGGTCCCCGACATATTCATCGACACCATGGGATACGCCTTCACTCTGTGGATGAGCAAGATCTTGTTCCCCGATGTTCCAACCGTGGGATATGTGCATTATCCCACGATCTCCACCGACATGCTCGACTCTCTCGACCCCACAAGCGCGGTCGGGAGCCAGGGAGTGAATGCCGGAAAGGGTGTTGGTGCGAAGGGGTTTGCGAAGAAGCAGTACTGGAAATTCTTTGCCAGTATATATGCTTCCATGGGATCATCCATAGACGTGGTCATGACAAATTCATCCTGGACACAATCGCATATCAAAGCTCTTTGGGGCCCAAAACGCGAGAAGCAGAAACGAGCCCATCCGATCGCTGTTGTCTATCCGCCCTGTGCTGTCACTGACATACAGGATGCCATCGACCTGTCACAGGAAAGCGAGAAGAAACGAGAGAAGTGCATAGTGTACATCGCACAGTTTCGCCCCGAGAAGAACCATCAGCTCATCATTGATTCATTTGCCCAGTTTGTCAAAACTGGCTCGAAAGCAGCTGAAGATGCTCAGCTTGTCCTCATTGGTAGTGTCCGAAATGACAGCGACTCGCGCCGTGTGTATCAGCTTCGGCTTCTGGTGAATGAATTGCATATCAAAGATCGAGTACTGTTTCAGCTCGACGCGCCTTGGTCCGACGTCCTCAAGTGGCTGGGCAAGGCCTATATCGGTGTTAATGGCATGTGGAATGAGCACTTCGGTATCGGTGTTGTCGAATATCAGGCAGCGGGTCTGATCGGCGTTGTCCACAATAGCGGAGGACCAAAATTAGACATCGTTACGGAGGTCGACGGCGAACCAACTGGTAAGGGACTGTTGATAACTGCAATCTGAACATTTCCCGGGACAATTAACTAACTTTAACTAGGATTTCATGCAACCACAGCCAAGGAATTTGCTGAAGGATTCGAGAAGGCATTCTCTGTTCCTGATCCACTCGCCGTCCGACTGCGAGCGCGCAAATCGTCCCAGAGGTTCTCGGATGAAGAGTTCTCGCGACGATGGCTGACAGAGTTACAGAAACTCATCGGTGCTATGTGACGGAAGAAACGATCGGACGAATAGACTCAAATACGATACCCCTGGGTTTGCATGACACGATGCTTTGGAGTTTGCTTTGCTTTCCGTGGTGTATTAGTATCGTGGACGGCCGGCCCGCGTACATTAGACGTGGTGTTCACATCACTGAATGAGCGATGTGTTGCAAGTGTCTATGTAGTCGATACAATAATAGACAGTGCTTTCGCAGGCCCTTGACTGTATGACTTATTATACAGATTTTTGCTGCATTTTCTTTACGGAATGAAATGAGAGGCGTGTCTAAATTTCGCATCATTCATTTGACATATTCCATTACATGATCTCGTTGCCGTGTGGCACGATTAATTCTATATCCCCCAGGCTTGCAGGTTTAAGGTATGTACATCTATAGAAGAATCGTATTATGTATAAAATAACAGGAGAAAAAGACACATCCTCTTATCTAAGTGGTCAAGCCACCGCTGTTCTTCTGTCTAGTCTCGGAAACAGACTCAAACGACCCATCGGCCTCTATCCTGATACCCTGAACGGCACTAACACCCTCGCGAACCCAAGTCACGTTGTGGCCCTTCTCGGCCATACTCGCGACCGTCGCATTGTCAAATGTGTACTCGAACACGGCGGCGTTCGGCATAAGCTGGTCGTGGATCCTGGGCTCGCGGATCGAATCCTCCATGCTCATGCCGTGCTCGAGTAGATGCCACACGACCTGTGTCGTCGAGCTGATGATGCGTGATCCACCGGCGGCGCCGACGGTTGCGAATAGGCGACCCTCGGAATCTTCGATGATTATGGGTGTTATTGAGGATAGCGGCCGCTTTCTGGGGCGGATGTAGTTTGCTTCGCTTGGCGCGTAGCCGAACTCGTTGCGTACGCCTGGGATGGAGAAGTCGTTCATCTCGTTATTAAGAATCACGCCAGTGGAAGGGACCATCTGGAGATTGCCGAAGAGTAGGTTTATCGTCGTTGTGCTGCTTACTGCCATGCCTGAGGCGTCTGCGGTCACGATGTGCGATGTGCCGTGGCTGTCTGGCACGTAGACTTTGTCTGGGTCGTAGTTCTCCACTGGTTGCGTCGAGTTATCCAGGATTTTTCGCCGTATGGATGCCGTTTTTGATGCTGAGAGCATTTTATCCTCGAGCGTGTCTGTGTCTGAGAGGTAATCTGGGTCGCCGAGGGCTTGGTGAGCGCCATAGGCAAATCGCATTGATTCGTCGAAGCGGTGGAGAGTGAGGTTTGTATCTGCTGTATCTGCTATGTTGTAGCCTTCCATTGTCTTGAGTGTGCTGAGTGCTACTGCGCCGCTGCTTGGTGCGCCGGATGAGAAAAGTTTGTAGTCGCGATATGAAATGCTCACAGAGCGGCGGGTGATGGCTTTGTACTCAGACATATCCTTTAGAGTCATTGTGCCGTTGTCTTTTTGAATTGTGGCTATTGTTGCGTTCGCTTCTCGGGAATTAGCGACGCAATTAGTGTTGGCGTTGTAAGAGCAGTAGATACATACCCATCTCACCCGTATAGAACACGTCGGCGCCCTCATATGCGATTTTCTCTAATGTGCTGCAATTCTGTCAGCATTGCTATATCTGATCAGTTTGGTATTCCTCACTCAGCATAGCGTTTTCTGTACATCGTCTCACCTAATTTCAGCAGAGACCCTTTTGGTTTGGTCAGCATATATGTAGTGAGGTGAAAGAAACCGATTACCTTGAGGTGCGAAATCTAGAGCCCAAGACGGATCATCTACCAAGAAATTCCAACCCGCCGACATGATGCCGTATTCCATGTATCGCACCGTATCTTCTGTAACGGGGAAGCCGTCGCGAGCCACAAAAGCTGCAGGCAAGACAACATTCTTCCAAGGCAGTGAGCCATATTTAATATGCGCATCCTCGAGCCCGCGCAGTTCGCCAGGCACTCCGGCAGCCAGTCCAGTCCAAACACTACCCATCACATTATCCCTATACATGTCCTCGAAAGCGGCGGCCGGCGCGGCTTCGCGGTAGTCAATGACAGTATGGTCTCCTGACTGGTCTCGGATTATAGCAAATCCTCCTCCGCCAAGGCCCGAATGGTACATGCCGATGACGCCGACGCACAGTTGCGTCCCAATCCATGCGTCAACAGCATTTCCCTACGCACGTAGTAAATGAGCGGTGGTGACACTGCATTTGATCGGAAGACTTACACCCTGTGCCAAGAGGTCAATGCCGATCTGGCTGCAGACTTTGCTTTCGCAAGCGACTGCTCCCTTGCGTCCTGAGCCCCGGTCGGAGGTCGTAATCACGGTCTGTCCTTCCGGCAACCATTCCGACGGCGGTATGACAAACCCGGCCGCGGCAGAGGCAAGGAGGAGGAGCAAGCTCGCGGGTAGCTCTGTTAAACTCCCTGCAAATGTCACGTTAGTTAACACTGGTATCCTGACCCATGAGGTAGCTTATCAATCTCACTTACTCATTTTGAACCGTATGTTGAGATGGTGAATGAGTGTCTGCAGAGGGCCGGAGTAGTCCAGAGCTGCCAACAGTTAAAAGTTAAAAGCCACTATTACTCAGGTAGTATATACATGAAGTCGTGATTATTAATCCCCTAGCTCGTGATGAACTCCCAGCCGTCCCAAAGATAAACTCATCTGAGGGCGTTATGTAAACGTGACCTGAGCTGATAAGAGGTAGTCGGGCTTCGTCTCCGGCCGATTGCCGCCCCTGGTTTAGGTAGGTTGTCCCGATGTTGTCGTTCGCGAATCAGATGGCAACATTGCTCGTTAGCCTGTCTTTAGTGGTTACTTCCAGCTTATCTCCGTTACCCTGAAGATCAAGATACGTCCCATCTAAAATGTTCGGCACTGATCTAGATTGATTAGAACTCAAAGGGCACTTCATCATAGTATCGACGGGTGACAGAGCACCAGCGTACGATGAGCTTATAATGCACTGCCACATCTCAACGCGTTCGTTACAGCCAGACTTATAAAACAAGAGTCAGTAACTCGCCGCAAAGTATTGTGACATGCACGCGTATTGATAAACCGAGAGAAGCAAGCTTCTAATATGGAGCCAGTCACAACATATTTCGATAACTGCATCATCAGCCAAGTTTTGATCTGTCCCTCGAGTCTGCAAGATGGTGGAGTGGAAAAACTACGCGACACAGATCAACAGTACTTAGGTATTGTCATCCGCGAGTCTGCTCTAGTTCATTGACAATCTATCTCATCCGAGGGAGCAAGCTACCTACTTTGTTCTCTGACTCCCTTACCCGCAAAGCCATGCAAATGCAAACCTGAACTCTCCTTGCCTTCCCCACTCCTTATGATAATATTTTTATATTTCTCCCATTTTTCTCATTTTGCGTTCGGCTCCCTCCTATGAGTGAGCTGATACATTGCTCCCTGTTTCCCGAACCACCTTTCGCTAGTTGGTTTGGCCTGAAATTTTAGGCACCCATGGACATACACACAAGAGCCTGCTTCATTTACTGCATAGATGTGCCAAATTTCATTTCATCGGATCGGGCACCATATTCTGCGTTGGTCCGAGTGTGTGACATCTAGCTTGCAGCCCCTTTTGACTGCTTAAAGCATACTGAATGTCAGTGATCAAAGCTCAGTTGCTCGAGATCACGCTCAAGATCTCTGAGCGTACGAAAGTCTCGCAATGGGCCCTCTGGATTCAGCAAGTTGTCAGGGTCGTCTAGCAGCGACGAATCCACATGGTGATTTGTTCGCGTAACGATGTGTTGCTTGTTGATCCGAACGAGTCGGGGATTCTCGGTTGACTCGCTACTCTTGGCCAGCCCACGGTCTTGATCGATGGCGTTCACACTTTTGGCCATGGAGAAACTACCAGAGATATCGCTTGATTCTTCTGGCATGTCGAAAAATGGCAGGCCCTTCGCAGCATATACGGAAGCTGTGATGGGGCAAGGGGGTGGACGTTGGCCGGTGACGTTTGCGAATGATGTTGTGTTGAGTATGTGTACAGGTATAGTCAGCGTCGCGCTCGGCACCCAAGTGCGGGTGGTGAAGAAATCCCTTGCAACAGTCTGCTTAATCTTGCCGCCTGCTGCGATGCCCATGGCTGTTGCTCGTTTACTCGGGTCGCCGCCACCACGTAGACGGAGAACCAAATGCATCACAGAGCCCTAAAGAATATCAAGTCAGCTCCACTGCGGCTAAGATCCCACGTGGCCGGATTTCCAGTGACGTACGTCTTCAAGACCGCACTCGTGTGTATACCAGGCTGTAATACTCAATTAGATATGCTGCAGTGGAAAAATATTGCAGCTCTACTTACAGTCCGTGAGTTGCATGCCAGCGAATATCAGTCTCTGTTGGTCCGGAGGAATACCTTCCTTGTTACTGATGAGTGATTTTATTCCTAGGATGGTATGACCTGGCGAAACCAATATAGGGATTCGTTTGCCTGTGAGGGTCTCGACAATGAGATGGATGTCTTCTGTATGTGGCATCTTGTCGTGGCAGGGCAAAGAGCGGGTTGGTAGACTTGGAGTGATTTCGAACTGCAGCCCGCCAACTACCTCTTGGCCTGTCAATTGGGCCTCGACTGTGTATCCTTTGCCCATAGGCATAGCAACAAACTGCCTGACAGTACCGGGAGACTCAGCAAATCCATCTAACCAGAGTTGGTCTGGGGTAACGATGTAGTCTTGAATGCTTTTGTGATGTTTTTGATTCTCTCGGCGGCGGTCTCTTGTTGCAGTAGACTCTTGCGCATTCTCACCTGACACGACGTTCACAGATCCAGCGTAGATCTTTATCATGAAAGGCTTGCCTGATTCGAACTGTATCCACATTGCTTCTCGCTGGTACATTGGAAAAAATACGCCACATTTTCTGGCCATGTCCAACGGAAGACGGTCTGCATAGTCGCGCACCTTGAACAGTGGGAAACTTCCAAGGTCAGGAGGAAGATTCGACTCGCCTGCATTGTCTGGTACACGGATAGTACGCTTAAAACCGATGCTGAGCTTCTGTTTACGGTAATTTCCATTGCCGGGGTCGTGCTCCACGATAAGCTTGTCATCGTGGACACCACACCTGAACGTGGTGTCGATGACCGTCATTGTGATCAGTACTACGTGACTGAGAGAAGGTTAGGAAAGCGTATATAGACGAGAAGCGGGACAATGTTTAGCCGGATAGGTACCACGCTGATAGCGAGCTGCTGAAGTCGTGGGCCGAACACGGGGTACTGGTTGCTGATGCGATGTAGAGGTTGAGGCAAGGTTCAACCATGGAATTTTAGGAAAAACAAGGAGGTAGGTAAGGTATATGACGGCTCGCATAGGAAGTAGTGTGAGACGCACCTGAAATATTGATAATCAGCTCGGCTACTAACAGAAACGCCTTGAGCGCGGTCGTGGTGTAGCAGTATGGCGAATCGGAGAATGAAGAGAGTGGGAGGCGCAAAATGAAATGGGATTGAGGATAAGGAAATGGAACCAGCGACTGGTCCTTAGTGGATAAAGTTATAGATCATGTGAAGAAAGGTGCTGCTGGGCAGCTTTTTAGTTTCGGCGGCTGTTGCCTTATGTGCCTCCTAATGCAGTAGTGGTGGTGGTGGTGCCTTGACGACTGCCGAGGAAACAACGGCGTGGGAGCTGAGCGTCGATACCTGCTAACTGCGGTGACGAAAACGACCTTGCTGATTGCAGGCACCCATGACACCCGATTTACATCCAAGTCTGAGCCCCATCAATTGTCTCTTAGCCTGGACAAGTCATCTAGGTGAGTGTTCCTGTTCTGCTTGCTACAGACAAGCAGTCATGTCAAGAATTGACATGTGCCGGAGGGACAAACGCATTGGACCCTGCCTAAGAAACAGTCAGCTTATCACTGGTAGAAGCGCCGAGTCATGGCGGTGGACGTTAATGGATATCTCGATGTAGTGCGTGCACCTTCCAGCATGAAAGCTTCGATATTTGCGTATAAATTTCGGCCGCCTTCTGCGGTCCAGGGCACAGAAACAAGACTTGACTAGCTTGAATTCGACAGCCTAAAACAAGATCAGTAAAGCACCACATGGTCTGCTTCTTTTTACCGTTCTCTAGTTTAAGTGAGGAAAGTTGAAGTGGTGAGAAACGGACAGAAACTCTAGGTAAACCCACATCCTCGAATATCACATCATACTTTCATCCCTAAGCCTTTGGACTATCGCCACCGCTTTATTTCACTGTCCACCTGCACCTACGAAAAATATAGGCCGAATTGTATGATTCAATAGATAGTAGAGTATATCCTCGATCCAGTGATATGCTTTCATTCTCTCACCTCAACGTCTAAAATTTCTACGGACAAGGGATTCTAATGGCACTTGTCTAGGCAATTCCAGAGCTTGTTGACAAAGAATAACTTCACAGAGAGACATCGCTTTGACACAATAGACCATGGGTCACATGTAGCTACTGAATCCTTGAAAGTTCTTGGTGTTGGAGATAGCGCTAAACAATCACTCTCTACAGATATTCAAAATATTCACTTGTACCTAAGTATTCCCGCTATAGATTTTTATATCGTAGTCTTTGGACCCTGTCGCCAAAGGCCCTCAACCCATCTTCTGTCGTCCAAGCTGGTGTTTCTGGCGCCAAAAACTTGCATAAATTCCAAGTCGAACGCCAGCGGTGAACTCTCAAGACTCATGATGGCCAAAGATACTCGCAAGACCTCCGGATGATCGGCCGCTGTATACTAATTCTAAACGCTACCAGAACCTTGGGTACACAAGCCAAAGGATTGAGTTTAATAGGAAATTATAGATTAAGCAGGAGGTGATCCCAGGCCAATCAAAGGCTCGGTAGAGCGCCGATGCCAACATAAACATTCCGCCACGTGTCTCAAGAACCGCCTCGCAGTGTATCGTGACATTAAGACATTACCGAACATGATGATCTGAATCTGGCCATTGGTTCTTACTGGTCTTTATAGGGAACTCATTTATCTGTACAAGTTCCCTCAGATCAACCCCTCATCTAACCACCGCCATCAGCATACCATCGTACCCCTTCTCTCCAACGAACTGCATGACAACGCTGTCAATACGATCATCTTTACCCGCCATCTCAACAACATGACGAGCACCTTGCGTACTAGCGTCTTGATTGCTCTCATCGACGAGTTTTCCTCCACGCACAATGTTGTCGACGTAAATATAAGCGCCTTGCTCACATGAGCTGATTACACGGTCGAGATAGTTCCAATTGTTCTGTACATAGAGCTGTCAGCACACTTGTTCGTAAATAATTTCTCCTGAGTCTTGTACATACCACTTTATCAGCGTCAATATAAACGAAGCCCAACTTCGGTTTCTGTCCACCTTTGATCTCCTCCTGGAGCACGGCGAGCACATCCAAGCCCGCCCCACGACGAATCGTGACTCTATCCGCAACGCCAGCATTCTCCAGATTCGCTTGCGCGGTCTTTGCATGGTGCTCATCGTATTCAATCGTCGTCACCTGTATCTCAGGGTTTTCCGTCGCAATCCAGATCGACGTGTACCCGCCGAGGGTACCAAACTCGAGAGCGTGCTTCACGCCCCGCGCTCTGCATTGCAGAGCGTACATCTTTGCTATGGCGGGTGCTGTTTCGATCTCGGGTAGGCCATTAGCGCGTGAGTTCCGTAGCGCTTCTAGCAGAGTCTTATGGTTGGGCTTTGTGGGAGGGTGTAGCCTCTCCGCTTGATAAGAATCCACATTTGTCCAGATCTGTCCTCGTGTTAGTAGGCTTGAGCTTAAGGTGTATCGTGATATGAGAATATGCATGAGGTGACTGACTTGAGTCTGAGGCAAGTCGCGATCCGTGAAAGTCAAACCCTGAGCAGACATCGTGTTGGTTCTGGGGAATGAAGATGGATGGTTCCTGGTGCTGATGCGACTTTATGCAGTCCTCCGTATGCTCGAGCTCGAGACCCAGGAGAAGACGAAGCTCGTGGACGGTATACTGTTTTATAGGCATTTCTTCTGTGACACTCTGTACCATGTAGCTGCCGACGGGCTCGGGATGTGACAATGTATGCAGCCTGACGTTTTAGTTTTTTTTCAATCTACCAAAGAACGATGGGTCTAATGCACGATGATATTCGTAATCATGTTACAATCAACAGTATGTCGTCCTACTTAAATACCAATTCTCGATCTCCGAGGTTGCCTCATATCGAGACGGTGCCTGAATCTCACTATGTCCGAGTTGTCGGCCGAGCTCGGTGTTTCAAGCCATTGAGACCGACCTTCACCCCGGGGCAATTACGCCAGCGTAAGACTCTAGACCTACGCTTTTGACTCATATTGTGCTCGTTCACGGCAATCCTACATATCGCGCTCGGACTCCGCTATGGCCGCTGGCGTAATCCGATGGAAAATGGCCAGATCGAGCGAAAGATCTTATCTGATGATCAGGTAATTCAGGCAGCAGTTTAGGAAATGATGATTTTCTGGAAGACGTGAGAAATCATGCCAGGGTGAGGTGTTGATGAGGAACATTCTTGGCCTGACCTCGGCGTATCTCTGGTTTTTCTAATGTACCTACCTAGGTAGGGAGAGTCCGAAGAAGTGCGACGAACTTCATTTGACGAAGTCACACACCAATCCACAGGACCGTTCAACCGCGTATCAAAGTCCCTCTATGTCGAATACAGAGTCCTCCTTCATGAATCACAGACAAGCACAATGTCCAAAATCCAACATCATCGACGTGGTCGACTTGACCAGGTCTCGAACTGATCCGGGCATCGCTATGTTGGGAACATTAGGCTCTTTTTTTTAATGTAGAGACAATTTGACATGGCCCATCTACGAACACAAACGAATCCGAAGGACTGATACTGTTATACTTCGACTGAACCGCTGTATGGAGTCTTGACTTGCATGTGTTGGTGTCTTAGGGGAGGCTCTGCGAAAAACCGACCGAGGCTACCTTGTTCAGTCAACACAATTCATTTCGTCTTCCAGTGTGCTGTGGTACGAATAATATGACAACAAGTCGGCATGGTCACAGCACATGCGGCAGACGATGATCATTGACAAGAGTGCAACCTGAATTCGCCTAGGCCTAACGACCGTTGTTCAAGTTGATAACTCAATATTCCTAGTTCTTCCCAGCCCCTCTCTTGCATAATAATCCATCGGATACACGCCGGTGTCACTCCAATCTTGCCTTTCATTCAGTGCAACAAGCGCCTCGTACGGTGTTAATAATGGCCGAGGAAACGCATATCCCCAGTCAATGCTCAGTCTCGGACAAGCGACCTGCACCCAGCACTCCACATCGCTCATCATCGCGAGCTTTCCAGGGAAGATCTCACTTAAGAGGAGGTTCACCCAGGGTATACCCATTGCCTTCAATTTGCTCTCAATGAGCGACATCGTAGCCGGGTTTCCCTGACGACCAAGCGACCCAAGAATCAACCCCCATTTCTTGGCAGTCTTCGCCGTCGTGATAGCGTCTCTTCGTAAGGTTTGCATTTCCTCGTGGCCGTACGTCTCCCGTGTGAGTTTCCTAGAATATGGATCGTATCTGTAGGCCGGTAGGTTGGGATTATGTATCATGATACTCTCGAGGTGAAAGCGGCCGTCGCCTAGGTACAGGATAATATCGACAGCTTCTGAGTCTGGTAGTCTCGGGGATGTGCATCCTAGTATTTCGCCTTTTGAAAGTGGTGCAATTTGCGGTATTAGCACTTTGAAGCCTGCCTTTTCCAGCGCTGTACGAACACCATGTATCGTCGCGTTGAACTGTATCGTTCCCACCATGGCAATCGTCTTCGGCGAAGCAAAGTTGCGCTCCATCGTTGCGAGGAGATGCGCAGTATCAATGCTTATGTCGACGAAGACGTAGAGAACCTTAATTTTGGTCACATCGACCGGTATCAAACAGCTGTGGGCATAGTGAACCAAGAGGTCGCATCCCAAAGCTCGTGCCGTGTAGTCATCGATGCAACAAGCTCCGTACGTGACATCGCCCATGATGAGGGTCTCAATACCAGGGCAGAACTGCGTAAGGATATCGGATATTGTCGTGGCGAATAACAAGAGACCTTCAGGCATCTGCAACGCCACCTTTTTGGCACCAGAAGACCGAATGCGATGAATGGTCTTCGGGATCTCAAATGAATAGTTAGCTGGTAGCAGCGCGATTGCCTCCTTCAATTCCGGGTTCTCTGATATCTCAGGCGGCACCTGATTTATTAACCTGGCAGGTCTTCTCGACTGTGAGGCTATTTCCTGGTCAGTATGCATTTGACTTGGGAGCTAAGTGCTGTAATATTCATACCCTGTATTAGTCTGGTTTCATCGCCATTTTGATCAGCTCCTCCGTTTTTGGCCGCAGTTCGTCGTCCGACAAATCTTTTCTTGGGCTGCTTCACTGCTGTTGTCAGTGGGGGCGGGGCATGGGCCTCTTCAATATCTGCAGCAATGCCCAGATCTGTCTGAGCGCGATCCTCTTCCATATCTTTCTTGCTTTCGGGATGGCTTCCTTGAGGCCGGAGGGGATGATAAAGACCTTTGAAAGAAGTACTATGACACGATCAAAGGCTTGAATGGAAGTGAATGGGATTGTTTGAGTGTTGTTCCAGAGTGTAAGAAGTGGGCTGTCCTATCCGTTGAAGATTGATGGCGGCCCGCGTTAGTAAACTAACTCCTCGTTATGTGAATACGGTTATCTTTGACATCGACACAACTACCATTCGATGTTGTTTGTCCGATGTTTCAGAGCCACAGCATCGTTCAGATTCAATCTTTCATCTGAGAAACAGCTTGCTGCGTGACTCTATTGAGTGGAAGGTGCCTTTTTCTCCCCCCCTTCGAGTATCGAGCAAATGGACAATGAGAGTTCGCGCCTTCTGAGCGCGCTTTAGTGCAAGGGCCGCGCTGTTCACCCTCCCGATTTGCGGAATCAATGAGAAGCAAACGACCCTGATAACGTCCTGCCGCTGAGGGCTTCTGGAATGACAAACAGCACAATGCCATTCTTCACAGAAAATGAGTTTCTAATACATGTTCGCACAATGCAATGTGTTCTGCTTTGTTGCCCTTTCATGCCCAGTGACATATAAGGCATGGCCTCTCGCAGCACTTCACATGTCCTCACTCCTCACCACCATAATCAACATCACGGATAAGTGTTCACCTTCTTCTGTACTTGAACATTTATCACCAAAGTTTTGCTTGAGCCGGCCTCACTCCTGACTTCACACCATCCTACTCCCCAATTCTCTCATTTTTCTACCACTTCTCGCCTCTATCAAGATGTGTACCTGCAACGCCTACACCTACGCATCCTGCCCCAAGGGACACTGCAAGTTCGAGTCCGTTTCCACTTGCTTGTCGGCACGGCTCGGTCTCAGGGACAAGTGCCAAGAAGTCATCGTGAACGGCAAAGAGGGTAAGCTTCGCGCCTGGCCGGTCATCGACGGCACTTGTCCTGAATGCTTTCCGGAGAAAGCTGCCGAAGAACAGAAGCAGAAGAAGGAAGCCGCTGCACAGAAGAAGAAAGATGAGGCTGCACAGAAGAAGAGAGGGGGCCAACTGCCTGAGACAGGTAACGTTGACTCCTTTACTAATATCATGTTGGAGTAGTTGGTCGGTAAGTTGTTGATGTTCAGGATTCCGATCGAAACTCCCGTAAGATCCTATGAATTTGCATCGCCATTCCTGAGTTTCGAAAGACTCTGGGAGGATATGCTCGAATCGATCTCTTCCTAACACTCATTTCGCCTTCCGACGGAGTTCGCCGTTTGTCTCATTCACTCATTGACGATTTCCCAGACGCTGAAATTTGCTTTACGCTATGAGCCCATTGATCGTGATTTTCACGTATCTGGCAACGGTTTGGCAAGCGTCAAATCCTTTTCGGATTGTGGCCTAGGTTTATTGCATAGGGCAGGTCATCAAGCAAGTGCAATCTCCCGGAGGACGCAGGATGCCTTTCATATAGATCATCAATCTCAGAGATACCCAGCATCATGGACTTGTAACACTTCTTCTACCCTCTATTGAGCAAGATGCGGCTCTAATACAAAACCATCCTGATTTGCAGTGCAAATTAGACAAAGAGACACTTCCTTGTTCCCCTAATTGACACATGATTCGCTGGACTACAGACCACTGATATAGCGACCTTTAATGATACTCAAATCCTTACAAAGCAGCCGTGACGATTATTCTTGTAGCAACATTTAGCGGTGTTGATGTAATTGTATGTTTGTTCCTTTTGTAGTTGGCTTTTAAACTTATGTAGAAGCGCCGACAGTGGTTTTCCTAGCGCCAAGAACTGCTTTTCCGACCGACGAATCATTCGGCTTCTCAAGCTCACCCGTGATCCAGTGTCCAATATCGGTCATAGCATCGAGATCAATGCCCGTTTTCATGCCAAGACTCTCTAGGAAATAGATCATGTTCTCCGTGGCTACGTTTCCAGTGGCACCGGGGCTATAAGGACAGCCGCCTAGGCCACCCACTGAACTATCGAATGTCCTTATGCCTCGTTCGAGTGAAATGGCCGTGTTAACAAGGGCTTGGCCGTACGTGTCGTGGAAATGCATGGCGATGTCTTCATTGCGAATTCCCGCGGCCGTCATACATCTCAAAAGCTCCTGAGTCCTTGGCGCTGTGCCCATGCCGGTTGTGTCGCCCAGGGAGATCTCATCAGCTCCCATCTCCAGTAGCGAAGTGGCAATCTCGGCGACTTTGTGCGGGTCAACCTCGTAGCCCTCGAAGGGGCAACCTAATACGACTGATATGTAAGCTCGGGCACGGATGCCCATCTGCTTCGCACCTTGGATAACGTCTCTGAATCTCTCGAGCGATGTGGCGATGTCGCAGTTGAGGTTTTTCTTGGAGAAGGTCTCTGTGGCGGCGGCGAACACGGCTAGCTCCATAGCGGGCTTGCCATTTATTCCCCGCAAGGCGTCTACCTGTGTCAAGAACGCGCCCTGGTGTTGTTGCAATATGCTCGTTGCGTTCTCGACGCCTTTGGCGTTGGGCGCGAGGAAGGAATATGTGATTGGAGCCGGCGAGGATATGTTTTGGTCGAGAATATGCTCCATTATTTTGCTGGAGTTGTCCATCTGCAGGGCAAGTAATCATATTAGTTTTGCCTCTTGCAATCGCCATGATAGCGGTATGCATACTTGGGGCACCCATTTAGGGGAGACGAAGGAACCAGCCTCGATGACAGAAACGCCCGTCTTTGCTAGCCTTTCTATCAATTCGATTTTGGTGGCCAAGGGAATCGCCTTCTTCTCGTTCTGTAAGCCATCTCTGGGGCCGACCTCGACTATGCGGACATCGCTGTCTTGTCGATGTGGTTCCCTAATATCGGAAGCTGTCGCATAGCGTCTTCGGCACGCGGCACGTGTGAAGGTGAGCTGCGGGCGAACTAGGCGGATGACAGGGCGCAGCGACGCCATCTTGGGTTTATCTCATTCGGCAGGTAATAATGTGAAAAGCACGATTGAATTGAATCCAGCGCGCCGAGGCTCTTAGTAGAGGTGTCGTCGTCGTTGGTCAATTGACAGAGTTGAAGCTATCAACGGACGGGCATTAGCGGCTTAAGCTTTGGACGTTGGGCGAGCCCCAATCCAATCCAATGTCTCTTAAACGGTAAAGGGGAATGGAGTCATCGTCAAACGGTTGTTCTTGACTAAATGCATGCAGGATACTCTAAGCAGCTTGTATGACTATAACAGCTAGCTCACGGTATCTCCAGCGCAAGTACATCCGTTTGCTCGTGCTCAAGCTTCAAGACGAAACCTCATACGCTTTCGCTCTCGGTGCTCTATTCGTTGATTTCTATGTTTTGATCGTCTAGATGGCGAATACCTTCGGACTCCACTATAATATCAAAATGGCTCACCGTCTTGATCTGATGCATTGTGTGTCACAGGAGTTTGATAGTAGTACTAAGTAAAGCTGAAGATGACGACGACCCCGCCGAGGAGGCTACAGTGGGGATGGAGCTTCTTGGTCGGCTGTGGCTGGGTTCTATCAGCAGACCTGGTTCTTCCACTGCGCTAGGTATCTGAGCTTCAACCTGCAGTCTAACGTCAATACCTCAGTGGCTGGAGCTAGGCTGGTCATTGTCCGCAGGTGACGATTGCTTCAAACCCACTCCGTGCGACACCATTCATTCGTCCACTTCAAGCTCCCATCAGCGCCGTCCCATCCAAGGGAGCTCCAAATCCTCCCTCTATACCTCGGACCTCCTGCCTTTCGCCAGCGGCCGACACCATGGATCCCCGCGAGTCTTCCTCCTACTCGGTCATACCGAGGATTCGCTACAACACCGTCGGTGGTGTCAACGGCCCCCTCGTCATCCTCGACAACGTCAAGTTCCCCAGATACAATGAAATCGTTCAGCTGACGCTTCCTGATGGAACTGAGAGACAAGGACAGGTCCTCGAGGCTCGAGGTGAGCAGTTTCGTCTCTTTTGATCTAGTCTCGTGATCCCCGCGAATTGCTGTTGCTTCGTGCTAACTATCATCGCCGTTTACCTACAGGCAACCGAGCTATCGTACAAGTTTTCGAAGGAACATCAGGTATCGATGTCAAGAAAACCAAAGTCGAGTTCACCGGTGAGAGCTTAAAGCTTGGTGTATCTGAAGACATGCTTGGTCGTATCTTCGACGGCTCAGGCCGAGCGATCGACAAGGGACCAAAGGTCTTAGCCGAGGAGTATCTCGACATCAACGGCAGTCCGATCAACCCCTATTCCAGAGTACGTGTCCGATGGAGGAGATAGTATATCCTTTTGCAGGACTAAGTTATGTCATAGGTCTACCCAGAAGAAATGATCTCGACCGGTATCTCGACCATCGACACGATGAATTCGATCGCTCGTGGACAGAAGATCCCCATCTTCTCTGCTGCTGGTCTACCTCACAACGAGATTGCTGCGCAGATTTGTAGACAAGCTGGCTTGGTCAAGCAAAAGGGCGCTACCAACAAGGGTGTGCACGACGACCACGAGGAGAACTTCTCCATCGTCTTCGCTGCCATGGGTGTCAATTTGGAAACCGCCAGATTCTTTACCCGTGATTTCGAGGAGAACGGCAGTTTAGAGCGTGTCACTCTTTTCCTCAACTTGGCCAACGATCCTACGTATGCCTCCGCTGCTGACATCTCGTCCCTTCTTTGCTAACACTTTTGCGCAGTATCGAACGTATCATTACTCCTCGTCTCGCCTTGACCACTGCCGAATACTACGCCTACCAGCTCGAGAAGCACGTCCTCGTTATTCTCACCGATCTTACGGCCTATTGCGATGCCCTTCGTGAAGTGTCAGCTGCTCGTGAAGAAGTGCCCGGCCGACGTGGTTATCCCGGTTACATGTACACGGATTTGTCCACCATTTACGAGCGAGCCGGCCGTGTTGAGGGCCGCAATGGGTCCATCACCCAGATCCCTATTCTTACTATGCCTAACGACGATATTACCCACCCTATTCCTGATTTGACGGGTTACATTACCGAGGGTCAGATCTTCGTCGATCGTCAACTTGACAATCGTGGTATCTACCCGCCCATCAATGTGCTGCCTTCGCTTTCACGTTTGATGAAGTCTGCCATTGGTGAGGGCATGACGAGAAAGGATCACGGTGATGCGTCCAACCAGCTCTACGCCAAATACGCCATCGGTCGTGATGCTGCAGCGATGAAAGCTGTCGTCGGTGAGGAGGCTCTGTCGGCCGAGGATAAGCTGTCTCTGGAATTTTTAGAAAAGTTCGAGCGACAGTTCGTGACCCAGGGTGCGTACGAGTCTAGGTCCATCTACGATTCGTTGGACATTGCGTGGAGCTTGCTGCGCATCTACCCTAAGGAGTTGCTCAACCGTATCCCGGCCAAGATCATTCAAGAATACTACCACCGCTCTGCTGCCGATCGCAAGGGCAAAGGCAAGGAGAAGAACGACAAGGGCGTGCGCGACACAGAGGATCAGCCTCAAGAAGAGGAGAACCTTGTTGACGTATGATCGGAAGTATGCTCTATCGGGGTTGTGTGTATAGGCTTAGTGAACACTGGCACATTGCAGGAGTATGGGTCTGCCCTTTTTAACAGCATTCAATACAAATCCTATCTCGAACTCGTACCGTTGCGAGCCGTTGGCGACGAGATTCATCTCTCTAAGCGGGCTGAGTTTGATGTGTGATATAGTCGCAAGGTGATTAAACATGGATTATGAGAGAAGCCGTCCCATAAGCACCGTCTTGGCTATTGAAATCGTCATATACTGCTTTCGCAATATGCAAAGATAGAGCTACTATGAGATTCAGACGCTTACCCAGGGTCGAAGCCTGCGTAATTTACCCCCCTAGGTGATAGGCAATATAATTTTCGAGGGCCTTCAGAATCATTGCGCGCCTTTTGATTCAATAGTTACAAACTCATCTTCGACACAGGTTCATAACATGGCATGCAATCAAGCTATATTTTAAAGTATTGTGAGTGTCACACAGGGGTAGCACAGCACCGCGCGCCGTCGGTGAGTAATGATGCAGGCAACGCTCACAGCGCGAGAAGTGGACCCGGCATAACTTTCAGTTTGTGAGGCAGTCACAGATGCCAACACCTCTCGACGAAGTTGCCATGTTTAGAAGGGAACCGGTGCTTTACAATGATACCTAAGAGCTGAAAAACACGCACAGTCCTAGGTGCACCAAACGCACCGCGCGGCCAATCCCTAAAGACCATCGAGTCCATCTCCCACCCCAGGCAGAACCCAGGCTCGCCAGGCATCGCTCGAGTATTCGCGTCTCGAGTCTCTGTCTCAAATCGTGACTTGCAAGTATTCGGCTTCCCATGCGGGTGACAAGGCTCAGAATCCTGTCACGTCGGTCGGTGAGACCCCAACTTTCTCCATGGCTGAAATAGGAAGGTCAATGCCGAACAACCATGTCTTCATTAACAAACATGCGTCACCGCGCGCATTACGAATGTCTAACAACCCGTCTATGATATCAATCTCAGATGATAGGTATTCGACGGAAGCTATCAGAGAGTATGAACAAATTGAGTCTTGACTATTCAAGATCATACCTACATAGTAGGTTATAACATTAAATTACTCGAGCAACTTTGCGAAGAACCTGTCACGACTCGACTGGCCCGACAACCGAAAGATCCAGCACATCCCCGCCCCGCAAGCTGTTGTTGGTCTTCGCATCGTCAAGCAATGGGGATGATGGTCCGATACCGAAGCGCTAAATGAGATCCGTAGAAAAACGCTCTTATCCCGTGCCGTATCAAGGACAATGACAAGGACATGATATGGTTGCGAGACTCTGAGTAGAGCGTTTGTACAGGTCCCAGGGCCATGGGTCAGAGGCCTTTCCCAAGTGCGGAGTTCATATACTACCTAGTCACGATGTGCAAACAGAGCAGAGCTACATACGGTAGTAAGCTTTCAAGTTTGCCCTTGCTTCGTATGTCCAATGCCTTGACCTTTTGTATTCCGAGATATCGGTGCGCAGGGTAATAACCTAGCCAAAGGCCCAAGGGGATCGAATAGTGACTTCGGTATCCGGTTGGTTCTTGTGCAGCGTCCTCATTTATAACATGCAGGACAGTGGATGCGACTTTGCGACCTCATCTCCGTCATCTTCACAGCTCAAGCCGCCCGCCAGGGAAAATGCCCCCTGTCTTTTCTTCTTTCCCCGACTTCTCACCCCAACTTTTTCGCTTCCTTGTTTGCCAAGAAAGCGGAGTAGCTCAGGTCACCCCAGCCTTCGCCCGGGACCCAGGTACCATTTACACTAGCTCACCAACAGCTTGCGTTGTGATTCGACGGCAACCAGCTCGATGAAGTCAGATTATCATGTTCCCCGGATCTCACGCTTCGTGATCTGATCCCTCGGCGCTGCTCGCCATTGAATTGTCCCGTGATTCGTGTGGTACCATTAGTCAATGGCTCTGCGCGTGAGCTGCTCACGTTTTCCTGCGGGATCTGCGCCACGCTACCTCCATGCAGCATGCATACGATGGACCAGGTTTGCCCAACTTTGCCCATAAAAGAGTCCTGATGTTTCCTCGAGCCTCAGTCACGATTTCTCGTGTTGCCCGACCATTTCCCTCCCCCTCACTTTACGTGACGTTCAATTGACTTTCACGCGTTCCGCCACTAGGAATTGGTCCCCTCCAATACGTACCTACGTAGTCTTCAGTCTTCTCCGAGACCTACATTGACCATACTCAAGCTGTAGTTGCCACAAAGCCAAAATGCGCACAGCTAGTTTGGCTTCGTTGGGAGCTTTATTGCTCCCAATTGCTTCGGCAGACTACACTACTGGCCCAGATAAGGACGGGTTGTACTGGATTGAGAGCGAACACCTCTCGGCCGGCTTCATCCCCTACGGAGCTTCTATCTCGAGACTTCTCATCAATGACCAATATGGGATTTCCAGAGATATAGTTGCCGGCTGGGATAACGCCAGCTACTACTCGATTGATACCCAGCATCCGCACTTTGGAGGCGTTCCTGGCCGATATGCCAACCGCATTAGGAACAGTACCTTCGAGATTGATGGCGAGACCTACCACGTCACCCCAAATGAGAATAAGACACCCGATGCGCCTGAAGGTGCAGACACTCTGCACGGTGGCCTTGACGGATGGGACTGGAGGAATTTTACCGTCGTCTCACACAGCAAGGACAGCATCACCTTCTCCCTCGTTGATCCCGATGGCAAGGAGGGTTTCCCTGGCGAGGTCGTCTCATACATTACATATACTGTCTCAGGTTGGACGTGGGACCTGAACATGGTCGCTATCCCGACAACTAAGAAGACACCCATTATGCTGTCCAGCCACACATACTGGAATTTGGACGGGTTCGCCAACAACGAGACCAACACAGCCCTGAACCACACCTTGTACATGCCATATGCTGGCCTGCGCGTCGATGCTGACAACATCCTCATCCCAACGGGCAATATCCTTGCGAACCAGCGCGGCTCGGTCAATGACTTTTGGAGCGAGCCCAAGCAGATCGGCAAATCCTTCTCTGACCCTGAGATTCTCGGCAACTGCGGCTTCAACTGCACGGGCTATGGTAAGTCATACTATAGATTTATAACCCAATCTTAATGTACTGATCATTCGGCAGACACTTGCTACATCTTCAACCGTGACGAACGTGCCGCCTATGACTGGCGAAAGGAAGATAGCTTAGTCGCCCGTCTTGCGTCCGAGTGGTCCGGCATCCAAGTCGACATCTACACCGACCAAGACGCTTTCCAAGTCTACTCGTGCGGCGGCCAGAACGGCTCCGTGGCACTGAAGAAGACACAAGGTCTTTTCGACAACGCCGACTTCCCTCGCACGATTCCCCAGTATGGCTGCGTCGTTATGGAGGTTGAGGACTGGATCGACGGCATCAACCAGCCCGAGTGGGGTCGCAAGCAGATCTTCGGACCTGGTGACGACCCTTATGTTCTCCAGGCTAGCTATGTCTTCTCTATCAACTCCACCACATCGTCCTAGAATGGCGGTTGTGATACTGTGGGTGGTAATATGACTAGCTCGGCAACGCATAGTCCTACAGCTACGCCTACAATGGTGAGGCCCGTGCCTACTAACGCAGCTCAAGCTAGAAGCTCTATAGTGTTCGCTCTGTTGGTCTTAATGATGACTATTATGGCTATGCTATAGTACTTATTAATTTAATAATAATTATGAATCAGTGATGTGGCTTACGGGAGTTGAGAACGATTTGCGAAATGGTATATCTGCAGTGTGTAAAGTCCCAAGTACATGAAACATGTCAATGACTTCAGCTCTTCACTCATGACTCCACCTCAACGGCTCGGGATAGAGTCTCAAGGTCCCTGTAGCTAAGCACAATGAGATCTGCTTTACGTTACAAAGCTATTGTTTTCTCGAAAAGATACAAGCGTCGGTCTTACAAAGAGCTTGAGCTCACTCACAATAATAACGTTTCTCTTTGGCATAGCAATGAAACATGTTTCAAGTCCTGTTTGTCCACTGAAGGGCAAAGATGTCAGTTCGCAAACACTGAATCGAGATGGTAGCAAGACTGCATGGAAGCTAGGGCATAAATACTCCTAGAATGCTGCCATGGTCTACTAGTTTATGTGGTAAGACGTTCGCATCACTAAGAAGAGTTCTGATATCCCTTTTAGTATCCTTAGATCGTTCACACTATAGACAACGACCTTCCCACGAGCCATTAGGTCTGCACTTGTCATGGTGTTTTGCAATCATGCCTGTTCGGCAATTCATCCCCAATGGGCATCGGGCAAAACTGTCCTTATGTATACCTCGCTTTGGGACAAGTCCAAAGAGTCGATACCCGTCACTAATAGTCCATTTTTAAGCAAATATGAGCTCGAAAGGATTGAGTACAGTGAGTCACACCGGGGGTACGCATGGGGACCGCACGAACCATCACGGGTTACTCCCGGCCCTGTCCTAACCAAGAAAGAGCTTGAAGAGATGGCAATCGAATCCTCGATAACAACTTTCATGTGTCATCAAGACACCCGCGAAGCGATCAAGTGGGCGGAGAAACAATATGAGGAAATGACGAGTGCCCTCACTGCCCACGCCGATAGTCTCTACAAGCAAGCTCGCGTAATGAGAGACCCAGCAAAGGCTCAGCACATGTATACAAAACCCTCCCTCCTTGGGTTTGCAGATAAGTGCTCCGATATTATAGCGAGACATAATCCAATGCTGGAGGATCGAGCTAAAGCTCGCTTTTTCCTCTATAAGCGCGCTCTGGACCATCCCAG
The DNA here is from genome assembly GCA_022578705.1 of Xylariaceae sp. FL1019. Lineage (NCBI taxonomy): Eukaryota > Fungi > Ascomycota > Sordariomycetes > Xylariales > Xylariaceae > Xylariaceae sp. FL1019. Next base: position 2,007,464 of record MU391923.1, read on the forward strand.
GAGTCATTACTACGCATGGTGTGACCAAGAAGCTTTATTTTTCAAGCTCACGATATGGGCGCTCCGGTTTGAGATCCTGGTGCGCTACAAAAGATGCCTCGAAGAGAAAAACCGGGTAGAAACCTTCGGATTCAAGGATTCATTCCTTGAGAACAAATTCGATACAATTGAAAGGATGGAAAGGGGTTTGCTGCACTGCTGGTATGAAATCACCGCACTCTTCCCTTTCCTCATGAGGCGTCCCGAAATTGATGAGTTGATTGAGGATATGGGATATCGGTTATTGGAAGAATTGGGAATGGCCGGCGAGAAGTCCTAAGGTATAGCCTTAAGAGGTAACTCTAAGCACAATACCGAAGTGAATCAAAGATATGGATGAACAGTTGTCTGTCTATTGCATCATTGGAACGTCTGTTGTAGCTGCAAGCGAGACCACCAGCCATTTTTTGTTAGCATCAAGACAACGGCACTTGGCTAGCTTGTGTACGGGTGATGCAACATACGGGGTTGCTGCTTAAACCCAGGTAATAGTTCACACCACATCACTTTGCGGTCAGCTGAGTCACTAAGTCAGCAGAGATAGAGGCTAAGCATCGAATAAAGAAGAATCATCATGTTACGCAAGAATCTTCGACGTTTCTTGATTATGTCTCGGGAAGCAGCAGTACCACCTGTTACGAAAGTATACCAGACCGTCGCCGGCCCTCCAGTCAGGCTAACCGATTGCTAACGATAGCCTTGAATACGTACGATAGCAAACAATAACTGACCAAATATACTAAATAGTGAGACTTAGTATCATCAAGCTGTGTAAAACCTATAGATGAGGGGATATTAAGGCTAGCTACGAGTACAATGAGTCCGCATTAAAACAGTGGCCTGCTGCTATACGACCGCGTATGTGACATGTATGAAGCGCAGGCTTGGCTATATTGAAGAGAGGCATAGATATGTCTATACCAGTCATTGCTAAGAGAATTTGACATTACTTACTCGTCACATCGAGAGCTATGTAACACTATAAAGGCAAATACATGTCCGAAGATGACTTGTCTGGTTATGACTCTTGGGTTACATGAAATGGTAAGTCCAGAACTGGAGAGTTGGGGCTAGATTTCGGACATTTACTAACTGAGAGTAAGTTATGTTTCTAATCCAGTATTGACAAAATTCCTCATTAAATATGAGGTAATGCTTTGTTCTGAAGTGCTCAGTGTCACTCTCCATCGAAACCGGATGTATCTACAGCGTCGAATCGAGTACTGCACTCAAGACGCCTACTGATCCGAATATTAAGCCCACCTCAGTGTAACGCGCAACAGTCTAATAGGTTCGCTGTTTAATTCGATATTCCTAACGGACAATTCGAACGTAGTAACGATCGATTGCTGGACGCGCTTAATGGCGACTATGTTTCGCCCCTGTCGAAAGCCAATCGTTCATCCACGTAAGCAGGAGATAGAGCTCAATATGCTCCAAATTGCCTACCCCATGAGAACGGCTCATTTCAACACCAACATATACATCATAGCAATTCTTGCAGCTGTAATGCTCATAATCTCATCTCATCTGTTAAGATAATGCAAATAGTATATATATCCAATACTGCCTCTGTCCATCTTCCTTATGCGTATCAGTACAACCCCTTTTCTCTCTTTCCTCTCCTTTCCCTTTCCCTTTCGCCATCCCATTCCCTTCTTTCTACGCAGCACTCAACTCTCCAATCCTCCTCTCAATCTCTGGAACCTGCCTAAGCTTAACCTCCAGGTCCTCCTTCTCATCCTCAAGCCTAAGTCTTTTCTCCGCATCCAGCGCCGTAAACACAAAGTTCCCCTGCCCGTCAAATTGCAATATCCTGCTATGGTATTTCCACAGACTCCGGCGATGAGACACCGTCATCAACGTGATTCCCATCCCCTTCGCGTTATCATACATGACCTTCTCTGTCTCTAGCGTGACACTACTCGTGCATTCGTCCAGAATCGCGTATCTCGGCTTATGGTAGAATAGTCTCGCCATCGCAACGCGCTGTTGCAAACCACCAGACAGTACATCTCGCCACTCTGCCTCGGCATCCCAGCCCTCGGCGTAGAGATCGACTAGATGCTCGAGCGAAAGAATCTTCAAAATGTCCAGTAACTCCGCATCGGTGACACCCCGCGAGCGGACTGTGCGTAAACTATCCGGGTAAGTTATTTGTTGTCGCAAACTCCCTCGCGATAGGTACGGCCGTTGCGGAATATAGAAAATATCAACAAACGGTGGTTTATACACTGTTCCGCCGTAGACCGGCCAAAGTCCACCGAGGATACGGAAAAGACTCGATTTGCCACAGCCGTTCGGACCCACAACTAAAAGATGGTCGCCCTGCTTTAGCGAGAAGGACAGCGCCTGGACGAGGACGTCGCCATTCGGGGAGATGATAGGCACATCGATAAACTCAATATCCTTACTCTCGACAACCTTTCCGCGGCCCTTCAGCACAGCTTCGTGCCCCTCAGTGCCCGAGCTCGAAACGAGTTTCTTTTCGAAATGGCCCGCTTGTATGTCATCCATGACTTCCAACAAAGAAGCCACACGAGATGTGTACCCAGCTAATTCCATAACCTCGCGGTAAGAGAACATGACACGACCGAACGCATCCGAAGCGCTAAGCAGCATGCGGCGATTCGTGACGAAGCTCTCTGTCCTGTCACCCATGCTGACAACGTCGCTGAGCTGACCAGGAAGCTTGAAGAATACGGGTACACTGCAGAGCATGAGACCCAAAGCGCCCCAGAAGTATTTTATGACAAAGTCTTCCATAACACCGTGGTAGAACCGCCGACGTAATATGTAGTTGACGTGCTTGATGAGTGTGAAATAGCCCTTATCGAGCGTGTCCTTTTCCGCCTCGTGGCCATGGTAGAGTGCGACCTCTTCGCTGTGGTCTATGAGTCGCGAATGCTGGAACCGGAATTCGCCTTCTAGTCGGGCCTCGTCGGCGACGTATTTGCCGAATGGCGGAGTGAGAGCACGCATGACGGCGGCTGAGAGCTGGACCAGCAAAGCCATGAAAACTACACCTTCGCCACCGACACTCTTCGATAGTGACCAGGTGTAGATTGTCTGTAATGAATGAGTTGGAAAAATTAGACGAGAAACCGAAGTCAGAACAGACATACCATGTCTAATATCGGCTTAGCCAGATTGCTGTACAACTCAGCCAAGCTATTCGAGAACTTGGCAACATCAACAGCAATCAGTTGATCAGGGTTCTTTATTCGGTCGTCCAACGCAGATAGGCCGTAAAAAGTGAGTTGCGACAAGTACTTGTCGTGTATGAACTGAGTGAGTCGTGTTCGGTATTTGAGTGAAAGCTCAGCTTGATGGTAAGACAACTGAATCCCATCCTGATCAGCCTACCATTCTCTTGACTCATTGCATTTTCAAAGCGACATACCATGGAATTCGTGAATGTGGCGGGCACAGCAATCAGCATCCACCACACGATCCTCGTCAAGAACTCCTTGCCGCTCCCTTTGACAAGCGCTTTTACGATCGCACCATCCATCTCAGCAACCTTCAAGCTGATGAGCGTGCGTACCACAAGGAAGAAGCTATGGCTCATGAGCAATCTAGACTCCTGGCTGCTTGCGCTCGGGATGACGATCTTCAGCAGCCGCAATAAAGAGCGGAAGAACTCGCGGTTCAACTCTACTTTCTTCTTGCTCGCGCTATCGGGCGTGTCGCTAGATGTGGTCCCAGAGTGCCTTTTTGCCGCCTCGCGGGCAGATGCAGCTTTCTGTTCGGAGATGGCATTGCGGATACGGTTTACAAGAGCAAGGAGGAGAGTTAGGTAGACGGCACGAGAGATGCGGGTGCGATTCGAGACGTAGAGGTCGGTTAATTGGACTAGGATGCTCTTGAGGGACCGGTCGGGGAGTACGAGTTTAGAATGTACCGCCATGGCGGCGGGATACGGAGTGTACGCTCCCTACGTGCGGAGGGGAGGGAGAGTATGGATGACGACGAGGCACGAGAGGGAGGCGGAATACTTTACGGAGAATGTAGCATAACTCCAGTGCAAGGAATAACGTGATACCATTGACTGGAACAAGTGAAACTGTCTATATGATTGTTGTTGTTACATGGTCAGTAGAATGTAGGTTGGTCGTTGCTGACTCTTCGCAAGTGTTGCGATGAATGGGGAAGCTCAGAGGATTGAATGCATGGCCCTCGGCGAAAGTGATTGAGCGTCTCTCGGCGGCAGCACCAAAGTGTCAAGGGTGACGTTTTAGCTTGCATGTGATACCATGACCGTCGATCCCGTCCAGTCCGGGGAAAATGTGGCTAGAGGCATTCCAAGTCCACTCCAGGCTCCGGGGTGTGGCTGCTGGGCCGACTCTGGTTTGTGGCTTGCGTTCCCAAGGTTTCCAGCGGCTGGACGCGGAGGAGGCTGCCTTAACCTAACGTACCTTAGGTAACCTTGACATTTTCTCCGTTCGCGGGGTTCCCAAGAATTTGGTCGTCTAAGTGGCGTGAAGCCATTTACGCTGTCAGTATTTCTGCTGTCGCATAACACCGCGTCCCATCTTTCAACGCCGTCGCACCACGTCAACGAGAATGGCCGACGAAGAAGAAATCGCCGTGTACGATGAAGTCGAAATCGAGGACATGACCTTCGATGAGACCCTGCAGATCTACCATTACCCATGCCCCTGTGGCGACCGCTTCGAGATTGCGCTTTGCGACCTACAAGACGAGTCTACCGACATTGCAGTCTGTCCTAGCTGCAGCTTGATGATCCGCGTCATCTATGATCAGGTAAATTGCACGAGACTCTGTTCTTTCTAACCAGGCTGACTGACACTTTGGCAGGATAATCTATTCAAACCCCCTGGGGACCCCGAGCCCGAGCCAGAAACCAAAGAGCAGGAACAACCACAACAGGTTTCCGTCGCCGCATGAACGACCGAAACACTCTGTCTTTCATCAGCTGGAGAGAACAGAGACATCACACAACAAGGAGCACGACGAAGTCAGGCTGAGTGGGCGACAGTGTGGTCTGCGACCCGAAACATTTACGACCGACGGCGAAAGCAAAGAAACTATCAGCGCCAGTAGATCAAGTGATAGGTCGCGTCCATCGCACCGAGCATAATCACATGGCGCGCACGATCAAGCATCGCAGCACACCTGCGGGCAAGAGCTAAGTACGCGTGGTTGAAATACAAGCATCAGGGGGTCACAACACCATAATCCACTGTGACTGAGTCGCCTTGCACCAGCGCCGAGTAAACACGACCTACGGCTGGATGCATGGAGAACATCAGGAGCGTACTCCAGAAACGAACGAGGGATCAAAGGAGTCCAAAAGTAGTACGGAAACAAGGTGTCAATGGGATCAAAAGCCCAAAGGTTGCTGGGTATTCAAGTCGACTTCATCAGTCAGTTGTCGCAGTAGAGGGTATAACACAATCACAACACCAATCCAGAACGCCCAGTCCATGCTTCATGTGAACCAACCATCCATGCAATTCCCCGAATGCCGCCTCGCGAATGCTATCACCGGCCCTGTGTCCTAAACGCCATTGAAATGCAAGAGTGCCGTGCCTGTCTGCCCCGAAGTACGGTGTGATCATAACAAGACCAGGCCGGCGGCAGAGAAGACGACCAAGCCCATGATTGAGGCTTCCAGTGCCGGTTTCTCAGATACCACCGTTGAGAGAGGCAATGCCTCAGTGATGACCGCCGTATGGTTGCTTGCGTCTTCTTCCAGTACTACCATAACTGTCAGCACAAGGTCCTCAGAGACAGACCGCTTGCTCACGTCGTAGACATACTTATTGGCTGAGGTGCATTCGTTCCAAAAGCACTGGCCGGTGCACTCTGGGCTGTCGTGCTTTTTATTACTACAGAAGCAGCGACAAGGATCGTGTGTAATCGCATGTTGATGTAGAAATGTAGAAACCTGGGTGTGGTTTACTGTATTTTCCTTCCAGAAGTCGAAGGATTTCCAAGGGCCAAGGAATAGCCCGAAGGTGAGCTGGTAGAGTTCAGTTGTGGATGGGCGAAACTCAAAACGGCTGCGGCTGGGTAGGTTGCAATTGTTGACAGCTCTAGCTGCAGCTCAAAACTCTGGGTTGCACGGTGACAGACAATTGATGTAATGGCCCAGGTGTATTGAATGTGCGCTGAGTTAGGTAATTGAAATTTGAGGTAGGTGCTGACCGATTTCCGTCGTAGAGGACAGGTCCGATTAGCGAACTATACGAACATCGAAAATTCGAGGATCCGTCTTGTGTTGTTTGCTGCGTTGTTTTGCTGTTCGTCACGGACCGACAGGTCGATAGGACGAGGAGGTGGGATGAGATGGCTCTTAAACACAGCCTGAACAGCTCCCCCAGAAGGACCTACCTAACGGACTGCCTCACCTGCTTGCTCAAGAACTCACAAAAACCGGGCAGAGACTTGAAAGTTGACCCATAGCTGTGTTCGTTTCGGGCCTACGATCTGATCTGGCCATGGTCAAAGCAGGGCACTGGTGGGTGGGCCGTTCCCGCTCTGTGACACTGCCTTTTGTTCGGTCGGCCTTTTTTCTGATCTCCCTCTCCCTCTCCCTCACGCATTATCTCGCCTTGGTGCAACTCTGCAGGGCTCGCCGCGTTGACGCAACGTCGATACCTACATAGGTAGCCAATACCTACATATGTACCTAGCTCATCAGCTCTCGCCGAGTCTGGCGGCTGTGGACCAAGCAGCCCAGCAGCCCAGCGATCGCGTCGTGGTGCCAACAGGGCCTAGAGCGCAACCTAAGACGCAGATTTGCCCAGCTTGGTCTACTAAAAGGGCCGTTCTAAGACGCTTTCGGTAATCACATCCAGCCGTCTGCACTTTTGGCCTTGTTTCGGTCTTGCTGCTGTGGATCATCTACTGTATCTGCATTGTGCAGGCCTCTGCAGAGCTCTGTTTATCTCTTTCCCCCACGGACATTCGGATCGATTCTGTCGATCGTTGACAGCATTGCGCTTCGCCGTTGGCTTACACGTAAGTATGTATGCTCGAGACGCTTTGCGTTGCTGCGACAAGAAACAAGAGCGTCTGAAACGGCATACGCAATGTTACGGAGGTAGATCGCACAAACAATACAATACGAGCGTAAAGATCTGCTATTTGCGGGACACAACTTCTCTCGGCACTCAGGCACACCCTTGCCCGCCTTGCGTCAGTCCGTCTCTCTCTTGCATGGAGCTTGCAGTAGAGGGGCAAGCGACGCCAACTTGTTGGTTATCACTGATTAGCATCTTGGCGAGCTTGGTCTGTTCCGAATAACCGACCCGTCCTATCTCGAGTCCAATGCCATGTCTCCCGAATAGGCTATCCAACCAAGTTGGAGCATCGGTTGTGCTCGCAGCTTCTCTCGCCGACATGGCTGGCGCGGTTACGGATTGTGGTAATTGACGCCACAAATGCCATGTTGCACGCATGGACACATCACTTGATGCTGCAAGATGCCGATGCGTACGCGGCTCGATGAACTAGCAGTACGGACCTTATCGTAGCAGTTAGCTAATAGGTCTCGACTTTCAGGTGTGGCACAACACAGCAACGGACGTCTGAAGTAAAGATAGTAATGCCACGTCCTGCATGCAGAGACCGATGCAGCGCAGCTAATAAGCGTGCCGTAACGAGTCTTGGCTCTGCCTCATAATGCACGTCGTCGGATGGGTGGGCGGCATGGGCCGACGACAATGCTCTTCCCTCTGCGACCCCTCGTATTTCTGACTTTCCCCCTCTTCCCCCTGCCATTGTTCATCAAGCTTTTTGAAATGGCACTGTGGGGCATCTACCTGACGTCATGGCACGTTTCAAGATTCTCCCGATTGCGACAAACAACAAAAAGCCGCATCTTCAGTTCGGTGGGCCGAGAGTGTCAGGTTGCATCGGAGCAACCGCCTTGATGCTTGACGCATACATGATGAAAGTCGGTTCCCGCATGATCGTGATGCCGTTTCAATTCACTTCAAGTCGGAAGAGCGTCAAAATGAGACTGAAGGTGACGTAGACCAGTAGCAATGCTGCACTCACTGTACATGATGAATCTTTTCCTATCTGCTTTAATCTGATACTCCAGCTTGTGCATGTTCAATAACTGCCATTACTCGGAAGCAGCTTTATACTCGTCCTGACGGTCCCGCATCTTGTCGTCGGTCGTGAACTCGTGCATCATACCTACAGGCTGAGATTTCGCAAATCTCACTGTGCCCAAGACTGATGGGCTTTGCTTGAAAATCAGGTCGATTTCCTCGAGGCTACGGCCCATCGTCTCAGGATAAAGGAAGTACACCGACACTGGGATGACAGCACCGACGACCGCGAACACGATGTAGTATTGCCATCCGATAGTCTCGATGGCAACTGGTGTGATCAAGGCGATGACAAAGTTCCTGGACAGTCGCGTTAGCAACGAAGACGTACAATCATCAATGGAACAATGCGCGACAGCAGGGAAACTCACCAAAGCCAATGGTTCGCAGTGCTGATGGAGCTCATGGCCATACGCAGCCTCAACGGCGCAACCTCGGTACAGTACAAAAAGTTGGCACCGAGGAATCCGATCGGCACGAACGTGTTAAAGAGGTAGATGAAGACTCCGGCCGTGATTTGCGCCGCACGGTTCTCGGTGCTAAAAGAGGTAGCAACAGCCAGTGCAATCATGCACGCGCTCATTCCGCAACCGGATATCATAAAAACAGCACGGCGCCCGAACCGATCGATGACGATGAATGCCAGGAAAGATGACAAAAATTTCCATGTCAGTGCTCCAGCAGATAGCACGCGTGAGATCTCGCTCCCGAGACCCAAGTTCTGCTGGAACAGAATTGTTGCGTAGACGCTGATTAGGTTTGTTCCTCTGCGGTACGGCGTGTTAGCAGTATTCAGGGCATTCGTTCTTGAGGGGTTTACATACGAAAGCTGCTGGTAGAATTGCAGTAAAATACAGAGACCAAAACGGTACGCGAGCTTGTCCTCGCCCATCTTCAGCATATCGCCCAGCTTTGCAGCAGAGTGACGTGTGCTCTCGAGCGAGAGCTCAACGCCCTGTATCTCTTGCTCAATCTCCGAGGACGTCTCGTCGAGCCCTCGAAGCACGGCAAGATTCGCGCGAGCCTGCGTTGCTCTGTTCTTCATAAGAAGCCATCTCGGACTCTCTGGAAAATTGTAGACTGACGCGATAAGAACGATTGAGAAAATTGCCGAGATCGCGATGGGCGGACGCCATGTAACAGCGCCACTCTTGAACTCGAAGAATCCCAAATCAATCCATGATTCTAACACATATCCCAAGCAAATGAAAAGGCCGTCAAGGACCACGTGGCGACCACGGTTCGCCGCACCTGAGGTTTCGCTCTGCCAGACGGGTACGATGGAGCTCAGCTGACCAACACCGAGACCCAAGATCACTCGTCCAACAATGAATTGTGCGAGTCCGAAGGAAGAACTCTCCAAGATGGTCCCAACAAGGGTGCAGATAGCGCCAGCGAAGATGACATTACGACGACCAAACCGATCGCCAGACCATGAACAACTCAGCGCGCCAGATAGTGCACCGAGCACGAAAACCGCGACCACGAGACCTTGAAGAGTTGACTTGGTACTCTTCTCAGAGCCGGTCGTGTTCACCGTGTCGATTTGGGGAAACGTCGCTACCCAGTTCTTTTCTGTCAAAAGTCCACCAAGCCCAGCTTGATTGTAGCCAAAGAGGATAAAGGACGGGGCAACAATGAGAGCCAATTGCATCCTACTAAGGGCCGAGCCTTGGAGACCGAAAGGCGTCTTCACTGTCATTTTGCCTTTGTGACAGTGTCTACCTCGACGACTCCTAAGTACAAGGCGCACTTCGGGTTCGATGCAATTCGAGGACGTGTACTAATGGGTAGTACTACTTATTCGGCCTCGAAGCCCGCAGGCAGGACAGAATATATACGATACGGGCGACTCGACGTTGTTGAAGTAATTGTACTGTTTAGGTATTGTAGGAAGATGGGGAAGACCTCCGAAGGATGGTTTCCAGAATAGCTATATCATATTTCATATCCAAGATCCGATTTCGTAGTCCATGGGTACTATAATGTGTGCCTCCTGGCTGGCCCGTACCTCCTTCCACACTTCATTTATTCTGGGACTCACTTGCTTCTACTCCGCATGCGGCGTCATGACGGGCCCGGCTCTATCTTGATTTCCGAGCTGGAGCCCCGTGGGTTGATGAGAAATAATGCGTACGACTCGCGTCGACCGATACGCCAGCCGAGCAAGCGAGAGAGACGACAGCGAACTAGCGCGCTGGCGCACGGGACTTCATCTGTAAACCATGGTTCATCACGTAGCACGGCTGGAGGTCCCAGCCATAAGTATTGCATTACTAATAACGAAAGAAAGATCGAATAATGTTGACCGCCATTGGTGAGACGCCGCAAGACCCTCAACAAACATCCCGTACTGTGGTGATGCCGTCGTCTTCGAAAGGTGGATGGTGTAGCACTCGCATGCTGGACTGTGGACTTGGACTGGCGAGCTGTTGCGGTGGCCCTAGCCGAGCCCTGGATAAGCAGACTGTACGTAGATCGTGTTTGCGATGATGTGGATAACCCTGGTGTGAGGCCTGCTGCTCGCCTGGCTCGGAGTATCCTATTCCAGTCTCGCCAGTATGTATGTGTGTTTTCCTACTCCACTCATGACAGTATTGATATTTCTCTTTAGTCAGGTTGATCTGTAACAAGAGAATCGCGATTGCGACATGGCTCCATCGCCCCTAAGTGAACCGCCGATGGGCCTGGCTTCTCACTGACATGCGGCGACGATGTTGCAAGAACATGTCTCCCTACTCAACCCGACATGGCAGGTTCCTGGCTGGAGAAGCTAGCCTTGCGGTCCATGCCCATATCACGGCCCTTCTGATGGAATGAAGACTTGATTTGATGGCTCGGCGGGCTTATTGGTGCAGATGAGAGGAACTGCCGGTCAGAATATCCGTACTCGCTCGCGGTGAGTTGGGGGCGAGTAGTCTCAAGCTACATTACAGCGGCTCTGCTGCTAGTTTGTGGAGACGCTTTTACCACCAAGCTGCGCTCGGCTTAGCGTTCAACAAAAAAGCTTGATCCCGAGTCGAGGGCCTTGGTAGGTATATTTGGTGTGTTGACGTTGCATCATTGTCCATCATCTACAAATCCATATGCACCTAATCATCGCCCATGTAGTGATTACCGACGACCAATTTTCGTTCAGACTGCTTGATGAGTGGGTGTCCTGACAGTCTTGAAAAGCAGCCTTTGAGAGTCTCATTCCTCTTGACTTTGATGTTACGATCCTGCTGGACTGCTATGAATTGTAAGGGAATCATCCTCGTCTTGTTCTTTTCAATGTGGCACACGCTTGATTCTTTGCCTGTCGTAATCATTTGGGAGAGTGGCCTTACACGAGCAGCGTTAAGCGCTTGACGAGATAGCAGACAAAAGGAAGGTATGTGACATTGCTTAAGAACACTTTGAACATGTCACAATATCAATAGCTTCGCTGCAGACTAGGCAGCAGATTTAGTCGAGGCATGGTGTTGCAATGTTGGTACCATTGGTAGTGCGTGATTGAGTTGCTGACGCCTGAGGTCTATCCGCTTGAATACCTACATTGAGGTTTTGTGCTTAAGTGATCATTCGTTAAGATTGTTGTGCTCGAGATGCATCATCGTGTACAGTGCTCAGCTAATGCGTGCCGTTTTCTCAGCCATACGTTCGAACGAAGAGGATCTTGGGTGAGGCTTTTGGCATTTTCCAAACCGTCGAAGCTTTCTCATTCATCTCAGACAGACAGCCGCTGAAGGTTCACATTGCGCCAATCAGCAGTCGCAGTACGTGGTAATGGGTACTGAATGTGTTATCCAAATGTATTATCCATATATGTTGACTCCAAAACAACAGACAGGCCCTTGCAGAATTACTTTGTTTCTGTTGATTTTTATTAGTTGCAGAGTTGGACTTCTTGCTCGTAATGGATGCCAGTGATACACAAATGTCTGTCCAAGGTGAATCTGATCTGATTGTTTATTCAGTTATCTATTCTTCCCTTAACACCTCGATTTATGGTGCTCTACATGTTTTCCTTCTGAAGCGGCCAGTTTGTTTGCACCGAATTCTTGGCTGGTTTACAGCAGTATCTCACGTTTTGTACTTGATGGTGAGCTGCTGACACGCATGACTGAGTCATGGTTGGAGGCAGCACCATCAATGAACATGCGATCAAGTGCTCAGAGCAAATGCTCAGTTGGTATGCGAGGGGCGATCATGGTCAGGGTGCAGTCAGTAGCAGAGGCGGTTCATTCCCTGAACCCGTCAGGTGACAGCTCCGGAGTGGTCCTGAAGCGTTGAAACTGAGGCCATGGTAGAGATGTCCGTTTCAGTGTTGCAACCATGAAAAGACATGATCATGAATCTATTTAATTAAATCCTTAGTCAATTAAGAACTTGAATAAATATGGATGAGGCAAAGCGATGGTATATAAGTCGCAAAATATGTTTCTTTTTATTGGTATTTCTTTGATTTGAATCACGGTGAGCAATCACAGATGCAATAGTGGGTAAGAACGCGTATCTTTTTCTCTGACAGACGAAAAGCCAGAAAGAGGGCGCTGTTCCAAGCTCTTCTGTTGAGACAGAAATCAAACCTACATAGATCGTTGAAAATTCTTGCTAAACATGATCTCTAGATACACTCAATGTACCTAGTTTGGAATTAGTGTAACATCCCGAAGTTCCATAAAAACCCCACCCTTCAGGTAGAACTCATTCAAACGCTAAACCAGAGGTATAGGAAAGGAAAATCTCCACGATATAGTGCTCGTACAATGCTACCAGTCGCCCATTCTTCAGACAACTGAGAACCGTACCATTTGGTATCACAAGAAATGGTCACTGCACCACCGACGTCATGTCAAGAAGGATCATTGATATATTGGTATGTTTAAAAATGCCATGGAAAGTCAACTTCCGATAAGTAGAGAAGATATCCGTATTCCAAAGCGCTGACCGCAGGGAGTTCAGGGACTAGTGTGGTCTCGCCCTTCGTCAAACCCAATGGGAAGTACGAATACATCAGGGATCAGGACGACAATGGCAACATAGATTTTGCTGGTGACAATTTTCTCCATTTGCTAGACACGGAGTCAATATCACGAAAATTTGTTCAAGGAAAATACCAAAAGCACAGATGATTCCGGTGGCTTTTGACGTTACAGGCAGAACTGTCACATAACACATGCAACGAGCACATCCCAACCACTGGAATGGCAGGTCGCGATTGACAACAAAAACTGTTTACTATTCTGGCATATCCCCGTCATGTGGTTGCCTGTGTGGCTGTCTCGGGTAGAACAGAGAGCCCTCATGGATTAAGAAAAAGATCTAGCATAGAGAAAGAGGATTGAGATCACCTTTACATGTCATTTTGCACAGTTCTTCGAGCTATGAGCTCTTCCTCTTACAGCAAGCAACTCATGATTGTTTTCCTACACAAACAACACTACAAACCATTATTCCCCACACACATATACATAACCACGTATTTTCCTACTCTAACGTACTCAGGTACTTACCTAATTCGATGCACAAGACTTGTACCGGATCAAACAGCGCGACCAGCACCGAACGAGCAAACAACACTAGCACGGTATTGACGACTCAGATCGACCCTCGTCGTCCCGTTGAGGGCAAGTCAACAGATGGGATTCCCTCTGCAGCCACCCTGCACATTTCCTTCTCCAGCCGGTACAAGGAACCCTGTCAGTAAGGATGCTGTGAATCAGTGCCCAAAGGTGACTAATTGGGTCTTAGCAAGTCTTTGGAAAGAGCCGTTAGTCAGTCGCGTGTCACATGGACGGGCAAACTGAGTTTATTCTAATGCCGCGAAGGAGTTTCCCTCCTTCCCATTCAAGTCAGCTTGAGGCTGTTCCATCTACGGCAGAGAAAATTGCGAATCCATGATACTCTAAGCTCCTGGGCAGCTTGACGTAGTATGAACTACGACAGCTCCTTAATGCTTGATCGGGGCAAAGTGATCGAAGTCTACATAGAGGTACCTACCTTTAGTCCTATTCGAGATTCCCATGCCTTACAAACCACACAAGTAAGGGAGGCACACGCAAGGTCGCAGTCGTAGTGCTTGTCTCCAGATGTCCCTTCGTGGACAAGGCTGGCGTGTGACAAACTTGGTCATGGCCTCAGTCCGAGGAACCATTCAATCAGGTGACGGGGCGGGTAGATGAGATGAATAGACGCATGGATGGTGTGCATGTGGCCGAGATGAGTCGATGCATGAAATGTCGAAATCGAATCTCAACTTTTTTTCAATACCTACATACCTACCTAATCATCCATTCTATCCCATTCTCCCACAACACACACCAGACACTTGACTCACCATCAATCCGAGCTTCCTGCTCGCCTAAGCACCTACCAACCACCCCCATCTCCTTCCATCTGCCCGCCTCCGCGTTGCTTCCCTACCTAGGTACGCGTACTCCTCCAACGCTCCTTCCTTCGCACATGTAGAAGGCCATCTGCAGGTCCAAGCCACTATATGTACCTACATGTACCTAAGGTACCTGAGGTACGTTCCCAGCTTCCTTCGGGGGACCAACCGCCGTCCCCCCCGCCGCCTTCTTTCTGCTTACCTCCCCTCCGATTCGGCACACCAAAGCACACACACCACCAAAGAGTCACCCTCTCGTAGCCTCACATTTGTCCAACTTCATCAATCGCCCATCTACTCCTCATCTCTCTCCAGCCTCCTGCTGTCAAAGTGTTCCCACAAGCAAGCACAAGTACCGCGCGGCGACCTCCGCATCAGACACTGAGACATCCGGCGCTACCATCTACAATATCACCCCGACCACTGTTTTTCCCACGATGGCTACAGCTGTGGTTGGCGTCGACGTCTCTGACTTGAAACGTTCTGACTTACTACGGACCCGCAACTGGTGGAACGACAGGACTCAGGTCTGGGATTATGAAGGCATCTCTCGCTTCGATGGCGACGTCTTTGGCTCTGGCCAAGAAGTCTGCATTCTCGTATACTACTTCTTTAACAAGGACACTCGTGTAGATTACTTCGTCGCCATCGAGGTTGACCTTGTCGACCACAGCGGTCACCCCAACTTCATTGAGGCCCACTGCATCCTCGAGCGCTTGGCACCGTCCCTCGATCCCAGCGTGCGCTTGATCATACTCGACGAGAAGAGGGATGTAAGAATACAGGCATCTAACCCTCTTGACCACATCGACTGGTGCGAATATGGCCTGAACACTCCTGCAGACGTTGTACCCCGCCCTCGCCTTGACGCTACGCCCTCACTTGACGGCGTCGACACTATTTGTCGCTCACAGCTTGTCGAAGTCGCCCGCTTGGCCCCGATAGTAGACTTGATGGAAGACGTTACCCGCCCTGGCAGCCGGATGATTGCCAAATGGTTCTTGACCAAGAATGACTTCTGCAAGACGTGGCAAGAGATGCATACCATCAAGTCGATCCCCCCACACCCACACATTGTTCCCATCCACAGCATTATCGTCGACGATGAAGAAGAGAAACGGATCCTGGGGTTCTCTATGAAGCAAATCAAGGGCTATGATCTAGGACTTAACAAGAGCACCTTCAAAATGAAGTGGCTCAAGCAACTCACCGATACCCTCGACTACATGCATCTCGAGCTCGGCATATGCCATAACGATATATTTCCAAAGAACATCATGATAGACACCACTACCGACAATCTTGTACTCGTTGATCTAGAAGGTGCGATACCCGCGTCTAACTACGGGTTTTATGGCGACCTTGAGGTTGTCAAGTGGTCCGTGTACGAAATTATCACCCACGACGAAATACTACTTGGACGTAGATATGCCGCAGAGAAAGGTTGGGACGAGCGCTGGGATGACCTCCAGAAAAGACTTGCTGCCGCTGAAGAGCGGGACGATGACGAGTGGGGCGAGCTGCTGCTCCAATGCGACGAAGCCCGTAAGTGGGAGTATGCTCTCGATTCCAGGATGATTGATGAAATGTCAGAATGGCCAGCGCGCGCAAGTTTAGATTGCACAGCTCAGGAAATGCGACAACACCTCAACAACTGGATTCAGCGGCGAAAGGCTACTTCCCGGGATGACGTGCTGCCCAACAACCCCATTTCTCTTGAGTGGCAGGATCACGCTCCGGAGCGCAGTGTCTGTACTTCCGAGAAACTGAAGCATTTGAGAAGCTCATTCCTTGAAACCAGAAGGGATCGTGGAGCTCAGGAGATGAAAGCATCAGCCCATCCAAAGTCGAAGGTTTTCTGGGAGAGACCTGCTTTTCGAGATGCATACCCTGAAGCCGCACGCATAGTGCTTGAAAGATCTGGCGCCGAGTCCCCCGTTCTCAACACAACGACCAACTTTGACGCCGCGGTCACTAAACCATGTCTCCTCAACGACGTCGAAACTCCTGATGAGTCTCTTGTATCATCAGACGAGCCTGATGAGTCCGATGACTCTATTCTGTCAAACGCTTCCAACTCAAGTAACGATGGCTCAGAGCCAGCGACAGAGCCGGAAATCAAGACAACGACCGAGACTGACGTGATCAAGGTACAAGAGATCTCGGGTGACAAGCCTAGAATCTTATACTACGAAAGTGAGGTCGAGATGCCCGAGGGCTCTGTCAAAATCGACGACGAACTCGATGGGAGCGACGAGCTTGAGCATATGAACGACTTTCACGAGAATCTGCAAGATATCATAAACAATGCAACGGCTATGGGCAGTCGAGGAGATAAGAAGATCTCTTTCTGGACAGGCATTGAGAGAATCGAGAATTCTCTCAAGAAGCTCGCCCATCTGAAGATGAAGACGACCGAGAAATTTCTGAAGACCAAGCGACATGCCAGCAGCGATTGTGTCAAGTCCTTGGACAAGAGGCAGTCCCCTTCACTCGAGGTCGAGGGACCATCCCCCTCGCGTGAAAATGAAGATCATTCGCAAAAGAAAGTCAGATTCTCGTAAACTGCGGCGATCAGGAAGATGAGGGAACGGAACAGTTTCCAGATGGGAGCTATTGTGAGGCAAGTGGAGGAACAGAGAAGCGATTTAGATGATTTGCGCACTAAGCACGCTATACTGTCTGCGAGTTCTATTAGATCAATGATACCAGAAGAATGAAATTGATTGCACGAATAATACCGCATGGCCTGGTAAAAGGGCTCACGGTAAAACTTAGTGTCGTGATCATATCAGGTCAAGCCTAGCCCTTGACCAAAGGTGAGCAGCCCACATAACATAGGTTGGGCTTCATACTTTATGGCTTTATGTCTACTTTGTGTTGATCGGACGTTTTGAACTGAGTCACATGGACCATCGAGTTCCCATTACGTCAAGCGATAATTACAACGATTGCGTACCTAAATCAAGCTTGCTTCGAGCTAGTTGAAATAACAGCAGTGAGATTAGCGTCAGGCTTTACGAATGAAGTTTACAATATGCTCACGTAGGGACTAACAGGCGGAAAAACTGCAATTTGGATATGAAGTCACTTCGCATGCTAAAAATGAGAAGACCACCGAGACACTATGTCATGAATACACCGTACTGCGCAGATATCCGCTATGCAGTCGACAGAGCAAACCATATTGCCGGTGTGTGAAACCTGACCGCCGAATAAGAAAATCAATACCACAAATCATGCGCCGTCCGGCTGTATCTTATGCCCTTGTGTCCTGTCCTTCCATGCCGTAGCTTCATCGACGAGGATAATAAGTCAGAATCAAGTGTCGAGTACTGTCTCTGTCCATCAGAACCCAAGCTGCCGGTCTTGTATTTGTCGATCACTGTTCAGATCTTGTGGCTCTGCTACTCTGAGCAATTAGACGAAGCTGATCGGCTTCGGCAGCATCGGTCGACTCTTTAGTCTTGGTCATCTCCTTGTACAGTTTTCTCTTGTCCTCAGTATTGACCTTGGCTCGACGTCGGGCACAGTGTCTGCAGACATCACCGATGAAGAAATGTTGAGGATCAACATCATGGTGTGCCTGGGCAGTACTACCATTGCAGATACGGATTTTGCCAGTGCTCGGGTCGGGGTGAGTGCTCTTGACGCCGCATCGGATTGTTTCGGTGCGGACAATATGTCCGCACTGGGCTTCAATGTTGTAGTCACCACAGACGCAGCCAGGGACCGGGGCCTTTCTTCCTGGATTCTGGACAGCCCAGCCATCATGCATGTGCTGAGCCATGTAGGTGGCAACCTGATCGACGGTGAGTCGCTGACTCATATTGACGCTGACAAACTGGTCAGTATGGATCGACACAATAAGATGAAAGATGGACATACGTTGAGAGTTGGACGGATGTGGTTGTGCAGGGATGTTTGGGATGATAGAGTTCTCAAGATATTTCTCTTGCGTGAGTCGTCTTAGTTGGTTCGTGTCAAACTGTTCTTGCACGAAGATGCTTGAAGGTGAAGAACACGAAGACGTCTGAAGGTGAAGACACGAAGATGTCTGAAGGTGGAGGTCGTGAAGATGTTTGGAGGTGAAGGGCTCGAAGATGTTTGAAGTTGAAGATATCGACGCAGAAGATCTCAAACGGTAGAAGTTGCTGGCATCGGGTTTTGTAAGGAGTATTCTTGATGCAACATCGGCCTTCGTGAGAGCCGTTAATGGACGAAACTGGACTGTCAATGCTCAGGAGTGAATCACAGCGAGGGTTGTTTGCTCTCGTCCCTTGAGAGCATTACTGTCTGATGGATTGGACGGCTTGGGTAAGGACGTGAATCACCGCGAGTGTCTATCGTAGCTTCCTCTGCGAATGGCCGGTTAGACTCCCGAATAGGGCTCTTCGTCTGATCATCTGATCTTAGGAGCTTTGAACAAGGGACCAAACAAATTGCCAAAACTGACCTGTGAATCATAGCGTTGCGTCATTACGTGCTCTTCTCCCAGAACGGTAACAAGCTTCTGTAACTCGACGAGTCATACGGTGCCTTGAAGAAGTGGTTACTTTGGGAATAACGATCCCACAAACTCCCGTACTACCCCGAGTGGTTTCCAGAAAACGTACCTCCTACCGTTGCTCAATGCTCTTCGTACGAATATTCGAGCAAGGCAGGAACGATCTATTATCGGTTGAGAAAGAACAGACCATGGACATGATAACGCACGCTAGTGATCCGCTTACTGACTGACAATAGAGTGAAGGGCTAGAGGGATCACACGGACGCCGCAAATGTTCATATTTGTACCTGTTAGCGGTTTTATATCCCATTTTTCTCGTGTTGAATTACAGCTGCAACGTGAAAAATCCGAACAGTACATCATGAAATGTTCTGTAGAACCTGCAAGAAGTCCCACGGTACATAGTCTAACTGGAGAGCCAGTTCAACGAGTGAGATCATGATGGATATATTTTTTTCTGGCTCTCGTTATGGAAGCTGCGTCGCTACATGTCAGCGTTTGCATGAATGACTCGAAACTAGACCCCTTTTTCCAGGTGCAGACAAATCGAATCTCTAGGACATAGCAATCTGGAATACTTACTCACAGAGCAGATCTTCTATACCTTACTGAGACTAAATAGTCGGGTTGAATGGCTTACCAGCCTTAGTAGGGATACATGTAGCTGAAAGCAGACAAGAAGACGTGTGACCATGTGCCAGGTATCTAAGCTACTCAAGTTCTTGAACATATTTTGATTACCGTTTGCCATAACCAACCATCTAGTCTATGTGCCAGTACAAATTACCGTTCACCTCGTATGTTCTGGGTCCATTAATGTGTAAAGCAACGATTGCCTGCCAAAGTGGACTGGTGACAAGCAGCTGCGTCGTAGTGTCGTGAAAAGGGGCTTACTTCCTTCCAGGTAGCCTCTCCAAATCGAGGGGTAAATTCACACTCGCAACCCCACTTATTCTCATTGATGTCTCCAGCATAGCCCAATTCTCACCACATCGAAACGATGACCTCCATTTCAAACAACGAGCAGAGGCCTCGGAAAAGAACAGCCAAAGATCGGCCGCAGCGACCGAAACGGAATCCAATCGAGAGCGCTATCAAATCTTGGGTTGAATCCAATCAGCCGTCCCTCGCATCTCATGAAGCAAGCGATCTGATCGCACAAGCCCCGAAAAGATGGACGGCGCATGGACCGATGGTGCTTCTCCCCGCCGGATCTTTCACCACCTCGGCTTGGCAGGATGTCCTTAGGCTGAACCAGAATTTGTCAGTGGTGGGAGACAGAGGTGATGAACTAAATACACTCTGGAGGAAAATCCTCAACGAGATTGCAGCCTCGCCAACAGTCTCATACACGCATCTCGCAGTGAGCGAGGGCATACCACCACAAACCAAGGACAGCGATGAAGAGAACATCTTGCGCAGTCCCAGCGGTCTAAGGACGCTGTACGGGGATTTCGGACCCCCTGCACTCGTCAGCCCTGCGTACGGAGTGGCGGAAGACGACTTTGCGCAGGCATTCTGGGTCTCGACGAAACAAAGCGGGATCACGCAGACGTGGGCTCCGAGATGGACTATGTTCAGTCGGGGCAACATCAAGGAGAAGGCGAGACTGCTGGACTTCCACTGTCACAAGTCTGTTACCGCCGAAGAAGGACATGCGGCGCTGTCGCATCGAGTCATACCCGCGAATCAACGCAGAGGCAGAGTGGCAGTCGATCTGTATGCTGGGATCGGATATTTTGCGCTCTGCTATGCTTCGCTTGGCTTCCGTGTCTTGTGCTGGGAGTTGAATCCGTGGAGCGTGGAGGGTTTGAGGAGAGGCGCGATTGCTAATGGGTATAGTGTGACGATCGTTAGGCCTACTGGGCCAGGCGATGAGGATTCTGTTATAGGGGATGTGTTAAAGGGTGATGAAACCATGATTGTGTTTTTGGAAGATAATGCGAGAGCACCGGGGAGGATCAGGAAGTGGGATGAATTGACACGGCGGCAAGAGGACGTACTACGAGAAGAGGCCAAGCCGTATACTGGACTGCGAAAGAGCGACGTCTTGCATGTCAACTGCGGTCTTCTACCTACGAGCGAGGGCTCTTGGGATGCTGCATGGGACATAGCAAAGGAGAGTGAGAGTACTTGGATACATATCCATGAGAATGTTGGCGTGGCCGACATAGAGTCCAAAAGTGCTCAGATTGAAGATTGGTTCTCTGGACGGGCGCAGGGGGCAGGGGGAACGAGTGCAAAGACACAGGTCCACGTGGAACATGTCGAGCAGGTCAAGACGTTTGCGCCGGGCGTGTGGCACTGCGTGTTCGATCTGTATATCAGCAGACCTTCAGATGAGATTAATGACAAGACGTGAGCTAAAGTTCGATCTCATCGCCTGCGCGATGCCACATAGTAGGTGCGTAATGCGATGCAGCGCGGCAGGAGCATACCGAGTTGCAAACAAGGGGTTCCACTAAAAAGTGGAACTGCAACAGAGCCTTATAGGGCAGTTTAGTGAGTTGGTTTCCTAACAAGAACAGCCCACCTGGTTGGTGTGATGGTGTAGGTGGGAGAGTTGCAAAGATAATACTGATTGCAGTACGTGCTTCGCTGACGATTTGACACGAAGTACCCAGGTTCGATTCTGGGCAGTGCTGTGGACAGTGAGCTTCTCTTCACTGTTCTTGTTTTGTTTTTTTTGTCTTTTTCTCTAATCCTTTCATTTTTTCATAGTTCGCGCTTGAAGACGTAATTGGCTTTATCGAAAAATACATTCATTATACATCATATGCTCAGCCAAATCCAATAACTATCTCTCCATCTAAATTGCGTTAAATCAGCTCGCTCTGCGGAATTTGCTAGGGATATTAGCAGCAACTATCATCATGCGCTCCAGTTGCTCCAGACGCTCCTCGGCATCTTCCATCTCTTCGTGTTTCCTAAAGTGCTCAATGTCTTCGGGATGTGTCAAATCCTCGAGCTTGGTGTTCTCATCGTGATACTTTTCCCAGTGATGAATCTCATATTCGTATTCGTCGTCGCCGTGGTGACCTGGTCCCGTACCAAGATCAGGAAGAGTGCCACCGCCTGATATCAAGCCCATGAACTCGTCGCGGGAGACGAGCCCGTCGTTATTCCGATCGAGAAGCTGCATTATCTGCTTTTGTAACTCCTGGCGCTTCGCGTAGGGCACGTCCTTGTTGGACTCGTCCATCAGCCCGTATGTGCGAAGGATCTCGTCGGGCTCCCAGCGGCCGTTGCCATTGTAGTCGTGCAATGTGAAGAATGAAGAGGCGTCGAAGTCGGTCATGTGGTGTTCCTCTAATTCCGGGTCGGGTCAGTTCTGTGTTTTGTACTGTTTCTTTATGCATCTGTTTGCTCTGCAGGAGGTAGGGCGTGTTGCGCTCGAGCCATGGCACCGGGACTTGCACCACATGAGGTCAGAACGTACCAGCCATATGTTTAGTCATCCAATTGGCGTCGTCGGCGACCATGGGCTTCTGATCGTGGGTGGCGTGGCCAAGAACCGCAGGGACCAGCACACCCAGGGCCGCAAAGGCTGTGGAGCGCATCTTGACGTGGCTTGCGCTTTCAGTGTGCCCAGCTAGCAACGGAGATGATAAGGAATGGCGTATAATGAGGAGGTAGATGATATATTGAATGTATGCAACTCTACGGTGACTGGAGCTCAAGTGCTTCGTTTCGTTTCATCAAAGATAGGCGGTCCTTGGGGACATAAAGCTCTTGGATCATTGGTGCGAGGCAGAGAACGGTCCGGCAGGCGTCTCGGGGGTTGGAACATGGTGGTTGCTATCTGGAGATGATCTCGGATCGGCAGTTAGTGCAAGGGGCCAGATCTCGGCCGTCTTGGCGTTTCGCTTTAGCCCCGTCCACCGTTGAAGCTTGAGACGTTGCAGGGGTGGTGATGCGCTAATGTCGCCCCAGGCAAATGATGCCCGTCGACGTCAACTGTCAATTGTCAATTGTCAACCAACAATCAATCAGTGGCCTCGACCGACCGAGCTGGAGGAAGAGCTGTTACACACGTCGACGCGCCACGAGCGGAGGGGCAGACCAAAAGCAGTGTCATTCATCTACCTCTTAATTCAACGATATTTGGACAAGCTCTGGCAACATTTACTCGTCCAACTTCATCCATCCGATCTTCCGCTTCTGCTTCCTCTTCCTCTTTGTTCCCCAACGGCGTTACGTGCGCGTGGTCGAGACTCACTCGACGAGTAGAGGGACCGACCCTCTGTTCTAGAAACAATGAGTCGAACACTAGAGCCGACGCTTTATTCATTACTTCCCTCGTACTCGGACGCGCTGCCCCAGCCTCTGCTCGAGCTCGCATCCTCTCTACTCGCTCAGTCACGCAACAGCGCCAACGCTCTGAAGGCCGAAGAAGAAGTTGCCCGATCATACGCATGCGCACACATCGCCTGTGAACGACTCAAGATCTCTCTCGACTTACCTCCGATCCAGGCCAGGCCACCCATCCCGCCCCGGCTGTACAAACGTCTATACG